>OX457046.1:34295554-34860529 GCA_949752735.1 Lumbricus terrestris | reverse complement strand
GAGGAGAAGCAGGAGGAAGAAGAGAAGAAGACAGAATGGAAGGAGAAATGAGGAGAAAGGGACAAGAACAGGGAGAATTAAATGGACGCGGAGGACAGG
The DNA here is from genome assembly GCA_949752735.1 of Lumbricus terrestris. Classification (NCBI taxonomy): domain Eukaryota; kingdom Metazoa; phylum Annelida; class Clitellata; order Crassiclitellata; family Lumbricidae; genus Lumbricus; species Lumbricus terrestris. Next base: position 34,860,430 of record OX457046.1, on the reverse strand, counting down.
CACCATGAGGAAGGACGGGAAAAGGAAGTGGAAGAGGAGATTGTTGAAAGGAGACAGGAAAAGAAGATCTACAAATGACGTGGAGAACAGGTGGAAGAATGCGGAATAAAGAGAGGAGGAGGAAGAGGAGGAGGAAAGGAAGGAGGACGAAGAGGAGGAGGAAAAGGAGGATGAGGAGAGTAAGTTGTATGACGGAAACAAAAGAGGTGGAGGATAAAAAGAGGAGGTGGAAGATTTGGAAAATCACAAGAGAATAGAATTGTTTGATTGATTAGAAGGAAGAGGAGAAGAAGCGGAGGAGGAGGAGGAGGAAAAAGAAGAAGAAGAAATGAAAAAGATGAAGATTAAAAAGATGAAGATGAAAAAGATGATGATGAATAGATAGAACCCGGATGGTAGAAACGCTGAAAATGGAGGATATAAGAGAGGAGAAAATGGAGAAACTGAGGAGATAGCAGGTGCTTAGGAAGGCAGACCTAGGAAAAGGAAGATGAAGAGAAGGGAAGAGAATGAGAAGGTGAATGAAAGATTAGATGAGGGAGGAGAGAAAGAAGAAGCGGAGAAGAGGAGAAAGGACGAAGGAGTAGGATGAGGGGAAGGGGAGAGGAGGAGAAGCAGAAGGAGAAAAAGGAAAAGGTATGGAAGTGTACGAGAGGAGAAGGAGAAGAAGAAGAAGAAGAGAAGATTAAGTATAAGATGGAGGAGGAGGAGAAGGAGAATGAGAATGGGGATATGGAGGAGTCAAAGGCAAAGGATACTGAGAAAGATTAAGGAGTTACAAGTAGCAGTATTTGTCAAGAAGGACGATCGAATGACATGCAGAGGGAAGAAAAAGGAGTACATATATGAGGTGAATAGGAAAGAGGTGGTGGAGGACGAGGGAGGAAGAGAGAGGGAGAGGTGGGTTGGCGATTGCGGTACCCAGAAGTGATGTTTATTTCGTGCGAGTGTTTATGAGCTTATTATTATATATAATTTATATTATATGTATATATATATATCTATATATATATCTATATATATATATATATATATATATATATATATATATATATATATTGCCTTGCCAACCCTAATGCCCATCAATGTCCAATAATACTCTCTGGTCAACCTAATCAGTAGGTCCGTGTATGTCTCTATGTATGCCTGCATGCTTGCGTGGGCGGGTCAGTATGTTGGTGCGTCCTATATCCAGCATGACAATGTGGCCATCCATGAGAATGTTTGCGCTGCTACGATGAATGTCTGTCTGTTTGTCTGTTTGTCTCTCTCTGTCTGTCTGTTTGCCTGTCTGTCGATCAGCATCTGTTTGTCTATCATTTTGTCTGCATGTGTGGCTAGGCGCGCATGTATTTTTTTTTCGGACGACCCTTTCTACTCAACGCAGCGCTCGTGTGTAAGCTGGTGCCCCGCGCTTGGCTTTCGTGTAGCGCTTCATAAGTTTGGAGATTACGAAAACGAATTTACGATTACGATTGTTTGCGTGCTTCAGTGTGTTTGTCAGTGTGTTCGTCAGTGTGTTTGTCAGTGTGTTTGTCAGTGTGTTTGTCAGTGTGTTTGTCAGTGTGTTTGTCAGTGTGTTTGTCAGTGTGTTTGTCAGTGTGTTTGTCAGTGTGTTTGTCAGGTTGTTTGTCAGGTTGTTTGTCAGTGTGTTTGTCAGTATGTTTGTCAGTGTGTTTGTCAGTGTGTTTGTCAGTGTGTTCGTCAGTGTGTTTGTCAGTGTGTTCGTCAGTGTGTTCGTCAGTGTGTTTGTCAGGTTGTTTGTCAGTGTGTTTGTCAGTGTGTTTGTCAGCGTGCTCGTCAGTGTGTTTGTCAGTGTGTTTGTCAGTGTGTTTGTCAGTGTGTTTGTCAGTGTGTTTGTCAGTGTGTTTGTCAGGTTGTTTGTCAGGTTGTTTGTCAGTGTGTTTGTCAGTGTGTTTGTCAGTGTGTTTGTCAGTGTGTTTGTCAGTGTGTTCGTCAGTGTGTTTGTCAGTGTGTTTGTCAGTGTGTTTGTCAGTGTGTTTGTCAGTGTGTTTGTCAGTGTGTTTGTCAGTGTGTTTGTCAGTTTGTCTATCAGTGTGTTTGTCAGTGTGTTCGTCAGTGTGTTCGTCAGTGTGTTTGTCAGGTTGTTTGTCAGTGTGTTTGTCAGTGTGTTTGTCAGCGTGCTCGTCAGTGTGTTTGTCAGTGTGTTTGTCAGTGTGTTTGTCAGTGTGTTTGTCAGTGTGTTTGTCAGTGTGTTTGTCAGGTTGTTTGTCAGTGTGTTTGTCAGTGTGTTTGTCAGTGTGTTCGTCAGTGTGTTTGTCAGTGTGTTTGTCAGTGTGTTTGTCAGTGTGTTTGTCAGTGTGTTTGTCAGCGTGCTCGTCAGTGTGTTTGTCAGTGTGTTTGTCAGTGTGTTTGTCAGTGTGTTTGTCAGTGTGTTTGTCATGTCCGGTCAAAGGTTGTCGTCGTTGCCTATTATTACCTCAGCAGTTGTCGTCTGCCACAAAACGACCATTTTTCCCGCCCCCCCCATAAACCTGAATGCCCCCCCAAAGCAGGAGGACTTCAATAAATACTGACTTAGGCGCTCTTAATAAGCCATAATCTGGCGGCGAATCAGGAGCAACACGCGCATAGGTGCATGGAATGCAGGCTGCAACCGATGCAGCTATAACTGGACCAGATGCTAGGAGGCCTACTTTTGCCAGAGTGGTGTAACCTGTTGAGTGCAGTTTTGATGTGCTTGGCACACTTACTTATTCGCACGCCGTCTGTATCGACAAACTTCAGAAGATTCCACTTGTAAATTACTCGTCTGTTGTCCTATTATAGCAGCTGCGTATAGCCTACTTTTGTGTTGCACTCTTAACACTGGAAAGATTAGTTGCGAATATACTCACTAGCCTACACCACCGTGCCCCGCAATAGATTTGAACGAAGGAACTGAACTGGAGATCATCAGGACAAAGGTACTCTAAGTGAAAAAACAAAGTAGACCATGTAAAGCATCTTAGCAGGTTAATTAAAATCCTTATCGCAGGATGCTGCTGCTGCTGCTGCTGCCCTTATCCATGCTTTTGTCACCAGCCGCTTGGACTACTGTTGCTCTATTCTGGTTGGTTTGCTTCTATTATAATTATTGATATCCCGACTATAGACCGTGTTCTTCGGTCAGCAGCCCGGCTAATTGAGCGAATCCTAAATATGCAGGGCTGTACACGAGGGTATACGTGGGTATACAGCGTATACTCACCTCCGGGGAAACCGGCATCGTATACTCACCTCCCGAAAAGTAGGGTATAGGCCTACGCGGGTAAAAAGCAGGGTACATCGTACACGCTAGTAAATGAGGCGCACGCGGCGCTGTTTTGGGGTCGGATGACTAAAAAAAAGGTCGTCAGATTTTTCGGACGGGAAAATGGACGAAGTTTTCCCGAGATTTTGGCCGGACGACTAAAAAAAGGTCGTCAGATTTTACGGACGGGAAAATGGACGAAATTTTGCTGAGGTTAGGTCGTCGGAAAATTTTCTCCCGGTCAGCGTGTAAGCTTACTCACCTCAAAATTTACCAGTAGGCCTACAGTCCTGTAGGCCTAAATATGCCTCTGTTTCATCTTACATGCGTGCAAGGCCGTAGCTAGGGGGGTGTTTTGGGTGTTTGAACACCCCCCGAAATGAAAAAAATTAAAAAATTTAACAATGCATTTACGCAAAAAACAAGGCAAACTCGGGATTTATGAAGAAAAAATCATGAAATTATAGGTCGTTTTACGCCGTGCTGGAGGTTTTTCGGGTGAAAAATCCTAAAAAAAAGCATCCGATGACTAAAAAATGTCGACTAAAACAAAGGTCGTCAGAAATTTTTCTGGAAAACACCCCCCGAAATAAAATCCTGGCTACGGCCTTGCATGCGTGGTATCTCACATGTAGCACATCTAACAGAGAATTACTTCACCGATTTGGCGTTGTCTTCTTGGCTGTGCTCCTACCTATAGCCTATCTATGTGAACTCTGCTGTATAATATCTGTTGTCCTGGCTTGCGGAGCCCTTCGCTCTGCCTCTAGCGGGAAGTTTTTGGTTCCGCATGTTAAAACCTCAACCTGTCAGCGTCGTTCTTTCTCAGTTGTAGGTCCATCTGTCTGGAATAGTTTCCCGTTGGAGATGCGTCTGTTGCCTATTATAGGGTTGACTCGACAGTGTTTTGCAGGCTCCATAAAACTTTTGTTTCACCGAGGTTGGACTGGGAGCGACTCTGAGTGGACTTCTTGAAGGGGAGCTCGGTAAATTCTTTAAATGAATGAATGAATGAATGAATGGATGGATGAATGAATGAATGAATGAATGAATGAATGAATGAATGAATGAATGAATGAATGAATGAATGAATGAATGAATGAATGAATGAATGAATGAATGAATGAATGAATGAATGAATAATCGAGCCTACAATATAGCCTACTAACGCTGAAGGTCTTATGCCCACAGTTAAACACCATTTAAACGGCTTTAGCAAAAAATATATACAAACAGTTTCGTTTAATCGAAATTGCTTTTGAAATATTACTCGAGCAGGGATAGAGCATCAACCCTTGCGATTTAGGTATGCATTGCAAACATGCATAATAATTATAGGCCTAGGCTTTTTGCTTGGAGGTAGCCCACATAGGTATTTTGAATACATATCAGTGGCGTAGCCAGAAATTTTTCATGGGGGGGTTTATGGCCGGAAACCTTGTTTTTTGCTATTTTTTCTTACTTAAACAGAAAAATAACCTTTAAAAAAACTTTTTCCGGAGCCAATACGGGGGGGTTTTAACCCCCGAAACCCCCCCTTGCCTACGCCACTGATACATATAGACCCTATGCTTGCGTACATTCGTGCATGTAGGTCAATGTAGGCCCATGTATAGTATTGTCTAGTGTATACATGCCTGCATGATGCGTTCAAGCATGTGTCAACTCACATATAGACCTTATAGAGAATTAGGCCTACTATACAGTGTCGAATTTAGAATCATAAAGACCAGTCTGTAGCGTAACCTACAGAGGTTCAGACCCGTTTTATCGCCGCGTTAGGAATTTTATTGCGGCTTGCCACGACTTTGAGTATTAAGCAAGCAGCGTCTGCTGCCGCCGACTTAAATCTAGACTACAGCTGCAGCAGGTGCAGCGAGGTAAAATATGCACCGAGGTAAAATCTTCCATCGCTAAACGAGCCAACTGGATAAATGTCATGCAACTGTGCAAACATCGACATTTGGCCAAATGTTGAAGATCCAGAATATAATCTGCTTGTCATTAAGAGAACCGAGGGCAGCCGGGTCGCACTAAGCACCCCAGTGGCGCAGCCAGGAATTTATGATGGGAGTGGGGGGGGGTATGGCCTGGCCGGATACCCTTCCTGACACCAACCCAACCCTATTACGCCACTGAAGCATCTTAATGCGGGCCTCTAGGGCAGACTAAAGCATATATATATATATATTATATATATATTATATATATATATATATATATATATATGCCAATGCAGGCATGAGCGGAAACTAACGGGAACAAAGGGAACGGTCTCCACTACAGAATGATGTGGGTGGCGGGGATGCTTAGGCCTATGTACCCCAAATTTTCATAAATATTTCAGAAATATCATAAATTTTTACATTAATATCCGCTGGTTATCCAATATGAGCAATTTTGTCAAGATGACACTGTAGCCTAAAATGCCAGTTTTGCAAATTTAAAAAAATTTAGGCAATGGGAGGGATCCAACACTTTCGAAGTCTTAAACCACGACAATCAGCATTGAAATGGCGAGCAATTTCGTTTAAATGATAGCCTAAAATGCTTCCATTGCAGTGTAGAGATTCACAAGTTTTCCACATTGTATAAGCTGAAAGAAATGAAAAAGATGGGGAAATGACCTTGACCTTATGACCTCAAGATGAACCCTGATGACAAAAACAATATGAGAATTGAATTCTACATACCTGAATCAGTACCATTAGAGGTAATACACGTGCATATACACTGTTATACAGTCACTCACTTGAAAGCCAAGCGCAGGGCACCAGCTTATCGACGAGCGATGAAGTTCGGATGAAAGCTAATCGATGAGGAGATCAAATGAGATCTCTTAGAAGACTTAGATATTACGGTTTATTATATATATATATATTTAAAAAATTCTCTAGCACCCCTTCAAGCAGCCTTGCTCAGGGGCGCTCCCGACAACAGCGCGGACACTGCATCGGAGTTTCACACCGAATCGCACGAGCAAGTGCGAGTGAAGGACTTGATCGAGGTCCCTAAGCAGCGGCTTAAGGTGGATTCGAACCTGTAACCCACCGGCTCCAAGGCACCGAGCCCACCGCTGCACCTCCACGCCCCTCATACTATATATTTCATTATATTAACATTATACATGCCTAGCTTTCTATTTACCACACCGGCAGCCTGAACCTGAACTAGCCTATATATAATGTGGGTCAATTTTTCTCAGAGGACCCTTGAGGTGTTATAATAATACTTATTATGTTTTGTTTAAAACTGAATTACTTCCGACTGACGCTTGACCATTCATCAATTCTACAATGGCGTTAAAGAAACCTATTAGGGGCCGTCCATAAAGTACGTCACGCTCCAGGGGGGGGTGTAAGAAAGTGTGACAGTGTGTGACGGGGGGAGGGTCAGGCCATGTGTGACGTCACACATTTATTTTTTAAATTGTTTATTATATTTTTTGCTCTTAGTACCTAAAATCCGACCCGACCCGGCCCGGCCAGGCGTGTCTAAAACCCGGCCTGGCGGGATAAAAGTTGATTTCCCGTCACTATCAAAGCGTTTAGGGACACACGTCACTATCAGAGGGATTAGGGATAGTATCCTAGGGTTTAGAGGGTTAGGTAAATGGTTATGTTTTAAAAAAATTTTTCGAAAGTGTGACGTACTTTAGGGGGGGTCCGAGATTTGTGACAGTTTGTGACAGGGAGGAGGGGGGGTAAAAAATGGTCAAAAATAGCGTGACGTACTTTATGGACGGCCCCTTATTATTCGCACAATTTACAAGCTCCTGGAAGCAATTGTCCTTGACGTTGCTAGGCGACCGTTTGCTATCACGTCGTTGGGTTCAAAGGTTAACAATTAATGACTAAAGCCTCAGCCAATGAGAACGTCGCATTGTAACTGTAAATGTAATTGTAATCGAGCATTTATGAAGCGCCACCAACCGATTTCAAAGCGCTTTTGCCAATCGGAATCGCTTTTACGCGTTTTCCATATTTATTAACAGTTGCGGCCACTCCCTTCACACTTATTATTATATGTCACAAGTAGGCCTACACGTACGTGCAAGAGAAGAGATGTCTTCTGAATGCATAAGATTCTTCAATGTCATCTTCAGTACAGAAATACCGTATTAATAAAAAAGATCCCGTCGTTCTCGAGGCGACTACACAGCTGATATACTGGCACCATCCTCCAGGACTAGTAGAGTCCTGTCAAACAATGGTGACTACCAAGACAATAGCTATCGCTTTAGTTATCGGTGGTGCGTTATAGGTGTGCATCTAAGGGAGGTCAGATCAGCGTTTGTTTAAATGGTTATATATAGCTTTCGACGAAATGACGGGAATTTCCAGTTTTACTTTCCCGTTTTGGTCACCAGCGGCAGTTTAGGCCGAGAAACGCGCCCACGTCACTCAATGCAAAGGATCATTTCCCGGCTAAGAGCTTTTCTTATTTCCTAATTCATAGTTCTCAATCAACTTGTCTTTTTGAGATATGCGATCGTAATTTATAAATAATTCAAAACTATAAAATTAATGTTGCTAATAAAGATGATGAGAATGATGATGAAGGTGAATACATTTAGGCCTACATTAGGCTACAGCAAATGTAAACCACAGTTGACAAAGACCTTGCATGTGGCTAAAAAACCTGTCACTTGAGAGGTTCCACTTACATCCGAAAATAATCGAACGGTAGCCTATAATACATAACCTTTAGGCCTACAGTCGTGGGGCGCGGCGGCCGCTCGTCGCCTTGCAGCCGGAGGGTTCGAGGTTCGAATCCACCTCAAGTCGTCGCGTATAGGGGGACCTTGGGCAAGTCCTTCACTCGCAATTGCTCAGCACTTCGGCGTAAAACCAGGGCTTAAAGTGTGCCTGGACGGTCATGGACGGCGTCCATGCACTTGTTTTAAAATCTGAACGCCGTCCATGCACTTATTGGCGAGTACAGACTGGAAAGATAAGGGGCGTCCAGGCACTTCTTTTGGAGAGGTAAGAGACGTCCATGCACTTATTTTTTCACACTTTAGGCACTGCGTAAAACTCCGTTGCAGTGTCCGCTCTGCTAGACTACACGATGGGCACTGTTGAATGTGTTGATAATAATTATCTGCCGACGCCAGCTTTTTGCCTTTAATTGATAATTAAGTGATACACTCTGAGTGATAGACCTAGCTACCTTAGGCCTAATTAATTAAGTTCCTTAAAAGTTTAATTACGATCGAAGTCGTTGCTACAGATAACAGATTTTGGTTCAGTTATAGGCTACGGTTAGATTCATATGCGTAGGGGACATTTGAAATTTCGGCAGTGGGGTGGGGGCAAAGATTTTACTTTTGCCAGAAAAGTGTACTTTAGATTTTTGCGGACCGCGAGCCGGCGACATATTTCTAATTTTTTCATCAACCAAATTTTCTTATGTCCTTTTTTAGTCATTTCGATTTCCAGCCGAAAAAAATAACTTACGGTCGACCTTTTTTCTTTTAGTCATTACGATTCCCAGCCGGAAAATAGGCCTATCTAACGACCTTTTTAGCCCATGCCTGTTTTGCCCAAAAAACTTATTTACCCGAAATTTGGGGGCATTTGCCCCCTCTGGACCCCCGCATCCTACGCCTATGGTTAGACGTAACTGAAAGGATCATTTTGGCATTTAAATTTAGTTTAATTATGTCGGTTTTTGATTCGATACCATTGTGTCCTCTCGGTTATTCTACCAGACCAATTTCTTAAGTGCGTGACTAATGTTGACTAATCTGGTTTTGCTAGGAATATTTTTTACTGTTAACTAAAATCTGGTGAATCGAACACAGTAAATTAATGGTGAGTTTATTTTATTAAAAGAAATGGCAACCGTGTTATGTATTAACTTTGATATTCTAAAGTGTTCGAGTATAAATTCAAGGCATGATCAAGTGCCAGCGTAGTGTAGTCACTGTCGCGCGTGACCAATATAACAGGGTTAGACGTCCTGCAAAGTCTAAACTTTGATCGTTTCTGATTTAGTTTCCGTTTATAATCACACGATTTAACGGCATGATTATAGTATCGGGGGACGGCCTGTCGGTTAGGTCAGATTAAGCGTCGTGAGAGTCGGTTAGGGTTAATATTAGGATTGGTGTCGACATTCGGTCCCCGATACTATAATTTTGCCTTCCTTAAAAACAGGATTTGAATCATGCCAATACTAATTATCAGCCGGGTGAACCAGAGTCTCAGAAAGAGCTGAAAATACACAATAACCCGATTTCCCGAAAACAGTTTATAAAAAAAACCGGCTGAACTTACGAAAACTACCTAGAGTTAATTTAAATGCATGGCATAATGGAACTGATAGTGCTATTGATAACACAGTTGTAATGTCTAAAAATCATAACATTGTGTGTTTCACATTTGGAAAATCGATTTCGGGGAATCCGGTCGGTGATAGGATTGCTGCTCTGGTTCGGCAATGTCAGCTTGGTGTTGCCCCAGACTACCTGAGAGAACCCTGTTACCCCATGGGTATCCAAGGCCACCGCCCCTCCGTTCTGCACAGAATTGTTCTTGGTTCCATTCAGTCAAACTGCAGCTGTGCAAATTCAAGCCTTTCCGTGGTGGGCCCAATGGTCTGGAATGGGCTCCCACAGGAGCTATGACCATTTCTTGGGGATCTTGTTGGTGCAGTTTTTATTGAACTCAAAACTGTGTATTTTTGCCGTGCAAGAGTCGAGAGCAATTATGGGTAGGCCTCTGAGGATGCGCTATAGAAGTTCTTGAATAAATGATGAATGAATAATGAAGATTTATATTTTCGATGTTTGTGCCGGTGATCACCACATAATATGGTATCCTAATAATTATTGAAATTTTGCGTTTATCTTTACTTTCAGATAGCTGAGTATCTCAGCCGTTGAACTTCAATACCTGCGTATAGTGTGGACTTGATTCTGTACGTTCTGATGGGTGAGTCGATGAAAGTAGCTCTCAGTGACGCTCTCAAGATGGTTGGTATCATGCCAGAAACCACAGACCGTGACCACGACACTCCTCAGGCTTCGTGGGACTTGTACGAAATGATCCAGGCCTTTCTGCAGGTTTGTTAAATGTCTTGCTTATTTACTGTTCATTCAATCAATCAATCAATCAGAATTTATGTAGCGCCCCTTTAAGGTACCTACTCATTCGGCCTATAATGTGAAATTGGAACGAGTCAGCCATGTAACTCATACATTCATTACGAGAATTTAAGAGGCACTCCCAAACCCCAGGCACAGGCATATCTATCTTAAGATGAAAGAGGAATGCCTGAAAAGGAGTTTCAGTTCATTATCGCGGTCGTCGTCATCGTAAACTCCAAATTCTGAGGTGCTACTTTAAAGCTAATGGTTGGTTAGGTACCGAATTGGTGGGAGCCACATTTGCGAAATTCGGTGGGCAGAAGTAATGCCTGTGAAATTGTTTTCAATGTGGCTGTTGCTCATCACCTGAAGGCATTTTGTTCTGCTTGCGTTATCTGCTATAACTTTTGAGTCTCAAATAAATACTTGAGAGATATTTAACATGGTTTGGCAAAGCTTTTGTCGTTTTCTACATTCAATTTGTTCATGATGTCTTATTTAAGCTGAACATTGCAGTCAGGTTAGATTTGCACTCCTTTGTTCTCGTGGTCTGAAAGTTTCTAGATTTGCTGAAAAGGTGGGTAGATGATATACGCAGACAAAGCTTGTCGATGGGATACGGTGCCTATGTGTAGGCTTCTCTAAGTGGCGCTATATAAATTTTTGGAATGAATGAGTGAATGAGTACAGACCAATATTTGTTTGCTTTTCAGGCACCAAGCTATCACGTCATATTTGAGGTCGTACTTGTCATGTGGATTGTGCGGTTGCTGTTTTTCACCAAGAGTTACAAACCCGAACGAACTGTCCTCACAGAGCAGGTGACCATTTTAAATTCTCTGATCTTTTCCATTGTAATTGTAATCGTTCGTGTAATTGGTGTAATTGTAAAATGCAACTAGTTTCTTCTGTTGTGCCAGTGTCTAATACACCAGGCATCGAACTGATGATGCACTGCAACTAAGCCATAATGTGGTTGATTACCAGAAGATCAGTTTATGAGACATCGTAAATATTACCAAAACAGAGGATGTCAGTTTGCTGTTGGCCTTTTCTGTGTACTGTGCTGTAGACAAGTTGTTGGTGTGATCAACGTCAACGGAAAAGTTGGAGGTTCAAATCTCAGGCGGGACAGAAATTTGTGTAATGATTTCTGCTCCACTTAAATTTTAATTTAAATATTTAAATATGCTATGTTCTCATTTTACTCATTTGATTTCCTTTCATAATCAGAATTGAAAAAAATTTAGTTTCTTGAAAAGTTTCGTAGTGCATGACAACATCTTATGGCAACTTATGTCAATTTTGCCATACGACGTACGTCTTCCAGTTTCTCTTAATAAGGTGGTGCTGCAAACTTTTAGGAACATGCTGAATTGTTGGTGACTTGGAAAGCAGTGCTGTATTTAGATATATGGGTGAAGTGAAGGTTTTCCATGTTAATTTCCAGGAGAAGGAAGAGTTGATTGAGGAGTGGACACCGGAGCCTCTGGTCCCCGATGTTGATGAAAACCATCCGGTTCTACAGAACATGGAGAAGCGTCTTGTCAGTAGGTGGGTTTCCTGCCCAGTTTGAAACTATCTTGTCTAGCGTCTTCTAATTAATTTATTATTGCTTTTTTGTTGTTTAATTATTGTATTGTTTTCAGCAGCGCTTAAAGTGTAGAAAAATAAGTGCCTGGATGACCCTTACCTTTTACAGAGTGCATGGACATCGTCCATGACCGTCCAGTCACACCATCAGCATTTCATCTTCATATGCAGGAGTTGATTCTTTTTCTGTTTTGCAAAATTCATTTAATTATGCATTTTGTTCACTCGGTAAGGGTATTAAGCTGTGCCTGTGCACGTCATTCTGCACTTTAGACATTCCAGCCCAGTTTCAATGAAGTATAGCAGTTTTTGGACTTGCTTATTAGCTCCTTATTATCTCCTTATTAGCTTATTAATCTCTAACTTAAGAAATTGCACCTGTTTTATCTGAAAAAGTATGCAGCTTCTGTGTAATGTGTGCAAAACATCAGCTAATGAATCCTAAAAGGAAAATTTCTTTCCAGGATCACCATGTGGGAGATAGAACTTTGATTCCACATGGATGTCTTAACTAATATTTGTTTTTCTTCTACCAAGACGCATGATATTGCCTTGCAGAAGCTGGTGGTAGTGAAATAACTTTGGGTGTGGACATTCATAGTTTCGAGTTTTCCAGTTATGAGGTTTATAACCATAGCCACAGTTTTTATTGCTCGAAGTAACAGTTGATAAAACATCTTTTACACATAATGAATATAGATACTAGCAAAAAGCAGAAGGAGAGAACCCTTAAGGGACTACTTTATTGAACCAAAGAGGCAGAACAATGACCAAAGATACAAGAATGAAGAAACGAGAAAGAAAAACACAGAGCATTAATTATTGTCCGCAGAAGATCATCATTGGTGGCACAATTTGGTAATAAAATTCATCGTACAGTTGAGCACTGGCATTGTGTACTAAGACAAGGCAATCATCATTATTATATGGTAATTATCTGATAAGCGCGTCCACAACAGATTATGAATAAGGCAGCATTTTCAGGATATATCAAATGGAATTACTGAGGAGAGGTATTGTCATTAAGAATAAATAGATGTTAGGTTAATATTTGTTTTTGTTCATTTTTACAGTAAAATGGGAAAGTACCTGAGTATAAATGGGAAGGAGTGCTTGAATATGGCATCGTTGAATTTTCTGGGCATGTCAGGACGGAAAGACATCGAGGTATTTAACCCTTTACCAGTTCATTAAAAAATTTCATATCTCACCCTCACGGTTCATTTATTTTGTATAAACATGCTTTTTCATGTTTGAGCAGTGCTCAATGGTTTTAACTTGAAAAGAAAAAATTTAAAAAATTATGTGTTCTGAATTCATACATGGCACTGGCCAGCGACCATAATGGAATAAAAATTTCTGAAAATAAGTCATCAATAGTGTTTCTTAGTGTGATAAATCTCAAAGCATGGGGCCTGATGGCTGCAGAGCCAGTCTTGCCGCCTGACCATTACTTTCCCTTACGATAATAGACATCAACTCTTCCGTAAAAAAAAGTTCGAAATACTGAAGTGGATCGCTTGTGTCAGCAATGTCAACTTTTCGACCAGGACTGCCCGTGAAAGCGTGCTTCTGACGTGGAATTGTTGGACGAGATGACCACTTGAGAGTGAGAGCATCCTCCGAATCATCAGGTTCTGAATCCGAATTGGAATTGTTTTGTATATCATTCTCCGGCTCAGAACAACTGTCGGATAAATCGTCCGAATCCTCCAGCTCTGAAAAGTCTGATTCGTCAAACGAATCGCTGCCTAAAACTTGTTCTAGCACAACGCTTACATCACGCGTACGAAAGCTGCGTTTCGTAGCGGAACTAGGCATTTTCCGTCTCCGTAGAAATATAAAAATCCGACCCAAAACGCCGAAATAAACAGTCAATAACAAATTTTCTCACGCCATTTATATCCACATATAATCTTACTAATATAAAAATACCATAGACCATCAATATATTTAGAATATTCGTTGCAAACTATAGCGGAAAGGTTATTACAATGGTTGGCGAGTTATCTCGGGGCAAACGCTGTATGACGGATAGCCGTTGGCGAGTTATCTCGGGGCAAACGCGTAAGAGGTTAACAGACAGTTATATTACATTACATTACATTATTTTACATTACAGTTATATTACATCCTCTGTTTATTTGAATCTTTGTAGCGGCATGTGTATTATTAGGAAGTTGTGGTACTTTGTTCTGGACAAATGTGGTGGTTTAGTATGATATCTGCATTTTCTTTGTATATTTTCGGATTAAACAGTTTTTGGATACTTAATGGATCAATTGATCAGAATTTATGTAGCGCCTCTTCAAGATTCCTACTGAGAGACGCTCCCGGCTGAGGCCAAATGAGAAAAAGCAGTCTTCAACAGTTGATGAAAAACTGAGAACCGTTTGGAAGATGTTGTATAGTCAAGGGAAGCCTGTTCCGAATTGTTAGGTCAACCACAGAGAATGAACGGCTCTGCATTGTTAAGTGATTGAGACCATTAAGTCACCATGGGCAGTGGAGCGCGGTGTGGTTGTCCTGTATGAGTGGAAAGTGACAGCGGATATGTCTTGTAATCTGTTCTGTTGTGCTCTGTTTTACTGCTTGTTAATAATAATGAGTTTGGACCTGGCTATGAAATTGTCATATATGCTTCTGTGATGCCTTGCTGTATCATTATCATTTGCTGTATCATTTGCTGTATCATTTGTTGTATCGTTTGTATCAATTGCTGTATCATTTGCTGTATCATTTGCTGTATCATTTGTTCGTATTTAATTTGTACTTTACGGATGTTTGCATGATCTTTTACTTTAGCCATACGATGTCTGTAATCGTGTTGCGTTTCATTGCAGGATATGGCTGTGAAGGCTCTGAGAAAGTATGGTGTTGGTTCATGTGGACCTCGAGGTTTCTATGGAACTGTGGGTACGTTAGGCATCCTACTGTATGCAGTTACAATATGATTATCATACGAATAGTTTTTCTGCATGGTGGTTTTCTTGTCATGTCGTTGTGTTTTTGCGAAGCCATGCATTGCAAGTGCTTGATGAGAATCTCTCATGTTGACTGCAGATTATATCTGGTGAAAAAATTTCAAGTTTCTAATTTTTTTTGCGAAGTTGGATGACGGTGTGGGATTCGTATGTTTGTTTCATTGCAGAAACAGAGAGAGGAAGGAGCGGGAATAAGGATGGGGAAGGGAGGGGAGGAAGGGTGATTGAAAGAAAGCAAAGGAAAAAGATGGAGAGAGATTGAAGAAACAGACATGTTATTTGTTTCTCAATCCTCATTTTATTCTTTTATTCATAATTTTTCTTACATAATTGTAATATTTAATTAAATTTCTAATGTGTGCATTGTCCTGGTGCTATACGAATTGGATAGTCAGCTGCCAGGAGAAGATGCTGTTAGATATCCAAGAACTTGAAAGCCAAAGAGGAATAGCAAGCTTTGAGCCTACTTTTGAAGGAAGTGGATTTTGGCTGCAAAAAGATAGAGTGGCAGTTGATTTAATTCCTTTGGGCAGAGCTATAGAATTATCATTATTCCATCACTGTTCTGGATCATGGCTCGGCTAAAAGATGTACTTGATGAAGTAACACGAAGAGGAATACAGGCAGTTCGTAATGATTGAGAGTGCGTAGATGTACTTTGCGTAGTATTTCGTGGTGCAGAGCTGTTAAATTTATGTTTTTATTAAATTGCAGATGTTCACTTGCGGTTAGAGGATAAACTGGAGCAGTTCATGAAGACGGAAGAAGCGATTCTCTATTCGTACGGCTTTGCAACGATCGCAAGCGCCATTCCAGCATACTCCAAACGTGGAGACGTTATCTTTGCGTAAGAATGTTTTCTTACATACGTAGCGCATCTTTGTTTGTTTGTATGTGCACTTGTTATAGCGCCCCTTCAAGCACACCACTCAGAGGCGCTCCCAACTGCAGAGCGGCCACTGCATCGGAGTTTCACGCCGAAGCGCTGAGCAATTGCGAGTGAAGGACTTGCCCGAGGTCCCTACGCGGCGACTTGAGGTGAATTCGAACCTCGAACCTTCCGGGTGATTGAAGGAAAGCAAAGGAAAAAGATAGAGAGATATTGAAGAAAGAGACATGTTATATGCTACTTGTATAAGTATACATGTATACAGTGTGTATGTCACAGGAAAACAGAGAAATATAAATTCAGTGTAAAAAAAGTGTAAAAACATTAAAGCCATGTCTTTCGCAAGTCAGGATTTTTTCTGTTCCCCAGGGCTTCTGCATTGAGAGTGTCTCTGAATTGTCTGTGTTGTGAGAGGCGCTTTATAAATTTTTAGATTTGATGCGATACTTGTAACTGCTTTGCAGAACTTCTGTGCACTAGTTTGGCTTTATGTCCTTGAGGAAAATCCTCTTACTGCCCCTTTTATCTCTGTCTCCCCCTCCCTCAACCTAGCTACCAGACGGAGGACAGTCATGCTACATGGTGTCCTTTAAGTGTTCTCTAAAGGAACTGAATAAATAATTAGATGCTTGAAATAAATAATCAGATATATGAATAAATAATCAGATGCATGAATAAATAATCAGATGCATGAATAAGTAATCAGATGCATGAATAAATGATCAGGTGCATGAATAAATGATCAGGTGCATGAATAAATAATTAATTAGGTTTATGATGCACGAATAAATAATCAGGTGCAATGGTGCATGAATAAATGATCAGGTGCATGAATAATAATTGAACCAAATAAACCTTGGACCATGTACACATGTGGTTATAACAGAAACATGTTTGCGATACGTCCTCCAAAGCTCAGAAGGTCACGCATACACGTTGCTATTCAACAGAACATAGATGATGCTCGGCAACGCTCTACTATGGTTGCACTGAAGCTCGAGCTGAGCACTTTAGAATACATGCTGAGTATTCTATCCATTCAACTACTGTGCCCCACTTTTACAAGTGTAAACTGCCTCTTAACCCTTTACCGACCGTCATGTAGTAAATGGTACGGGAAATCCTATACTCTTGGTCGCCAAAGGGTTAAGAGCTTTTGTGACCAAAGGTATTGCATTAACATTCTGCTTGTGGCACTGTTGAGCTACATAAGTGTCTCACATGTGCATTACCTTGTGTCTGTTATGTGTAGGGATGAGGGCGTGCACTTTGCCATCCAGAAGGGCATCCAGGCCAGTCGCAGTAAGGTCGTCTACTTCAAGCACAACGACCTTGAGGATCTCGAGAGGGTTCTTAAGCTGCAACAGGTGGAAGATAAGAAGGTAAGTCTTCTTATAATAATTGTTGTGTTATGGTTGGTTAGCGTTGAGGATTGTCAGTTGATAGGTTGGAGTTCAAACCCTCATGCGAATGCAGAAATTAGGGATTTCAGCTTGACGTATTCTGCAGCCAACTCAGAGCCTGCGAGGTCGATGCTGGAAAGTGAAGAAAAAGAAAGCAAGCGTTGGTGTGACCCGAACAAAATTGCCTCAGACTTGATAGGATGAGTATGCCTACATGTTGATGATGACGATGAGTATGATAGTCATGTTGTGGTGATGAAGTTGATCATGGTGGTGATGATGATGTTGATAAATACAACAACAACGACAACGATGATGATAATTATAATGATAATGATGATGATAGGATAAGGATGATTACATGTTAATGATGGTGATGGCAATAATGGTTGGCGGTGTCTGTCAGACTCTCAGTTTCTGTTCTTTCATTTTTTCAAGAACCCAAAGAAAGCCAAAGTGACGCGACGGTTCTTGGTCATCGAAGGTGTCTACATGAACTCTGGTGATATTTGCCCTCTGCCGCAACTGGTAAGAAGCAATCAGCACCTGACCAAGTAATATTGATTTCCTGTGGGAACTAAGGTACATGGTTCACCTTCCCCGTGTTTGGGCTGTTGGCCGCCTGGAATTAATAGCTTTGCTTATTTTTGTTCCAACTGACAAAATGATTATATGAAATAGTAAGAACGCATGATAGCAAATTGCATAGGAGTCAGTTTTATAGCTTTATGATTGCCTGCTAGGCTGTGATTCGTTATACTGCTGCTCACTTTACCATCGCCCCCTAGGGAGTGGAAGGCTGAGTGGGCCTTATCTGGCTAACAGGCATCTGATCTTTGTGCCTGTGTATCACATGGAAACAAATATATTTATATATCTCTTACACTGGGATGGGTGCTTGTTTCTTTCATTCCTCTGAATTTCTAACTAATTCTGTCAATTTACGAAAGCATCATCAATAGCAAGCTGCTACCAAGGTGCTTCACAATGTCAACTGTCAATCACAAATGCTAGTGGGCGCCATGTCAATTGAATGAATGAATGAACCACAAGTATGTTTTCTCTGGTTTATTTATCAAGAGGGCAAAATGAAGCTGCAGTCATGAAATATCTTGGTTTATTTGGTTTATGTGATGAGCTTATCGTGCTAAGCGTGGAACGTTTACATTGTGAAGTGTTTTTTGGTCTTAGGTCGAGTTGAAGCACAAGTACAAAGTTAGGATATTTATGGACGAAAGCGTTTCATTCGGAACGTTTGGTAAGACCGGCAAAGGAGTCACGGAGCACTTTGGAGTACCAGTAAGTCATGCGAACAGAAGAGTAAATCTCAAGTAGCAGGCCAGTAGATCATTCATCAGGCCAGTAAATTATTTATGAGACCAGTGAATCATTCATAAGGCCAGTAAATTATTTATGAGACCAGTGAATCACTCATGAGACCAGTAAATTATTTATGAGACCAGTGAATCATTCATAAGGTCAGTAAATTATTTATGAGACCAGTGAATCATTCGTAAGGCCAGTAAATTATTTATGAGACCAGTGAATCATTCATAGGGTCAGTAAATTATTTATGAGACCAGTGAATCATTCATAAGGCCAGTAAATTATTTATGAGACCAGTGAATCATTCATAAGGCCAGTAAATTATTTATGAGACCAGTGAATCATTCATAAGGCCAGTAAATTATTTATGATTATTATTTATTTATTTATTTCTCAGACAAGTAGATCATTTAGCAGGCGATCATTAGCTGACCTGTAAGTCATTTAGCAGGACAAATAAATTATATCTTGCACATCTAGATCATTTAACTGGCCAATAAATCTTGAAGCATGTCAGTAGTTGATGGGCATATAAATCCTTTAGCAGGACAGTAAATCATATTGAAGGCCATTAATTAAATATCCTGCACTAGTGGATTGATTATCAGGCCAGTAAATTATTTTTCAGAGCAGTAGATCATTTGGCTGGCTTGCAAATCTTTAAGTGTGCCAGTAAATCACTGCAGACCAATAAAATCCAGCTATTTAGCTCATTAGATCACATGCACTGTGTTTCACCTTGTGCTGTCAGCTCGTAGAGCTCTAGCGATCATGCTGACACACATTTGGATTGCTGTGTATCATATGATTTTCTTGGCATGTTAACAGGGGTGGTTTGCCATTGCCTTCCCCTGGTTTTGCCTGCCGTGCTCGTTCGTTCGCCTTCCTAAGGAAGGGTACTAACAGTCCGCACCTCGTGTTTAGTTACATTAATGTGTGCTTGATAAATCTTTATATATTAATAGATCCAAACGAATTTGTTTCTTCGATTAGCCGGTGTTTTTCTCCTTCAGGCTTTTGCCAGTTATCGGTACCTGACAGATAGGTGGCAATGCTTTAAAAAGTCAAACCATAATATAGCTATTCTAACTAACAGTAGTTGGTCTTTTGTTTTGTCATGTTTGTAATTTGTTTATCGGAGTGGTGATGTTGCTTTTCCAGATTGAAGAAGTCGATTTGATTGCGGGATCTTTGGAAAATGCCATCGCGTCGGTCGGTGGATTTTGCTGCGGGAAAGCGTTTGTTATCGACCACCAGGTACAGCGGGATTTCAGTATCTTGAGAAAAAAATAGTTCTGCTTTTAAATTAAATGGAATTCTGGACTTGTGGGAAAAGAACTGTGATGTCATGAAGAAGTTTCTTTGTTCTCTTAAAGTTTTTCCATTTTAATTGAATAGATCTGCTGCAAGAAAGAAGTGCCTTGCAAATGGATCTGTTCATATTGGATTGGATTATTTATTTATTTGCCGGTATTTAGCTTTTGCAGAACTTTTCCAGCCATGGAACAGCATCATCATCAACCACATGCAAAGCGGTTAAACCACTTGGGACGAGTTGTTTTTACAGTAATTTACGATGCGTGATATTGTCTGA
Organism: Lumbricus terrestris; assembly: GCA_949752735.1. Lineage (NCBI taxonomy): Eukaryota > Metazoa > Annelida > Clitellata > Crassiclitellata > Lumbricidae > Lumbricus > Lumbricus terrestris. The sequence goes on along the minus strand of OX457046.1, from coordinate 34,840,295 downwards.
ATTTCAACACAGTAGATTAGATAAACTATGTTCTTTGTCATGAAAACAGTAAGGTTGTGGATCTTAATTTCTCGGAAATTTCAGTGCTCTGTGGTTGGGGGGGGGGGGGGAGGATTAAGATTGATGTTGACCTTTATCTTGATGTCATGTCATCTCTGAAAGATTTTGCTTGACCTATGACTGACTGTGTAACACTTCAGTCTCAAATGTCCCCCAATTCTGATATCTTGACTTTGAATATTATTCTGGTTTTATCATGGGTGATGAACCTATAAAAAAATCCTGATTTGAAGACTAGTTATATTTTGTTTGTTTGTTTGCTTGTTCCGTGTACAGTTCTACAGGTATGAATTTTCTGTATGTAAGTTTGGTTGTGCGTTCAATGTGTTTGTTAGTGTGTGTGCGTTCATTGTTTCTCTGTGCATGTACGTGAACATTTGTGTGAATGGAATGCTGGTGCCTGTGTCTGGTTATTGTTAGGTATGCTTCTGATGACATTGGATTACTATCTATTGTTATTGTTGTTGTTTCGCCGCACAGCGTCTTTCTGGTCTTGGTTACTGCTTCTCGGCCTCCGCTCCACCAATGTTGGCTCAAGCGGCCATCACTGCCCTCGAGGTTCTTGAAGACAATCCAGGTATGTGCCAACAGTCCTTTGATCGTCTTCAATCATCATTCATTCAATCTTTCATTCATTCATTCATTCATTCATTCTGGAATGTATATAGTACTCCATCAAGAAACCTACTCAAGTCTTGCCATATAACCTTTATGTTAATTATTGAATTAAGAAGACGTTAAAAGTCTCAGTGCAATGGAAAGAATACCAAGTTCACCAAGAATAAGTGTTAGTTTAATCAGATTTGTAGCCATCTAAGCTCTTTGCAAAAATGAATTTTGATTTAGCTATCGATGTTATTGGTGATTAACTATTTATGGTAAACTATATTTATACACAATTGTTATTCACTGTCAGAATTTCAATAGAACTGTTTCGGTTTGTTCTAACCAACGCCTGCCTGACAATTGTTTTCTCTGCAGATATGTTGGTGAAGTTACACGACCTTTGCGAATACATGCACTCCAAACTGCAGCAGTAAGTATAACCTCACAATCGTTATATCTTGAATTTCTATAGCACCACTTCATAATCTGCTGCTATAGAGTGGCTTTGACATGTTCTTTCAAATATCTTTGTTGGTCATGTCTGGTCGATCAGAGTCACACTGCTTGATTTTGCTCCCACTTTAACCGATGGGCTTATGAACTTTGGTTTTGCAAGTTTGGCTCAGTCACTGAATCGTTCTTATTTGCTGTATGATATAAATTACGATTGATTGATAGATTGATTGATTGTATGAATTTCTGAGCAATTGCATCTGAATGACTTGTTGCGGATTCCTATGCAGCGGCTTGGGATTGATTCGAGCCTGCAACCTTCCAGATCCAAGGCACCGAAAATACCACTGCACCATCGGGCCCCAAATAAAGATCATTGTGCATGGACCATGAAAGGTCCTTCATACACAATTATTTAACACCATCAGCTGTCTGCCATTAGGTCCTTGTCCGTGTGTGTGCGTGCGTGCGTGTGTGTGTGTGAACTTTGAAAGGAGAGCATATTAAACACAATTGCACCTCTTTTTAACCCTTTCCCGCCGGAATTGTTTTGATACCTATCCTGTTAATGGGGTCACCCGTGACCCCATCCGGCGGGAAAGAGTTAAATGTGACTATTTAAAGAGAACTATTTGTATAGAGAAAGGCTTATAATAAATTGTTTATATTTTTGTGGTCTGTGTATTCTAATGGTTTGCTATTGCAGTTAATTTTTTCCAGCTGTATTTTATTCTATTGAAGGTTGACTGGAATGAGATTGGCTGGGGATCCTATATCTCCTGTTAAGCACCTATATCTTGCAGCTCGCTCTGGTGACCGAGGGAGTGACACTGGAAAGTTACGTCAGATTGTTGTCAAGGTATACAGTACACACTCACCGGTATAACCCGTTGTGAACAGATATTTTGCTCTTCCAACATGAATAAATACATGGATGTTTCTTCTGTTGAAATTTAAGTTTGCAGTATGAGGCATTTAGAAATATTTTTGACACATTTAGTGATGGTGATGTCAAAGGAAAATGATCATTAGTGAACTTTGGGGAAGGAGTTATGATTGCAGGTTATTATGGCCAGCCTTTGTAGGTGTAAAGTTTTGAGATGATGTCCTACTGTTATTATTATTTCTATATTCTTATTATCATTATTATTATTATTACTTAAATAGCTGTTTGTTATGATCATCACCATTATCAGTTAAGTTTTAATTAAGTATTAAATGAAAGCATGCACGTATAATAATTAATCAAGGAATGGATCATGGTAGCATCAGCTATTGACTTTTCCTGGCTTCTTTTGGGCTGTACTTAGTGTTTCGTGATGGTTTCATTAGAATTTGTGTGTGCTATAAACAAATTCTTTCATTTTACAGTTGATTGCTTTGCTGGACAAGACATCCTGAGATGAGGTTTGCATGCAAACAATGCATAGCTAACATGGAGAAGAATGTGTTTTTGTTTGTTTGTGTTCTAGTCTGAGGAAAAAGGAATTGCTTTGACCGTGGCTGCTTACCTTGACGAGGAGGTACATTCACCGGAACCAAGGTATTTCTACAGTTGGCGCCATTGTCTTTTGTGAAATTGTCTTGTACTGTCTGATTGTGATGAGGTTTTTCTTGTCTATTTTGTTTTCATCAGTTTCCCTTATACTGAATGCTAAGTGCAGGACTTGATGATGCTTACCTTCTTCGATTATCGCACGTCTTTATGTTTGTGGTTGAATTACTTCATTGGCTACATCTGTGTGCATCAAATTATCTCCTCAACTGGATCTTGCTTCAAAATATCTTAGTCACAAAATCCTCTATCCTCTCTGTCACGTCATTGCCTCCTCTCAGATCCTTGACTATTGACCCTGTCTCTTCATTTTACTGTGTTATGACCATACATTGGCTGAATCCACGTAATTTACGTGCATGGGTCCCTCTCTAAAGAATGAAGTTAATGAACTTCCCTTTCTATACGTTCTACCATCCTCTCTAAGCATCTCAGCCCCTTTCACCTTAAGACCTTTTTCTCTTGAGGTGCCTCACACTTAGAGCATTTCTGAAAGGCTTATGCTGTGAGAAGCACTTTATATGTGACCAAACACAATACAATCATATCATCGATTAATTTGATCGATCGATTAATTATTTATTTAATTTTTTTGCTTACGGCTAGTTTGGCAGTTCCTTGATTAGATCTACTTGTGCGTGTTGTATATTGCGTTGGATTTATATGCCTGCCCCTTGATTTGATGTGATAAGCATGACTTGTTTGTCTCGTCTCCTGTTGCTTTTTTGTTTATTTTTCATCAAATTGTGGTGTGTTTGGCTGAAAGGAGGCCAAACACACCACAATTGTGGTGTGTATTAATTAAAAGTCTTCAGAGTTACTTGGGGGCCCTATTTAGCGGGATTTCCTCCCTTCTGGGTCTCATTTTGTGTCCTAATTCTATATTGTAGAATTTTTCTTTAACCTCGCACTCCAATTCTAGGGCTAACTGATCACACTGGTATCATTCTACTTTATAACCACTGGGTCTAAATTATCTTTCCTTATCTATTCCTGTGGGATAATCCCAATATAGGCCCATTGACTATATAACTTTAGTTAACTAATTAAGTTTTCGCTTTGATTATTGCCTGATTAATTTGTGATGCTTTGTGTAACCTTATTCCTGCCTTATTGTGCTTGATACACCTTGTCACCTTGTGCTGTCAGCTCGTAGAGCTCTAGCGATTTTCCTGACACACATTCTCCATTGTTCTCTGTTCACAGACAAGTCCCTCAGTTCTTCCAAATTCATGCCAGTTATGTAGTGTATCTCGTCCATCCATTTCGTCCTTGGTCTGCCGAGTCTTCTCCTTCCCTCACCGCAAGCCAGCATCATTTCCTTCTCCAAACCATCAGATCGCATTACATGCCCGAAGAATCTTAGCTTCAATCTTGTCGCAAGTTGTTTTAACGACTCTTCGTTTTCCAATCCTATCTCCATTCTTATAGATTCGTTCGTTCTTTTCTCTGTCCAAGATATTCTCAACATCTTCCTCCAAATCCACATTTCGCAGGCGTTAATCTTTTTCTCCATATTCTTTGTCTTTGTCCATGTCTCGCAGCCATATAATATTGTAGGGAAGATCAGTGCTCTCACGAGCCTCTTTTTAGTATCTAAACTTACATGTTTGTCCTTCCATATCTTTTCCAGTCCAATCATTGCGGTTTTCCCTATCGCTAACCTTCGTTAATCAAGCTTGATACACACGAATCAATAAAAAAAAACTGATTTTGATTTGATTTGATTTTAAGAAATTCTCTTTGTTTTTGACAGCATACGAATTCCAGTCTGCAGCGAGTTTAAATACGAAGACATCGACAAACTTGTCGAGATCCTTGAGGACGTCACCAAACAAGTGCTTTAACACGTCGCCGCCGTCAACGCATCGTAGACTAGAGATATTGAGAACTGTTTGCAAGGAACTCCGTAAAATTACAACCGTGAACATCGTCCATTAACCTAATTCAGATTTACCAACTGTGGAGTGTGGACGTGCTTGTTTCTGTGTGAGTGGTGTGTGTGTGTGTGTGTGTGTGTGTGTGCGTGTGTTTCTAATCTGAGGCCATCATCAGTCTGTAATTTTGTAAGTTTAGATTTTCTACGCTAGCTAAAGGATTATCGGTCGACGCCATGCTGGATATTCTTGTCTTTGCTTACGCTTGGTATTGTCTCAACAATACCAAAAGAAATGAGTAGATGAAGGTGTGGTTTGGGTTAGGGGTTATTGTGGGATCATTGTCATTATTGTGGAACTGTATTTGCCTTAAGGTGGTAGGGGATAGAAATCTGATTTAAACTGTTTTATAGTAAAGCCCATTCGAATAATTTTTGAGCTGGCTGACAGACTTTCGTCATACTGCCCGGTATATTGATTGGTTCACTGTTAATGTTTTGACTTTTCCTCTGTGTCCCAACGTTGAATCATGATGCTACATTTTTGTGAGCTACAATAATTATAAAAGAGGCAGTTTATCAGTCAGAATGGTTTTCCAGTTGTTTCTTTTGTTACCCTCCTACCATTGCCGTGATGCCCATGACCGCTGATTGCCGAGAAGGCGTGTCCATGGGCCTTGCTTCACTTCCGTCAGCCTTGCACATGCCACACGCTACCACCAGTTCAGTGTGCAGCTTATTTGTGAGCCCATAAAATTGTCGAAAAAGATTTTTAAAACATCGCTGAATTGCTTTCTGTGGTGTATGTTAATATATTTAAGTTTAGTACTATTTAAGTTTTAAAGTGGACTTGATTTGGGAATGCACTTAAGGTATTACTGGGACACTGCACACAAGGTTTTTTCTTGCATCGCATTTTGAGGTATAAATCCAATAACTTGACAGAGTTGTCCTGTGAAGGTTTGCTAATCTTGTAAATTTGCTGTGAAGAACTTTATTACTATGCCAACCTGTCAGACTTCAGTTTATGTTGGCACCGGGCTGTTCTGTTTAACGAGCTGATGGCACTATGCCAGGTCAGTTCTTGCCTACAGATAACCGGCATGATGCTAGCAAGTCATTAATTACTCTTGGCTACGTTGTCAGCGTTTAAATTTTGCTTGTGTTGCGGCTGAGGTATTTACGGTTTGATTTTTTTCTAATTTTCTATTTTTCGAACTGCAATGGCTTGTGATTATTATTTGACGCTGTCGTTTGAAATATGTGAATTGAATTATAAATATATATATATATATATATATATATAAATTCCTGTCCTGCTGCTTAGAGATTTGTTTGCTTTCATCACTTTGTTGAGTTTCCTGGTTGTGGATTGATGTTGGGGGCTGTGGTCGATGGTATGCATGGGCATGCACTATAAAAAAAAAAAATAATAATAATAATAAATAATTAATTAATAATAAATAATAATAAATAAAAAAGAAAAATAGCTGGGGGTCAGACGCTGATTTATGTGGTGTTGGGGTGTTCAACGAGGATTTTACTATGGTATCCTTACAAAGATTGGGGGTTGAACCCTCACAAATCCCCGTCAATTCTCACTCTGGGTATACAGAGTGTACACAATTCACAAATATTTGTGCTTAGTATACAGGAAAGTGACCTGCAGACAGATGTAGGCAACTGCAGCGTGTGCTCACCTCTAACTTTGCCACTACAGCCGTGGTTGATGTATGAATGCATATTGTGCATTGCGTGCTCCGCTACAGTTTCTCTCTTATTGTATTGTATTGTATCAGTTATTGTCCATTACAACATTGCAAAATATCAACACAACACATACATTTTTAATACTGTCATCATCATCGTCTAAAAACCTCTTTTTTCTCGGAGGTTGCATGCACTGGGAGCATTGCTAAAAGACTCTTGCTGCAAGAACTATTTTTTAAATGGTTTGATACAATACCACAAAATATACAATACAATGATCAAGTAACTAAATGATTATTTTTTCATAGGGATAATTATTATTATTCTTAATATATATATTTTGTATATATATATATTATTAGTCAAAAGTGTTGGGCAAAATACACAGAAGTCTACAAGATTCTAGAAAAACCTAGCCTATTAGCGACTGGCTGTATGCAAGCAAAAAACAAATCACGCTGACTAAATTGTATTTATTACAACTAAAATACTGACAAAAAAACCCATTCTCTGCCGATGACACGTGCACTTGTACATTGCAACAGAAAAAGTGCGTATTTAAACGGAATTGTTTAACACAGATAAATAACACAGATGTTCTGACAAACATGTACGTACAATATTAAAACAATATACAAACAAAACACTATGAAGAAGACTTTTTAAAAGTAGCAAATGACCAAAAATCAGTTGACTAGCCCACAAATTCAGTCATGTACAAATTCAGTTATGCAGTGTTGTAAAATTTGCAATAGATTCTGATTACGACAGTTGTCATCCATTTCAGCATGTAAATAGGAATCCGGAAAAAGTGACCCACTCTCCTTTCTGCACGCATGCATACTTTTTACCCCAACCCTACCAATGCTTGCGTACGTATGCTTGACTGAAATCCCCCGGATCCTAACTCTGCCGAGCTGCTGGATTGTTTATAGCAGCCAGTGATAACCTGGCAGACATGCTACACTTTTCCCACAGTTGTACTTCTTAGTAAACTACTTTGTCTGATAGCTGCTGTTCAGATTCGTTTGAACAAGGCCAATAACATACATTGGTGTCGGCAGACATTTTTAAGGAGCGGTGAAGCACAATGGTCAAGGTTAAATTTCTTAGCAAGTGCTTGGAAAGTGTAAAGACGTTTCTTAATGCTGCTTCACTCTGTGTATCATAAGTATCATTAGCGCCTTTGTGCAAAGAAATTTGTTAAGACCAAAAAGTGGTAGTTAAGAAAACTGGTGTGAAAATTGGTCAATTTTCAGGGGGGGCAAGTGCCCATCTTGCCCTATGGTAACAGACAAAGTATTGTCAAGGTTTAACATGTGCCATCATTGCCTGGCTATAATCCATTCGCTCTGCCACACAGGGTACCGTAATCTGGTTGCCCCTTCCCCTCCATTGTGTAAAGCCACTATTCAACATGGAAGCTTTGTTGTGTCTGGCCCCTCATTGCATGGAACAGGCTTCCATACAATCTGCAACATGAGTTGCACTGTCGATGCCTCTACTTCACAAGTAGTTGAAGATTATAGCAACGATGTTAAAGTCGTCAACTTTAGCATCTTTCACCATAGCATCTGGTCATGGTCCCGTGTATTCAGGAAGGGAGCACTTCCAGTGAGTTTTCTTGAAAAGGCGCTACACAATTTAATAAGCAATTACAACAAAATCCTGAACAGTGGCATATTTAAAATGCAATCTGAGTACATTATAAATGTTGACTTCAGAAGTGCCATAGCAAGGAGGAACATAGTTTAGAATGTTATCTCACTTTTCCATTCAATATGGCAGCAGAAAGTTTAAGTACATTCTTCAGGAGCAGGGCTGTGATAGAGACAAAGTAAAAGTCTATAACCTGATGACGATGTAAAACTTTATCATCCAATGGAGCAGAAAACAACGAGATTATAGATGACAAAGTAAAACTTTGTTATCTACCACAAACATTTTCAGAAAATAACAATAACTCACACGCAAAGTATTAATTTTCAGAAATTGTGCAGCATCAAACATAAAGTGAACACCGGTACAGTGAAGCTCTAGAGCAAAATAGAAACTAAAAAAACCCACTTAAACATGTGAGAATAGATAAAAAATTTACAACACATCCACACTACATATCTCAGAAACAAACAACTGAACTTTGGGCAATTTTATCATGCCGCAGAAAACAATTAAATGCCTTTAGCACAATAAATTTAAAACCTTGTAAAAATCTTAACTCGGATTGTAGAAATCACATAAGAGTTCAGTGGTAAAAATCATTTTAAAACACAGCTTCAAATACTGAAAACGTTCAGCATTTTCTTTTGGCACAAATATTTCAAAGCAGTACTCTAACAATACAGTCGATAGCTAATTTACAATACTATTGCTGTCGATAAGGTTTAACCGTAAAACTTTGTGGCAATTTATTATAATACTTCATATCAGACTTTATCCTCCACTCACCTATATTCTCTTAAGCAACCTAGATTTGTACACATATAAAGAAACTTGGTCATTTCACAGAGCATGTAAGTCGAGTCAAGTATTTTACACAAGTAGGTGATCAAAATCACTGACAAGATTCATTAAAGTTTGAAAGAAATTAAATACAGCTCCTAATTGGGTAAAATTAACTTTTTGTCAAAGCTGTCTCAGGTAAAAAAAATGTTGAGAAGACAGGGTTAGGGCAACAACGAGAATTTACTGTAAGTTAAGATAAGGTAAGAAATGGTGCTATGGTAATTCATAGCTTAGCAAAGTAATTAGCAATTCAGTCTGAATAAGGTAAACCAAGGTACTGAAAAGTAAAACAAGATGAGATTGTAAGGTGAGGTAAAATTTGGTAAGTAAGTCTGCATGCAATAACAGGTCCTGCAGCAGTAGAACGGGGCAAGAATGTGAGACCAGAAGAACAAAAAGGCCTTTAGAAGCAGCGTTCTCTTATCGAATATGACTTAACACTTGACCGATCAAGCGAGGTACCTGGATCAGAACTCCGGAAACAACAGTAACTGTTACAATAAGTACTCAGTCTTTCCATAACAGTATGTCAGTCCATGCAATAAGTACTCAGTCTTTCCATAACAGTTTGCCAGTCTATACTCCAGAGAACTTAGCAATAACCAATTTACCCAAATTCATTTATTTCTTATTTCTTGCATCTGCTAGAGCACCCTTACATGCTCTCTATTCAGAGGCACTCACAACTACAGCACGGACACTGCATTAGAGTTTCACGCCAAAGTGCACGAGCAATTGCAAGTGAAGGATTTGCTCAAGGTCTCTACACGACAGTTTTGAGGTGGATTCGAACCTGGAACTCTCCAACTCCAATGCACCGAACCCACCAGAACACCACCTACCATGGTGGTGTACTCACCACTACACCACCATGGACACGACCCATGGTGGTGTAGTGGTGTAAATCGTGCCACTTAGTGCCCAGCTGCAGATCCCCGTAGCATATCAGAGACAACAAAATCAAAATTAATCAGAGAACACAGAATCGTCTTGCGAACAACAATACCTCGTATAGATGTACACATTCAAGCTACTCTACACGGTGGTCGAAAAACCAACTACGTGGTATAAACAAGGACTTCCTATATCACAAAAGTTATAAAAGTTCTAGAGCATAAACTGCTGAACATGCCTACGAGAACGTCAAAAGTTTACGCGATCTCTTATCGACGACGACATCTTGAGTTGAGCAACTAAAACACACATCGAATCGATCTCTCGTTCTACGACTACTTTTGTCCTTGCTAGACAATTAACGTTAAGACGATCACACGTGAACTAACATGACTTCTAGTGTTGGCTATTTTAGGCGAACGATATATCAAAAATCTCCTAAAAAAGCCATGATTATTACCAAACTATCACAGCTAAATAAGTTATGATGGATCGAGAGCGTGCCAATGAGTGCTCTATGGCCACAAGATTATTATAGAGCGCGTACAATTGGCCTCGTCGACAAAAACTCAGTCTCTTTAACGTTGTAGTTTCGCTTTTACCACAGCCGTAAGTAATGCCAGAAACGCAATGAGCCTTCAGCTCTTTAGTATCCATAAATTACTGTGCAACAGTCACCAAAAATGATTCTCATTAGGGCATTAGCATTACCGTGAAAATTACTCCATGGATAGTTTAGAATTGTTTGAATGCACTGTGAACACTTATACCGGACTGCAGCACTTTTAAGTCCATTTTATTGAAATTCTACACTAACCATCGAAAAATGTGTACACTGTACATAATAGCGTCTAGAAAACTATCACAGGATTCAACTGAAATCCTTCGTAAAGCTATAAAACGACCGAATATTTCACAACCGGAAAGGAAAGTATCAACCCAAACAACACGTACAACTGATAGATGCTCAACAATTCTCTGTTCAACTTTATCACAATTACCTCGATCGGAAAACCAATTCTACCGCATCACATTCATGAAACTCACTAACAAAGAAACAACAAAAATATTCAACGTGGGGACTCCTTTCTGCGCTCCCGATTTCCACGTCATTAGGCTCAGTGGGAAGCGAAGTTATGTCTCCCAATGCTACCTGCTGCATTCAGTGGCGGCGCTAGGGGGCTAAGCCCCCTATAAAAGGCTAAGACCCCTAAAAAGGCCATCCAGGTTTTTTTACATGCAAAACTGAAATATTTCCGTGATTTTCGATCGGATGACTAAAAAAAGGTCATCAGAAATTTTGGCGGATGAAAATGGAAAATTTCCTCCGGGAGGCTTCAGCCCCCCAAAACTGAAATCCTGGCGCCGCCACTGGCTGCATTCGTTTCCCATACAAGAAGAAGAGGAAGAGCAGTCTCTTAAGTCAGCTTTGAGATGTAGCCATGGACATGAAGTGTTATCGACTTCATTATCTTAACCTTGACACATTAGGTTAGGCCAATCCTCTCCCTCACCATCTCATCTTCCCATCAACAGTGCACGGTCAGTGTACTCATCGTAGCTGAGTTGGCTATGGGTGCAGATGAAGCAGAAATCTCGAGCCAAATTTCTGCCCTGGCAGACATTTGAACCCTCGACTTCTTGGTCAACAGTGCAGCCTGCCAGCCACTACACTATCCAGTCACAGCATTTTCCCTATTTACACGCTGCCAGATTTTTGACCCATTCTATCCTAAATGCCCAGCATCTTCGTGAAACTCTTGTAAGGCGCTATATAAATGTCATATACATACAATGCAGCTCTAGATCTATTCGAATCTGAAAATAATTACTAAATTAGAAGAAAACAGAAATCACAACCTTCGTTCTGTACAGCACACCAATCAACAATTCAACCAATCAATTCAACTCACGTAGCACTTCACCACACTGATACATAAATAATAAAGCAATTAATTAAAAATTTATGTGTTGGAATACAAATTTAAATACACAGTGCGGCAAGTAAGACTTAAGTAAGAAATGCTCGACCAAACTATGTTCTAAACAGTTCTGCTCTTAACAAACCCACAAATTCAAGCTGACTTCTAAAGCGATTAATTAAAAATTTATATGGTGGAATACAAATTTAAATACGTAGTGCAGAAAGTAAGACTTACATAAGATGTGCTCAATCGAAATATGTTCTAAACATTTTTGCTCTTAACAATACCATCATATTCAAGCCGGTTTCTCCAGTGGATTCTTTTTATAATTCATGTTACAACTTCAATTGAAGCGACATTAGACTGTGATATCTGTACAAGAGAAGTCATTAGAATATATTACATTACTATAAATATATTACATTACTAAAAATACAAAAGAACTCCGCTACATTACACTGGACACGATTACATACGAAATAAACCAAACGTGTTAAAAATAATTGTCATGATTGTAAGACTATTGCTAACAACAATACCGCTACCGATATCTAACGTAATCAGATATCTTCCTCATCACCGACAGTAAATACGGCAAAAATCTACACAGCCTCAATCAAAGAAATACATACAGAAGTGACTCTTTGTCTCTCTCTCTGTCTCTCTGTGTGTCTCTCACTCTGTCTCTCTCACTCTTTATACGCGCTCTTCACAATAAACTCTTCACAATAAAATAAACATAACGCTTCTGCAAATGCCTTGGTCTTTTCTTTCAATATAAACACCCATAGTAAACAAATAAGTGCAAGCTACAAAAAATTGCATAAGAACAAGAATTTTAAAAAAACGTTGCAAGTCTGAAACTGTTCAGCATTCCCCCACACCTATGTATCCACCTCTTGGCCTTCAATTCATTGCAAAGAATACAACACAAGTTTACTACTTAAACCCAGAGTTGTCTAATGTCCATGACAACTGTGATGGAAGTCATGCACGCTGCCACATTTTCCACAGCGCTAGACAAGATTCAAGCAACTCTCCTAGCTTCTAGATCTAGGTACTGCACCGGCCAGAAATCACCACTTCGGACATAAATGCCTCTTTAGAAGATATTAACCCTTTGAAAGACGAGCCCTTAACATTATCCTTGGTTTAACCATATCGTACATCACTCGCTGAATCAACAGGACACTAGGGCATCATCACAAATGACATTCCTTCACCCACCCTTCACACACCCCAGTTACACCCTGTAACAGCTCTTGAAAGGTGCTACAAACAAATTAATGTTCAAATACATGTAATACAACCATAACAGTTAAAACGAAAGCTGACTATAACACCGGCGAGTGCAAAGACTCGTATAAAAGTTTGGACTTGAAAGGGCACATATCGTACTATATCGTGCATAAAACTCAGAAAATTTCACACTTCTGTAAAATCCTATTGCTCTCTACGGTGCCTGAGAAGGAAGGGACAATGAAATAATCAATCCATCAACTAAAACGTCACCACTTGGAAAACTGGAGAATTTTCCAGTTGGAAAACTCTAGATTTCGCAATTCTGTGCTTCAGAAGAAAATATTCAAATATGTGAGATTTACATACAAAACAACTTATCAAAAGAACAGGGCAAAAACACTGTTAAAAAATCCCAAAAATCCAAACGCAGACAAAACCAGAACATGACAGAACAATGCAAAAACACACTTTGTCGAAAAGAGTAAACTGAAAAGTCTGAAAATGTTACAGAGTAACTTACCTCTTTACATAAAAATCATGGCACATTCAATGACCATTTTCAACATAGGAAAATGAGGTCTGCCAAGATTTTACACGGCAATAAAACATCATACAGTTTCAATTGCTCAAGTATCAGCAAGACCTGTTAGCAGTCTAACAAGTGCTTTACAGTGTTGTTCGAATACAAGCTTCTTCTGGAGAAGACAACACGAAGAAGATACCAACCTGAATGTAAAAGAGGTGAATCATAGTAAGACAGTTTGTATGATGAACCAAATCTGAATGTCAGGGATTGAAATGAATAATAGAGTATATTATATACAAGAAGTGGATTAGAAAGGAGTAGCAATAAAATCAGTTAAACAGAATGCCCATCGTCAAACGTGAAAGTAACATTCAGTACGAAATATTACCAGTTCAAATGCCCAGAACATGCGGCTATATTGCAAAACAAAATACTATATCAATCTATTTTACAGATCAAAAACTGTTCAAAAGTTCAAACGTAAATAAAGAAGTCAAAAAAGTCTGGCCAATACAAAGTTAAAAGCAGAAATCAAAAAGAATTGCCTCAGACAAAAAGATTTCTCTTTGTTGAAAAATTAAACATTGCAGAAAGTCTGTAAAAAAATTAAAACAGTTTGCCCACAATGCCCAGCATATGCTTTAAGGTCCTTGCTGCTTACTCTTAATGAGTAAAATCATTTTAAAAAGTAACTACTAATCAGTTATCATTAATTATTATTATTATCGCCAGTAAGTATAATCAATGACGAATTCATAATAACGCACAATAACTAGACTTTCGAAGCAAATTATTCTACAGTCGGTTGCTTAGGTGTTGAATTGTTGATACTAGGTCCTTAAAAAAACCTTGTCACATAATAAAATTATTAGGAAAACTTCAAGTCTCATGCACAAATATTGTTTTGTATGGCACTTATAATTTATAAAGCACCTCTCACAGTGCACACCAATCAGAGTGATATATATATATATATATTATATATATATAAGCACAAAAATATGATTTCAAAGATAATACAAATAAGATTTAAAAAATTGAATAGATCAAGTTTGAATCACTATTAGAAAAAAGGTCAATCACCAACATGAATCTTAAAATTGATGTGCAAAATATAAATTCACTGTCAATGGTCATTTACCCCCAAATGGTTACAAATACTCTCATCAACTGAATGCACAATATTCATAGATCACTGCCAAAATACATTCACCTATTGTAATGCAGGTCAGGGTAAAACTTCTGATAAATTACACGTAGCAAATGTGCAACACCTTGATACCATTAGTAGAGCATAGGTTTCAAATCGGTTGAAAGATGACTCTCCGAAAAACAGTAGTGCTCAAAAATATTATCCAAGGGTAAAATAAAACTCGTCAACCTCTCGTAAACATAAAGTCGTAAGCCACTCAGCCAGTGCAAGTTGAATCCATACCCTCACTAGCAGAAGCAGACCAGTTAGTCCCTTATGCGAAAGAGTAAAATGAGAAACGTGGAAAGTTCGGTTGCCCGAGGATACAAGAGGTATTATGTGTACTTGGTACTTTCAGAGTACTAGGATGTGTTTGACCATCTATAGGCCAAAGGTGCTCTGCGTCAGCTTCAGTTTTGAATGGAAAAACCCAAGAAGTGGTAGATAGAGGAGCCCTAGTCAGTTTGAACTGATGATGGGTGATTGGCAATGATTGCAGTGATGGTGGACGAAGAGAAAATTTATGGAATTGAACAGCCGCACATTGTAACCAGACATGCAATCTGGAAAAGGTGCATAAGCAATCTGGAAAAGGTGGTTGAGCAATTTGGAAAAGGTGGATAAGCAATCTGGAAAAGGTGCATAAGCAATTTGGAAAAGGTGCATAAGCAATCTGGAAAAGGTGGTTGAGCAATTTGGAAAAGGTGGATAAGCAATCTGGAAATGGTGCATAAGCAATCTGGAAAAGGTGGTTGAGCAATTTGGAAAAGGTGCATAAGCAATCTGGAAAATGTGCATAAGCAATTTGGAAAAGGTGCATTAGCAATCTGGAAAAGGTTCATAAGCAATTTGTAAAAGGTACGTTTTAAGTTGGGAACAAAATGACAACAGAACCGAGTAGAACGAACAAACACAAAGAGAGAATTTTACAAGATAAAAAAAATGGAATTATTTTTTAAAAAGCAATGAAACTCATTAACCTAAATTGTCACTCTACACAAACCGCATTCATTCACCACGTAGCTACAGATAATGCCCGTTCAAGGCTACTACTAACTATACGAGCAGTTCAGCTTCACTGTTTTTTCTTCCAAATTGCTGAGTGAGACATGATGGACTGGATCGCCTGGATGGACCGAATTGGTTTGTCGAGATTGACCTGCCATGAAAGGGTTAATAACGTTCTCTGGTGCTTGCAACCTGCCACTGGTGAGTGCTTCTTGAACAGATGACTTCTGGCAGAGATCCTTGGCACGTATTGCTTTCGCCTTCATGGAGTCATCTGCCAGACAACAGCGGCTAATGACCATCGAGCGACTGAAGGAATTTCTTCTCGAACAGATGAGGAACGAGTTTATGCCTGAGAAACAAACAACTGCACTTGTTTGTCCAATCAGTCACAGCATTCTTTCGTTTATTTATTTATTTATTAGGAGCACTTATATAGCGCCCTCAAGACTGTCTACTCAGAAGCGCTCCCAACCCAACCTCGGCTAAATAGGACAGTCTTGAGACTAGAGAAGAACATGGTGTAGTGATCCTTGCGTTCCTTCCAGACTCTCTACTCAGAAGCGATCCTGACCCAACCTCGGTTAAATAGGAGAGTCCTCCCTCCCATGGTGGAATGGCCCCTGGGCACTAGGCAAAGTGTTACAAGAAGCCCATTCTAGGCGGCAGGGCCAGCAATCAAGACAGCACGGCACTGCCTTGTGGAGGTCTGAGAGCAAGGTACGAGAAGCTCAGCCTGAACAGATGAATGAAGAGGTTCCCTCAGTGCTGGACATTCAACGTAGAACATCAAGGTCCCACAGGTAGGGGGAGGGCTGAACCGTCGATGCAACGACATACCAATGCACAGATCCGGCATTCATATAGCGCCTCTACAAGATAACTACACAGAAGTACTCCCAGCCAAATCCCGGCAGAGACTTTAAAGAGTATAAAGTGCCTGCAGAATCCATAGCAAACACTATTCTAACAGATGTCTCATACACTTTTGGCACCTCAGAATCTGAATTCGTTTATGTAATGCTCTGATAAACTTATAATTTACATCGAGTGACAGAATCCAATCAGATCTAATTTTGATCACCTGGTACCTGGCAATGCTCCTGGCCCTCGGGTCCACTCCTCTCAGACAGCGATGAGCCTTCTTGGTTTTTGGACCCTCCAATTGGAATGGGCCACTGTGCAGCATTAAATTGCCTGCTTTCTACCAGTTGCTCAAGACCTTTTCTTTAGCCAAGGCTGGGCTGAAAGCGTTTCTGAGTAGGCTATAATAAATGTTCAGAATGAATGAATGCTTAATGATCCATTGGCACAAATTACACAAATCACTTGACACCTCAGATACACTTGTCAACAGAGGTGCTTCATACACATTAAATTTGGTCAATTACAATATATTATTATTATTACATAAATTTATTACGCGCGCAAGGTCACACCTAAGTGTGAATCTGAGGCGCGGATAGCCGCCAGAGGAAGATGCAGTTAAAGGTCCATGTTCTAGAAAGCCAAATATAATACAGATGAAGAAAGTCAGAGATATCAACATAGTCGTGGCAGATCGAATCATATTAGATAAGGTTCGATTGGATGAGATAAGAGACCTACGCTCGCCACTTCCACACCCTTCACACGACTGAACAGTCTGCTCTCAGTCACTCTTCCTCGTACTTCCACTATGCAGAATCGTGCTTTCTCTGTTGAATGACCCTCAACCTGGAAAGGCCTCCCTCTGATGCTTCGCTCCCTTTCTAGAACTCCTTCTCAGGCGTTCCTCTCTCATCTTAAGACAATTTTAATTGGACATGCTGGAGCTGGGGAGCGTCTTTCAGTAGTCCCATTGAAGAGGTGCTATACAAATTCATTTAATGAATGAATGCAAACGTACCGGATTGGTAGCATGATGAGATGTAAGACGGGAAAGACCATCTTGAGGTACGTAACCGGAGCAAAGCCAAAGCCGCAGAGCATTGCCAGTTGCAGCAGCTGGACAAACGTAAACAGATGGATCTTGCGCTGTGGGACCGTGCGGATGTAGTGGTTTGGCGGATATGCTGCCTAAAAAAAGCAACACGTCATCAGCATTCAAGATTAATTCCATATTTCATGAGAAATAATAAAATTTGTTTATCAATTCGAACCGACAAGTACACAGTAAGATCACATGTTAATATTATAGTACTTAGTAACAGATAATAAAAAGCTTAACAAGAGTTGAATTCATCTGTATGCCAGCCTGCATTTGTGCCATATGTCCCACTGCCCAATGCTCAATCTACAGGGAAGTGGAAGAACCCATTAAGTAAGTGGCTATGATTCGGATGGAAAAGTGACCCATCCAGGAGCATCTGAATGACCGTTACTTAAGATGACTTTTTCAATACTTTTCTATGTTATTTTCTATATCTCTTCATGTACCCATGTGCGGTGTGTCACTTGGTTTTGTCATTAAACGAATATATATCCAGAAAGAAAACTATTATTATCATATCTTATACATAGAAATTTGCACAGCGCCTCTCACAGCATAGACTGTTCAGAGGCAGCCTCAATGCAGCGGATAAAAAGCTTTCATGGTGTGAGAAGATGTAGGATAACTCCGCCACTGGTTGCACTCTGCCAGTGCCAGTCCCAAGCCTGGATAAAGGAGGAGGGCATCGCTAATGGTCTTTGTTACCACACAGTGACGTTAAACTGCAAATACCACCACCAAGATGTAGGATGAAGCCCCACCATAAGTTTAGCCCATAGCTGGGAGAGGCCATTGCAAGCAAATGGGCCTACCACAGAAGCAAGACCAAACCTTTGCAGTATCATAAATTGTTTCTTAATGCTACTCTCCCTCCAAAGTACAGAAGTGCACGCACGATAATGCGACAGAACATTGATTGAAAGATGACCATTCTACGTAAACATGAAGTGTCTTTAAGCCTATAAAATTTGATGTAAAAATTCTTACTTCTGGCAAAGATATTGGAAAGAAACCTTGAGGTGTCTTGTTTGGCCCACTCTGCATATGGACATTTATGAGGGGCGCAGTGGTGTAGTGGTGGCATCGTTGCCTTGAAGCCGGAAGGTTCAAGGTTCGAATCCACCTCAAGTCGTCGCATAGACCCCTTGGGCAAGTCCTTCACTCACAATTGCTCAGCGCTTCGGCGTGAAACTCCGATGCAGTGTCCGCTCTGCAGTCAGGAGCGCCTCTGAGTCGAGAGCTTGAAGGGACACCATAACAAGTGCGCATATAAATAAATATAGCACCTCACAATAACCTCACGAAGGCGCCAACGATGCTGAAACAGATCAGTGCTCTCTTCTAAGCATGTCGTTACCTGTTCAGTAAGCAAGAGCATGATTCTCTCGAAGAGCTGGTTACTGTGGAGAGCGGTTATGGCCAAGTAGAGAAAGAGTCCGTCGAGAACAGGACGCGGTATCAGCTGGAGTTGATCGATGAATTGCAATGATAATCCGATCATTATGTGCGACACGATCCCGGTGACACGTGTCTCTCTCACGCTAACGATCCTAAAAACAGAAGATCAGATATCATTCACTGATTTACTCGATTGGTGATAAAACAATAGTGAGTACAATAAATCATAAATAATTATGATTAGAAAGAATTTTATGATAATAATAAGTTTTCTTTAATGAAAAAAGCACTGTACATGTACGATTTAGGCAACAAGATTAATTAACATCAATCTTAACTACTAACAGAACAGACAGCCTGCAATACACGGCTCTAATAGCAGCCTACAAAGCATGTCCGATCAACAGGGCACGATCTGGGTACCTCTCATTCTCCACACTAGTGTTTTATCCAATGCGCTACCATGAACCTGCCACGGATTAAAATAGGTGTTCAGAAATGAGCTTGCTACGGATCAATGGATTTACCAGCCTTTCCTGCTTAACTGGGAAAGCCAATCAACCGAGGAAGACTAGATGATGTCTCATGGGCATTAGAATATTTCCGTTGCATTGTACTATCTATAGATCTGCATATCTATCTAAGGAATTTATATAGCACCCCTTCAAGATAACTATTCAGAGGTGCTCCCGACCCAAGCACAGCCAAAGAGGAAAGTCTTGAATAGTTTATAAGAAAGGTAAAGTCAGACAAGTCCTGCATATTTGGAAAACATGCCAGCCCAAAGTGGAGGCTACCCCAAACAGTGGGACGCACATATCAAGGGAGCCCTATTCTGTCTGATAGACGTGCATGCGTGTGGAACCACAAAGTCATCTCAACAGTCCGAGCACAAACATTGCGGCGACCAGAGCAAGCCGAAGCTACAGCACTGTATTGCAAGTTCTTACTTGAGATGTACTCGACCCTGATAGACTCTGTCCTCCTTGTCGGCCATCGCCCTGACGTGTAACGGCGAGTGCGGCAGTGCACCGTGCACCATCGGAAGACCAAAGAACGCAAGAAAGGCATTCAGCAATGCCACCACCATCAGATCCCAGTGATACGCCGGACCCTTTCTCATCCTTCATCACACACAAAATCATAAAAATTACACAGCAATGACAACAAAGTATTCAGACGCCCCAGGATTAAAGTGAAGGCTTTCTAGGACAGTTGAAGAGTCAGCCTTAAATGCAATCTGGCTTTCTTGTAATCTGACTTTCAAGGAGCACCACGTCAGGAAAAACTCATCAGCCTCAGGTCACTTACAGGTTCACCCAGAACCACAATTAACCCTCTTCGTTCTGTAGCCCTCACTTACCTGGATATTTTGAAGAGATGTGCCATTTCTAAATTTTCAAGCAACTATTTGAAATCTATGTAGCAAGTGCATTGGATGTCTAATAAACCAACCTTGCTTTTTGCAACATCAATAATTAGACAAAATGTTAATAAACTCTCAAACCTATTTTACAATTGCAAAGCCTGTTCCAACATTAGCCATGTTTGGATTGAAAATTGATTCAATATATTGAATAAAAAGATGCTTACAAATTGCATGTCAAAAGCAACCATGAAACTCTTATTCAGGATTGAATACCTATTGTCTGGGCTGTTGACCATGGCACCGGCTGTATTCTGGTCCATGAAGAACAAAAGTGACAGGCAAAATCCAAGACCCATTGCACCCAGGATGGCTGGCCATGCCAAGTCGTACAGAGGAGGAGGCTCGAATATGTTGCCTCCACTGACGTCAAACTTTTTCACTGGTAAACATCAAGAAATGCAGAAAATTTAAAATAATTCTGTACTATAAATTCCATAAGATTTCTTCATCCAATTGCTGCCCAGCAGCTGTACACAGCATTTGCAAACTATACTGAATGGCAACTGAAAAACTTCGATTATCACCAGTTCCAACAAATCCCGGTAGATATTTTACTAAGTACCTCAAAGATAATATAAATACTAATATACGTTTTACATTGATAGCCAATGAATTTCTGCAGTAAATTTCACTTTCTCATTAACATTGATAACATCAATATGTTGGGGATGACTAGATAAGCGTTAGCTTCTTCTCCTCACGAGTCGATTCACTTAACTCTCTTCTGCTCTACTATCTATTGCATATTTAAATATATCCAATAATATGTTTTCTTATTTCCTTGCATCTAATAATTTAAAAGTGCATTGTGATCAGTAGTATGTATACACTGAATCGATTCAATAAATTTGATTTGACTTGATTTGAACATTCGACAATTAACTTCTGTAAAGTCTGCATAAAGAAACTATAGAAATCCACAGAGAATCTGGCAATTTATAAACAAGTCTGAAACTCAAGAAATGATTGGGCTCTTTGATAAAGATCAGTGAACGTGGAGATGGGCATATATATACGCAACACAAACACCACCAACTTTTATGCAAATGTAAATCTTCAAAAAAATTCTCGCCAATACATAAAGTCCTGTCACTTAGACCAGCTAAATCATACGTGAAATCAAGTCAACCAGACCCAGGTTGTTTGGTTAGTTTTGGATTTAAGTCAGAATCTGTGTATGATGTGCGGGAGACAACAAGAGTTTGCAATAGCAATCATGAAATGATGCAAAGTGAAAGCTTGAAAATTTCCATTTAATATGTGAAGAATCATATAGCCTATTGTGATACAGACCATAGTTAAACTGCACAAGATAACTTAAATTGGTAGAATCAGATTTAGTTTTTAGGGCAATTGAGACTGAAATGAGTTGAAATTCACAACAAAAGGGTGACTCCATCTATGAATTTTTTAACAATTGACAAACGCATTCCTCTCATCAATGGTATACATACTAGATTGAAAAAGACAAAGAGGATGGAACACTAGACATAACCATCTACAGCACAACAGACATAAATTTGGAGGTTTGCACACGAAAACAATTGTTTTGCGTTTATTAAACTTACGCAATGCTCTATTCTCACGAAAGTCACCAAATGGTAAAAAACAGATGGCACAACAAAGTTGAACCAATATAGATAACAATACTGATAAAACAATACAGATAAGGCAATACAGATAAAACAACACAGCTGAAACAATAGAGATGAAAATATAGAGATAAAACAATGCCTATGAAACAATGTCGATGAAACAATACCTGTAGATGAAGCTATATGGATAAGACAATACAGATAAAACAAAACAGGTGAAACAATAAATAGAGAAAATATAGAGATAAAACAAAGCCTATGAAACAATGTTGATGAAACAATACCTGTAGATGAAACAATACGAATAAGACAATACAGATAAAACAACACATCTGAAACAATAGAGATGAAACAATACAGGTTAAACAAAACAGATGAAATCATACAGATAAAACTAGCATCAAGATGTCACCATTGGCACAATAGATGCCACCACTGGCACAATAGATGCCACCACTAGCACAATAGATGCCACCACTGGCACAATAGATGCCAGCTCTGGGAACCATGAACATGATCGTCTAGGGCAGTGCTGTCCAACCTTTTTGGTACCGCGGGCCGCAATCGATATAATCTTAAAGCCGGGGGCCGCAACAGTAAATTCAAAAGCACTAGTTAAAATTTAGGAATAATTATTAAAGGTAACAGTAAATTCAAAAGCACTAGTTGACATCGATTATGAAATCATTCTAATGCAAAATGAATGATAATACACAATAGCATGTATATTTACATGTTACATATGCCACATTATCCATGCCTAACAATTGCTCAACACGACAAAAACACAGGGTGGCCCACCCACAGTTTTGTTGGCTCAGCTCTACTCTATGGCTAAGCCGGATTTCCATCCTCCTACTCGTCGAAGATGTCGAAGCCAAAGTCTTCCGTCTTAAGATCAGTCATAATCGTTGGTCGAGAAAGATCCCAAGACATCGACTTTCGTCGGCCATGGGGTCCCTTAGGCCTATCGATTGTTTTCTTCCTGCAGCCCTCAGGACTAGAACTGGACTAACTCTCGAAAGGCATGGTTGAATTGTGCAAGGAATGACTAGAAGTGAATGGTTTTTGATGGTTTGCGAAATACAGGAATAAAACCAGAAGTCGTGTTTCAGCCTCATGGAGAGACTCATAGGCGTACGGGACATTTCGGTAGTGGGAGGGCAAAAAAATTTTTGCACGAAAAATCTGACGACTTTTTTTTTAGTCAGCCGCCCAAAATTCTTAGGGATTTTCCCGTCCTATAAATCTGACGACCATTTTTTTAGGCAACGGCCAAAAATTCTTAGGGTTTTCTCGGTCCGAAATTTTTTACCCCTGCGTGCTCGAAAAAATCCTCCCGTACCTGTTTTGCCCGAAAAAATTCCGACATTTTTTGTCCATTCATGCCTCTTTTGCCCGAAAAACTCATTTGCCCGAAATTTGGGGGGCATTTGCCCCTCTGGACCCCCGCCTCGTACGCCTATGGAGAGACTACGGAAACCTACACCAGTGGTGTAGAAAGAGGACAGTATACATGTAGTTGTCGATTAGACTTCCTGGAAGCTGTCCAAACTCCACCAGCCGTTGCAATATTATCGTTAAGAATAAACTAGCAGTCGACCATACTTTGTCCTTAACTTCATTTGGCGCAAAGTTTAAAAAATTAGTGAGCTCGGCGGGCCACTTGAAATCACCCCGCGGGCCGCATGCGGCCCGCGGGCCACACGTTGGACAGCACTGGTCTAGGGAATTATTACTCATGCCATTCTAGAGCCTAGTTTAACATACATGTAGTGTAATAATATACACACATAAAGGTAATTACACAAAGGTGTTACATTGGTAATATGGTTGATTCAAAAACATGCATGCATCACAGGTTCATTTAGTACCCCAACCATGAAACTTTTCATAACATTAAACACGAATTGCATGGCTACATGAGCCTCAAAAGAAATCACGAAATTAGTCCAAAGTCTCAACAAATATTGATTAAGTGGACACTGTTATAGGTGGTTCACTTAACAGGAGGTAGTTGCATTCAAGACATAAAACGGACAAGGTACACGTGGACTCAAACTGAATAGCCTGTTAATTGTATCGGCATAGTCATTTCGATCTAGAAAAATCTGCATCCAGGAGAGATGAAAAATGCAAACCATTGCAGTTGCCACGTATCCTTCACCACCTCCTCCTCATCATCATCATCATCCTCCTCACCTGATCAATTAGAAGGTCAGAGAATCTTCGAATAATGCAGGGCTATTTTTAAATAATCAACTGTTACTACATAAAACTAACTGTAAGACTCTTGCTCTAAGTATAGACACCATGTGTTCATGTATGCATGCACAATATTATATATGTATTTATGATGTCTGTATGTATCGTTATCATATTGTAACTATAAAAGTACAAAGAGCCTCTCACACATTAAGTGATCTGCCATTACCCTAATTTGCCCATACCTTTAATACCCAACATGACCACACAATCCCTTACCATACCAGATTGGACCACTCACCTGGTCTGGCCTTACCTGATATGACCTCACCTAATCTCACCCTACCTGTCCTGAATTTACCTGATTTGCCCTTACCTCAACCTCACCTGGTCTGACAATTAATACCTGTCCGGTCCTCACGCTATGCTGTCCTACACTATTTATATGCCAGTGAACACTTGTTCTCATTCTCTATAAATTTATTTCTACCAAAATGAACTATTTGTTATTCGAGCGGTTTCTTGCAAATTTCGATGAAAGCGAAGATGAAATGACGGAAGAGAGTTTCCATGGAAACGTACGTTTGACGTCCCGGAAGACGTAGGAGCCGAAGAAAGACATGAGGATAACGGAGACAGGAAGAGCACAGTCGGCCAACAGCTCCCTCTTTCCCGCATTCAGGAATGGACTGCAACAAACACATGCAAACATAAACACACACAAACATAAACACACACAAACATAGACAAACATAGACAAAACCATCGACTGAAATCCAACATCCATTCAATGGCTCATGCAATGGGGCAGAGCAAGTAACAGAAGGACGTCAGTTCAATAAACAACAGCCCCATAAGAATGATGACCAATGGTAAAGAACAAAGCCCATTGGTGAAGAACAAAGCCCAATGGTGAAGAACAAAGAACTAAGAACCATTCCATTGTCAATTATTATTCATTCAGCGTTTGCAGTTCGCGCAAAGCCAGTGCACAGCATCATCATCAGCAATATGCAAAACGGAAAGTCCGCCAGGAAAACCAGTTATTCTGCAGTCATTACATTGTCTAATGTCTAATGGTGAAGAACAAAGACCAATAATACTGGGCCAACAGTGAAGAACGAAATCCGGCAAAAACCATTACACCACCAAACTACCTTCCACGTGAACATTGCAGAGGCGCACTTACGTTTTCGTGAAGTTGTAGAGAGACAGACCGAGCCAGACGGTTCCAAGCATAAGCAACAGATAGAGGAGACTGTTCTCCCGTAGGCATTCGGTCGTCACCGATGATGACGCTGACTTCTCCACGCCCTTCAACGCCAGCGCCCCAACATCCTGAGCGACCGCTCGACCGACTACGGCCGGCGCCGTGTAATTCTCCGAGCATTTCGGCGAGTTGTAGTTCTCGTGAAAATCTGCGAAACAGAGTCGGAGCTTTGTAAGTAACTATAAGTGAATTAGTACCTTAAGTAAGTACCGATTGTTATCAATGAATTCGTAACTTTACTGGTGCCTTTTGTACGTAGTAATTAAAGAATTAGTACTAAATTAGTAAGTACCGGTTGTAATCAATGAATAAGTAACTCTACTGGTACCTTTTGCAAGTCGTTATTAATAAATGAGTACCTTTTGTTAGTAGTTATCAAAGAATTAGTAACTTTATCGCGTGCCAATGTGTATAATGCATCTGGCATTAATTCGCTCATTCATTCATACGTTTCCAGAGATTTGTATAGCGACCCTTCAAAGACTGCTCACAGTTGGCGTTCCCACTCCTCACCCAAACCACTTTAACCACTGACTTGAGTAGTACGAATGCAAGGATGATAATACTTACTGGAAACAACATCTTTGAAAGCGTCGACTGCAAAAGCCATCGAAATGAAGAGAGCAAAGATTTCCTCTGTTGACCTGTCACAGACGCATACACACACACACCCACATCCATCAGTCAATCAATACAGAATCAATCAATCAATAAATAATCGATCAATCAACAATGAAATCCCTTCTTCTCCAGTTCCTCTGGCTCAACGACAAATATTGCGAGGTCGTACACGACACTCCTAAATTGCAAATTTGGACTCCAAAGTTGCATGCATGCATGCATTGATGAATCATGAAGGGTTCCATTTATTTGTGTATGTAAATGTGTGCATGTATGTATGCACTGTACGCATATACCGGAAATATTCAGGGTTTAAAGTGGGTGGGAACGCGTGGGATTGGCGTTCCCACTGCTCTCGAAATTCTTGGCTTGCGTTCCCACAGCTCATCTTGATGGAACTCTAGAAACACATGCATTTCAATCAAATTCTTCATCAGCGTTCCCACTGCTCTCATTCAGCGTTCCCACTGCTCACCCAAACCACTTTAACCACTTGAAATATTGTAATCGCAAATGCAATTGTAATTAAAACATTCTATACCCATGTGAGTAGCTTTTCTTAGCAGCATATATACCATGCTTCTCGATATATCACGACACCATATACCATGCTTTTCTAATCTACCACGACACCATATACCATGGTTTTCTTACCAACCATGACACCATTTACTTTGCTTTTCTTAACTATCACAACACCATCTACTGTACTTTTCTTAACTATCACAACACCATCTATTGTACTTTTCTTAGCTACCACAACACCATCTACTGTGCTTTTTCTTATCTACCATAACAGCATATTAAGAACTTACCGTGTGCACCACTTCATCAGCTTACTGGCATCTGTGAATGCATAGATGAGCAGAAAGAAGGAATTCCAGAGACCAGTGCAGGCAAACATGGCAACGAAGTTGAGATCCCAGTCTTCACAAATGTTGAAGATGACTGCAAAATCAAAACAAACCATCATCAGTATTCTTATCACTTGACCCCACAGTATCGTGGTGTGTGGGGGATGTAGTGGGTATGTTTGCTGCCTTGCAGCCGAATGGTTGGAGGTTCGAATCCACCTCAAGACACCGCGTAGGGACCTTGGGCAAGTCCTTCACTCGCAATTGCTCAGCGCTTCGGCATGAAACTCTGATTCAGTGTCCGCGCTGTAGTCGGGAGCGCCTCTGAGTAAAGAGCTTGAAAAGGCACAATAACAAGTGCACATACAAACGAATGCAACGTTATAAAGAAACCGAGACTAAATAGTTAGCACACTGATAGATACATGCACAGTACAAAAATGAAGAGCTGCTGGAATCCACATACCCAGATATTTTCATACTTAAGTAGATAGCATAGATCTACCAAAATAATTTATCAATCGAACAGTGCCATTTGAGATCACATTTTTACACTCAAACAGACATTATTAATCGGCTGAACTCCATCGTTTGTGAACTACTATAGTGCAGTGGCTCTCTTTCTCGGAGGCTCGCCCTAGAACCTGGAATGGGCTCCCTGATGCACTCCGCATGGTGCCTAGAGGTCACACCACTATTGTACTGTATCTGACTATCTGTCAAGCACTGCTTGCAGCAATAACCTTCCAGAAGCACATACACGTTCCTTTAAACTTATAAAACTGCCTTATTTTGGCCATGGTTGGACTGTGAGCGCTTCTGAGCAGTTTACCTTGAAGCTGTGCAATTTTAAAACCTCACTAATAAACATAAAATAGGTCTGCTCCAAATTTATGTTATGAAGCTCTTACACATAAAAACAATGCAGCTATGTTCACAAAGGAAGGCAATGACCTACTTTTTGTATAGAGTGCCAGAGGTGCTGTGGTCAGTACGATGACCATTGGCTGACCACCAAATATCGCAAATACTAGTCCTCCAATGGTCTGCGAGTAGATTGCTTTGCGCACATCTGGAATTCAGAGCAAATCAAACAAAGGATTTCTTTATTGCAAATCAAACAAAGGGCATTGGTTTATATAAACTCAAACAAAGGCTATTTTACAAATCAAACACAGGGATTTGTATTAATTACAAATCAAACAAAGGATTCCCTTACCGCACATCAAATGAAGATTGTTTTTATATAATACATCAAAACAAAGGTTTTTCCATACAAATCGATTTTTTATTAATTACAAATCAAACTAAGGATTCTCTCACAAATCAAACATATGCACAGCATTGCACACACACAGAAACATGCATACAGATACACAGACGCGCATACACAGTTTTTATACAGAAACATACAGCAAGTATACATACACACAAACTTGGTATACACAGACATATATACACATGTACAATACTTGTATTCCTTCATCTATAAACAAATACCCACATCCACAAACACGCACATACATCCAAATATACAAACATATATACACACACATAAACACACATACAATCATACACTCATCCATTCATTCATCCACTATTTGACATCTGAGGAACTTTCCATTTTACAAAATGACCTGAACATCATCAATCATTTTCTCATCAATCATTTCTCATCAATCATTTTATACGGATACAGTTCACAGAATCAATCAATAGAACAGAACCACAACAATCATCACGATGAAAAAAAGACGCAAGCAGCAATCAGCCGCAAAACAATCCATCTTAACAACGCAACCAGAAATAGATTGCTTGGCGCCCACATCAATAATGCCAAACAGCGTTTCTCCCAATTACCGAAAGAAAACGAAGACGTAAACATCAGAGATCGATTAACTCACTTATGCAGTCGTTAGTGTTGTTCGAGTTGAGGACGCCAAGTGCGATGGCAGGAAGGATGCAGGCGAAGTAGAGAAAAAAGATCGTTGATATCGTCTTGTGGACTGTGTTGGTGCCCGCAAACCCTACACCACAAAGCATTAATATATATAAATGACAATGCAATCCACTGAAGGAATAATAGATTAAATGTATTGTCAAGTAATTAAGATTGCAACGTTAAAAGATATGTGACCCTAGGATATAAGCATAATTGCAACCTTAAAAGGTATGTGACTCTATAGGATGTAAGCATAATTTCAACCATAAAAGATATAAGATCCTAGGATGCAAGTATATTGAATCCTTAAAAAATAAAATACACTTTGATGCAGAGATGTTAAACACAGAGCCTAAAGCGGGGGAAAATAAGTGCCTGGACGCCCCTTACCTATCCAAAAGAAGTACCTTCAGGACGCCCTTACCTTTCCAGTCTGTGCTAGCCAATAAGTGACTTGATGGCATTCAGATTTTAAAACAAGTGCATGGACGCCGTCCATGACCGTCCAGGCACACTTTAAGCCCTGGTTAAACATGCAAATTAAAGCCAAACTACATAGCAAGTAAACACAGCTTTCTAGCAGCAGCCAACTAATGCATGCACCATCATTAGACAGTCGAGGTATACAAATACATGGGAATAAGAAAGTGAATGAGAATTTAAAGAAAGCTGACCATCTTTGAAGTCGGATACGTAGTGCGGAATTCGCCTTCTCAGATCAGCCCTAAGGCCACGAGCAATCCAACAGCGGCTACTGCTCAACTGTAAAACCAAAACATCCATCACACAGATTTGACAGACTCACATTTTCACAAGAAATACAGATCTCAGATGAAGTGCCATATTCACGAGCTAGCCTGATTGGCTGGATTTTTCAAAACAAAACATTATTAGGCAGATCTGTGTTTCAGGTTTGATCAACATTCACACGTTGGCTACCATTATCATCATCATCGTCATCGTCATCATCACCAAATATTATGATCAATAAGGCATTCATTTAAAGGAAGGAAAAGCGATAGATCATCATCATCATTGTTGTTGTCGTCTTCACCACCGTAATCATCAATATTACTGAAACATTTGCTTAAAGGAAGGATAAAAACTGAGCATCATTTTTACCATCATCACTGTTTTCAATATTACTGAGACATTTCTTTAAGTTCCAAGGAAAAAGAAGAATCAAGCAATGAAGAAATATTCTGCGCGTTTCTACTCTCTCAGGCAGTTGTACACGAAACGCAGAAAAGCCCCCAACAATTTTGCAGCATGGTTCAGCCAAGAAATCCATCCGTAGCCAAAGAAAAAATTGGGGTCAACATAATTATTTTTAACCGTACTATGCAGATCAATGTATGCAAACAATTGAGCTGATCAACAAAAAGACGACTTGACTCACTGACTGACTGGCTGACTAACTGACTGACTGACTGACTGGCTGGCTGGCTGGCTGGCTGACTGGCTGACTGACTGACTGACTGACTGACTGACTGACTGACTGACTGACTGACTGACTGACTGACTAGCCTAATCGACACAACACAATCAGCACAAAAGTCGTTGTCGACGGCCTTGGGTTACGTAATACTTGTAGATAATAAAAAAGTAAACATATAAAACAGCAGAAAGGTCAACATGCCGTTCAGCAGACCAATCATCAACAACATCCCATTCAGACACTGTTGATAGGACGAAGGATCAGTTACATGCGACGCTTAATCAGAACAAAGATCCGCTAGCACGATAGCGTGCTTTGTGCCAGTCAGACGGCTCAAAAACAAAAAAACTGTCAATATATCACAGTATAATCACACGATGCTCTGTGCAAAAAAATGAACACCAAAATTATACAGCCATGGCTTAGCACCTTTCAGAGATCAATAAAAGGATTGGGAACCGGAATCGGTTTGTCGTGTGCTTTGTAAAGTAAGGCTTCAAACCACTCAGATGGCGTCTGTGTAGAGAACTGCCCATTAGGCCTACCATTGATTGATGCTTGGTAGTCATATCGAAGCGCTTAATACATGCGTAATAATAACAAAAAAGTTTCTTTAAATTCTCGGTAATCTATCGTTTTAACGGAATTAATTATTTACCATTTTGTCCACTATCGTTTTAGCGGAATTAATTATTCGCCATTGCATGGGTTATAGGCCTAACGATGATGGCATACAAGTTTGATTGACGAAAAGAATTCTTGCTAAATAGAAGTCGGATTGATGAAATAATTTTTCGCGCAATAGAAGTGGGATTTGCGAAAACATTATTGCTGAAATTGGAGCTGGATTGGTGAAAAATAATTGTTATTTAAATAGAAATTGAATTGATAAAAATCTGCTATTGTTGAAATAGAAGCTGGGTCGGTTAAATAAAATCTTGACTAAATGGAAACCTGATTGATGATAAAGATTTATGCCAAAGTAGAAGCCGGAATGTTGAAAAATAACGATGCTGCGACTGCCCAAAAATTTCATATAATTTATTCCGCTATTCCGTTTTCCGAAATGAGAAAAATAATTAATTCCATTAAAACGATAGATAACCAAATTCTCTATACTAAAGCCTAAAGATAGTTTGGGCCTAAGACTGCTCTGCCTAGGCGCCCTGAGAATCAAACGTGTTGGTGGACTTGTGGCCGAATATATAAAATAAAATTTTCCATTATCTTATTATACATAATTTACGTCTGTTGGAAAACACGAACATCTGTAATTATTTGCCGAATCTTACACTTGCAGTCGCTTCTTCCGCTTTGTAATTCGTGTCTTCCGACAATTTGCGCTTCGTGCTTTCGTCGCACTGCTCTTCTGCCAGTTCTTTCATGTGCTCCCACATCAGCTGCTTGAACTCCTGCTCCGATCTCGCTCCGAGCAGCTGAAGGCGCAAGTCCATGTCGGCAAAGAGCGTGGCAAATGTCCTTCCCGTCTCAAGGGCATTCTTGGTACCTTTCTACAAAAGAAACCAAACGAAACTACGGGTGAGATGACGACAGATGGATGACGCTGATGGGTAGACAGATGTCTTGATGGATAAATTCCTGCTTGTGGTACACAACTGCAAGCGATCACCTCAAACTCCAACGCTTCCTTCAAATGCTCAAGCGATTGAGTTACCTCCCATCTCGCTACCCGTATGTGGACCGTTTGATTGACGAAGCACATGTCATTGAAAGGACTAGCCTACTCCATGGCAGGTTTCTACCTATTGTTCGCAGGCCACAAAACTAATTTTATGTTATTTAATATAAAAAATAAATATGTCTTAGATATGAATAAATCTCTTTTAATTAACAATATTCCAATCGCCCAAACGAAGTCTACTAAATTTCTGGGTGTTATTATAGATGAGCATATTACTTGGTGTGATCATATTTCAACCATTTCTAAAAAAATTGCCAAAAATATTGGGGTCTTACTTAGAATTAAACACTGCATCCCCAATAAAATCCTTATTGATCTCTACTATTCACTCATTTACCCTTATTTGTCCTAGCCTATTGTAATATTTCCTGGGGTTCCAATTATTCCTCTCGACTCAAACCTCTGATCACTCTACATAAACGGGCTGTAAGAATTATCTGTGGTGTACACTGGAGGACCTCTACTGCCCCCCTGTATTTAAACCATATGTTACTTTCTCTCCCGAACATAAATAAATTCCAAATTGGCCTGTTTATGTTTCGCTTTCATCATAATTTATTGCCAAATTCTTTCTCAAGCTACTTCACTGTTGGCTCCAAAATTCATAACCATGCCACCAGATATGCTAAATGTTACCGTAGTGAGTATGCGCGCTTAAAAA
The DNA here is from genome assembly GCA_949752735.1 of Lumbricus terrestris. Taxonomy (NCBI): domain Eukaryota; kingdom Metazoa; phylum Annelida; class Clitellata; order Crassiclitellata; family Lumbricidae; genus Lumbricus; species Lumbricus terrestris. Next base: position 34,807,656 of record OX457046.1, on the reverse strand, counting down.
TCAAACAATTATCTATTAAATATCTGGGTCCTAAATTATGGAATGAACTCCCGGCCTACTTACTCTCTTCTCAATCCATTGGCCTTTTTTTTAAAAACTTTAAAAAATATCTTATTGTTAATTAATGGTTCTTGTTTTATCATGTTATATATGTCACCACTTTGATCTTCCTAGTCTGATCATCATAGCTTGCCATTTCCAATTTATATACCACTTATACTCCCACTCTATATTTTATGCTGTGTCCCTATTGCATCAGTTCCTCATCTCTGTCTTTGATGAAAGTCCTACTTTGAATTAATTACTATTTGTCTTCTTCTCCTTCTGTCTCTTTCTGTTTTCTTTTCTCTATTTTGCTTAATAATAATTTTTCATCCTCAGCTGTCATGATAATTTTCTTTCTTTTTTCCTGTTAGTGGGTGCCTATAGGCTAGCGGGGTCATTCCCTTTCTAGGTCTCCCTTTCACAGGGATCATTTACTTTGTGTTTACTCTTTTCTCTCGTCAGTGCGTTTTATTGTCAATTGTTTTTTCTCATGCATTGATCTCTATGAATAAACGGATTTGATTTGATTTGATTTGATAGGCCTATGCTATGCGGCCCAGACCGCATGACTTTGATCTGCCTGTAAAAGATGACTTTAATGAAGGCCGTAGCCAGGATTTTATTTGGGAGGGGGGTGTTGCACAAATTTCCCTCCCCAAAAACTGATGACCTTTTTCTAGTCATCGACCAAATTTTTCACAAGATATGACCAATTAGTTAATTATTTTTCACCATTTTCCATTTCGGGTGGTGTTTTCATGGTTTTATTTAATGCTTTTTACATCATGTACTCGTAAATGCATTTAATTTTTTGGGACATTTTCCATTTCGGGGGGTGTTCAGACACCTAAAACACCCCCTAGCTACGGCTAGCTAGTTTAATTTCACCTTTCATGTACGCCTACTCCTCAGGACTGTTCACAGTGTCAGCTATAGGAACGCGTAAAATTTTTTCCCTAGCCCAGAATTTTGCAGAAAAAGATAGTTTGGTACACTTTATTTTTATTACAGGCTGTCTAGTGTTCTGTTAGTTAGACCTGCTGTAGTTAAGAATTATGCCTTCTGTAATTTGCGTTCTTGTGAATTGCATGAATTGCACAAAATGCAGGCTACACTGTAACCATGCAGCTGCGGTCTGTCAACCGGGTTATTTCAACAAAGAAAATATTATTACTATATGGCCTATTATTAGTGTCATTCCTTCTTCATGTAATAAGTATGTCAACTTATTTTTATTGAATACACGAAATATATAATATATATAAATGTTGGCTATGATCGACTGACGGACGGACGGACGGACGAACGTACGGACGGATGGACGGGCGGCATAAGCAATGAGAGAGGTGATGGTGGGTGAGTGGGCTTTTCGTTGGTAGCGATCAGAAAGCAGTGAAGCGCATTAGCTTCGACTGATCGATAAATTGCGCCGACCACGAGATGGAAGCCACCGCAGCAGCAGCAGCAGCAGCAGCAGCAGCAGCAGCAGCAGCCACAGACGACGATGGCGACCGGCGTCTTTCTGTTGGGAGGGGAGGGGACCGTGGGGGCAGAATTATTAATGATTTATTCACTCGTATGTCTCTGTCTCCGTCTCTGTCTCTGTCTATCTCACACTGCCTCTCTCCTTCTGTTCCATGTCTGTCTCTGTCTGTCTGTCTGTCTGTCTATATCTGTCTGTCTGTCTCTGTCTCTCTGTCTCACACTCTCTGTTCCTTTCTGCACCCTGTCTCTGTTTCTGTCTCTGTCTCTGTCTTTCTCTCTCAGGCTCTGTATCTCGCTGTATCTTTTTCTGTCTCTCTCTGTCGATCTCTCGTTGTGCTCGTCCTTTTCTGTCCGCTGTCTCTGGCTGTTTGTCTGTATGTTTCTATCTGTCCCTCTCTCTCTCTCTCTCTCTCTCTCTCTCTCTCTCTCTCTCTCTCTCTCTCTCTCTCTCTCTCTCTCTCTCTCTCTCTCTCTTTCTCTTTCTCTTTCTCTCTTCGTGTGTCCAAATAGATGCAGAGGCAGAAGCAGAGAGAGACACAGACAGACAGACAGACAGAGCACTGACAATTCCATCTATTGCTGTCTCTATCTCTAAACTTGCTTTAATCCGCTCCCCTCTGTCTCTGTCTCAAACTGTGTCCATCTATCTGTCCATCAAAAATTTAATTATACGCAATACACATTATATTTATTTACTTACTTGTTTGATTACTTAATTTTTTAGTTGTTTACTTTTATCTCCCTCTGTCTCAGAATATCTGTCTCCGTCTCTCTGTTTATCTGTCCGTCCCCTTCCCTCCTCTCTCTCTCTCTCTCTCTCTCTCTCTCTCTCTCTCTCTCTCTCTCTCTCTCTCTCTCTCTCTCTCTCTCTCTCTCTATCTATCTATTCTATCTATCTATCTATCTCTATCTCTCCCTCTCTCTTTCTATCTATATCTCTGTCTGTCTGTCTGTCTGTCTGTCTGTCTGTCTGTCTGTCTGTCTGTCTGTCTGTCTGTCTGTCTGTCTGTCTGTCTGTCTGTCTGTCTGTCTCTCTCTCTCTCTCTCTCTCTCTCTCTCTCTCTCTCTCTCTCTCTCTCTCTCTCTCTCTCTCTCTCTCTCTCTCTCTCTCTGGCTCTTTGACACATTTATTCTGTATCCCGTTCTCTCTCGTTCTATATTTAATAAAATAGGTTATTGCCGTGGAACTCAATCACCAAATGTATTCTACAATATAAAGTGAACAGACATCCGGTATCTATGAAACCTTATGTAATTTAAAGCAAAAAGGATTTGCAAACAAATTCTCTCGATGTTCTTTAAAAAATGGTATTTTTGTATGACGAGACTCTCACCTCCTTCGTAGATGTGACAACAAGTATTATGAACCAGACATCTTGACAGGTTCGGCCGAGGTTGGCTGGATTACGAAGTCTGGCGATGGCAACATGGCGCTTCAGGACAGAACCTACTGTACAGCTGCAGAATCAAAACGTGTAGAACAAAATGGTTTAGTTCAAGAACATCCGAAATAAAACTTAAGTAAATATCGGGAGACGACAGTTCTACAGGCTAAGTAAATGAACAGAAAAAGCCTATTCAAATATATTGAACAGGAAAGACAATGGGGGGGGCGGTTGATCCCACTCACCCTGATAGGACTCACCCAAAAGATTTAACTATAAGACTCAACCATCAGAGTCAACTACAAGACTCAACTACAGGACTCAATTATAAGACAACCATAAGACTCAACCATAAGACTCAACCATAAGACTCAACCACAAAACTCAGCCATAATTAAGACTCAGCCATAAGACTCAACCAGAAGACTCAACCATAAGACTCAACCATAAGACTCAGCCATAAGACTCAACCATAAGACTCAACCATAAGACTCAACCATAAGACTCAACCATAAGACTCAACCATAAGACTCAACCATAAGACTCAACCATACGACTCAACCATAAGACTCAACCATAAGACTCAGCCATAAGACTCAACCATATAACTCAACCAAAAGATTCAACCAAAAGATTCAACCACAAGACTCAACCACAAGACTCAACCATAAGACTCAACCATATAGAACACGTTGTGTAGCTGAGATATATAGGCTAGCTATACTAACAGAACGCAGACCCATGACTGGTCGTAGTCTGATCCACCGGCGTACGTTCGACTGGTGCACTGGATCATCTTAGACAACTGATGAGCTGTCAACGAACACAAAACGAACATCATTCACAATGAACATGTAACCAGCATCATTGGATGACAACGTATAGATACCGTGTAAGAATCTTGAGCAAGTATCAATGCTCTCTGTTCAGTGGCTGCTTGCGCACTTCTGAATTTAAGATGGACGGCAATAATTATTGTATATACCTAATAATTTTAATGACCCAGTATAATAAAATTATAACTCCTCTGAAATGACATGATTAAATGCACACATAGATACCTATATAATTACATGCATACATTGCATAGTAACATACATACATACATACATACATACATACACACACACATACATGCATACATACATACATACATACATACATACATACATACATACATACATACATACATACATACATACATACATACATACATACATACATACATACATACATACATACAAACATACATACATACATACATACATACATACATACATACATACATACATACATACATACATACATACACACATGCAGGTGAATCGATTGTAGCAGCTGTTTTTCCAGACCTGAGCTATCGGTGAATAGGACTTTCATCGCCTCCTGGAATGCCGTCGGCGTTTCCTCCTTGTCGAGCAGATGGTGGAGCATGCCATCTAGAATCTGTTCCATGTTCGTCTCCTGAACGTCGAGCATCAGCTGAGCCTGACTCAGGAAGTGCTCGACGTCGAGATGGGCTCGAATCTCCGCCGCAAAGTCCTTCATTGGAATCTTCTACAATAAGTAATCATCCACCATGGTTGCCGTCTCAGACGCTATGATAAATAATTATGGATGCCCTCAATTCTTCAATCGATCATTATTCAAACAATTTAAGATAATTATGCTTAGTTTAAGACATATGCATAATTTAAGATATACGCATATTTTAAGATATATGCTTACTTTAAGATATGTGCATAATCTAAGATATAATAATTATGCATAATTTAAGAGATATGCAATAACGCATAATTTAAGATATGTGCATAATTTAAGATATATGCTTAATTTAAGATATATGCTTACTTTAAGATATGTGCATAATTTAAGATATATGCATAATTTAAGAGATATGCAATTATGCATAATTTAAGATTATGCTTAATATAAGATATGCTTGCTGGCATTGCTTAAAGTGTAGAAAAATAAGTGCCTGGATGGACGCTCCTTAACTTTCCAGGTTGTGCTGGTCTAACAAGATGCAGGACGGCGTTGAGACATGAAAATAAGAGCATGGACGCCGTCCATTACCGTCCAGCCACGCTTTAAGCCCAAAGTTACTGTATAGTATGAGAATTATTGTCGAGAAATCTGCGGGGTTACACTATGATTCACGTGGAGTTAGAGTGTGAAAAGAATGTATGACTTGTATTACTATGGACATTAGGAAATACTGAGGGAGTTGAACCTTCTCATCTACCCGACAATCGTCAACTGGGATCATTGTCTTCAATCGATTATTCAAACAATATTATGGATCATCATCATCATCATCATCATGTTATTCTTCTTCTATTCCTTTTCATTCTCCACATCGACTTTATCTTTTTTATTCCACTGAATTCCTTCTCCTCCACCTCCTCCTCCACCCCTTTACATTCTCCTATTCCTCCTCCTCCTCCTCCTCCTCCTACCTTCCTCCTCCTCCTCTTCTTCCTCCTCTTCCTCCTCCTCCTCCTATCTTCCTCCTCCCCTTCTTCCTCCTCCTTCTCCTCCTCCTCTTCTTCTTCTTCATCTTCCTTTCCAACTTCTTCTTCCTTCCCTTTCTTTACCTTTTCCACCTTCTTCCCCCCCTCGTCTGAATTGAAAGCACATTTCAAACGATGCACAAATGTGGCGCCGCACACCGAAATGAGCATTAAGTCGGAGATTACACATCAGAGATATTAGAGAAATAGTATTTTTTGAAATTTTTATTTTTTGTAAAAAAAAAATTTTTTTAAATATTTTGTGAAAAATTTTTTTGAACTTTTATTTCAAAAGACAAGTAGCCAAGCTATTTTAATGCTCCTGATTTGAAAATTATTATTTTAATTTATTTAATTTAATTAATTAATTAATTTAATTGGATCACTTTTTTCCCTGTATCTTAGGCTAGAATTAAGCTAGAGCAATAATTTTTGGGTCGTTTTGACGCCTGAGACAAGGCCTTTGAAATGATGCATCAAACGCAATATATTTGAAAATCACCTTAATGCTCATTTCGGTGTGCGGCGCCACAAATGCCATTTCGTCATTCTTCTCATTGTAGAACTACGACAAACTCAACCTTAATGCAGCATCCATAATTCTATAGCTCCTGAATAGAATTCAGTTGTTGAGAGCTCCCTTTCTTTATGACTACGTCTCACGGCAACTCAGTTGATAACGGTTCCCAAAGGTGGCATTAAACGCGCTTTTATGATGATACTCATTAATGCTGCCATACACACTCCTCTCCATCATATTACACGTACAATAACAGATACTAGATCATGGCAGGAAGTGAGGAAATTTCTCTGCAGTTATGACAGCAATCGCGACAATGACTAAAAAACCTACGACGACGACAACGACAAATACGACGATGATGACGACGACGAAGACGATGACGGTAACAATGACGTTGACGGTGACGGTGAAAATGACGATGGCGACGACGATAATGATGACGATCACGATGACGACGAAGACGATGACGATGACGGTGACGGTGACCATGACGATGTCGATGGCGGTGGCGGTGGCGGTGGCGGTGGCGGTGACGGTGGTGACGATGACGATTATATGATGACGATGATGATTGCTCCAGATACTAACCTCTAATCGTGTGTACACGAGTGAAACTTCGTCGCCGTCATCTGTAATGAGGCCATGCAACAAAGTAAAAATACTTTCAACCAATTACTCTATTTACAATGTACTGAGTACATATCGGGTAATCGCATCGTAATATTGTAATTGTAGGCATTCTCAATGATAGTAGCACTTTCAAATCAAATCACAGAAGCACGGTATAGGTCTATTAATGAAACGATGGTCCGTGCATTTAGAACCAGTGATACATGCACATGTAGAGTTAAACCAAAAGATATTTATGAACTGATCACTTGTTATAGCGCCCAACACAGAGGGGCCCCCGAATACAGCGTGTACACTGTATCAGGGTGTCACGCCAATGCGCATAAGCATTATTGTGAATGAAGAACTTGGTCAGGGTCTCTATGCGGCGGCTTGAGGTGGATTAGAATCCGCAACTTCCCGGTTCCGAATCACTGAACATTCCACTACACCACTGCGCTTCACAAAAGATGATGACAGAATCCTATCCAGTCGTACGTAACTAACTAACTATATATTCCAAAATATTCGCAATAAACACAATTGATAAACGCACTTTGGTTTACCCTACCCTACAATCAATAATACAATAGGCCTAGTATTCTAATAATATAACACTATGGTAATAAGTCTCGTGTTTTATCTATAAAAAGTCACAGTCACCATATACGCTTGCATTATAGTGTTATGAGTTAATGTGACAGTACAGAGTTGCCCCACGCATTGTAACCTGTAATGTTATGCAATGTAGCGTAACAAAAGATATAAAATCATTGAGATTTTCCGATGTCACACAGAAAAGTCAGATTATCCAGGTGGCCAATAACCAGACTGCATGCAAGTTTCACGTATGGTTTCACGTAAGTTGCAATGGTACAGACTCGTAGGCCTAATGTCACCCGCTTCAGTGAATGTGGCTGTGAGCTAATTTTGTATAGCGTGTGGTCAGCTAATAGTTGAGCGTACGGATAGACCAGCTCAAGGTCAGCTAATTGTTGAGCGTACAGACAGACAGGCTTGCAGGTGGCTGACTGGCGGGAAAGTTGGCGCGGCTCGACTGACCGTCGCCGGAGAGCGAGAGAGAGAGAGACAGACAGACAGACAGACAGACGGAGAGAGGCAGAGAGAAGGACAGAGCGCCCGAGGGAAGAGCGTACGCTCAGGCAGTGAGATAAGTTGTAGAAGGAGTGCTAGCTGTGTGTAGAAGACGTTTTAGAGAGCAGTGGGTGGTTGTGTGTAAAACTTTAGAGAGCAGTAAGATAAAAAGATTGCGTTGCTGTCGTACAATTGAATCGTTTGTCGTCGTTGATGCATTGTTGTGTTGTTTGCGAATGTTATGAACGAAGAAGAAAATACAAGAAACAGATCTTTGTTGTAAGTGAACAAGTTTAAGAACTTTAGACACTTATACACTAGCCATAGCTACCGCAATACAGTGAATAGGTTAGGCCTAGGCTGCGCTACAGAACTGAAGAAGAGACTGAGAAATCGTCAGTGATGGTTGGAAGCTGACATTTGGTGGCAGCGGTGGGATTGTCAATCCATGTTACGGCCGGAGGAATAGTTACGGACGTTGGGATTTTGTATCCGAGTTACGGACGGAGAGATATTTACGAACGGTGGATTTTTAGTCCAAGCTACGGACAGTGGATTTCAAATCATTACGAGAAGCCGACCACACGGGAGAAGGACACTGAGCATCTGAGGAACCGGAGAAGCATTCCGAGCATACGAACAACTGGTGAGAAGATACAACGGGCATACGAACGACATTACGACAACGCAACGCCAGAGAGGTATACAAAACTCGCTCCTTGAATAAACAAGTAATAGAAATTACAGTCAACCAATCACAGAAAGCATAGCCACTCCCTCGATTTCTTCACGCAAATCACTGAAGTAAGGAAGTAAGATGGAGAAACTTACAGAACAAAAGCAAGCTAATATAAAGAAGATGTCTTCTGATCGAATAATAAAATTATTAATCGAAGCTGATCTAGACGTGGAAGAAGTCGAAGAGATGTCAAGGGAAAATTTGATGAGAGCTCTAGCAGAGGTGTGGCTAAAAAAGGAAGCTGAAGAGAAAGGTGCAGTAGGTGGTGCTGAGGAGAAACCACAGGCTATGTCTATGGAGGCGTTGATGCAATTTATGATGATGAGGGAGGAGCAACGGAGACAAGAAGAGAAAGAACGGAAACAAGAAGAGAAAGAGAAAGAAGAGCAACGGAGACAAGAAGAGAAAGAGAAAGAGGAGAAACGTAGACAAGAGGAGAAAGAGAAAGAGGAGAAACGGAGACAAGAAGAGAAAGAGAAAGAGGAGAAACGTAGACAAGAAGAGAAAGAGAAAGAGGAGCAACGGAGACAAGAAGAGAAAGAGAAAGAGGAGCAACGTAAACAAGAAGAGAACGAAAGAGCGGCAAAAGCAGAAAAGATGAGACAAGAAGGGATTGAACGAGCAGAAAAGATTCGACTAGAGGAAAAAGTAAGAGCAGAACAAGCAGAAAGGATGAGACAAGAAGAGATAGAGATGCAGAAGCAGCAGTTCCAGCTTCAGTTAGAACAACTGAAAAGAGATCGTGACGAAGCTGAACGAAGAAGAATGGAATTGATGATAGAATACGAGAGGGCAAGGAAAAGTGATGAAGAAATACGGAAACAACAGATTGAAGAGCAAAAGGCTCGCGAGGAAGTCAAAGAAACCATGCGTTTGGCAGAATTACAAAGAGCCGAAGAGATTCGACAGGAAGAATTGAATATGGAGAAAGAAAATTTGGAAAAAGCGGAACGAGAAAGGGAAGAACAAGTACATTTAGAACAAAAGAAACTCGCTCTTAAGGAAGCTCAGCTCCGAGAAATGGCTGTTGAAAAGGAGGAACGCAGAAAGCAGTTAGAATTGTTGCAGCAGAAGATAGAACAAGAAGAACTGCGTAGGGTAGAAGATCAAAATAGACTGAGGGAACGAAATGAAGACGAAAGAAGAAGCCGAGAGGAGTCAGAACGAAATAGGATCCGGGAAAGTGAGACAATGGTGTCCAAGATTAAAAAGATAGGTGATGCAATGAAACACGTGTTACCTAAGATGCCATATGATATGATGGAGGTGCCATTATATTTTGAGACAGTTGAGAATGCATTCAACAGTTTTACGGTGGAAAAGCAGTTTTGGGTCAAATTGCTGTTGCCACTAATGACGCCAAGAGCGAGAACGGTGTTAAACCGATTGTCTTTTGATGATCTAGACAATTACGACATAGTGAAAGAACATTTACTGAAAGAATTCAAATTGACAGCGAGAGAATATCGATCACGATTTGTAGATGCGAAGAAAACGGCAGAAGAGACATACACTATGTTTACAGCAAGATTGAAGAATCTGTTGAACTATTATGTCAGAAGTAGGCGAGTGGGCAAAGACTATGAGAAGTTATTTGATCTGTTGGTGGCGGATAAGTTGAAAGAATGTCTACCACCGGGTCCACTACAGTTTGTACTAGCAAAGGAGGGTACTGAATGCTTGGAAGCTAGTAATGTTGCAGATCTCGCAGACATACACGTGAACAATCGAATTGGTCTAATGTTTCAAGACAAACCGAAATATGAAGCATGGGGTAATAGTTCGAAGCAAACCAGGTGGAATAGTAATAACAAAGAGACGGGAAGCCAAGCCAGAAATAATGAAGTAAGGAATGATGGTGCTCCTGGAAGACAGTTTGGTCAAGATAGAAGAGAAGCAACGGGTGACAGACAAATATACAGTCGAATTCCAGTGATGGGACGCCAAAGAGAAAGCAATGCAGCATATACTCCGTACAATTACAGACGGGAGAGCACTGAACAGAGAGGGATTGGTAAGAAACGTTGCCATAATTGTCAGTCAGACAAACATCTGATAAAGGATTGTCGAGTACCACCAAGAATGACAAATCTGAGAAACAGATTTACTCGAAGTGCAGAAAATCTCAGAGTAAATCAGATCCAAGTAATGAATGCACCAAATCAGCCGGAAGAACAAGACAACCGCGAAACGGAAGTGAAGTCAGTAATGAAGTGCACGCCTCAATTTGCTATACAGAGAGAAATAGTAAATTCTGCTCCCATTAAAGATAAGCTTACTTGTCGAAAAACAGAAACTGAAAGCAAAGAGGAGTGTCAACGTACGAAGAAGTCCTTACTACAGCATGTAAATGTAGAGATACGTGGAAATGATGACAGTTGTCATCCCGTGCAAGTCAAAGCGCTGATTGACTCTGGTACTGAGATTCCAGTAATCAATGAGGAATTGTTGAAAGGAGCGACAGTGGAAGAAATTGGCAGAGTACATTTGCAATGTGTGGCTGGAGAACCCATTCCAGCTAAGTTGGTGAAAATAGAAGTGCGGATGAGTTGTCATAACGTACACGAAGGAGGAGATCTGAAGGACAAGGGAGTAAATATCGCGCCATATTTAACCTTGGTATGTGCTAGCATTCCAGCAGTCTTGTGCAAAGATAACAAAGAAAAGTTCTTGCTGCATCCAGAGATAATCGCAGAACTGAAAGAGGTTCCACCAGTGAGTGTATTGCAAGGAGAATTGCAAGCGAATGTGACTACAAGAGCACAGAGTCGGAGAAGAGAAGTGGAAGAAGGAGAAGAGGAAAAGTCAAATGAGAGTTTGCTAGATGAGGACACAGAAAGCGAAGATGAACAAAGCGTTCGAGAAGAAGAAGAAGGAGTAACATCTGGGAGCAATGAAATTGAAGAAGAGATGGTTGCATGTGAACGTGATGATTATGATGATTCTGAAAGTGATGGTGAAATGGACACGAGTATGAGAGATTTGTTTGCCAAGAATACGAGTGATGAAAGACAATTGGCAGACGCAAAGAAATTTGAAGAGCAGCAGAGAAATGACGAGTCACTGAGGTCGTGGTGGAAGATAGCTGAAGACAAAGGATCAGAGTTTAGTGTGGTGAATGGGTTGATGTATAAGAAGCATCAAATGTTGGACCAGTTGGTGTATCAGTTGGTGTTACCGAAGGAAAGAAGAATTCAGGTGATGGAATTGGCGCACGAGTCAGTATTTGGCGGACACTTGGGAGAAGAGAAGACAAGGGAACGTATCAAGTTGTCCTTTGTGTGGCCAAGGATGCGTAGAGATGTGGTGAAATTCTGCAAGTCCTGTGAGAAGTGTCAGTTGAAAGCACGAAGTTTGGTGATGGATCGAGTGCCGATTACGCCAATACCAAGGGAGGATGTGCCGTTCAGAAGAATGACCATGGACGTCGTAGGACCAATCGAACCGACGTCAGCAGCAGGGCATAAGTATTGCTTGTGCATCGTGGACTCATGTACAAGATGGCCTACAATCTTTTTAATGAAGTCATTGACCGCTAAGGCTGTATGCGAAGCTCTGATGAAGCTGTTCATGGATGTGGGAGTTCCGTCAGTGATAACGAGTGATAGAGGAACGAATTTTACAGCTAGTCTAACGAGAGAATTTCTGAAATTGATGGGATGTTGTCCTCGATTCGATTCGCCAGGACATCCAGAAGCGGCAGGATTGGTGGAGAGATGGAATCAAACGTTCAAGAAGATGGTTCATCATGTCATTGTGGAAAATCCGAGACAGTGGCATAAAATCATTCCATTTACAGTCTGGGCATTGAGAGAAGTGCCTAATGCAACTACAGGAGTAGCACCGTATCTGCTGGTCTATGGAAAGTTGCCGAGAGGGCCACTAACCATTCTTAAAGAAAGCTGGACCAAAGAGATAAATTTACCACCGAACATTGGAGTGCAACCGGCAAAGTACCTGAAGAATTTAAGAGCAGACATGGAAAAGGCCTTGACATTCGCCGAGAGTTGTGCTGAAGAAAAGCAAAAACAATACGCCAGTCAATATAACAAAAGAGCAAAAGATAAAGAATTCGAACCAGGAGAGAACGTCATCGTGCTGTATCCAACGTCAACCAATAAATTGATCTCACGATGGCATGGTCCATGCACGGTCTTGCAACGAAGATCCAAATATTCGTATCTGGTGGACATGAATGAAAACGGTCGACGGATTATTCATGCCAACAAGATGAGGAAGTTCATTACGAGAACGTTGTCTTGTGGTCTGATCGTGGAAGAGGATGACGAATTTGGATCAGTGGTAGAAATACCGCTGAAGGAAGACTATTCAGAGACAAAACAGAAATCACTCCAATTGGATTATGAACAAATTGGACATCTTACGAGCGAACAGCAGAAACAATTACTTGATGTACTGAATCGATATGCAGACAGGTTTTCGGACAAACCGGGACTATGTACACTAGTAGAACATGAAGTGGTGTTGAGACCAGACTTTCGAGAAAAAGAATTCATGGCATATCGAATACCACTAATATACCGAGCAGAAGTGGAAAAACAAATACAAGAGATGCTGAAAGAAAACATCATTCAACCATCGTCAAGCAGAATGGCAAGTCCACTTGTCATTGTCAAAAAGAAGGATGGATCCTTGAGATTGGCTTGTGACTACAGATACATTAACTCTTTTACTGAGAACTGCAGATATCCTATGCCAATCGTCAACGATGTCTTGAGCAAAGTCGGAAAATCCAAGTTTATTTCCGTTATGGACTGTCGCAGTGCATATTGGACTTGTCCTGTTAAAAAGAGTGATCAATGGAAGACTGCGTTTGTTACACATAATGGACTGTACGAATTTACGCGTGTTCCTTTCGGAATGATTAACTCTGGACGGACTTTTGTAAAAGCGATAAATATGATTTTGCAACCGATTCATGATTTTACTGAACCTTATGTTGATGACATTGCAGTGCATTCTAATGATTGGGACATTCATTTAAGACATTTGGAATTATTTTTGAAACAAATAAGACTGCATAATGTAACGTTGAACTTGAAGAAATGTGTGTTTGGTAAGAGTGAGGTGAAGTTCATCGGTCACCTTATAGGATCAGGGAAGAAGATGATGAATCCAGACAGGATTGACAGTTTGATTAATTTGAAGAAACCTGAAACCAGGAAGGAAGTGAAACAAGTCTTAGGATTTTTTGGGTTTTACAGACAGTTTATTTGTAATTTTGCTGAAATTGCTAAACCATTGACAGACTTAACCAGCAAGAAAGTACCCGAGAACATTGTTTGGACTGATGCACATCAGAAATCCTTTGATTCCCTTAAACAGATTGTCTTGTCAAATGTGATTCTATATATGTTTGAGGTTGGTAAACCTTTTAATTTGTACTGTGATAGCAGTGATTTTGCTGTGGGAGCTGTTCTGTCTCAGGTGGACAATGAAGGGATAGAACGTCCCGTTTCATTTATCAGTCAGAAGCTGACAGATACCCAGAGGAGATGGGCGACGATTGAGAAGGAAGCCTATGCAATCATATGGGCTTTAAACAAGTTGAAAGAAATTCTTATTGGTTCTAAAATAAATGTGTTTACAGACCATAATCCTTTAGTTTATTTGACTGAATCAATGTCGAAATCTGCTAAGTTAGTCAGATGGTCTTTATCATTACAAAATTTTGACATTCTGTTGAACTACAAGAAAGGTAAATTGAATGTAGTAGCCGATTGTCTGTCTAGATTGTAGTGTAAGATATTTTATGATGTATTATAATATGGACTGTTTGCATTGTTTAGTTAAGGTACGTTCGCTAATTTTTATAGATAATTAGCTCTCTTTAAAAGAAAGGAAAGAGGTAATGTGAGCTAATTTTGTATAGCGTGTGGTCAGCTAATAGTTGAGCGTACGGATAGACCAGCTCAAGGTCAGCTAATTGTTGAGCGTACAGACAGACAGGCTTGCAGGTGGCTGACTGGCGGGAAAGTTGGCGCGGCTCGACTGACCGTCGCCGGAGAGCGAGAGAGAGAGAGACAGACAGACAGACAGACAGACGGAGAGAGGCAGAGAGAAGGACAGAGCGCCCGAGGGAAGAGCGTACGCTCAGGCAGTGAGATAAGTTGTAGAAGGAGTGCTAGCTGTGTGTAGAAGACGTTTTAGAGAGCAGTGGGTGGTTGTGTGTAAAACTTTAGAGAGCAGTAAGATAAAAAGATTGCGTTGCTGTCGTACAATTGAATCGTTTGTCGTCGTTGATGCATTGTTGTGTTGTTTGCGAATGTTATGAACGAAGAAGAAAATACAAGAAACAGATCTTTGTTGTAAGTGAACAAGTTTAAGAACTTTAGACACTTATACACTAGCCATAGCTACCGCAATACAGTGAATAGGTTAGGCCTAGGCTGCGCTACAGAACTGAAGAAGAGACTGAGAAATCGTCAGTGATGGTTGGAAGCTGACAGTGGCTGAGCTGGGAGCGCCTCTGAGTAGATCTCTTGAATGGGTGTTATATAAATCTTTAGAAAGAATAAATGAATGTAGTGTGATAATTATGGAAAAATAACCGGGGATTTGGGCTACTTTGAATTAATGTGTGAAAAACAGATTTTAATATGTGGCTCGATCTAAGAAAGACTGGGTGGTTGTAACTCCCCCTGTCAAATTTCCACCCTGAATGAATGCATTATAATAGTGGGCTATCTCGATACCTTTTCGCACGTACAGACATTCCCGCCATAACTATACACAGCATAAATATAATAATTATTACTATTATTATCTCTATGATAATGGGATCGTCTGCAGTCAATTAGCGATTCGTCTTTGACACGATTATCAATTTTTCGGCGCCAAACGTCGGAAGCGCAAATCAACAACATGCATCACATCTCCATCAGCCCCAACAGAATCGATATCATCCCATCGCAGATGATTTGGGAGGCTGCTGCAGCTGACGGACGCCCACCCTCCTCCTCCTCCATGTCTCGGTGGAACGGCGGCTTCCCTCTGCATGAATTGCGGTCGGGAAACGAGCGATCAACAGTTATAAAAATCGGATAATTTCCTCCACGATATCCGACAGCGCACGCACTCGCGCACGCGCGCGCACGCTGCAGACCATAATAATTACTGCCATTCTGTTTGGTCTTCCGCTTTTCCCGGCTGGCTAGGAGTGGGCTCCACTCCACCCCGATCGGTTTTATGGCCAACCAGGAAATTCCGTCGAATACGACCGTACGTATAAGCTTAGATGCCAAGGCCTTCGGACCATTCAGGGGGGGCACTGGGCAGCAAACTGTTTATACGACCAGTTTGTATTGGCCATTAATTTTGGCGTTGTTGCCACGAGACAAACCAATGAAACCATAAAATTAATAAAATTGACGATTTTCAGGAGAAGTCATATAAACCTAATCAAGCAATCAAGGATGGTCATTGGCGCCCGCTGATTTTTACAGGAGGGAGCCAAAGCAGCATTATAGTCATGGATACATTTTTGAAAAGAGCTTGAACAATGAGTATGCAAGCCGGAAATTAGGAGCATGGTGATTTTGGTTGGTTCTAGCCAAACTGTGTGTATCATTGGTTCATTATAATAGTGGAAAGAAATTTTCCCAATAACCAATGGGCAGGCCTAGTCTTGTCTTGTCTTGTCTTTAACCATCCTCGATTCGAGGGTTGGTCGCTTCATGGACGCGCCTTCGCCACTTTTTTTAATGCAGGCCTAGTAGTTGAAAATAAATTATGGGTTACAATGTTCCAAGGGGTAGCGGCTCCTCTCGCAAATTTATCCCATGTACTAGTTGCATACAACTGCACTGTAATGTAAAGCAACTGCATTGTAATGTAATGCAGCTCATTGTAATAGCGACCAATTTGTATAGCACCATACGAGGTGAGTGATCCAGAGGAGCCGAATTTGCAAAAGACTGCAGCTAGTGTCTGCTGCATTCCTGATTTTGCATATAATGTGAGCGAGTAAGTGAGTAAGTAAGCAAGTAGGTAAGCAAGCAAGTAAGTAACTAAGTAAGTAAGTGAGCAAGTAAGCAAGTAGATAAGTAAGTAAGTGAGTAAGTATGAACGCAAAAGTTGGTAGGTCCGTAAGTAAGCAAATGAGTAAGTAGGCAAGCATAACCCTAAGTACTCCATCAGCAGACGCACATTGAGACATCGAGACTGAACGCAAACTAAAACAAAATAAGCAATAGTTTAAAAAGTAGAGTATACGTTATAGGAGTATGACGGTATAGCCAATTATCTTTGGTCGTATACTACTCACCATAGTAGTTTGGATAGTTGATGCTCAGCATGCTCTCGCGGAACTCAAGCGGCGACTGGTTGATGGCGAGGAAGCTTCCCCTCGGTGTGACCATGACGGCCTTGCTCTGCGCCTGCAGCTGGTACGCAGAACCGAATCGACTGTTGCAGCCCAGCGCCGCATTATTGTAGCGTTGAAAGGTCGGGGTCATCGGTGACGCAGCCGTCACGCGGTCAAAGGTTATCGTCGGGGGCGAGAGGAGCAGGCTCGTCGGGTACTGATATGATGGTCGAGTTGTACTGGCTCCCTGGAAGCTCCTCGGCCACTCCTGCGACCGGTCGTCCGTCGGATGATCTAAGAGGCTCTCCGTGGGATAGACGAGGGTGATGGAGCAGCTTCGTCGGAGCGCCGCGCTCTCCTGGTCGTGATGCGGCGTCATCATTCCGAGGTCGCTTGCTCCGAGGACGTTGCAGAAGGTCACCGACGAACCCATGTAGAACTCGCTGCCGCACCGCGACCTTGACCTCGACGACGGACTGTGCTTCACCTGACGATGCTCGGCGGCCAGTCCCAGAGATCGACAGCTGGATCGAAGCGGACTGTCCATCTGGGAGGACAGCGACCGCTTCCTTCCTCCACCACCACTTCCACCACCACCGCCTCCACCACCGCCTCCACCATGCTTCGAAGACGTCTCCGCCGGACAGAGGTACGTCCCATAGGGCTTCTCCGGTCGTGATGACTGCTCACTAGCGGAGTTGGATCGCTCGCGGGGCCATCGCGGGGCCGCCAGCTGGGCCCCGGATGTGACCTCGATGTTGTCAATGGTGATCGCTGTGCTGACCGTTATCTGACTGCATCTGGTTGGATCCGGTTGCCCTAGCAAGGGTAGCTCTCCTGCGTCCGCGCGACCACCATCCAGCTGATAGTTCGAATTAGAATCCATAACCCGATAATGACAGCTGCACTGCTTCTGATGTCGCAAGTGTGTTCAGCTTATCCTGGCATCGCGGCTCTGTTCACAAGTTTTTTCTGGAATCGACTGGCGTCAGAACTCATTTGTCTTTCTTTGGCACATTTGACGTAATGTAGCTGTCAAATATGTAGCTGTATCATCGCATGACTACCTATATAAGGAAAATGTAGCAAAATAAATATATATATAATTTACGTTTATTCAGCAAATCCTGTTAACAATCGGTTACGACGTTACAGTGTACTGTTATGCAGTTACCTTAATTGACATCAATCTTAGCTACTAACAGAACAGACATCCTGCAATACGACGGCGCTAATAGCAGCCTACTAAGCACGTCTATCCTACGGGGGTTTGGAGAATCGAACTCAGTTCCGCTATTTCCATGCCAGTTTGTTATCCAATGCGTCACTGCCCCCTCTTCCCCTATGTCTTTTGTATCTCATGAGATTCGTTGTTTCAACCACCGTGACAGTTTGTTTTCCGATACAAAGCGCGCTGTTGGCATAGTTGAGTGTGCATTTGACATAACCAAGTGCGTATACTTGACACGGTCGAGTGGGCACTGGAAAGTTGACATAGCCGAGTGGGCAGTACTTGGCAATATGGCAGTTGAAAGGACAGCTGAAGCCGAATGAGAATTTGAGGGACAATCCACAATTATGAAAGCACTTCAAATCTCACATTGTTGATTTAAATTACTGTGTATGTATTTGTAGTGAGACTCGGTGGCCTATCGATAATGCGCTTGCTCACTAAGCATGCGGTTGCGGGTTCGACTCCGGGTAACGACCTTGGGAAAATAGCAGGGAAGAGGTAGAGTACGAGAGGGATAAACCCTAAGCCCCCGTTGTTATATATGCGGGTTAAGATCCCGTGTTCAGAAGTCAAGTTAAAATTCGTTGATTTTGTGTTCGGTACTACTGCTCAGGGGCGGATCCAGAGGCCAATCAGGCCATGGCCCATTCAGAAAATTCGCAAAGGACGTGGCCATCCTCCTATGAGGTCTGAACAAGCTCTAGATCAATGCAGCAGCGGGAAAGGTGAGAGAGAGAAAGTAGCATTTGACTAAAAAAGGTTGTCAAATTTAAAATTTGATAAAGGTCGTCGGATTTAAAATTTAAGAAAGGTCATCAGATTTAAAATTTTAAAAAGGTAATCAGATTTAAAATTTTAAAAGGCTATCAGATTTAAAATTTAAAAAGGTTTATCAGATTTAAAACTCTAAAAAAGGTTATCAGATTTAAAATTTAAAAAAGATTATCAGATTCAAAATTTAAAAAAGGTTATCAGATATAAAATTTTAAAAGGGTCATCAGATATAAAATTTTTAAAATGTCATCATTCGAAATATATGTATCCCCCCCCGCTACTGCTCTTCTTTTGGGGTAGCTCAATGTCGCTGACCACATTGCATCAGAACTCGAACAATCGCTAAGCCATTTATACCGAGACTACAGTGACGTTGCAACGGGGTGGAATGAACCGCCCCACTCTTAAAAATATGACCCACACAAGTCCGTTGAGTTGTCATTTGGCCCAAATGACAACTCAAATGATTTGGGTATGAGTATCGAGTTAAAGCTTGCTTACAAAACAGTCTATAGCCTGCTGGTCAGTGCAATTTTTCATAACCACCTTAGTTTCTAATGGCTGGCGACGCCTATGAGTTTGTTTGTTTGTATGTGCACTTGTTATAGCGCCCCTTCAAGCTCTATACTCAGAGGCGCTCCCGACTACAGCGCGGACACTGCATCGGAGCTTCACGCCGAAGCGCTGAGCAATTGCGAGTGAAGGACTTGCCCAAGGTCCCTTCGCGGCGACTTGAGGTGGATTCGAACCCGCAATTAACAGTCCGGCTGCAAGGCAGCGAACATACCCATTACACCACCTTGCCCCACGCCTATAATTATGAGTAGGCCTATAAGGTAACCGCGACAACTGACTTTTTAGCCGTGGCTGGGCTGGGAGCGCCTCTGAGTAGGTTTCTTGAAGGGGCACTATATCCGCCTCAAGCTGCCGTGTAGGGACCTTGAGCAAGTCTTTCACTCGCAATTTCTTGTGCGCGTCGGCGTGAAACTCCGATGCAGCGCCCGCGCTGTTGTCGGGAGCGCCTCTGAGTAACTTGAAGAGACGCTACTATCGCAACTGCGAGAAATAAACAAACATCAGGGAATTGGAGAATCAGAGAAAAGCACTGGTAACGCCTTCTGGGGTTTATCCATCAGCAGGATTAGCAGTCTGTTACATCCGCAGCAGAGATGGATGGATGTTGGAGGTGATGAAGGTCACCAGATGAGCGGTGGGAATGATTCCAATCGCACGGAAAGATAGGATTCGTGCTTCCATCAATCACCATTCATCAAGGCATGACAAGGAAGCAGGGAAGAGCTGGAAAGGTATGAGGAAATCAATGTTGTTTACGTCTGCGTGGGGTAACGGATGACCTATGATGATGAAATTCAACAAATGGCCACGGTTTGTTGTTTCTCAAAGAGCGATTTGACGTCCGCATGCGGCGTATGGGCGAAGTTTATCAGGGGTTGGGGAGCTATGCCCCCCCAAGAAGACCCAGATTCATTTTTAACCGTGTAAATGGTATATTTTCCAGGGCTTAGCCCCCCCAGAAGGCTTTAGCCCTCCAAGAACGAAAACCAAACTCCGCCCATGGACGTACGTTTCGGAGTAATTGGTCACAGAGTCCCGAATTATTGGTTACTGCACTACTGGGTCAATTTAGTTCGCCAGACCACACAGCGAGAGAGAGAGAGAGAGAGAGAGAGAGAGAGAGAGAGAGAGAGAGAGAGAGAGAGAGACAGACAGACAGACAGACAGACAGAGACAGAGACAGAGACAGACAGAGACAGAGACAGAGACAGACAGATAGACAGACAGACAGACAGACATAAAGACAGACAGAGGCGACAGGCAGAGAGAGAGAGAGAGAGACAGAGAAAGAGAATGAGAGACAGTCGAAACTTTTGAAATAATATTGTAGCCTATGTTGCTGTGATTTTTGGAAGCAAAAAATAATTATGCTATGCTTTAGGCTACGTTACTAAAAAAAGGCGTAAATCATAGACCTTTCTAAACACAGATATCTCACCCTGGCCCAAAAGGTAGACGGACCCCTGTGCCCTGAGCATTTGCCCGCTTCCGGCTCCTCACCCCACCGCCCGTCTATGGTCCTCTCGTATTAGCCTATATTTATATCCTGCGTTTGTTTCCGTTTCAGCGAATCCATTCAGAGGATCGACTGCGCATTATAACTGCAGCAGCGTTTGTGATACACATCATCGTGTGCTCGGAGATAATTTTCTCATCGTCGGCATTAGATAAATCGAGCGAGCGCTAAATAAATCGCGAGTATATCGTGAGATTTGAAATGCTGAAGACGTCCCACAGCGTCTTCTGCACGTGATCTATGACGCAAGCTCGAATGTCCGCATTCCCACAACGTTTGGACATGGGTATAGCCATAGGCGTACGAGGCGGGGGTCCAGAGGGGGCAATGCCTCCCCCCCCAATTTCGGGCAAGAATGGTTTTCGGGCAAGCAGACCCGGGAAATGACTTTAAAAAAGGTCATCAACTTTTCGGGCAAGTGTGTTTTTCGGGCAAGCAGACGGGGAAATGACTAAAACAAGGTCATCAACTTTTCGGGCAAGTGTGTTTTTCGGGCAAGCAGACGGGGAAATGACTAAAAAAGGTCATCAACTATTTTTTCCGAGTGAAAGTTTTATTTTCCACGAGATTTCAGGATTTTTGGGGGGGGCAGAAGCTAAATCTTTCCCCCCCAACTGCTGAAATCTCCCGTACGCCTATGGGTATAGCCACATATAGTGTGACATAGGCTATAATATAGTCTGCAGTCTCATCCGGCTCTCTCCGGTCAGCTAATCGACTAGATCTCTTGGTTCCATGGGCGAGAACTACCATGGCCCAACACCGTGCCTTTGCCATTTTAGGCCCTTCTGTGTGGAATGACCTCCTCCCACTATTCGTAGTAAGATCTTATTGGGGGTGTCATCTTACGCTTTTCGCTACTTGAAGTTGTTTTTTTTTTATTTCCTCGAGGTTGTCACGCTGAGAGCGCCTCTGAATAGCTAGTCTGTAAGAGGCGCTTTATAAATGCTTATACATAATTATACAATACAATAAAATAGGATCCATATCTATATGGGACCGGATATAATAGCCCATATGGGAGGATGCCCATAAACATGATGGCAGAGAGTGGGAAGGTATTTCTGGAACCATAAGAAAACGAAAACCTTATAAGAGAAAGACAACCGTCTTTCGGGTGTCTTTCTCGGAACTTCTGATTTAGCCTAGATTAGTCTCTAAAAGAATCATTTTATCTGCTGAGCAAATTCTGAGCTTCAGCAGCTGATTACCAATTGTATACCAAATCCATGTCAGTGAGACCAGTTTATATCAAATCAAGTCCACAGTTGCTAGCACGAATATACTGACATATTCTTTCCGGTGCCAGGTCAAAATCCGGGGAGGTCAAGCCGACAAGACAACTTGGTGGTAGTGGTAGTGGTAGAGGTAGTGGTGATGTTGGAATCGTGAAGCTTGATTAGAATCGAGATATGGGATAGTTTGGAGAATTCGGTTTTCTGTCGTGAATGGAAAGTTGGAAAGTAGCAGGGGAGCGTTCAAGCGGAAGTGTGGTTGAATTAGAAGGTGGAAATATACGAGCATGCTCCGCCTATATATATATATATATATATATATATATATATATATATATATATATATATAATTTATATATATATGTATATATATATATAATTTATATATATGTATATATATATGCCGCTCACCCGCTGGAACCAGTATATAATAAAAGGCTCTTTTTAGGCATCTTTAAATTAGTTCAATACGTTTTCAAAGTCTGTTGATTTGTTAATACGTATGCCGATTCACAGAGCAAAGAGCCTAGTCACTTGTGATGTAGCACTCAAATAGCCTATATATATTCATTCATTCATTCAGAGCATTTATATAGCGCCACTTCAAGAAACTACTCAGAGGCGCTCCCAACCAAGCCACGACCAAAGAAAAAATGTAAACTATTTCAGTACGGCATCGCACTAGTAAAAACATCCTCCTATATTTAGGTCTCATTCGCAGTTTAGATTATGATTATGATTATCGTGCAGAGGATGAATCCACCATCATGAAATGTCCTTGGCTGTTTGCCTCTCAAGGTCAACAGTTACTGTGTCTCGCAGCAGAGCAGCTCGGATCTGCTCCATGTACTGCGTCGTACAATATTACTCAGTGGCTGGTCAACAACAGGGGTGCCACTCTGAATTTTCAAGAAAGGCCAGATCCGGCCACAAAAAGGCTATAAAAAGCTACAGTGGCTTTATGTTGAGAAATACGTGAAATTTCTCTAAAGGGTTGATGAAGTAAGTTTAATAATTTTTAAAAAAACATACGAGCATTGAATTGTGCACAGCTTAACACTAACGTCCAGATGTTAAGATTTACATCACGGTCATTGTGGTAATTGCTCTCTGACTTCTAAAGCTGCAGCTTCCCGTTTGAGTGGCATCCCTGTCCAACAACCCAAGGAACTCAGCGTTCAGTTTTGGGCGTGTCATCAGTTGCCTTATAGCTCGTTCACAACTAAACTCAATTTTTCAGCGCTTTAAATGTCCGCCTGTCAAGACCAGTGCGAGAATAATTGCAGAAAAATAACTTACGGAGTTAAATGTTGATTCAAGTGAAATTGGGTGTGCAATGAGAACTTTACTATAATTATATGGGGTTCTAAGAAATACTGGGGGGTTTTAACCCATCAACACCGCGGTAATAATTCTCAGCCTGCTCAAAAGACTCATCCATTCCAGCTGCCAAGATTCATCTGCTCCATTTCTCAAGAGTCCAGACTCATTTGTTCCACTTCTTATGACTCATTTGTTTATGCTCTCATGACTCATCCGCGTTCCAGCTCTCATGACTCATCTATTCCAGCATCCCTCCATACATTCATTCTGCTTTTTCTATCTGATTTCGATATCATTTCAATATGGCTTCTCCAATCCAGACGATCTTCGTAGGATGTTTTATGCTTGGCCTAATAATTGCAGCGGCGCTGTAGATGATCAGATTAGATTATTAAGAGACCATTCATTAATCATGATTAAATTAATTAATCATGATAAGATTAAGAAACCGGTCCTCTGCTATCACACCCAACAGGGAGCTTCAAGACCTAAACTAATCCAAAATACCAAACTGCAGCTTCACGCAAACTATTTCTCAGAAGTTTCACAACCTCCATAATTAACCATAATTATAATACAGGCCTCTAGACACAAACGCATTTAGACAGATGGAAATGGGAAAAGAAGGCTCTGTGCAGTGGCGTAGCCAGGAATTTTTTATGGGGGGGTTTGTTTTTTGCTTGGCCTGGCCGGATACCCTTTCTGAAATCAACCCAACAGTATTACAGTAAATAAAAAGGGAATAAAGTAGCAAAGGGAATAAAGTAAGAAAAACAATTGTTAGCGTACTACAAGCAATTGTTTTGTTTTCCTTATTTAAGTGGATAAATAACCTTTAGAAAAACTTTTTCCTAGGCCAATAGGGGGTTTAACCTCTGAAACAGTAATTTTAAAATAAATTTCAACTTTCCAGGGGGCAAGTGCCACCTCTTCCTCTATGTGCGGGCGCCCATGATCGTCTACGGTGTAAATTCACGCCACCACCACCACCGCCACCACCGCCGCCGCCGTCAACCTTCGCCATAAGACTCACCTGAGAAAATAACTCGACATGACACACGCACACACGTCTCACTGCTCCGATATACTTTTCGTCGGCGACACGCAAACGCGCGATGGATCGCAGCAAGAGCGACAGAACGCAGAAGGTGCACCGCGGCAGAAGAGTCGGTCACCACCAGCGCCACCACCAACAGCAGCAGCACAGCACAGCTCGACGAGGTTCAACGCTCACTCATGATCATCGCCCCCACCGCCAGAGCCGCAGCAGCCGACGTCGTCCTGCTGCTTAGAGCGGCTTGCCTCCTTCTTCGATCGATCCCCGATCAATCGGTCGAACCGGCGTTGGTGGCGCAGGGGCCGCTACGCTCAGAGCCGCCGACGCCGGTGTCGTGGAATAGAGTATCCTCCCTAATAATCGTATCTCATCCCAGATGAAATTGAAAAAGCCATATCTGTGTGTATGGGGGCGGGGGTTAGCGCGTTGGATAACAGGCTGGTACCGAAATCGTGCCCTGTAGAGCGGACGTGCTTCGTAGTCTGCTATTAGCGCCGTGTATTGCAGGCCGTCTTTGCTGTTTGCAGTTACATTGTAAGATTTAGGCCCTCCTCTGTCATTTGCGCTCTTGTGAAATGTTCAATTTCATAACAGCGTAGGCTACACTGCGTTCGAACCTGCCTAGGGGCAGAGAACCCGAAGAAGTAGACCTGTATACGCTGTAACCGGTTGCGGTCTGTCAACCGGATTGTTTCAATAACGAGATTATTATAATTATAATTATTACTATTATTATTATTATTATTATTATTATTATTATTATTATTATTATTATTATTATTATTATTATTCGACAAAATCTGGTTGGACAAAAGAACCGCGGAAGGCCACGGAATTAAAGCGCTGGATGGTGACTGACTAGTGTATTATTATTTATAATTATTATTATTATTATTATTGTTATTTTTTTTAATTTATTTTTTTTTACCCGAGGTACCTAGGATCCCTCGGGATTTCAAAAAATTATGCTTGGAGCTGTTATTCGTTGTCTGGAAATTCAGGCCTCGTCCTCCGCAACAATATTAAAAGGACCACGAAAAGCGATGGCATTGTAGCGCTGAATGCAGATGGAAATGCGCTGGAAGAGAAAAGTCGTTTCACGCGGCTCTCCAGAAACGACCGAGAGACGCTGACCAACCTCGCGGATGAAGCAGACCCCGGCAGAGTTGATGGGCCCCAGTGTTTCCAGGGCAATGGGAACAAAAAGGTGTGATGATGGCAGCCCCGCGTACTTTTCGATTTTACGTACGGCGGCCTGTTCTGCAGCAGCTCCCGCCGCATTCGCTGTGTGAGCGATGTAGGATGCCGCGCAGGTGTGGACCACTGTGGCATCCCAGGCCAGATGTTTGCCTGCTGCCCAGGGGATCAGTGTGGCCCCATCAGGCCTCTTGCCGTCTATGCGAGACAGACCAGGGGGCTCTTTGGCGCTTGGGACGTCGGCTCTCTGCAAAGCCCGCCAAACTATATCGTTGATGGCGTGATGACGAAGGGACCGTCCAAAGGCCAGCCTGCATGCGAGGCCGTGTTGGTCATCAGGGCCCACCAGAGCACCGCAGCCACATTGGTGTGGGCTGCAGAGACTCAGACCCAGCCGAAGGCCAACTGCCACGCGCACTGCCTCATTGCTGAGACAGAGGCCGCAGGATGGGATTGGTATGACTGTCAACCAGTCGCCGGAGTGAGGGGAACTCACAGCCAGCAAGCGTGCTCGGTCAGTTGGGTTATTGCTGTTGCTCCAAACCGCCGATATTATTGTTATTATTATCATTATTATTATTATTTATTCATTCATTGACTTCCAGTTGCTTTGCTTTGAACGTTGCCACTAGTGTAGCAGATGTGTTTATTCCTACCATATATGACTTTTTTGTTTTGCTTTAAGAACACTTAGAACACTTAGGACACTTAAGAACATTGTAGAATTACCAACTAAATTCGGGTTGCCTTGCTGTGAACATTGCTTAGGACACTTAAAACAATAAGAGTCACATTCAATTTAGATTACAGCATAAATCTTATATATCTTAAAGTAATTGGATAGAATGGTTTATCCCCTAATAAGTAATTATTCCCCGATTGATCCATACTCGGTATACTCCATCCGGTGAGATAGAATAATTCGTCCCCCCGGATAGATTTTAGGTGGATGATACAATATACCGCGACACCGCCTCCGCCGCCATCGTCTTTATCGAAGCCAGTTTACGATTTAAGCATTGCAAGCTGCCCGTCTGTGGCAGCGCGGGCGGGCGGGTGGGGTGGGTGGGTGGGTGATCTTCTGCATACTGCTTCCTCACTTCTTCTTCCTCCTCATCTTCTCATTCCTCCTCCTCCTCCTTCCTCTCTTCTTCGTTCTTCTTCTTCTCCTCCTTCCTCTCTTCTTCGTTCTTCTCGTTCTCCTTCTGTGGCTGCGGCGAGTGGTACGTGGACGAAGGGAACTGTTTGGAGGTGGGGTGTGGGTGTGGTGACGGTCGCATAATGTATTCCACAAGTCGTGTTAGTTGTCAACCGCTGCTGTAGTATACTCTACCCCACATTCAGTATGTATGTGTCTGTCTGACTTTCTCTGTCTCTGTCTCTGTCTCTGTCTCTGTCTCTGCCTCTGCCTCTGCCTCTGCCTCTGCCTCTGCCTATGCCTCTGCCTCTGCCTCTCTCTCTCTCTCTCTCTCTCTCTCTCTCTCTCTCTCTCTCTCTCTCTCTGTCTCTCTCTCTCTCTCTCTCTCTCCTTCCCTTTCTGTATTTTTGTTTCTCTGTGTTGCTCTGTGTATATCTGTCTGTCTGCCTCTGCTCTGTCTCTCTGGCTATCTGTCTGTCTGTCTTTCTGCCCGTCTTCCTCCCTCCCTCCCTCGGTTCCCTCCATCTCTTTTTTGCTCCCTCCCTTCCTTCCTCCCTCCCTGTCTCCTGCCTCCTACTGGAAACGACAGGATGAAGCCACATAAGCACTCTGCCCGCGCCTCATCCATCGCCTACTACACAGCGTTGCTCCTCTTCCCCTATTCCCCTATTCCCCTCTTCCTCTTTCCGTCTCTCCCTTTTCCCGTCTCTCCCTCTTTCCGTCCGTCCTTCCAGCCGCACAGAGGTCATAAGTCATATGGATCGACATCCAAGTCTTTACTCCATCCGTCACATCACCGCCTCCATCGTCATCATCATCATCATCATCATCATCATATGCAGGCAGCCATCACTCACACAACAACATCAGCAGCAGCAGCAGCAGCAGCATCAGCAGTAGCATCTCTCTCATTGCAATTCAGCGTTACGTCGTCCATGCAGTCAACACCGCAAGCTTTCTCTGCTGCTGATGCCCAGATGCATGCTGGCTGGCTGGCTATTCTGCCATTGCTTAAGCTCTCCATTCTCCCTCTCCCTCGTATTTCTTCTCCTCCTTCTTTTCCTCCTCCTCCTTCTCCTCCTTTTCCTCCTTCTCCTCCTCCTTCTTTTTCTTCTCTTCCTTCTTCTCCTTCTCCTCCTTTTCCTTTTCCTCCTCCTTTTCCTCCTTCTCCTCCTTCTCCTCCTCCTTCTTTTCCTTCTCCTCCTTCTCCTCCTTCTTCTCCTCCTCCTTTTCCTTCTCCTCTTCCTCCTCCTTCTTTTTCTTCTCCTCCTCCTTTCCCTCCTCCTTTTCCTTCTCCTCCTCCTTCTCCTCTTCCTCCTTTTCCTTCCCCTTCTCCATCTCCTCTTCCCTTTGCCCTCCCCTCCTCCTCCTCCTCCTTTTCCATCCAGGATACTGTTTCCTACACTTCCCACACCACTACCAACACCACAGCTCTGGCGCCATCGAAATTGTCGTCACTACATTACATTGCATTATGTATATCACTTTAGAGTCATCATGCACTTCTTCCTCCTTCTTCCTCCTTCTTCGTCCTTCTTCCTCCTACTTCCTCCTCCCTCTTCCTCCTTCTTCTTCCTCCTTCTTTCTCCTTCTTCCTCCTCCTTCTTCCTCCTCCTTCTTCCTCCTCCTTCTTCCTCCTTCTTCCTCCTTTTTCCTCCTTCTTTCTCCTTCTTCCTCCTTCCTCCTCCTTCTTCCTCCTTCTTCCTCCTTCTTCCTCCTCCTCCTTCTTCCTCCTTCTCCCTCCTTCTTCCGCCTTCTCTTGCTCTTCTTTTAAGTTCTTCTCCTCTTCCTCCCGTTGTAATTGAAATTGTAATTTTTATTGTAATTCAGGCAATTTATGTAGCATCGTGGGTAGCAAGTTACCTCTAGGATGCTTTACACGAATATTGTCAACAAATCTAACTGTAACCAGAGCCTAAAGTGTGGAAAAATAAGTGCCTGGACGTCCTTCACCTCTACAAAAGAAGTGCCTGGACGCCCCTTGCCTTTCTAGTCTGTGCTCACCAATAAGTGGCTGGACGGCGTTCAGATTTTAAAACAAGTGCATGGACGCCGTCCATGAGCGTCCAGGCACACTTTAAACCCTGACTGTAACTGTTTCCTGCCTTCCTCATCTTACGACTCTTTCACTCCACCTTCTGGATCCGCCCTGACTGTCTCCACTACTTCTCTCTTCCTGCTTTCCCTTGTCCTGAGGACTTCTTCCTTCGTTGTCCTTCCTTCTCGATACTTCTACCATCCTCCATTTTCACCTCTTCCTCTCCATCATTCTGAATGTGTAATGGCATTTGTGTGCGCCAGCCGAGAGCAGACGGCAGTGGGGTGACGGAGTACGCTCACCGGTAAATCGCACCCGATCTGATACGAATTCACTTAGGTGTTTAAAGTCGGAACTAAAAACATACCAATGTAACGAAAACACTTCAAAACGGTACCGTATTAGAAAATATTCGGTAGCGAAAATAAAGCGATTTAGTTAATCTTATCCAAAAAATATCATTTACTATAACTAACTACAAAGATGAAGATAACACTACGAAAATTCATAGCCTAGTTATCTTCTTTACAAAAGAGGCTGTGCAATATGCCATTATCTACAAGCATGAGAACGCGGAGATTCGCGACAACTACAGTGACTGTAATTGCCCAAGTTCGTTGCAATGGTGCATTCTGATTAAATTTGGTTTTTTGGAACGTTTCTGTAGCGATTGCGAGTTGTGAACCATTTTTTTTAGCTGCCACCTTTTACGTGTACCATACGCCACCTAGCGAATGAATGAACTGATTATCGTAACTCGGTTGTTTCGCGCCATGCGCCACCTAGCGAACGAACGGACGACAGGGACTCGGTTGTTTGGTACTCTACGCCACCTAGCGAATGAATCAACTGACGACTGCGACTCAGTTGTTTGGCTGAGATTGCGTCATGCGTAAAAAGTGTTAGAGACTTCATTTTCTTAGTCTCGGCATATGTAGACTTGGGTCACCGGTCCTCTCCCTCTCCGTGTCATCTTACCGTCGACAGTGTGCAGCCCGTGTACTCATAGCACCGGCTTTGCTAGGTGGCGCAGCAGGCAAAGGATGAATCTCGAGCCAAATTTCTGGCCTGGCAGAGATTTGCAACCACGTCCTTTCTATTGCCAGTCTAGCCATTAAAATACACTGCACAGCAAGGAACAGGACCGGATCAACATGTTCGGCCGAACATGGGGCCCCACACTTTGGGGGCCCACACACATGCGGGGAAAACAGCACTGAAAAAATCGGTATATTCTAAAGAAATTTCGACCAAACGACTAAAAATCATAAGAATTTTTGGCCGAAGATACCCAAATAATTTTCCGAACAAGACCACATTTCGTAATCCGGTCCTGGCAAGGACATTAACTTCGATAAATAAAGTAACCTACACGCAAGGGCGGATACAGGAATTTTCGAAGGGGGGGCCAAAAGTTTTGGTATTGTGAGACAATAGAAAAAATTTTAGTCATCGACCAAATTTTCCGGGAAAAAGATACCAACTTATCCGCCCAAAAAGTTGATGACCTTTTTTTTTTTTTTTTTTTTTTTTTTTAGTCATCGACCAATTTTCCGGGAAAAAGATACCAACTTATCCGCCAAAAAAGTTGATGACCTTTTTTTTTTTTTTTTTTTTTTTTTTTTTAGTCATCAACCAATTTTTTCGGGAAAAGGAGATGTCATTTCCGAACGGGGGGCCACGTCCCGTACGATTTTTTTAATAGGGGGGCCAGATGTCCTGTTTTTCCCTCCCACTACATGTTTTTGAAACCAAATGGGGGGCCACGTTCCATGCAATTTTTAAATGGGGGGGGCATGGCCGGATTGGCCCCCCCCTGGATCCGCCCCTGCCTACACGTACTTCTGAATGGAATAATTTTTGACGGCTTACTCTGTTGCGGATAATCCGATAAGGTGGAGTCAAAACCCTCCAATCGCTCTCTTCCTCCACACCCTCAAATCGCTCTCTACCTCCACACCCTCCAATCGCTCTCTTCCTCCACACCCTCCATTCGCTCTCTTCCTCCACACCCTCAAATCGCTCTCTACCTCCACACCCTCCAATCGCTCTCTTCCTCCACATCCTCCAATCGCTCTCTACCTCCACATCCTCCAATCGCTCTCTTCCTCCACACCCTCAAATCGCTCTCTACCTCCACACCCTCCAATCGCTCTCTTCCTCCACACCCTCCAATCGCCCTCTTCCTCCACACCCTCCAATCGCTCTCTACCTCCACACCCTCCAATCGCTCTCTTCCTCCACACCCTCCAATCGCTCTCTACCTCCACATCCTCCAATCGCTCTCTTCCTCCACACCCTCCAATCGCTCTCTTCCTCCACACCCTCCAATCGCTCTCTTCCTCCACACCCTCCATTCGCTCTCTTCCTCCACACCATCCAATCGCTCTCTACCTCCACACCCTCCAATCGCTCTCTACCTCCACACCCTCCAATCGCTCTCTTCCTCCACACCCTCCAATCGCTCTCTTCCTCCACATCCTCCAATCGCTCTCTTCCTCCACACCCTCCAATCGCTCTCTTCCTCCACACCCTCCAATCGCTCTCTTCCTCCTCACCCTCCATTTGCTCTCTTCCTCCAAACCCTCCATTCGCTCTCTTCCTCCACACCCTCCAATCGCTCTCTTCCTCCACACCCTCCAATCGCTCTCTTCCTCCTCACCCTCCATTCGCTCTCTTCCTCCACACCCTCCAATCGCTCTCTACCTCCACACCCTCCATTCGCTCTCTACCTCCACACCCTCCAATCGCTCTCTTCCTCCACACCCTCCAATCGCTCTCTTCCTCCTCACCCTCCGTTCGCCCTCTTCCTCCACACCCTCCAATCGCTCTCTTCCTCCACACCCTCCAATCGCTCTCTTCCTCCTCACCCTCCATTCGCTCTCTTCCTCCACACCCTCCATTCGCTCTCTTCCTCCACACCATCCAATCGCTCTCTACCTCCACACCCTCCAATAGCTCTCTTCCTCCACACCCTCCATTCGCTCTCTTCCTCCACACCATCCAATCGCTCTCTTCCTCCACACCCTCCAATCGCTCTCTTCCTCCACATCCTCCAATCGCTCTCTTCCTCCACACCCTCCAATCGCTCTCTTCCTCCACACCCTCCAATCGTTCTCTTCCTCCTCACCCTCCATTTGCTCTCTTCCTCCAAACCCTCCATTCGCTCTCTTCCTCCACACCCTCCAATCGCTCTCTTCCTCCACACCCTCCAATCGCTCTCTTCCTCCTCACCCTCCATTCGCTCTCTTCCTCCACACCCTCCAATCGCTCTCTACCTCCACACCCTCCATTCGCTCTCTACCTCCACACCCTCCAATCGCTCTCTTCCTCCACACCCTCCAATCGCTCTCTTCCTCCTCACCCTCCATTCGCTCTCTTCCTCCACATCCTCCAATCGCTCTCTTCCTCCACACCCTCCAATCGCTCTCTTCCTCCTCACCCTCCATTCGCTCTCTTCCTCCACACCCTCCATTCGCTCTCTTCCTCCACACCATCCAATCGCTCTCTACCTCCACACCCTCCAATCGCTCTCTTCCTCCTCACCCTCCATTCGCTCTCTTCCTCCACACCATCCAATCGCTCTCTACCTCCACACCCTCCAATACGCTCTCTTCCTCCACACCCTCCAATTCGCTCTCTTCCTCCACACCCTCCAATTCGCTCTCTTCCTCCACACCCTCCAATCGCTCTCTTCCTCCACACTCTCCAATCCACCGATAGCTCTCTTCCTCCACCCACAGTGTCTGTTTTCTCTTTTTGATCTGCCTTTTTCTATGTTTTTTTGGATTAGGCTGCCGTCACTTAACCTGTTTTGCTTTTGCTTGCCTCCGTTGCCCCTTTCCATTGCAGTAAAATTTCTCAAAAAATTCTTTTTTCTCAACTTCTCGCGGAGCCTCTGTGCTCGCCCTGAGGAACCCTTAGGTTCCGCGGAATCCACTTTGGGAAACGTTGACGTGAGCTGTACAACGTTATCGTCTGTTATCTAGGTCAACTTTTAACGGACTAAGTAAACGTTACTCTGATGCAACGTCAGACTTCAGAAAAGCCTTCGACAGCATCCATATGCGATTCACTATGGAAGATAGTGAAGCTATACGGTATCCCAGACAAATACATCAATATCTTTAAAGCTCTCTACCGAGACTCCGCATGCAGAGCTCTGCGCCGGCCGCGCCGCGCCGCCGCCGCCGACAAATCTTGGGCGCCGCCGCCGCCGCCGATTTTTTGGGTCGGCGCGCCGGCGCCGCCGCCGCCGAAAATTTGTCGGCGCGCCGCCGATGCCACGTTGATTCGTTTTATTTCTTTTTGTTGCATTTTTCAACTCTTACATGATTTCGTGAAAAAAATTGTTGCGTCAGTGCAAAATAGATTCTTTTTCTTATCTACTTTGATTTTCCTGGCGATTTGCGTCACTGCTATGAAACCTATGATGCTGCCTATTCGTTTTGACTTTTGGAACAGTGCGCCTAACGTTTAAGCATTTATGGATTTTGTGGTTCGGTTTGAATTACGGTAGCAACGATGGTAAGAAGAACTCCAGGTAGGCAGTGAACTATTATGCCGTGTGTGCCTTCTTGCCTGATAGAATGGAACAAAGCCATCTGCCCTCTAACATTAGGATACACGTTACTAGTATTGCATTGCAAAGAGGTGACGATCTGCAATTTTATGTAGGCGATTGGTCGCTTCTGCAGGCTTGTGATTCCCTATTGCCAGCCATTTATTACATAGTTCCAATTTTTCCAACCAGTATCAAACTCCCAGGCTGTACGTGACCTATGTGAAATTGGTAAAATTTAGCTTTCGAACATTAATAGGCCTGTCTAAATGCACAATGGATCAATGATAGGCATTTGTTCAAAAGATCCTATTTTGTCAGCAATTTGAGCAGCATCTCACAAATGGGATCCGATTAGAAAAAGAAATACATATTTCGCATAAAGGAAGTGCAACTTATTATTACTTGGCTTGTTTAGATCGAAAGACTTTGTATGGCAAATCGGTCGGTTTAAAGAAGATGCTAAGAGCTTCGCGTGGAAGTCGTTTGTATTATTGGCCGATAAATCAGGAAAGGTGGTGAATTCTGGTCAATTTAACTACTCAGTGGGCTTTGATAAGTTAAAATTAAAGAACTGCAAGTAGTAAGTACATCCGTCTTTGGACCAGATTACGTGTATTCATTCACGATAATTCCCATTTTATGGCAGACAAATATTTCTACACAAAAACAGCATGTAGCCTATGACTTGTATATATGTGTGTATGTATGTATGCATGTATGTATGTATGTATGTATGTATGTATGTATGTATGTATATATGCATGCATGCATGCATGCATGCATGCATGTATGTATGTATGTATGTATGTGTGTATGTATGTATGTATGTATGTATGTATGCATGTATGCATGTATGTATGTATGTATGTATGTATGTGCATGTATGCATGTATGTATGTATGTATGTATGTACATGTATGTATGTATGTATGTACATGTATGTATGTATGTATGTATGTATGCATGTATGTATGCATGTATGTATGTATGTATGTATGCATGCATGTATGTGTGTGTATGTATGTATATAATATGTATGCATGCGTGCAGATATACAATTTCAACAGATTGGGTCAAGAAAATGGGCCCCATTCGGCAGGTCAAAGAAATTAAATGTAAAGAAGATATTTAAAAAAACAATTTATTTTTGGAGTATCATGAGGCAGGTGAAAAGTAAAATAGGCAGGTAGCGCCGCCACTGCGCAAACAGTTCATTAATATCTATTAGTAGGTTACGTAAGCTGAAGGCCTGAATTTGAAAACGTTGTCATGGGTTTTTTAATCAAGCCTTTGCAGAATTTTGTAATTGAACGTTAATTCAGAGAATATTATTGTTTGTAATCAATATTGACTAAAGACAAGATAATCGACAAAATAATGGCTGAACACGCTTATCTTGATAATATAGGGTTCTTGTGTAACAACATTCAAAATAAGTATGCGACGCTGGAGCAGTAATTCCACGACGCCGCGCTGCGCCGCCGACGCCGACATTTTGAGGGCGCCGTCGCCGCCGATTTTTGTTTGTCGGCGCGCCGCCGCCGACTAAAAATGACCGGCGCGCCGCCGCCGACACTCTCATGTCGGCGCAGGGCTCTATCTGCATGCTGCATCCGAGTTGGGAATCGAAACACCCGCATGTTCAACATCACGACGGGCGTGAGGCAAGGTTGTGTACTGTCCGCCTTCCTTTTTGTAATGGTAATGGATTTCATCATGAAGAAAGCAACCAACAGTCCTAGCTCCGGAATAGAATGGGTAACGAAAAGACTGACAGATCTGGACTTTGCAGATGATGCAGCAGCACTCTATAACAGAAAGTCGTACATTTGGGGTCACTTGCCTCTCTGACGCTGCCTCCTATACGCCTTGACCTATGTCTGCGGACAATGACCGCTTGTGGTATGCTGTTTTAAAAAATGCGGTCGTCTTTAACAGCCATTTGCAGGGCATCACCTTCATCACGAGCGCTTCCCACACTCCAGTAAACAGCAACACACAGCCATTTCGACGTGACATTTGTTCAGTAAATCTCAGTGAAATGTCTTTATACGTCTGCCTTTCGTGACATATAAATTTACCTAATTTCCGTCCATTTTCGCGCCGAAACATCTTTGTCGGTCGAATGCAGCACGAATACCACGAAGGCAACGACCTCTTATAAATAAATATATACATATAAATGTATATATATATATATATATATTATATATATTGGAATAAGCAAAATTAATATTATAGAGACTGCTATAGGAACTGCTGACCTTATATATATATATATATATATATATATATGTATATACTTATATATATATATACTTATATGTATATATGGTCTAGCCATAAAAACGTATCAACAACCCTTATAATATTGATTATTGAAATCATTTCGATTTTCGAAGTCTGAGAGTTACACGTGCTTTACTTCACTCAACTACATATTCTATAGAGCCTACACGTGAAAGCATTAAAAAATTATGTGTCCAAACAGACAATATTGATGCGTGTTGATAAATATAGTCCTCTTACACACACGCACGCAAGCATACGTATATACATGTATGCATTCACATAAAATGTATATAATTATGGTCTAGTCGGAAAAACGTATGATTATGTAATAAAGCCTGTTATCCACAGGTGCATCGTTGTGTCGCCTGACAAATTTCGATTTCTCGCCCACACCTAACCCCACCCCTCGGAGTGCCACACGTTTCCCGGTAAATTGTGGCTTGTAGCCTACGTGTGCTGTGTGTTGGGTGCGTGCGTGTGCGTGGGTGTGTGTGTGTGCGCGTACGTTTGTGTGTGCACGAGCGTGTGTGCATGTGCAATTGTGCATGCGTAGGGGTATAGGTGAGCGCGCGTCCTTTCGCTCCCGTGTGTGACCTTGTGACCTGCGTAGGTTCAAATATTATTACACACACGGTCCGGCTACATTGGCCTTGACCTTAATTATGACCTAGCTAGGTATCCGGTGACGTTGATAAATGACGACGACGATGAATTAAATATGAACGTAGAGTCCATGTGTACTACGTCATAATTAGAACATCGTCTGGAAACGACTTCAAAGTTGGTCGAATTCTTCCATCGAATATTCAACTTCTTTCGCCGATTCACGGAAACAAGACTTCGGTAGACCTCTTGTCCTCTTGAATTATAAATGTGCACTATATAAGGAACATTATAAATTCTACGTCTATAGAGCTGTCATGCCAACCAAATTTTTCGCGACTGCAACGACCTCTGTTGTCGTAAGCCGTCGTTAAACTCTGGACCCAATTCATCATCGTCTTTGGTCGGTAAAATTCGGCAGATTCCGTAAATCTAAGCGTCGTTACAGCGGATGGGAAATATTCAGAACGAATGTGGGGAAAGGGGGCGGAAGAAAACAGTCAACGATAATATGTGACACTCACCATTTTAGTAGGTTATATATGATGTATATATAGACATAATAATATACATGCATAGGCCTATATGTGTATCCAGTTGCGTAGCCAGGAATCTATGATGGGGGTGGGGTTTGGTTTTTTTTATGGCCTGGCCCGATGCCCTTTCTGACACCAACCCAACAGTATCACAGTAAATAAAAAGGGAATAAAGTAACAAAGGGATTAAAGTAAGAAAACAATTGTTACTACAAGCAATTGATTTGCTTTTTCATATTTAAGTGGATAAATAACCTTTAAAAAAACTTTTTCCTATGCCAATGGGGTTTTTACCCCCGAACTCACCTTGTCTACGCCACTGCATGTATCATATTGTAATCATGTTGTAGCCTATTCAATTTCTATCCATAGACGTATATACATGCTGTACATCTGGCCAATCAAACTTTGTCAAGTCTTTTTTCTTTCGCCGTGGCTTTCGCCGTGGGAGACATGTCCTTGCTCTCTGTCGATCGCTCTCTTGTGTCCATTATCTGGTCACTCAGTGGTCAGTAGATGTCCAGTTGCCACCAGCACGCACCACTCTTCCATGTCGGTCCTGAAAGATGACGAGAGGCTGGAAAAACAAAGCGGAAACTCGTGGAAAACGTGATGGAATGCGAAGTTCTCGGTCA
Source organism: Lumbricus terrestris (assembly GCA_949752735.1). NCBI lineage: Eukaryota > Metazoa > Annelida > Clitellata > Crassiclitellata > Lumbricidae > Lumbricus > Lumbricus terrestris. Next base: position 34,770,218 of record OX457046.1, on the reverse strand, counting down.
ACATCCATGGATCAGCCGCCTGGGATATAATTTATTTACCGTCTCATTAGCTGGATATATCTCGTGTGTGTGTATGTATGCGTGTGTGTGTGTGTGTGTGTGTGTGTGCGCGCGCGCGCGCGACACTGTGTGTGATGCACTAAGTGTTTTCACTAATTAATTAATGACCTGCCGCGACCTGTTACAGTAGGCCTATGTCTAACTTCGCATTTCTTGATGCTTTGCATAATTCCATTTTTACTTTATAAATGAACTAATCTTGTGAATGAGTCTTAGCAGGTCTTTTACACCTTTTCGACTGATCGACTCATTGACCTGAATGAATGTCGTTCATGAATTCTTTTTGCAATTGTTTCAAATGTATAATGATGTTATGATGGGACAATTGTGACATGCAAGTCAATAAAAAAAACAGTTAATAGTAGCGCCGCCACTGATTTTCCCCTCAATATGTTTGGAGACTTTCGTTTGGGGAGTGGTTTCCATTCAACATACTCGCAAAATACGCAGACTCAGTTTTTTGAAATTAGGAAATCATTTCGCGGGGTTTGAGCCTCTAATCCTAGGCACCTTTTATCGCGATGTTAGAGCGCGGGGCGGTGTAGTGGGTAGACCTATGTTCGTCTCCTTGCAGCCGATGGGTTGCAGGTTCGAATCCACCTCAAGTCACCATGTAGGGACCTTGGGCAAGTCCTTCACTCGCAATTGCTCAGCGCTTCGGCGTGAAACTCCTATGCAGTGTCCGCGCTGTAGTCGGGAGCGCCTCTGAGTAGAGAGCTTGAAGGGACGCATTAACAAGTGCACATACAAACAAACGCTTGTACCGTTAGGCCAACTAAAATTGGATGGAGCACGCAGCAGTTCATATAGCTGCTCTACTCGTCTGTGGCTTTAGTTATACCGGAATGTCGCTGGCTTCGCCGATCCACAATTCTCCATCCGACCGGCATAGATGCGCTTAAAGTCCCTGAGATGCGTTGGATGCTGTCTGCGCTTATATATACTGGTTCCATGCTTCGCAGTCGGTGCGTGACGTGCGCCGGGACGACAGCTCGGTCTTGACTCTCCACCTCGCAATGACGTCATATGCAGCGAGCATATTATATATATATATCGGAGAAGACTTTCTATTCTTCTTCGCCTACATTATACAGTCTCTGTGGAATGTGTTGTCGTCTAACCGAGCAGTGTCTGTGGCAGACGATCGCTTTCTTGAGAAATGGCAACGGACGGCACAAAGGATGTTCCGAACAGCGTCGTCGACCATCCATAAGGCGAATATCCGCTGAGAATATAGAGATCTATTCGGAACTGCACTGCGTGCGGCTATAACGACCTGGACTTGGGACACAATCGATCTTTAGAATTGTTTTCCGATATCTTGACCGGCTTGGTCAGTAGTTGCGACTGTGGAATTCATTCGAAACGGCCATAACTGTGCGTTCTGATTTTTGCCGCATGCGATGACTCTGTAAAAGTGTATTGAGACAAGTTACAGACATATTGCACTGAAATCAGTATGATTCGCCTATTAGGCTACTTGTAGTAGTCCACATAGTTAGGTAATATTGAATTCATGACCTATAGCTGCATCATTCTGGAAATACTCCATATGTGTCAATTGCAGGTATTCCTAAAATATTCAGATTTTTTACTCGATCTTGCTCATAAAGTACTCTTAATGGAGTTCTTGTTTAAATTAGGCTAATCGACGCTAATTGGTTGTCCAAATCATCGTAGATCCTAATTACATGTAGCATCGTTTATTTGGCCTATTAACAAGGTGCCATAGATATAGTCAGTGTCTTGCGTCATACTGCTTGCGAAGCAGAACTGTTGGCGAGAAACACCTGCATATACAATCGACCAGTCGGTACTTTATTTACAATGCAGACGCGTTCGTTCTCTGTGGTTGGTCCAACAACCCGAAATGGTCTTCCCTTGACTATTCGACACCTCCCAAGCTCTTCTCATTTTCACAAACTGTTGAAGACTTTTTTCGCTTGATCTCGGCCGGGAGCGCCTTTGAATAGCTACCTTGAAGGGGCGCTGCATAAATTACGATTGATTGATTGATTGATTGATCGATCGATTGATTGATTGATTGATTGATTGATTGATTGATTGATTGATTGATTGATTGATTGATTGATTGGTCCAGCAAAAGAACATTGCCATTTCAGTAATTGCAGGTTTTTGAAGCAGAAGAAAACGTTGAACCAAAAGGAAGACCTGACGTCACCGTCAGTGACGTGATTAATCAGTAATGACGATCGATATTGAATGGATCAACACAAACCGCTTGTCAGCTTATGGTCCAGGCTTCAATCATAAACAGTAAATAAAATCTAAAAATTCATGCGCTATATAAATTCATCCTTTTGACGTTACGCGATACGATTACTAATAATCGTCTGCAATGAAGAGCTGCGTCGACGTCAACGTCACCGATGACTCACACAGGTTCCACGTGACCAGCGCATGCGCTCTCTTCGACTTCATCGTCTACACGGTTGCCATGGGAACGCTGTGCAGCCTCGGTCTGGCCGGCAACGTGGCCTCCTTCCTCGTTCTGCTTGGTGACCGAGGCCGCTCGGCCACCTCCTTCCTGCTCCAGGCCTTGGCCTTCGTCGACTCCCTGGTCCTCGTCACGGCTGTACCGCTCTACATCCTTCCAGCCGTCTACCCTTACACTGGCTTCCTATCCGCCTACTACCACATCTACCTGACAATCCTACCGCTGCTCTGGCCTGTCTACCTCATCCCATACACCTGTACGGTGATCATAACCGTGTTAGTCTCGCTACACAGGTATTGCTCCGTGTGCAAGCCGTTCCGCCAGGCGAAGGTATACACGTGCCGCGAGGCGCAGAACCGCGTCGCCGGCATCACTATCTTCTCAATCGTCTACAACATCCCGCGGTTCTTCGAGTACCAGAGCGTCCAGGTCTGCCTCGCCCCGAACGTCTCTCGGAGCGTCTTCGAGATCAGCGAGCTCGGCGACAACAAGTTCTACCGGATCTTCTACGCCAACATCCTCTACTTCGTCGTCGTCCACGGCGGGCCACTCCTCCTCATCACCTTCTTCAACGTCCAGCTGATACTCGCGCTGAAGCGACGCCAGCGCCGCTGGGCCGAGATGGGGAAGGGCTGGTACCAGCAGGACGTCTCCCTGGTCCTCGTCGTCGTCATGTGTGTCTTCATCGTCTGTCAGACCCCGACCTTCATCGATCACATCCTCTGGACGGTCGTAGGCGAGGAGGCGAGGCAGTGCGGTGGCTGGCATTACTACTACACGGCCGTCGGTGACCTGCTGGCCATCCTTAACTCGTCGGTTAATTTCGTCATCTATATTCTGACGAGTAGGAACTTCCGGAAGGGACTTCGGACGCGGCAGACGATCGGAGGCGGGGGCCGCGGAGGCGGTGGCGGCACCAGGAACGAGTACCTAGGGATGAGAAACGTTGTGGGGGGACAGAGGCAGCAGGCGATGGGGCAGGGATTTGTAACGACCAGTACGCAGATCACTTTGAACAAAGTCTAGCTATTGAATAGGAAGGACCAGTATTGTTTTTATGTACGCCTGTTATAGCGCCCCTTTAAGAATCTACTCAGAAGCGCTCCCCACTACAGCGCGGACACTGAATAGGATGTTTCCCGCCAAAGCGCTGAGCAATTGCGAGTGAGGACTTGCCCAAGGTTCCTACGAGGCGGCTTGAAGTCGATACCAGTAGGTAGCAGCGTAAATTCTGGGGTTTGCATTTGGAGAGGAAGCATTTGGAATGGAAATGGGAGTTTCCATTGGGGGGGGAGGGCTTCTAATAGACACCATGCCGATTTCATTCGTGAGGCTTTCCAAAGGACATAGTGATTCTATTTGGAAGGGATGGTAGCTTCGAATGGGCATGATCGCAAAAATAAACAGAATGTTAGTGACATGATTCGTTTGTCTCTTTCTGTCTGTCTATACGTCTGTCTGCATGTCTCTATATATATCTGCCTCTGTCTCTCTATCTGTCTCTGTCTCTCTGTATATCTCTGTCTGTCTCTGTTTCTCTGTATATATATATATATATATATATATATATATATATATATATATATATATATATATATATATATATATCTGGCTGTCTCTATCTCTGACTCTGTCTTATCTCTGTCTGTCTCTGTCTGCGTGCCTGCCTGACTGCTCTCTCTCTGCCTCTCTGTCTCTCTCTCTCTCTTTCTCTCTCGTCGGTCCTACATTTGCATGAACAATCCCGGACATCGGGATTTATTCCTATACGGTCTTCTGCTCTCTCCAGCTGCTGACCAACTATAGATATATATAATTATATACATATACATATATAATATTATATACATATAGACGACGGTCTACATGCGTATACCAGTATACATGCAGCAGATGCACCACACTGATGCACCACATGCACTGCATAAACCAGCAGATGACGGCCGGAAACTCGACCCCCGGTCAAGACATCGAAAACCCAATCGCCATGATCGATCTTTAGACTCTGCATGTGATGTGCTGCAAAAGAGAAACGGAGGAATCGGAATCTTTTTGGTTCGCATAAAGAAACGGTCGGACTGTGCAATGTGTGCATGGACCATGGCGCAGACACTGAGAGATTAGTGTCTAATCTAGACGTGTCTGGTGGGAAGTTTCCCCCCACCTCTGAAGCGGCCATTTCTCCCGTACAAAGACTTATCCACTGGTAGAATTTTTTTAAAGAACGAGAATGAAATCAGATTATATAGACCTGCTACAAAGTCATACGAAAGATCGAAAGCCCGACATTGTGAGTTTACTACCGCGTATTGTAGCAAAAGACTTTTAAAAGGTTTTCAGCGAAAGAGAGATGACAATTAAGATTTTAGAAAGACTATATACACTGGTCAACGCCAATGGTTTGTCCTCGCCACCTCCCCCACCCACAAGAAACCTGAATTCCTCCCCCCACCCCAAAACAAGGAATTCGATTAAACATTGCTGATAGATGGATGCGCGCAATTTGTGTGACTTGACTCAGAACCGAGCATTTGCTGTGATGGCATGGAATGGTCTTCCCCCCTCTTCTACCGGCCGCCAAGCTTTAATTTTGATCTGCCATATGACCTGTCAGGAATTCGTTGGAATTTTTAATATCCTCTCTACATTCAATTTCTTGTACCCGCTGAATAACTGCTGTGATCCTAACGCGACCTTCTGAAATTGTTTAGCTGGCATCGCCATTTTGTACATAATATATATATATTATATATAAATTATATATTATATATTAGGCTATATATATTATATATTATATAAATTATATATTATATATTATATATATTATATATATATTGTATATGTTATATATATTAAATATATTATACATATGCAATAAAAATTACATATATAAAAGCCTGGTTCTCAGGCAATCGGCACACTGCTCAGTTTAACAGCAGACTGAATTTTTGCGACCCAATAAATTACACTTTTTTAAATGATTCTTTGAATTTATCGAAATACAATGCCAGCCTCGATCGTGTCTAGACTATAGACTTTACTAGAATAGCAAGGAGGGGCTTAGCCAACGGATGGTCTTTTTAGGGGGCTTAGCACCCCTAGCCGAGCTCCTCCCGTCTGTCGCCGCTACTGCTTCCAGGAGGACATGCACGCTGTCGTAGGCTGTCTGCCGCTTTATCGTTGGTTGTAGGCCTATATCGCTTGACTTTTCTCCGCTGTCTGTCTAGACATTTTCATTTTTCAGATTGCAATAACTCGCTTGAAAATAATATTATAATAATAACCAAACCATAGGCACAGAAATTTCACGGAATGGATGACTATTTAAAAATACAGGTCTACACAAAAAATATTAACAGGCACACGTGCCTCCCTGTTAAAATCTTTGGTCTATATACACCGCAATGAACAGGAAATCTCTCTTCAATCTAGCCTTTTCTAGCCTTCTTTTCGCCCGATCTGACCTTTTTCAAAATTCAGAGTGGCATCCCTGCTGACGGTCACACGTAATTCTAATATGGATGAAATACCAAATATAATTATCGAGTTTCTCTTGCATCCTGTTGGTCGACCGATTATAATAATTCACTTGTGGACCTGCAGCAGTAAAATACAAAAACCCATAGACATGAGGTAGGAAATGAATTCTGTGGCGTTTATTTCCGCATTCACGACCCATGTTTCACGTGATAATGGTCAGCACGTGTGCGCATTTTGTGGATAATTTATATGACGCCGTGGAAAGGTCACAAAGACTATAGTACGCGGGAATTCATATTATCAGTTTTAGTGAACATAATTATGTTCGCTATCAAATGAAATTGAGAGTCCGTGTTTTTTTAAGAATCCCGAACATCTATAGTAGCATATAAGAATTATATATATGCTACTACAGAGATGATTATAGCTTATGCCGGGTCTCAGGTGCAGGCAGGGACTTGGGGTTATTTTTTTAGTTATTTAATCATTTCGTCGACGAAAATCTCTTCAACATGTAGCCTACCATTTTCCCAAGCCAATACTAAATCATTAGTTTCTTTTCCGTACCGTATCCTACTTTTACCGCTGCATTGATCGAAAGCTTGAAACATAGGCGGAGACCTGCGCCGAGAATTGGGGGGGACGGAAAGACGCGAGATTTTCCGAAAATTTCTGACGGCCGGCGAAATCTCGGAAAATTTTCTATTTTCGCCGCCAAAAAAGTTGATGACCTTTTTTTTTTTTTTTTTTTTTTTTTTAGTCATCCGGCCAAATCTCGCCCAAATCCCGAAGAAATTTTCTATTTTCGCAGCCCAAACAATTCTTGACGCTCAAACATTGGGGGGGACAAATGCATGGGCCGTCCCCCCCAACACTTTTATTGGGGGGGACCGTCCCCCCCTGTCCCCCCCCCTAGGTCTCCGCCACTGGCTTGAAAGCTTGTTGAAACGTGATGGGGGAGGGGGGTCAAGTCCCATACACATTTCTGATGGGGGGGCATGGCCAGATTGGCCCCTTGGATCCGCCCCTGATTGTTGTAATTATTGTCTCAAATTGCGACCGGACGATGTCGATTGTCTGCGACTGAAACGGGCGCGAGGAAGTGGCGGCGCTGCCATGATATAGGTTACGGGAGGTCACTTGACCTGCGTATACTCTCTTGACGTACCTAAATTCTTGGAATTTTTAATATCCTTTAAACCTTTTAAATTCTTAAACCTGATGGATTGCGCACACAACCCGTATGTACGCGACCTACTTAAAATTGTATGGTTGGCGCCGCCTCTGGTCCTTGTCGGATAAATATTGAATGAGTGCTCTTTAAAATGCATTTGGTGGAGACTCATTCACATGGTAACGAATAATCTGCTGCTGTTGCTGCTACTGCTGCTGCTGCTGCTACTACTACTGCTGCCACTGCTGCTGCTACTACTGCTGCTACTACTGCTGCTACTGCTGTTACTGCTGCTACTGCTGCTGCTACTGCTACTGCTGTTACTGCTGTTACTGCTGTTACTGCTGCTACTGCAACTGATGTTACTGCTGCTACTGCTGTTGCTGCTGCTGCTGCTGCTGCTGCTGCTGCTGCTGCTGCTGCTGCTGCTGCTGCAGAAGATGAAAAAGAACCATCGGCATCAACTCGATATCAACGTCACTTAAATCTTTCCTCCCTACCAGTCGGCGAGAAGTGGTATAGGCAGTAAAATCTGCGGTATACATGAAGAATACATTCAGACAGACATAAAGACTCACATAGATATATTATAGCTAGTCTGCATATATACAGATATATATGTACAGATATATCCATACAGAGACAGACAGACAAGCATGAAAGAGAGTAGCACCCTATAGCAGCCAGCGATTGACTTAGAGAAACACAGACAGACAGGCAGACAGACAGACAGACAGAGGCTGAAATAGTCCTATACATTATATACAAATATACACGGTCGAGCGCGTGCATGCGGTCTGAGAGTGAATAGTTAATCCGACTTGCAACGGCTGAGTGAGGAGAACCGAAGGACGGACGGATGGACGGAAGCCGGTGCCACGACCCATAAGAACCAAATGTAATATATATATATATACATATTTATACATATACATATATATACACATATATGCATATATACATATATGCATATATATATATATATATATATATATATATATATATATATATATATATATATATATTCTTCCTATCTGCAGAATGGATGAAACGATTTACAGCAACCGTTGTTAAGTCTCTTAGATCCCTTCGCTATATATATTCATCTAATCATTCGCTTCTCGACCTCGGCTTATGCAGCGCTTGCTTAATATAGGAGAGAAGGTAAAAAAAGGTGAATAGGTGTAGCTCTTTGTCCGGAACAGCATATAGGCCTACTGTCAGGTAGTGTTTCATCTACATGTATAGTTGGGGCAGGGGCGGATCCAGGGGGACCAATCCGGCCATGCCTCCCCCATTCAGAAATTTCTTTATTATTCACCAGCTATTTTGGCTCAGAAAGTTGACGTGGCCCCCACGAGTAATTCCGCAGGTCCCTCCCCGCGTCCACGAGGCCCGTATACGAGGTCCGTAGGACTAAAGAAAAGGTCAACTATTTTGGCGGATAAAATGGTACTTTTTCTTGGAAATTTGAGACAAATGACTAAAAAAATAAAAAGGTCATCAGATTTTTCGGCAACCAAGACGAAAATTTTTCCATGTCCGGAGTCCCAAGCCCAAAAATGTTGGCCCCTTCGAAAATTTCTGTATCCGCCCTTGAGTTGGGGAGTAAGTTTCTGGAGGAATGGCCGGTCTTGGGCGGACGTTTTGGACGTTTTTGGGCCGCTCAGCCATACACCGACGACACACTTTTATCCAAAACTTCTGAGGACCATTTTAAGATTTCCTCCGAGAAACATGTATGATATAATTATCATAAATTATGTATGTACTTGCCAAAGGAACTGATTACCGGTACATATTCTGTGTTTTTTAGTCTGTCTGTAAAAATTTCCGAGAAAAATTATGAAGATTCTATACTTTTAAATTTAATTCTCATTATCGTTTTAGTATAATTTATCCTACTTCAATGCTTCGCAATCGAATTCTTCCACTCACGGAAAAATTCACATGCGTGAAAGTAAACAACAGCTATCAAATTGGGGGGGGCTGGGGGAATTTTTCATATGTACATTTTCTGGGTATGGTAAGTGCGTATATAATGTGAACAGCACCTCTCGATTTTTCTGGGATTCTCATTCTTAGGGGGAGGACAATTCACCCCCTCTCATAGACGCGCAGATTAAACACTGGCTGTTAGGCTATCAGCTATCACTATTAGGCAGTAGGCTCCCACAAGTAAAAGGTTATAATTATTAAGACTATCAATATAGGGATCTCGACTAAGACGTGGGTGTGTCTGTGCAACGCGCTAACCGAGTATATATGCTCGAAGTAAACTCCGAGCACTCGGTGTTCAATCTAGAGCAGTCTTAAGTCTTAACAAGGTCCTCATTTCACAAACTATATCCAGTGCCTAAAGTGTGAAAAAATAAGTGCATGGACGCCCCTTACCTCTCCAAAAGAAGTGCCTGCCATGGACGCCCCTTACCTTTCTAGTCTGTGCTCGCCAATAAGTGGCTGAACGGCGTTCAAGTTTCAAAACAAGTGCATGGACGCCGTCCATGACCGTCCAGGCACACTTTAAGCCCTGACTATATCTATAATCTATCTGTAACATTGCATGTATAATTATATACATATATAAAGGCCTATGTTACGTTATACAAGCTCATCATCATGATTAGATCGTCTTGATCTGATCTATTATAAAATTCACATAGAAATAATTATTAGCTTCTAAATTAATTCACCCGTAGTTCTTACATCATGTAGGCTACAGTACTGTTAGTAGGCCTATGCCTTAATAATTCATTTTTACATTATTTTATTTTGGGGTACTCAAACAACCAAAACACCCCTAAATACGGCCTTGTCTACAAAAGCCTGCATCTAATTTCTTCTCCCAAGACTCTGCTGCGACCGGCTGAAAAACCTGAAACTGTAGGCTACACTGGCGCCGCCCCTGCATGGCGGGGTCTCACGGGACCTTGGCTAATGGAAGAATTGCTATGCAAGGCGGTCGGCAACCTTTAATTAAACGCATTCAATCGAAATCAGCCGACTCAATCTGAGTCAATCAGTGCTGGACTTCACTATGCGATATCTGGACCGCAATTTATAATCATTAACAGGACGGCCTCCATTAGCGCCGCCTGTGAAGACCTAGTTCGAAAATCGTCCAAGCCACTATATACGCCACGCATTATACAATTATCTATGTAGATCTATTCAGCTGAAATAAAGATTTAGGCTATATCATTTAGATGAAGTTGCACAGTAACTTCTGCGCACCGATATATATATATAAATATAATAGACGTGTAATTCCAGATATTCAGTTATGTGGGCTACGTGGATTGTTGTCCCAATACCGTAGTTAAAAAGTTCTTGCTGATGTATATATATATATATATATATATATATATATATATAGTATTGTATATATATATTGTATATATATAACATATATCTATATATTTGTAACGCCCGCCCCTATCGGCCTCCCCGGAGTCGCCACTTCCGGATCCTCGCCTGATGGGACCGCGTGCTGCTGTGGACAAGCTCTAGAGATAGAGGGAGGACAGGAGGAAGTGACTTCTGGGTTCGAATCCCAACCCAGGAAAGGCGGCCAGTCTTTTCGACTACCGTACTCCCTATATGAAATTGGCGGCCTACTAGCCAATCTATCACTTCTTCGCAATATACCAGGTTGCGTGAAATCTTTAGGCCTAGCACCCAAAGTTTCCTCCAGGCCGATGGTCGAGTGGTATGGCGCGTCCGCAGTGGTAATAGCGGTGAGGTAACCAGGGTTCAAATCCACAGCAGGCTTGGGTACCGGCGACGCCTCTAGCCTTTCCAATCGTGATACCACTTCCGTCAGCGCTTCCCTGACGTTATCTCTTACAGCCGAGATCTCTTCTCTTACATTTGATTGCACTGAGGAAATAGCATCGCTAACATTTGATTGCACTGCCAGGACATTAAACTCCACCGTGGCAATCGCCTCTTGCGTCTCTCTGGCATTCAGTTGCAAAGACGACTGTATAGAAGTCATAGCATCATGAGTTGACTTAGCATGCACTTGCATAGCCTCTTGTGAAGACTTAGCGTTAGTCTGTATTGCCTCAAGCAATATCTCCATTGAGGACGGGGGCCTCGAAGGCTGAGCAGGAGTGACTGGCCTAGACTCCTCCATAGCGCTATAGAAATGACTCCTATCTTTATAGCTCACAATCAATCAAGTATTCATTCAACGTCAGTTGCATTCAATGCCATCAATGATCAAAGTCAGTAGTTTTATTTAATATTTCTTATTATTAACACTCAATTGAATCTTCAATTGACATCAATTATGTTCAAAGCAATCAAACATAAAAGTCAGTAAGTTTAATTATCAGTTCCTATCCTTTGTAAAGACATTCAATGAAAATCAAATGCAACAGTTCAATGCAAACACCTATCAACCGGAGTATGCCTAAATTAAATCCCGATTGACTCTCAAGTCCCACAGCCAATTTCAGTTCAGCCCAAAATATCTTAATAACCGATCGTATTAATTCCCCAATAAAGCGTACCTTATGTCCGAAGACAAGGGACAAAGCCGATCGTGTGCGAAGAACAGCGACGAAGACGATATCCAAGATGCGACGAAACACACAGAAAGGCGTCGAGTTTGAAACGCCCGAAAAGATCAGCTAAATCCGATGCTGATTTCTCGCAATGAACATCAATTTCGGCTATGTATCCAAGCCGTTTGAGAAAGACGCCCTTAGGCAAACATACGAACAACCGCTTCGCAACACAATTTCAGAACGCTGACGATTCGAAGCCCACGATAAATCACTCCGTGTGACAGGGCGAAGAGAGGCCTTGACTTAGTAATCCAGGAATATATCCGATGTGAGAGCGAAGGCAAAACTCGCAACGACACAGATGTATTTCTCGCAACCAGTAAACTCCTGTATTAAATCGACTCCATGTCGAGAGAGAATGAAACGCCGACAGAATTCGTGTATGCGCAACTAGTGTAAGCAGGCGCTTATCCTGGCCATGCTTCACCAACTCGATCGAGCCTAAAACTACCAAAAGCCGCAATACATCCGACCGCCCTGAGATCCTGTGCGCAACTGAGCCTCTCAGCGTCGCGCTGCTCTTTTATTACTGCCTGACAAGGAGAGCGTCCCCCTTTCTGCGCATGACCAGCAAGCGAGCCGCGCGCGCAAACCCAGCAGCAACGCAGCTGTTTCAAGGCGGCAAGAATTAGCTGCCAGCTGCGACCTCTCCTGTGTATCTCCGCGTCTGTCTGTAGCTCACTGTTTCTCTCCTTCGGAAAAGCGCCATCTGCCGTTGATCACGTAGGCACCAAATGCACCAGTTTAACCCTGTGAAAACGCTGCTATTTTCACACACACGCCTACAGTGTTTCCTTCTCAATCTGTCTCCCTGTCTGTGCTTGTCTGTCTGGCTGTATTCCTCGCTCACTCTGATCATCAGACCACCTCAGAGAGCGTGCGAAAGTTTAATTACCCTCATCGACTGCAAGCGGCGCGGCCTTTGAAGACGGCCGAGGCGTCAATTGCCTTATCGTGGGAAACTACGCGAATCGGAGGCGCAGCTGCAGCGGCTACGTCAGCGGTCGCTGTGACCCGTGTCAAGCGCAAATCAACATTAAAATCTAGGTCACCGCGAAGCACCGAAATTAAACAAATATATCAGATCCATGAAACCCCAAAATCGATCAGAAATTAAATAAAAATAATAATATTAACTACCAGAAACTCGTAGCGTAGTCATACAATCGCTACACTATTCTCGGCCCTCTCTGATTTCAGGATCCCTTTAATTGGACAAATGGATCCTGAAATGTTAGTAAGGCCATACTCCAATTTTTACATCAATGATTCAAATGCAAGAATTAAAAATATATGCAACGAACAGTCCTCAACGTAAGCATCAGAAAGTTCACATTTTAGCGTTAAATGTCAGTTCAAGCGAAAGAAACATTTATTATTATTATAATTATATAGCTCCATCGCTAATAGTTCAGTAAAGCTCAAAAGCAATTCTATATATAGGTCTCCTTGAGTTTAGTTAAGCACAAAGTCCTCCACGGCAAGCATTGACTTAAGAACCCACGGGACAGCCACAAAAACCACTAGACCTTCGTTACCTTTACAACAGGTCATCTGATTAATAGGCCACCCATGGCCTTTACCATCGAGACTTCTTTAGGCATTTCACTGTAGGCAAACGTCTACATTTAAAGACTCATCTAAGCAGTTAAACCTAAGTCTCTAATCCCATTAACAACGGTGCTATCATAGCAAATTACCTGAGACTACACACACAGCTTAAGTCTCCAAAGGCCAATGCTCATTATAACTATCCGTAGGCTCCCCATCAAAGCTTACCGTAAGAGACCAAGCCTAACTTCAGCTTAATAAGCCGCTCCCTTCCCAACATCTTTCAGTAGGCCTACTTAATTATTAAAAAATGCAACCGATTATGCACAGAATTAAAATAGGCCATTTAAACATAGGCTAACGTAACATATTACTGCAATTAACGTTATAGAACAGTCACATTGTGTAATCGTCTTTCACGATACAGCGTAACCGCAAAACTCATAGGCCTAAAAAGATTATCATGATTTTAATATGAGATCTTAGTCTAAAGCACAAATCAACAGTTAGGCCACTTTAGTCTATCTTATGCATTTGCATCATCCTTCAGGCAGTCTATCATTAGCACATGCATCAGGCCACACACGCGTCAGCGCCTGGGAAAATCATCGGTCGATAATAATCGCCGCGTTGATGCGTCGACTCAGTACCTATTTCCCCACGCCATGCATCTACAGCGTGCGTCTAACCGTGAGAATTAGGCAACTAAACATCATCTCTAAACATGTAGGCCCATGTGCATCGTACGACAGAGGTCGCGTTGTCTCTGCACAAAGTCAAAATAATCCTAATTAAGCTCTTCTAAAAATTAGGATAAAATCTATGCATTAAAACTGTATATTACAGTCCTATGCAACAAATCAAATATAAGGTTATATTTCCGCTGATTTCCTTACGTTCAAGCAATCAATAATCTGGCCATCCAAAGTGACATTATATGCACTGATAAATCAGGGCCAAGGACGAGCGCGATCGCCTTTATTGTGTCGCCGTCGTTCTCCCCCTCTCTCCACAATTGCAGCTGTAGAAGTCGTGGGAACGACCGGCAGTTATACTAACCCGGCCCAAAATTAGTCCATGCACAGCAAATTAGGCCTCAAAACTAGGTCAATCAACAAAACTTAGCAAAACCTTTTTAAGCTAGAATTATCGATAAACCTTACATGGCACGTTTTGCCTATAGCTCAATTAGGAAATTGAACGGCCAGCCTTTTTCATTATACACAAAAAGGATCCTAATTATTATTATTTCTAGCCCTAATTAATATTATTAGGCCTCGCAGTTTAACCATATAATTCCATTGCAGGCGGAATCAGGCAAAACCGCAAAACTAGGCCTAATGCAAAAATTACACAGCATAACTAAATTATCGCCTATTCCTCAGCGTTAGGCTATTAAAACAAGTAGGCCTATCATCCTAATTGATATAAAATGCCGAAATTTGTCTTCAAATCCTCAGAATTATATGGGCTCATCACGGCAAACTATATATATATATAGGCCTAATCCCGACAGATTGCAGTTAAGCGCAATATGGGCCTTAAAGTATTCATTCAGCGCCTCTTTAAATCATCATATAATGCATCCATACAATTATATATATATGCGATGACAATAGTTACGCATATAAAAACTCTATACACAGAAATTAGGAGCATTAAACTTTAACTGTGCAAATCTCTTAAAATTATTTTTCATAAATCAGATTATAGATAAAGCGGAATATAGGCCTAATGCAAATTTCCCCTCCGAGCATTAACTCAGAAACATATAGGCCTACTATTTCACCGCAGGTCATAATATCACATAATCACATCATCATGGCTAATTCCACTGCAAGTCTAAGTTCAAGGTCACATAATCGTCATCAATGGCCTTAACTAAAATAGGCAACCTTATATATACCTCAACAGGTAAAACCAATATTTATATAGCGCAATGCAGGCAATGACAGTCCAGTTTTCTGTCTACAGCAGAGGCAATAATAAAATCGTCCATCGCTTCATTGCAAATGCAATACAATACTAATCTATATCACCATTGCAAACATTAATCAGGCAGTCGGCAATGCAATACAAATATTAATACTATGCCATACATATATGAAGGCACAACATACGATGCAAGAATACAGTTATTTACACAGTAACACACACATGTAAAGACTTCCACATGTAAAGTAAACGTATTCATCACAATCAAAATAAAACATGGTTACAGATGCTTCTGCATTCATAATGGCCGCCATTAAGCGGTCCCTAAGAACAGTACCGGGCCGGCCTCGTAATGGTGCGGCGGGGTCTTGACAGTTCCACCGGGGCGTCGTTAGTGTCCTCGGTTCCTGGGAACTCGATCGGTTCCTGCGGTTGTAGGTCAGGTTCGGTCCAACCTGACGGAGGTTCACCCAGGTACGGCTTCAATTTGTCGACGTACACAAGCAGCGCTTGTGATCTGGCGGACTTCTGGATCCGGAACAAGACCGGACTCACTTGCTCCATGATACGGTAAGGACCACAGAACCACTTAGCCCATTTATCCTTGATCCGAGTGTACTTCCGGGGATAGTAATAGTACACCCACTGTCCTTTCGTGAACGACGGCTTTTTGACTCGTAGATCATACCGGAAAGCACGGCGGACGGCCTGTTTTTGCATGCATTCCCGAGCCAACTGGAACACGTCTCGCATTTCCTCCGTTCTTTTCTGGATGTAATCGTTCACCGACAGCTGGGCATTGTTCTGATTACAATCCCCAAGTACCAGATCGATTGGGAGGCACGTCTCTCTTCCAAGGAAAAGTTTGTTCGGCGTGAACCCCGTGCTTTCGTGTTGACTGGCCCGGTACGCTCCCATAATCCAGGGCAGGTGAATGTCCCAGTCTTTCTGATTCTGTGCGACGACTTTGCCGAGCATGGAATTTAGGGTTCGATGTAGACGTTCCACCGTTCCATTCGTGCTCGGTTTATAAGGTGACGTCCTGATTTTGTCAATTTGCATCAAGCGGCATAGATCTCGGAACAAGGCGGCCTCGAAACAGGGGCCCTGGTCGGTCAGGAGCTGTTTAGGGCAGCCGAATCTAGGAATCCACTGGTCCATCAACATCCGGGCCACGGTCGCGGCTTCCTGGTTGCGAATAGGGTAGGCCTCCGCCCAACGGCTGTAATGATCAATCACGGTCATGATATAATGATATCCACGACTGGATACTGGATGTGGTCCAGTTATGTCGACGCCGAGACATTCCATTGGTTCTCCGACGGCCATATTCTGTAATTGTCCTTGCCTGGGTGGTTTCCCTCTGATGTACCGGGCGCAGCTGTCACAGCGCTTCAATTGCTGGTATACTTGTTCTCCCCAGCCCGGCCAATAGGCTCGCTGTCGTACTTGTGCCGCGGTTCGTCGGACCCCCAAATGCCCTCCGGACATCCCTTCATGTGCAAGACAGATAATGCTTTCTCGCCGTCCGACGGGAGGTATTAACTGGTAGCGAACAGTCTCACCATCAGAGTTCAACCAAGCTCGATGCAATAGTCCATTTCTGACAGTTAACTGAGGCCATTGATGAATCAACGTCTTAGTCATGGCACTACAACTCCGTATCTCCTCCCCGGTTGGCATCTCGGTTGATTTCGTCATCCATTGCAAAATCCAGTTTAGATCCGGATCTTGCCGTTGTTCTTCTGCTAAGACCACCGGATCCCAATCCGTCATTTCAGTCGAGGCAGGCTGAGATGGTAGGCGTCGTTCTTGGATGACGTTGACTTGGTTTGGCCTTCGAGACAGCGCATCAGCATTTTGGTGCGCGGCACCGGACCGATGTTGTATGTCAAATTCAAATTCCTCCATGACTGAGAGCCACCGTGCCTGCTGTCCAATAGGCAATGGTGTCTTGCGGAGCCATTGGAGCGCTGAGTGGTCCGTTCGTAGGATAAATTTCCGTCCAAGAAGATATGGTCTGAACGCTTTGAGAAAGTTGATTACCGCCAGCAATTCCCTCCTTGTCACGTCATAATTTTGTTCCGCCACAGAACACACTCTGCTCCCGTAACAGATGACCCTTTCTTGCGATTCCTGCATCTGAGATAAGACCGCCCCAATGGACTCCCCGGATGCATCCGTATCCAGTATGTACATCCCAGTATCGTTGGGAAGCGCCAAGATGGGGATTCTGTTAAGCAGTTCTTTAGCTTTTGGAACGCGTTTTCACATGGACCAGACCAGTCAAACTTGTATCCCTTCTTAGTCATTTGGTGCAGTGGCCGGGCTATTTGAGCGAAACTCGGTACGAACTTGCGATAGTAGGAACATAAACCCAGAAATGCTCGAACATCTTTGACTTTCCGCGGCGCGGGCCAGTCACGGACGGCTTGAATCTTTTCCGGGTCTGTAGTTACTCCGTGTTCGCTGACCACGTGACCTAGGAACAACACCTTTTTCTGTAGTAGTTTGCACTTGGATGGCTTCAGTTTTAGATTAACTCCCTCCAGGCGAACGAGAACTTGCTCCAATCGAATCAAATGGGTTTCCAGATCGCTGGCGAAGACGATGATATCGTCAAGATAGATTAAACAGATCTCGAAGTTTAACCCCGCCATGACCAGATTCATCATCCGGCCAAACGAAGCCGGAGAATTGCAGAGCCCGAACGGAAGTACTTTGAATTGAAAACTTCCGCGTCGGGTGACGAAGGCAGTCTTGTGTTTATCCCTTGGATGAACAGCCAACTGATGATAACCGGCCCGGAGATCGAAGGTACTGAACCATTTCGCTTCGCCGAGGGCGTCCAGGCTCTCGCTGATCAGCGGAAGCGGGTAGGCGTCCTTGCGCGTCTTGGCGTTCACCGCTCTATAGCCGACACAAAAGCGAGGGGTCCCGTCTCGTTTCTGGACCATGACAACGTTGCTTGCCCAAGGCGACAGTGACGGTTCGATCAGTCCTTGATCCAACATAGCCTGCACTTGTTCGTCTATGACAGGGAGTAGCGAAAGCGGTTGTCGTCGCAGCGGCTGACGAACGGGTGTTTCGCTACCCGTGTCGATCTCATGTCGTAGAATGTCGGTGAATCCCAGATCCCATTCACCAAGAGAAAAGGCGGCGCGACGATCCATCAGGATTTCACGTAGTCTCTGTTGTACCTCAAGGGGAACGTCTTCAGCGATGTTCGACCATAACGGCCTCAGAATTACCTCTGCATCTTGTGAGTTGACATGGTCCTTGTCTTCCCTCACCATGGCGCAGCCTGCAGCGGGCTTGCTGTCCTGGTCAGCTCCGGCTACTGTCACTTCTTCCAGGGCACATTGCATTCCTTTCGACAATTTAATCATCTTGTGGGTCGGATTCAACACTCTGATTGTCAGGTCGATCGCCCGTTCCGGTAGAAGCGTTACGGCGATTACGAGTCCAGATGCCAACACGTGTGGCGGCGTCGCCCATTGAGTTTTGGTCGGTCTCAGGTCTGGAAGTATGGCATACACCTCGACGTCCACTTCCGACAGTGCGGGAACATTCACGTGCTGCGCGGCGGCTATCCTTCGACAAATTCCCCTCCGGTCTTGACTTACCAAAGGAAATGAGCGGCCTTGTAGTACTATTGTTTTATCCGGAATGCTTAGATGAGCCCGTTGTTCTGTCAACCACCCGAGTCCAAGAATCAACTCACTGACTTGAGCCGTTACTAAACAGGGAACATCGAACTTGCAGTCGGCTGCACGACATCGAAGGACTGTCTCTCCAAGTACCTCTATAGCTGTACCATTTGCCGCGGTTAGCAGTTGTTTCGACGCCGTCATATCTTTCCGTCTCACCAGGGATGCAGGTACCAGTGACATTTCGCTTCCGGTATCTACCAAGGCCAACACGTCCTTACCATGGATCTTCAGAGCCAAATACGCATTCGTGCTGCCTTGTACATGGTAAACATTTGCCGGTCCATTCAGAACCTCATTGGCTTCTGCTTCGGCCGCTTGTCGCTGGGGACAATTGCGCACCAGGTGGTCGGTTGCTGAACACTCATAGCATCGCCGCACATCAGTTCTTGCTTCCGTTTCCATCTCCATGCGTGGTCGACGCCTACAGTTCGCCCTAAAATGTCCGAACTGATGACACAGGTAACATCGCGGAGCTCCCTGTCCATAACCTCCATTGTTGTTCGATCCTTCATTTCTAGCTGATTCATTCTGACCTCTTCCGGGTCCACGATTGTTGTATCTGGGTTGTGGCGCCGACACTGGTTGTCGCTCCTTCTTCTCTAGTCGCTCCACTTGTCTCCTCATTTGCTCCATCCGCCGTTCCAGATCCTTTACTTTCGACTCTTCTTCCTGTTCTTTAATTGCGTTGACACGGCCGTGTCGTCGGTCTTGTTGTTCATGGCCGCCGGCCTCTGCTTTCTGATAGCCGTCCAATCGCATTGCCACCTTATATGCTTCGTCGAGCGATTTCGGTTCTCGCTCACGGATTTTTAAGGCGAGGGTCCGATCTCTCAAGGCATCCACGAATGCTCGGACAGCAATGGCTTCGCTGTGAGCCGTCGAGGAACCCGGATAGGCTCGCGTGGAGAGACGTCGGATGTCGTCCACCAGGACGCCCATATCCTCGTCGACTTTCTGTTTCCTGGTGCTTAGCTGCGTTTGGAACAGGGCTTGTTGTTCAGCGTTGCCGTATCGTTCACGAAGTCGCTGGACCAAAGCCGTCCAAGTGTCCAAGCTATCTGCGTTCGACTCGCTCAGCAAATGAGTCGCCGGTTCAACCAATGAGACTACTAATTGGTTCAACCTCTCCTCGTCCGTCCATCGGTTATTCCTGGCGCACACGGAGAATTTTCGTAAGAATGTTTCAACGTCCGTCTTTCCGCTAAAAGACCCGAGTTTCAGGAATTGTGTTGGCTTAGGAGGAGAAGTCGATGGCTGTTTAACCTCGCCCTCTTTAGCTGTTGCAGACGCGGTCGGTTCAAGTTCCTTGACTGTTCCCTTTGAACTGATCGACGGTAGCTCCCAGTCGCCGGTCGTTTGCGTTGCGACGGTGGTCGTCGGGACAATTTTGATAGGACCGACCGAAACGTTGGTAGGCGCCAGTGCTTTCGTTTCACCAACCGCAGACGTCGCTTTATTATCGGCCGTCGTTTCATTTCTCTCCAGAGGTGTCGACTTCATTACCGCCTGACATCGCGGTAGTTCGGCATCACGGCTAAATCCGAAGCTTTGCGCGCCGAGGCATGAACTCATCCTCGCCGATTCCACGACCGTTGGCCACCGAGGAAAGACGGCGTCGCTTGGTCGAAACGAGTCGAGACAGCGAAGCGGGTCAACCCAAACCCGGTTGTCGCTGCTACCGTAGAGAGCGCTCGGAGTGTAGGTCGGAGCATACCTCCACGGCATGTTTGAATGGTCGGGTCGAGCGTATGGTTGCATCCAGTCGACCGTTGCCATCGCCGCTGGTCCAGGAGGAAGGTCGGGTAGAGCGTAGTCTCGACCAACCATGGTCGAAGTTGCACGACCGTCGAGGACGCAGTCAGGCCTTGACTGATAGGTCGGCATTACCGACGCTGGTTGTGTAAAGTCGACCCGACTCGGTGCCATTTCCACTCTTTGTTGATCGACCTTTGCGAGCGACGCTTGAATTCTCCATTGTGGATCCGGTCGAGGATACTCGACAAGAGGAAGGGACGAAGAGGCCAAAGGGACTGGGTTGACCTTATCACCCCCTCCCATGACAATTTATTAGCGATCGGTTTATTCACTTCAAAATTTCTAAACTCCGGTTGCCGTGCTGCATGCATTCTGTTATCAATTATTTTAACAGTTTTAGGTCTAGATTCCATTATCTTGCTGATCTCAATGTCTACACTACCATCATCAGACATTATATCCACAATATCCGCAAATTCCCTTTCCTTCCTTCTTTCAAAAGAAATTGCCATTTCGCCTGTTCTAGCATAGTCAGTTTCCTCTTCTAACCTATCATCGCCAAAATCTCTAGAACTAATTTGACCCCACTGGCTGGGACCAATTGTAACGCCCGCCCCTATCGGCCTCCCCGGAGTCGCCACTTCCGGATCCTCGCCTGATGGGACCGCGTGCTGCTGTGGACAAGCTCTAGAGATAGAGGGAGGACAGGAGGAAGTGACTTCTGGGTTCGAATCCCAACCCAGGAAAGGCGGCCAGTCTTTTCGACTACCGTACTCCCTATATGAAATTGGCGGCCTACTAGCCAATCTATCACTTCTTCGCAATATACCAGGTTGCGTGAAATCTTTAGACCTAGCACCCAAAGTTTCCTCCAGGCCGATGGTCGAGTGGTATGGCGCGTCCGCAGTGGTAATAGCGGTGAGGTAACCAGGGTTCAAATCCACAGCAGGCTTGGGTACCGGCGACGCCTCTAGCCTTTCCAATCGTGATACCACTTCCGTCAGCGCTTCCCTGACGTTATCTCTTACAGCCGAGATCTCTTCTCTTACATTTGATTGCACTGAGGAAATAGCATCGCTAACATTTGATTGCACTGCCAGGACATTAAACTCCACCGTGGCAATCGCCTCTTGCGTCTCTCTGGCATTCAGTTGCAAAGACGACTGTATAGAAGTCATAGCATCATGAGTTGACTTAGCATGCACTTGCATAGCCTCTTGTGAAGACTTAGCGTTAGTCTGTATTGCCTCAAGCAATATCTCCATTGAGGACGGGGGCCTCGAAGGCTGAGCAGGAGTGACTGGCCTAGACTCCTCCATAGCGCTATAGAAATGACTCCTATCTTTATAGCTCACAATCAATCAAGTATTCATTCAACGTCAGTTGCATTCAATGCCATCAATGATCAAAGTCAGTAG
Source organism: Lumbricus terrestris (assembly GCA_949752735.1). Taxonomy (NCBI): domain Eukaryota; kingdom Metazoa; phylum Annelida; class Clitellata; order Crassiclitellata; family Lumbricidae; genus Lumbricus; species Lumbricus terrestris. The sequence goes on along the minus strand of OX457046.1, from coordinate 34,748,100 downwards.
TTTTATTTAATATTTCTTATTATTAACACTCAATTGAATCTTCAATTGACATCAATTATGTTCAAAGCAATCAAACATAAAAGTCAGTAAGTTTAATTATCAGTTCCTATCCTTTGTAAAGACATTCAATGAAAATCAAATGCAACAGTTCAATGCAAACACCTATCAACCGGAGTATGCCTAAATTAAATCCCGATTGACTCTCAAGTCCCACAGCCAATTTCAGTTCAGCCCAAAATATCTTAATAACCGATCGTATTAATTCCCCAATAAAGCGTACCTTATGTCCGAAGACAAGGGACAAAGCCGATCGTGTGCGAAGAACAGCGACGAAGACGATATCCAAGATGCGACGAAACACACAGAAAGGCGTCGAGTTTGAAACGCCCGAAAAGATCAGCTAAATCCGATGCTGATTTCTCGCAATGAACATCAATTTCGGCTATGTATCCAAGCCGTTTGAGAAAGACGCCCTTAGGCAAACATACGAACAACCGCTTCGCAACACAATTTCAGAACGCTGACGATTCGAAGCCCACGATAAATCACTCCGTGTGACAGGGCGAAGAGAGGCCTTGACTTAGTAATCCAGGAATATATCCGATGTGAGAGCGAAGGCAAAACTCGCAACGACACAGATGTATTTCTCGCAACCAGTAAACTCCTGTATTAAATCGACTCCATGTCGAGAGAGAATGAAACGCCGACAGAATTCGTGTATGCGCAACTAGTGTAAGCAGGCGCTTATCCTGGCCATGCTTCACCAACTCGATCGAGCCTAAAACTACCAAAAGCCGCAATACATCCGACCGCCCTGAGATCCTGTGCGCAACTGAGCCTCTCAGCGTCGCGCTGCTCTTTTATTACTGCCTGACAAGGAGAGCGTCCCCCTTTCTGCGCATGACCAGCAAGCGAGCCGCGCGCGCAAACCCAGCAGCAACGCAGCTGTTTCAAGGCGGCAAGAATTAGCTGCCAGCTGCGACCTCTCCTGTGTATCTCCGCGTCTGTCTGTAGCTCACTGTTTCTCTCCTTCGGAAAAGCGCCATCTGCCGTTGATCACGTAGGCACCAAATGCACCAGTTTAACCCTGTGAAAACGCTGCTATTTTCACACACACGCCTACAGTGTTTCCTTCTCAATCTGTCTCCCTGTCTGTGCTTGTCTGTCTGGCTGTATTCCTCGCTCACTCTGATCATCAGACCACCTCAGAGAGCGTGCGAAAGTTTAATTACCCTCATCGACTGCAAGCGGCGCGGCCTTTGAAGACGGCCGAGGCGTCAATTGCCTTATCGTGGGAAACTACGCGAATCGGAGGCGCAGCTGCAGCGGCTACGTCAGCGGTCGCTGTGACCCGTGTCAAGCGCAAATCAACATTAAAATCTAGGTCACCGCGAAGCACCGAAATTAAACAAATATATCAGATCCATGAAACCCCAAAATCGATCAGAAATTAAATAAAAATAATAATATTAACTACCAGAAACTCGTAGCGTAGTCATACAATCGCTACATATGCAAACATCAGCGTTTTGTGAGGTAGCCTACAAAAAATGCCCTACAATAAGTTAAAACGGTCATATATTATCCAAACCACATATAAGTGCGCAGCGGTTATATATCATGTAGCCTATAGGCCTATCTAACGGTTGGGTCGATTGATGTACAGACAGTATAATGTAGTGTCAATCTCAGAGAATTGCTCAGCGCCCACAGATGCTACATAAGGGAGACCAGCTTATATAGCGGCGCTATTTCAAATCAAGTCCTCAGTAACAAACGCTCTTTGCTGTTTAACGACATTTTCATATCAAAGTATTAGCGCAGTATAAATAACAAACAAAACCTCGACTCCTAGCCTCTGCTGCAGTCAGAATGTGTAACCAATTTTAGAGTAGTCCGTCATTTTTTTAGAGAGGCGTCTACGACGTCACAATGCATGTGTTGCCTATAGCAACGTTTTAAAGACGATAATTTCACTGCATTAACTTCATTGTGAAGTAGCTCTGTGAAAATGGCGCTAACCAGGAAAACTAGTCAACAGGCTGGAAATTAAGTCGACGTACCGTTTGTTATTTATACTGTGGTATTAGTGTTGCCCTACTTATTTTGTCCACGCTTGGGATTGGTACCGCCAAAGTAGGAGCAGTGGCGGAGTTTCTTTAGAAAAATTGTGTGTGCTGAGGTCTAAATAATGTCTGATAAAATATCGTGATTTATCGCTAGCCAATCACGAGGTGGTCATGCTAAAGTAGTAATAAAAACGGTACTGCAATATTATAGATCAACTGGATCGCAGTTTAATTAACTCCGATCTGTCTTACAAAAAACATGGCATGCTGGTAGGCGCAGAAGATGACCTCTTCTGTTGTTGACCAGCGGTTTGCTCATCTTTGTTTTCTAATTCTAAATGAAACTCAATTTTAAAAAATAGGTTAGATAATTTATTCATTCTTATTACTGACAATCGTCGAGTTGATATAATATTAGTAATAATATTATTATTAATTTAGGCATTATATTCTTACAAATTGATAGAATTTGCCATCCAAAAGGTGGTATGGGTATTTACCGGAAGAACGCCTAATCTGCCGTGATCTTTAAGAGCGGTTGTCAGTACATACCATAATGTGATCGAGTGATTCTCTTACGAGACGTAGCCTGCATTACGGTACAGACTACATACATGTAGTGTGCTAGAATGATTCAATGAAAACTTGTGTGAACCACCCGAAAACGAGTCTTAGTTAGGGGGACCTACTTCCGTTATACCAGCCGATCCTTTTGCTGTCTTGTCTGAAAGCTTGTCAATCTTTCTCCGTTAATCTGTCTCCAGTAGATATTATGAATTATACGAACTGATCTTCTGCTGGATAAACCAATGACCTATTATGCAAATTATTTCCCCCATAGACGCCTGTATAATAATATAGCTCCATCAGTTTCTAATAACAGCTACTACTGCAACAAACTGTTCATCGGTTTTTTTTTTAACATGCAGTTGTACACAAATGTGCAGTTCTAAATGGATTTGTGCAGTTGTAGTTCTAAGCACTTCTGTACAGCTAAAACTAGTTTTAAAAAAGGTCATTTTCCTCCGACTGGAAGTAATTTGCCATGGGGAATGGGAAAGGAAAGAAGGAGTTTGCAGTTCTAAAAATTCCTTAAAAACAGCCCTGCTGTTCAAATGCATAGTCAATCGACAAGCCAGAGAATTGGCGACCAGTCAAAATGTAAAATTGAACCAATAAGTATAGTTAGTATACTGCTATCTCAAGAACAAACAAGACCATTAATTACGACTAATTAAATTCAAACTGTAACCACACACAGATCAACTTAATTAATGAACACATTAGAACAACAGGCAGGTGGAAACGTTCCTACGACCAACACAACTAAAAAAAACTAAATGAATGCTTGATGCACCCTTTAAAATGAACCACTTATAACTTGTAAGCAACGCATTTCGACATGATAATTATGTGCCTGTTTATCTTCGGGAGCTCTAAGTTTGGCTTGCTCTGGCCGACTCTCTCTCTGCACCCAGCCTCTATGACAACGTGTTGGTTCCACATGCACGCACAATCATCAAACACAATAGGGCATTCTCAATTGCTGGTCTCTCCATTTCGAATAGCCACATCCCCTTTGACCTGCGCTCCCTTCCGTTGGACTTCTCGACGTCTAATTTAGAAATAAAAATATAAATAGCCACCCATTTGGCCTGCGTTCCCTGCCTTGGGACTTGTCCAAATCTAATTTCTAATATTTAGAAATAACTGAAATATAAACCACTCAAGACTTCCTCTTTAACCGTGCCTAGGTCAGAAGCACCTCTGAATAGATATCTTGAAGAAGCACTATATAAATTCCATAGATAGATGGTATCAATGCTATATAGATATGCCAGCATAATTATCGACAATACTATACTACGTTACAAATCACCCAACTGCATGTGGTCTACATCCAAATGAAGAAGTTGACTGATTTTTTGGAGTGTGACTTTTCGTGTAAATGATCTCATTGCTGCCAACCAACAAATAAAAACTCATAGTCTTATACAGATGGTCAACTCCAATATGAAGATGTTGTTTACAGCATAGTGCAGTACATTCATATAGTGCCTCTTTAAACAATTCGAAACGATTCGATTTGAGTACAGCACAGTACCATTATGTGCATACTTCCACACAGTAAAGCAGTACGCAAAACGTCGTTCAAAGCAGTACATATGAAGATCAATAGTTAAATGCGGTGGAACAACAGCCATGATTGGCCCACGAAGAAGTTACGCTAGAGTTGATCATCCTCATCTGTGCTGTCACAGTCTGCAGCTACTTGCCGCCTCCCATCGTCAACTTCCTCTTTGTAGCCCAGGTAGTCTCTGACGACTCTTGGAAGCGGCAGCTGTTCAATGGCATTAAGAATTCCTTGGCCACGCATGAGTTGACTAAGCGCTTGTCGAATAGCTAAGCGGCAGATATGCTTGAGGGAATGCGAGTTGCAGGCGGATGTTACCCACCACTGATGAACGTCGTTATCTAAGTTCTGATGCAGATTGTTCTTATGTGTCACAAGTAAACCTTTCCACGATGAAACTTCAGTAAGTAGAAGGAACTGCAGAGTACGTGGATTAGACATCGCCAGCTCATAACTGCAAAAACAAGCAAATAATGTAGCAAATAAAGTAGAACACTTTTAACCAACGCATAATTGTTGTAAAGTTTGAGCATCTATCTTGTATCAATAAGGATACATGTAACTTGCTTCCTTACTTAGTTAAATAAACACAGTGGGGCGCGGTGGTGTAGTGGTGGCGTCGTTGCCTTGAAGCCGGAAGGTTCGAGGTTCGAATCCACCTCGCCGCGTAAGGACTTTGGGCAAGTCCTTCACTCACAGTTGCTCAGCGCTTCGGCGTGAAACTCCTATGCAATGTCCGCTCTGCATTCGGGAGCGCCTCTGAGTAGAGTGAGCTTGAAGGGGCGCTATAACAAGTGCACATACAAACAAACAAACAAACAAGTACGAGTGACAAAAAGTATATTAAATTCTTGACGTGTGTATGCAGATACATTCAGGAGTACAAAACGTCAAGTTTAGTTTTGCTTTTGCCACTCGCATTGAGTGCAGATGTAACAACCCTTCAAAGCTGTCAAATCTCAATCTAATAACTGGAAAGCAACTGTGAAGGCATTCAAGTGCCAAGGAAATGTGACAGAAAGCAGCACGTTCCACGATAGCTGCATAACAGCTTTAGATTTAAAAAGCAGATTGCAAATGCAAACAATTAGCCTTTCAAACCACAGTATGATACCTGTTCAATGGTCAAATTGCAGTAAAACCACAAAGGTACCATTGCTTTATAGTTCCTGCCGCTTCACCTGCACCATGAATAAGAATGAACGAGTTTGTTTGATAATGAGTTTCAAAATGAGTTTGTTTCAAAATGAGTTTGTTTGATATTTTTTAGAACTGCACAACCATTCTTTCCCTTCCCATCCTCGAAGATCCTCCATGGTAATACTGCCAATCAGATACAATGACTTTTTAAAGCTATTTTTAACTGCACAAAAGTGGTTCTACAACTGCACAAATTCATTTAGAATCGCACATTTTGTGTAGAATTGCACACTCAAAAAAGTCCCGTCATATTGTTTTATAGTGATATTTCATATGTTTTTATTTGTTAGGATAGCTGTTTCTGTTATGAGTCTCTCATGAAGAGGTAATGAATAAATCTGTAAAAACCTAACCATTCTAGCGTGATACATCCTACAGTTCTAACCAATGCAGAGCTCTTTACTGCAGCCGCTATCATTTGGTAAGCCAAGTCACGTTTCTAGAATTTACACAGCACCAAAAACAATTTAAATGCAAGCTCATCGTGGCAAAAATATTTACCACTTTGGACTTCGTGTAGAACCCTCAACCATCAGATAAACAGCAGATTCTGTCGAACGACATCGGATGCCATGAAGCAACGCTGTTTCTCGGCTGCCATCCTCCGTATCCAGAGATGACGTGTGCCGTACCAACCGCCGGACACCACGAACAAAGTTTCTGTCGGCCGCAATCATAAGTGCAGTCTGACCATCACAGTTCTGAGCATTTACAGAAACCCCCGCTCGAAGAGCAAAGTCCATCAGCTCAACATGGCACCGATTTGCTGCCCAGTGAAGTAAAGTCTCGTCCATGTGGAATAGTTCCAACGGATTGGCACCGAACTCAACAAGAATGTCACAGAACGTCTCATCAGCCTTCGACGCTGCAAGACAGAGCGGTGTTTCTGGCCAGTGTGGCATATTGGTGGCGCAACCGGCACGGAGAAGTGCTAAGAGAATTTCCTCGGTACCATGCAAAACTGCGCAGTGCAGAGCTGTGTATCCATGTTTGTTTTCAACATTCAGGCTGACTTTTTCCCTGATTAAAGTGAACACAGCATCGCTGTTCTGACTTGAGACGGCGCACATTAGCGGTGTTTCACCAAAACTGTTCTGTACGTTAAGGTCCAGTTTCGAAATCTCATTACACCTGACTTTGGCATAGTCTAAGATATTCCTCAGGCCAAAAGAACTACGACCATCACAGGCAAAATGGATTGGAGTGTTGCCATAGCTATCTGGAATATTTATATCAGCACCGGCTTCAAGTAGCATCTTCAGGGCTTCCAGATTGTGCTTGATGACTGCCAGACGAGCTGGGGTGTAATCTTCTTTAAACACGCTGCCTCTGCTTCGGACTACTTCACAACCTCGAGCGTTTACGTCACATCCTAATTGGATAAGAGTCCGAACGGATGTATTAAAACCGCATGACAACGCATTGCTCAGAGGGGAAGGCACATTTCCATTGGAAGTGGCATCCACACTTGCGCCGAGCGTCATCAAGAAGCGACACATCTCCAGATCGCCACTGTTCGCAGCCCAGACAAGGGGCAATACTCCGGGTGAATACAGCCGGTTTAACGCAGCTCCATTTTTGACAAGAATGCGTATTTGGTGCGTATCTTTAGCATGAATGGCTTTCATTAACTTACTAGGATCCATACGATGCAATATTTAAAAGAATGTGTTTTAAACCAAACACTCATCGCCAAATAAAGTAAACAACTCTTCAACAAATTGTGAGTCTCGGGTACACAACTTCACAACTCGGTCATGTAGCGCTGTGATATTTTTCTACAGTTTCCTCTGGCAGCTTAATTTGCAGTTTACTAACGTCCAATCCAGATTTGCAGTTGAACAATCAACTTCAGAAGAATGCTACAAAATGCATTCTTCACCAACGAAGAAATGTCAAGAGTTTTTCAGATTAGACCTAAGATTAGACTCACGCGTCCTGATTTACATTTTCCCACTGAAAGTCCAGAGGCCGTACAATCTTCGTCCTCGTCCTCACAGTTTTGAACTAACGACTAAGGACGAAAGAAATTACATTTATCTTGCTCTTGCTCTTCACCTCGGCAAGAGCGGATGCAAGAGCAAGGGAGTGCAAGAGTAACTTGCTCCACGCTCTTGCAGCTGCTGTCATTGGCTTCGGTCTACGACTCTACGTCTGTTATTTTATTGAACCAGTGACGGAATGTCCCAACGCTAATTAGGTACGTCGTCGAGCAAGGCTGTTAATCAACGCTGCCAATGCGTGCGCTTTCGCCGCTTTGGCAGTGCCAGTCCCAAGCCTGGGTAAAGCAGTCGGGCGACACTAATGATCTTTCATTCATTCATTGATTTCAAGAATTTATATAGCGCTCATTCAGAATCCACTCGGAAGCGCTCCCATTCCAACAACGGTGAAACAAAAAAGTTTCATGGAGCAGGCCTGTAAAACACTGACGAGTCAGAGTCAGCCCTTGGTAGGCCTACAGGTGCATCTCCAAACGGAGGACTATTCCGTACAGATGGACCTATACAACTAGGAAAGCACGACGTTGAGAGATTGAGGTTCCAACATGCGAGGTCAAAAGTTTCCCACTAGAGGCAGGGCGAAGAGTTCTGTGAGCCATTTACAACCAGTGGCGGCGCCAGGATTTCAACTTGAGGGGCTGAAGTCTCGCGGAGGAAAGTTAACATTTACATCCGCCTAAATTTCTGATGACCTATTTTCCAGTCATTGGCCGAAATTTGTGGAATTTTAATGTAAAAAAGTATGATTTTTTAGAGGGGGCTTAGCCTTTGATAGGGGAGCTTAGCCCCCCTAGCTCCCCTAGCGCCGCCACTGAGGACAACAGATATTGGAGAGCAGAGTCCACAGCCAAGGAGACAACACCTAATCAGTAAAGCAATTCTATATTCGATGCTCTGTGAGGTAGGGAGCCAGTTTAGAGTATCATGCGGAACAGTTAGCCTATTTGTTTCAGTGTAACGACGTTATGTGATCCAGTCCGGTTAATTAGGCGAATACCTAAACACGCCTCTGACTCATCTGTCATGCATGATACTCTACGCTGGCTCCCAGTCCACGATCAGCTCAAACTTAGACAAATTTTCGACACATTCGGTAGGCGACGCCACCTGACGGTGTCTATATATTATTGTAATAATGTACCGTTCGAGAACTATTATTACACTTCCGTGTGTATATGCATGGATAAGTATGATCGCGTGTCTTGGAGTGCGGTGGTGCTAGCTTCGGTGCCAAGTACTGTAGTACATTGACACTGGAGTAGGTGCCGCTGCGCTCCAGTCCGGCGACGATAAAATTAATCTAGTTATCAACATTTTGACCCATTCACTGCGCGGCGCCACGTTCTTCGATGTTTTAGGGCTGCCGTCACGTGGCGCCGCGCAGTGAATGGGTCAAAATTTTAATAACTAGATGATTTTATCGTCGCCCGACTGAGACAGAATAAAAGCATTCAATTAGTTACATCTATGAAAGCAGATTGACGAATAGGCCTAGTTATGTTTGCAAGATAAACAATATATATATTCGTTTAATGAAAAAACCAAGTGACACACCGCACATGGGTACATGAAGAGATATAGAAAATAATATAGAAAAAGTATTGAAAAAGTCATATTAAGTAGGCCTAACGGTCATTCAGTGTTATTATGCATATAAAGAGGAGGATTTTTCTCGTCCGTATAAAATACGTGGGATGAAATGCCTTTGGAGATTCAAAACATGATCCTTGGCGATAAAAACGGAATTTTAAGTGGAGAGCCATCTATCGTAAGGGTGAAATCATGACCACAAAATCTTCACAAGTAACTTAATTATCCTCTAATATAGTAATCGTTGGGTCCGTGTAGTAATCGTTGGCAGCCGAGCAAGTAGCTGCGCTATAAAAGTTTGTAGATAGAGTTAGCACATGACGAACCTAGCTGGCCAATCAGCTGCGTTTGTTTTGTTTTGCGTGGGAGTAGCGCTAAAAGAAGGGAGCGACGAATAACACGTGCTTCAATTTTTAGTGAGTCGCAATTCATGCCGAAGAAGTCTTGCTTTGTTCGAAAGAAGTTCGCTCACGTAGATGGAGACGACGAAATTCTACCTACTCCTTCTGCAGAGACGGTGAATTCGTAATTCGTAATATTTTAAGTTAAGCCATAAATAAAAAATAACGCATAACATATTGCGTAGGATATTTGAATAATGTATTCAGGCCATGGTAGCCTATGCCGTATTGTTCATATAGATATTATCTAGCCTCTGTTTGCTGGCTAATTAATTGTTGGCATTCGCGTTAAAGCTAATTCTATTTTAATTAATCCAGAAAGCCGACCATTGTAGTTCTATAGGCTTGTGTGCTCATTCGAGCTTGGCACCGTGTAGAGATGAAATTTTGTCATTTTCTTGTCAAGACACGAAGTCGCATGTCCTGATAAACTCTGTCATAATCTCGTCACTGATAGCTTAGTCTCTAAGGAGTTGACCGTGCAATGGACAATATTATCGTCCCTCCAACAGTTCCTATAGATTATCATCGACTCGAAACCACAACTAAGACTGCACTACGACTCGGTTCCATGAACGGTCCATAGTCGTAATTTAACTCTGACTGCATTGCATAAATTGTGTGTACAATCCTTGGTCATATTACTGCACATCTCACAGTTAAACCATAGATTTCTCTCCGATGCTATCGATAGTTTAATTCCGAAAATATTTCAGTTGGATACGACCTCCTCCACTAACCACCAACGTTCATCTGGTGGTATAGGCAATGATTTTCCAAACTTTTATATTTGTCGGCCACGGATAAGGCGCATTGCTTGGAGGGCATAATAACATTATATTCGAAATTCATCATGCAGTGAATGTCTCTCTGTTTCCCCTGTATTTTTTTGGTATTCGTTCTCTGTGCTTGTAGCATATGTCCTATATATTTAAGCAGCCTAATGCTGGTTGCGTGTTGGTTACTTGTTCATAAGTCTTGCACGTAAATAAAAGTATCTGAACAGTTAGTATCTTAATTAGGTAATAGCCTACGTAACTTTTCATTAAATATAATTCGTCCAAAATATTTAGCATAAGCTTTCATAACTGATTATTTCTTTGCACTTGCTATCTAAATTCAATTTTTTATCCTGTATATCAATTTCGACTGTATCTCTCCCACATTTGCCCTATATATACCGTCTGCCCATCTTAAATGTCCTTTTGCCTACCCTACCAATGCTAAGTCGCAAATATCTGATTGTTTGCCGGTCGTTAGTTTGTACATCCATTAAATGAAAACTGAAACTTGTGAAAATCAAAGAATTAATAATATAACTGAAAAATGAAATGACTGAAAATGGAAAAGCGAATGAAAATGAAAGTGCAAATGGGAACGGGGACGTGTGAATGGGGGAAAATGATGATGAGGAAAAATGAAAACGAAAAATGATATGAAATGGAGAGGGGTGGAATAAAATGAATATTGGGACGGGTGAAATTGGGACGGGTGAAATTGGGACGGGTGAAATTGGGACGGGTGAAATTGGGACGGGTGAAATTGGGACGTGGGTGAAATTGGGACGTGGGTGAAATTGGGACGGGTGAAATTGGGACGGGTGAAATTGGGACGTGGGTGAAATTGGGACGTGGGTGAAATTGGGACGGGTGAAATTGGGACGTGGGTGAAATTGGGACGTGGTTGAAATTGGGACGGGTGAAATTGGGACGTGGGTGAAATTGGGACGGGTGAAATTGGGACGGGTGAAATAAAATAAATAGCAACTAAAAATTAGATAATGGATTGCAATTTCTTAGAACATAGATAGTAATTGGATGTTGATTGTAATGCCGGTATATATGTAAATTGTACATTGTATGTATGTTGACCTTGTATTAACGAAAAACAGGGAGCCAGGATCTGCTTATAATTATTTAATAATATAACGATAAATTGTTATGCGGCCTCTATGTGTCCGATAACTTCTATAAAACTTTGTGAAAATCATTGCCTTAAGAAGACCAGATGAACGTTGTTCGTTAACGGAGTAGGACAACTCCATCTGAAATAATTTTCGGAATTCAACGGCTGATAGCATAGCAGTGCAATCCATGGTCTCACTGAGCGATGATCAGTAATGCGACTAAGTACTGTACATGTAATAAAGCATGCAGTCAGTAAATATAATTACGACTATTGACCGTCCATGAGATTGATTTTTATAGTCCAGTCCTAATTGTAGTTTCGAGTTGATGATAATGCATGGACTCTTGTGGGGCCGATATTGTCCATTGCACGGTGAAGTCTTTAGAGACTGAGCTATTTGCAGTCGAGACTGTGATGGAGTTTGGCATTAGGACAAGTGACTTCATACACGTCTTGACGAGAAAATGATGAAATTTCATCACTGCACGATGCCAAGGTCGAGTGCTAATGCAAGTCTGCAGAAGTAAAACAGTAGGTTGTCTGGGCGAATAGAAATCGAATTAATTAACGCCAATGCAGGATAGGTAGGATTTGAATGAAGTACTGTAGTTCATTGCATATTAATTAGGGTGCTTTCTGTATCTGATCTAAATAATTGTGTCTACTATGTAGCAACTTTTGTAGCTGGTATTTCTTAATATAATTATAATGCAATGATTGCACTTTAGTTCAGCTGTAGAGGCTTCTGCTGCCTGTAAGAACCATAAAATAGCGATATGAATAAAATGTAAAAATAAAATAGCATGTCTGATGTAATGCATCATAAGGAGATTTCTATGATACCTTTGGGTTCTTGTTGTCTTCGGGTACTGCCTAAGTTCTTGTTCTTTCAGGTCTCGGAAGAGCTGATCGTGGACTGGGAGACGGTGGAAGACGCGTGGAATCTCCAACAACGATCACCAGGATCCGCGGTCGTTTCGGCATCATGAGGTCTGTTGGGTCTTGGACCTCTTGTGATCTCAATAGGATTGACTAGTAACTCTAACATGCACCATGTTCTTGTTCTCTCAGGTTCTGTTCTAGTTGCCTGGAACAAAAAGCGTCTGGAGCACGACCATTGGATCCTGAAGACGGTGACGGACTGGGAGATGGTGGAAAGCATGCCGAGTATCCGAGGCCCATTGTCTCGACATCGTAGGTCGCGAGGTCGGATGGGTCATGGTTGGTTAGAGTGCCCTCTTGTGATCGCCATCTTGGTAGGGATGGTGACCATGCAAGGGGCGATAGGATTAGCCACCAATTTACAATGTTCTTTTTCTTTCAGTTTCTACTGTAGTGATTCACAGCATGGAGCAGCAAAAGTCTGAAGCACACAGGACCTGCCGATCATCTGGCTGGCCTCACCCCTCCCCAGGCCTCACCCCAACCCCAGGCCTCCCCTCCCCCAGGCCTCACCCCCTCCCCGGGCCTCCCCCAGGCCTCGCCCTCCCCCCCCAGTCCATATGCACGTCCAACCACTAAAAATTACAAAAATTAAAACAAAAGTAAAAATATTAAAATGTAAAAAAAGTAAATGAGCAAAAACCAAAAATGTGAAAAGTAAAATGTTAAATTCAATATAGCGATAACTAAAATTTAAAAAATTTAAAATGTACAAAACAAAAATCGTCTGTTCGTTTGCACTCTGACCCCATTCATTTTTTCCATTCGTTTTCCGTTCTCGTTTTTTCAGGTTCTTTTATTGTAAACAATGATTGCATTTTAATTGTTCCTGATTCTTTTATTGCTTACATGTATTGTGTTCTTGTTTTATGTTCTTTTACTGTTAATGTAACAGTGTTCTTGTTTTTTAGGTTCCTTTATTTTTACTGTAACTGTTTTTGTTGATTTAGATTCTTTTATTGTAAACAATGATTGCATTCTAATTTTTTCTGATTCTTTTATTGCTTACATGTATTGTGTTTTTTTTAGGTTCTTTTAATGTTAATGTAACAGTGCTCTTCCTCTTCTTTTTTTAGGTTCCTTTACTTTTAATGTAACTGTGTTCTTCTTGTTTAGAATCTTTTATTGTAAGCAGTGATTGCCTTCTAATAGTTACTAATTCTTTCATTGCTTGCATGTATTGTGTTGTTTTTTAGGTTCTTTTACTGTTAATGTAACAGTGTTCCTCTTCTTTTTTTAGGTTCCTTTACTTTTAACGTAACTGTGTTCTTGTTGATTTAGAATCTTTTATTGTAAGCAGTGATTGCATTCTAATAGTTACTAATTCTTTCATTGCTTGCATGTATTGTGTTGTTTTTTAGGTTCTTTTACTGTTAATGTAACAGTGCTCTTGTTTTTTTTAAAGGTTCCTTTACTTTTAACGTAACTGTGTGCTTGTTGATTTAGATTATTTTATTGTAAACAATGATTGCATTCTAATTGTTTCTGATTCTTTTATTGTTAACGTTCATTGCATTCTTATTGTTTCTTATATTGTTTCTGATTCTTTTTGTTGTTAGGGTAATTGTGTTCTTGTTGTTTCACGTTCTTTTGCTAACTTCGAATGTGTTTTTCTATTGTAGGTAACTCCGCCACAGGGAACTGCAAATCTGGAGGGATTTGCAGTTCCCTGCGCCGGTCCTAAGCCCGGATAAAGGAGGAAGGATTCTTTTATTGTTAACGTTCATTGCATTCTTATTGTTTCTTATATTGTTTCTGATTCTTTTTGTTGTTAGGGTAATTGTGTTCTTGTTGTTTCACGTTCTTTTGCTAACTTCGAATGTGTTTTTCTATTGTAGGTAACTCCGCCACAGGGAACTGCAAATCTGGAGGGATTTGCAGTTCCCTGCGCCGGTCCTAAGCCCGGATAAAGGAGGAAGGTTTACATGTATTGTGGTGTTTTAGTTTCTTTTACTGTTAATGTAACAGTGCTCTTCCTCTGCTTTTTTTAGGTTCCTTTAAACTTTTAGGTGTCGATCCCTGGCAGTAAAACAAAGACGACTGGAGTTCGATGCCAAACAGAAACGATGTCGGGATACGCCAGCTTGGATGACGCATGGACAAACGAGGTCCGCAAAACCAGTTGTGAAGTTGGGATTGCTACCGAAAGAAAGTCGAGACCTGCTGGCGCTTGGAATGTTCGCACTCTCTGGTCGGCGGGAAACTGGAGTTGCTGGAGATGTCAAGATGCTCGTTCAGCGGCCAGCCACGATCTTCTGGATCCTTCTGCCCTCTTGGAATCCTCACAGGTAGCTGAGATGATTTGTTAATTTATTAGTTATTGATTATGAAATAGAATTGTCTGTTAATTGTATTTGAATTTTTGATGGATGCGATTCATAATCGACTGGTTTATTGTTAATAGCGTTAATTACTCTATCCTTTAACCTCTTACAAAGCATACCAGACTCACTTGTGCATTCATTCTTTGCTACTACCTACAAAAAACTGTGCGTGGTATTTGCTGGAAGAAATTGCGCCTGCTGCATGTTGTTGAGTTGTTCCATGCGTGAAGTAAACCATTTTGGAATTCGTTTGAGCATTTCTTTGGCACAGAGTGCTGCGTAGAGTTCTAGACGCAATAGCTAACAAGGCAATCATTCTTCTTTCAGAATAGATTCCAACTCTTAAAGTCAACTCTTTTGTTAACTTGCTTTTATTGATGGTAATTGCAGTGGAAAGAAAACGGTGAAGAATAACAAGACGGCAAAGAAGATGTCGGAAACGCAATGCAATCCTGAAGAACTTTTGTTGACTGTGCAAAGAACATGTTTGTTGACTGTGCAAAGAACATTTTTGTTGACTGCAAAGAACATTTTTATTGACTGTACAAAGAAAATGTTTATTGACTGCAAGGAACATTTTTGTTGACTGTGCAAAAAACATTTTTTAGCTGGACATTTATGGAAGTGCTTGCCAGTTCTGAATTGCATAGACTGGGTAAAGAACATCAAAGAACGTTCTGTAAATAATCAAATGTTAGACAAATATGAAGAACTAATATGAAGAACTGTTGTTATATATTAAAATGTAATTCTGAACTTTTATTGTATTGAAGACGAGCATTTAAGAACATCCCCAAGAACTTGCCTAGATTAAAGACTGCTGGACTTCCCTTCCGTCCACCACCTTCCAAACACATGCTTTCCATCTTCTCACTGAACATTTGCAGTACTTCCCCCCCCCATCTTGCTCTCCCCACCCATCATCCTTTCGACTTTAAAATGCTTGTTGGTGAGCTGGCAATATCCAAACTCCTTTTTGATGATGAATGATTGGAATGAAGGAAGCTACATTTTCCGAGTGTTTCTCCCAGTTTCTGAAGAAACGTTGATGGTCACTTAGGATAACCCAACCAATACCGTTTGGCGCCTTCATTTACCCAGTCTCGGCATATCAAGCATTGGCCCAACATGTAATAAGCAGAGGCTGTTGAAAAGACTGTGCCGAAGCTTCATATGCAGAGGCCGAGAAAATGAGTGGGGCGGCAAATCATACACCAAGGCAGAGAAAATGAGTGCGGTGCGGGTTTATATTCCGACGATGAGAAATGAGGGGCGGCGGTTTATATGCCGAGGCCGAGAAAATGGCGGCGGCGGTTATGTGCTGAGGCCGAAGCTACATATATACACGGTGAACGGAAAAAACCGAACCTCTCCAATTGCTGCAATAACTAAAACATGGAGAAACTTCAGTTTAAAGGACATGAATCAGATTACTATCAGTGTCAGTTACAATGAGTGTCCAAAATATCCTCCTTAGGCCTCAACACATGCAGGCACAAAGAAGCGCTCGATCGCCACTGACCAATTACTGAATCGATGACAGCTTGATCAAATTCGTGACCGTAGCATACGACTCCCAGGGATGCTTTTCTTCAGTGTTCCGCCGAAAACAAATACAGGCGATCATTTTGGCAATTCGAGGGTGAAACAAGAGTGAACATTTTCACGTCGACAAACCAAATAAAATGCATAAAATAATGCAGGATAGCGCCTTAATGCCTTTCCCGCTCGATGTGCGCCTGTTATTGACCTCCTTAGTTCAGTCGCACTGTACGCCCCTTGAAACATTTTAATCACTGAAAGTTGTAACTGGAATAACGCATAATTAAAAGAAATGGTTAAGATTATACTTGGGAATAAAATATTCTTAGTTGCAATAATATTTTTAAAAAATTTATGTTGATTTATCTATTTATTGTGGAGGTTCGGTTTTTCCGTTCACCGTGTATCTCGGCCTCAGCATGCGAAGCGACACAGCTTTCACTTGCAGCTGTTGTTGTTTAGTTGTTGCTGTTTTGTTGTTGTTTTGTTTGTTTTTTGGTGTTTTGGTGATTTTATTTTGGTGTTGTTTTGCTGATGTTGTTTAACTGTTCTCTTGTTCCTGTTTTGCTGTTTCGATGCTGTTTTGCTGTTCTTTTCGGGTTGGTTTGCCGCTGTTATTTTGCTGTTGCTGTTTTGCCATGGTTGTTTTGCTGTTTTGCTGTTGCTCTTGTTGCTGCTATTTTGCTCATGTTGCTGTTTTGCTCTTCCTTTTGCTCTTGCTTTGCTGCGGCTCTCATTGCTGTTTTGTCACAGTTACTCCCTGTTGGCTACCCAAAGCAGGTCACAGTTACTCCCTGTTGGCTACCCAAAGCAGGTCACAGTTACTCTCTGCTGGCTACCCAAAGCAGGTCACAGGTACTCCATGTTGGCAACCCAAAGCAGGTCACAGTTACTCCTTGTTGGTTACCCAAAGCAGGTCACAGTTACTCCACATATAGTACACCGTGATTCAAAAAAAAGTAAGCCAAAATGTTTTTCAAAGATCTTCAATGCCTGATAACATATCACGCTAAAATTTTCAAAATATTTCGAGAATTGGACCAAGAATATGATTCCAAGATTTCATGAGATAAAGTTGAACGGATAAAAAGATATGTATCTTACAACTTCATATGTCGAAATTTCAGTTTACAAGCAATTTTCTGTTAGATTCAATAAAATGTAAGTCAAACTGTTTTTCTTGTATCTCTAATGCCTGATGACTAATCATGCTAAAATTTTCCAGATATGTAGAGAATTGAATAACAACATGATTCCCACAGTTTGGTTTGATTATTTAATTAAATAAGATGCTCAAAATGTCCTCCTCTTGCTTGCACGCAAGCCTGGAGGTGCTGGCGCCATTGGGCAACAGCATCGTCGATTATCCGCAGGTCCAGGTCACCTCACACTTCCATCAAGCGCTACTTCAGATCGTTTATACCATGAATTGTTGTCTACTCGATCTTGCATCAAGCTCCAACTTTATCGTCGACAGGATTCAAATCTGGGCTGTTCGGAGGCCATAATGTGGGAGAAATGAAGTCTGGCGTCTCTTTTGTCAGCATTTCAATGGTTTCCTTGGCTCTGTGGGCTGGGGCACTGTCCTGTTGAAAAAAAACCCAGCCTTCTGGGGGCTAGATTTCTGATTACAGATAGAGGATGCTGTAACAGCAGAACGTCGCGATAATAGGATCCATTAATTTTTACTCCAGGATCACTGAAGACCAAAATTGGGAACTATCAAGCGTCGAAACCGCAAAGAACACCATAACAGACTTGCTGAAAACTGAAGTTTCGGGAGATGAAGTGGAAATATTCATATCTTTCTATCCGTTCAAATTTATGACTTGATATTTTGGAATACCATTCTTGATTCAATTATCTAAATATTGGGAAATTTTTACTATGATTAATTATCAGGCCATAAAGATACTGAGAAAGTTTGACTCACATTTTATTGAATCTAACAGAAAATTGCTTGTAAACTGAAATTTCGGCATATGAAGTTGAAAGATACATATCTTTTTATCCGTTCAACATTATCTCATGAAATCTTGGAATCATATTCTTGGTCCAATTCTCTAAATATTTGGAAAATTTTAGCGTGATATGTTATCAGGCATTGGAGATATATGAAAAATAATTTGGCTTACTTTTTTTTGAATCACGGTGTATATTACAGTAATATACTATATGTGGTTACTCCCTGTTGGCTACCCAAAGCAGGTCACAGTTACTCCCTGTTGAAAAATGTTTGGAGCGACTCCGAGCGGCGCAGTTGAAAACGGTATCGGAGCGACTCCGAGCGGCGAAGTTGAAACGGTATCGGAGCGACTCCGAGCGGCGCAGTTGAAAAATGTTTCGGAGCGACTCCGAGCGGCGCAGTTGAAAAATGTTTTCGTGCGAATCCGAGCGGTGCAGTTGAAAAATGTTTCGGAGCGACCCCGAGCGGCGCAGTTGAAATATGTTTTGGAGCAACTCCGAGCGGTGCAGTTGAAAAATGTTTCAGAGCGACCCCGATCGGCGCAGTTGAAAAATGTTTTGGTGCGACTCCGAGCGGCGCAGTTGAAAAATGTATCGGAGCGACTCCGAGCGGCGCAGTTGAAAACGATATCGGAGCGACTCCGAGCGGAGCGGTTGAAAACTGTGTCAGAGCGACTCCGAGAGGCGAAATTGAAAAGTGTTTCGGAGCGACTCCGAGCGGCGCAGTTGAAATCTGTATCGGGGCGACTCCGAGCGGTGCAGTTGAAAACTGTAACGGAGCGATTTCGAGCGGCGCAATTGAAAAATGTATCGGAGTGACTCCGAGCGGCGAAGTTGAAACGGTATCGAAGCGACTCCGAGCGGCGCAGTTGAAAAATGTTTCGGAGCGACTCCGATCGGCGCAGTTGAAATCTGTATCGGGCGACTCCGAGCGGCGAAGTTGAAAACTGTATCACAGCGACTTCGAGTGGCGCAAATTGAAAAATGTTTCGGAGCGACTCCGAGCGGCGCAGTAGAAAATGTTTCGGAGCGATTCCAAGCAGCACAATTGAAAACTGTATCCGAGCGACTCCGAGCGGCGCAGTTGAAAAATGCTTCGAAGCGACTCCGAGCGGCGCAGTTGAAAACTGTATCGGAGATTCTCCGAGCGGCGCAGTTGAAATCTGTATCGTAGCGACTCCGAGCGGCGAAGTTGAAACTGTATCGGAGCTATTAAAAAAATGAGGGCGTAAATTTCGTATATGCCGAGGTCGAGAAAAATAAAAAAATGAGGGCGTAAATTTCGTATATGCCGAGGTCGAGAAAAATCAAAAAATGAGGGCGTAAATTTCGTATATGCCGAGGTCGAGAAAAATCAAATAACGAGGGCGTAAATTTCGTATATGCCGAGGCCGAGAAAAATTAAAAAAATGAGGGCGTAAATTTCGTATATGCCGAGGTCGAGAAAAATCAAAAAATGAGGGCGAAATATTCGCATATGCCGAGGCCGAGAAAAATCAAAAAATGATAGCGTAAATTTCGTATATGCCGAGGTCGAGAAAAATCAAAAAATGAGGGCGTAATATTCGCATATGCCGGGGCCGAGAAAAATCAAAAAATGAGGGCGTAATATTCGCATATGCCGAGGTCGAGAAAAATCAAAAAATGAGGGCGTAAATTTCGTATATGCCGAGGTCGAGAAAAATGAAAAAATGAGGGCGTAAATTTCGTATATGCCGAGGTCGAGAAAAATCAAATAACGAGGGCGTAAATTTCGTATATGCCGAGGCCGAGAAAAATGAAAAAATGAGGGCGTAAATTTCGTATATGCCGAGGTCAAGAAACAAAAAATGAGGGCGTAAATTTCGTATATGCCGAGGTCGAGAAAATTCAAAAAATGAGGGCGTAAACTTCGTATATGCCGAGGTCGAGAAAAATCAAAAAATGAGGGCGTAAACTTCGTATATGCCGAGGTCGAGAAAAATGAAAAAATGAGGGCGTAAATTTCAAATATGCCGAGGCCGAGAAAAATGAAAAAATGAGGGCGTAAGTTTCGTAGATGCCGAGGTCAAGAAAAAAAAATGAGGGCGTAAATTTCGTATATGCCGAGGCCGAGAAAATTCAAAAAAAATGAGGGCGTAAATTTCGTATATGCCGAGGTCGAGAAAAATCAAAAAGGAGGGCGTAAATTTCGTATATGCCGAGGTCGAGAAAAATCAAAAAATGAGGGCGTAAATTTCGTTTATGCCGAGGTCGAGAAAAATCAAAAAATGAGGGCGTAATATTCGCATAAGCCGAGGTCGAGAAAAATCAAAAAATGAGGGCGTAAATTTCGTTTATGCCGAGGTCGAGAAAAATCAAAAAATGAGGGCGTAAATTTCGCATATGCCGAGGTCGAGAAAAATCAAAAAATGAGGGCGTAAATTTCGTATATTCCGAGGTCGAGAAAAATCAAAAAATGAGGGCGTAATATTCGCATATGCCGAGGTCGAGAAAAATCAAAAAACGAGGGCGTAAATTTCGTATATGCCGAGGCCGAGAAAAATCAAAAAATGAGGGCGTAAACTTCGTATATGCCGAGGTCGAGAAAAATGAAAAAATGAGGGCGTAAATTTCGTATATGCCGAGGTCGAGAAAAATCAAATAACGAGGGCGTAAATTTCGTATATGCCGAGGTCGAGAAAAATGAAAAAATGAGGGCGTAAATTTCGTATATGCCGAGGTCAAGAAAAAAAATTGAGGGCGTAAATTTCGTATATGCCGAGGCCGAGAAAATTCAAAAAATGAGGGCGTAAATTTTGCATATGCCGAGGCCGAGAAAAATCAAAAAATGAGGGCGTAAATTTCGTATATGCCGAGGTCGAGAAAAATCAAAAAATGAGGGCGTAATATTCGCATATGCCGAGGTCGAGAAAAATCAAAAAATGAGGGCGTAAATTTCGTATATTCCGAGGTCGAGAAAAATCAAAAAATGAGGGCGTAATATTCGCATATGCCGAGGTCGAGAAAAATCAAAAAACGAGGGCGTAAATTTCGTATATGCCGAGGCCGAGAAAAATCAAAAAATGAGGGCGTAAATTTTGCATATGCCGAGGCCGAGAAAAATCAAAAAATGAGGGCGTAAATTTCGTATATGCCGAGGTCGAGAAAAATCAAAAAATGAGGGCGTAATATTCGCATATGCCGATGTCGAGAAAAATCAAAAAATGAGGGCGTAAATTTCGTATATTCCGAGGTCGAGAAAAATCAAAAAATGAGGGCGTAATATTCGCATATGCCGAGGTCGAGAAAAATCAAAAAACGAGGGCGTAAATTTCGTATATGGCGAGGCCGAGAAAAATCAAAAAATGAGGGCGTAAATTTCGTATATGCCGAGGTCGAGAAAAATCAAAAAATAAGGGCGTAAATTTCGTATTATTATGCCGAGGTCGAGAAAAATCAAAAAATGAGGGCTTAATATTCGCATATGCCGAGGTCGAGAAAAATCAAAAAATGAGGGCGTAAATTTCGTATATTCCGAGGTCGAGAAAAATCAAAAAATGAGGGCGTAATATTCGCATATGCCGAGGTCGAGAAAAATAAAAAAAACGAGGGCGTAAATTTCGTATATGCCGAGGCCGAGAAAAATGAAAAAATGAGGGCGTAAATTTCGTATATGCCGAGGTCAGGAAAAAAAATGAGGGCGTAAATTTCGTATATGCCGAGGCCGAGAAAATTCAAAAAATGAGGGCGTAAATTTCGTATTATTATGCCGAGGTCGAGAAAAATCAAAAAATGAGGGCGTAATATTCGCATATGCCGAGGTCGAGAAAAATCAAAAAATGAGGGCGTAAATTTCGTATATTCCGAGGTCGAGAAAAATCAAAAAATGAGGGCGTAATATTCGCATATGCCGAGGTCGAGAAAAATCAAAAAACGAGGGCGTAAATTTCGTATATGCCGAGGCCGAGAAAAATTAGAAAATGAGGGCGTAAATTTCGTATATGCCGAGGTCGAGAAAAATCAAAAAACGAGGGCGTCAATTTCGTATATGCCGAGGTCGAGAAAAATCAAAAAATGAGGGCGTAAACTTCGTATATGCCGAGGTCGAGAAAAATGAAAAAATGAGGGCGTAAATTTCGTATATGCCGAGGTCGAGAAAAATCAAATAACGAGGGCGTAAATTTCGTATATGCCGAGGCCGAGAAAAATCAAATAACGAGGGCGTAAATTTCGTATATGCCGAGGTCAAGAAAAAAAAATGAGGGCGTAAATTTCGTATATGCCGAGGCCGAGAAAATTCAAAAAATGAGGGCGTAAATTTCGTATATGCCGAGGTCGGGAAAAATCAAAAAATGAGGGCGTAAATTTCGTATATGCCGAGGTCGAGAAAAATAAAAAATGAGGGCGTAAATTTCGTATATGCCGAGGTCGAGAAAAATAAAAAAATGAGGGCGTAAATTTCGTATATTCCGAGGTCGAGAAAAATCAAAAAATGAGGGCGTAATATTCGCATATGCCGAGGCCGAGAAAAATCAAAAAATGAGGGCGTAATATTCGTATATGCCGAGGTCGAGAAAAATCAAAAAATGAGGGAGTAAATTTCGTATATGCCGAGGCCGAGAAAAATCAAAAAATGATGGCGTAAATTTTGCATATGCCGAGGCCGAGAAAAATCAAAAAATGAGGGCGTAAATTTCGTATATGCCGAGGCCGAGAAAAATCAAAAAATGAGGGCGTAAATTTCGTATATGCCGAGGTCGAGAAAAATCAAAAATGAGGGCGTAAATTTCGTATATGCCGAGGTCGAGAAAAATCAAAAAATATGAGGGCGTAAATTTCGTATATGCCGAGGTCGAGAAAAATAAAAAAATGACGGCGTAATATTCGCATATGCCGAGGTCGAGAAAAATCAAAAAATGAGGGCGTAATATTCGCATATGCCGAGGTCGAGAAAAATCAAAAAATGAGGGCGTAAATTTCGTATATGCCGAGGTCGAGAAAAATGAAAAAATGAGGGCGTAAATTTCGTATATGCCGAGGTCGAGAAAAATCAAATAACGAGGGCGTAAATTTCGTATATGCCGAGGTCGAGAAAAATCAAAAAATCAGGGCGAAATATTCGCATATGCCGAGGCCGAGAAAATTCAAAAAATGAGGGCGTAAATTTCGTATATGCCGAGGCCGAGAAAAATCAAAAAATGAGGGCGTAAATTTCGTATATGCCGAGGCCGAGAAAAATCAAAAAATGAGGACGTAAATTTCGTATATGCCGAGGTCGAGAAAAATCAAAAATGAGGGCGTAAATTTCGTATATGCCGAGGTCGAGAAAAATCAAAAAATGAGGGCGTAAATTTCGTATATGCCGAGGTCGAGAAAAATAAAAAAAATGACGGCGTAATATTCGCATATGCCGAGGTCGAGAAAAATCAAAAAATGAGGGCGTAATATTCGCATATGCCGAGGTCGAGAAAAATCAAAAAATGAGGGCGTAAATTTCGTATATGCCGAGGTCGAGAAAAATCAAAAAATGAGGGCGTAAATTTCGTATATGCCGAGGTCGAGAAAAATAAAAAAATGAGGGCGTAAATTTCGTATATGCCGAGGTCGAGAAAAATGAAAAAATGAGGGCGTAAATTTCGTATATGCCGAGGTCGAGGAAAATCAAATAACGAGGGCGTAAATTTCGTATATGCCGAGGCCGAGAAAAATGAAAAAATGAGGGCGTAAATTTCGTATATGCCGAGGTCAAGAAAAAAAAATGAGGGCGTAAATTTCGTATATGCCGAGGCCGAGAAAATTCAAATAATGAGGGCGTAAATTTCGTATTATTATGCCGAGGTCGAGAAAAATCAAAAAATGAGGGCGTAATATTCGCATATGCTGAGGTCGAGAAAAATCAAAAAATGAGGGCGTAAATTTCGTATATTCCGAGGTCGAGAAAAATCAAAAAATGAGGGCGTAATATTCGCATATGCCGAGGTCGAGAAAAATCAAAAAACGAGGGCGTAAATTTCATATATGCCGAGGTCGAGAAAAATGAAAAAATGAGGGCGTAAATTTCGTATATGCCGAGGTCGAGAAAAATCAAATAACGAGGGCGTAAATTTCGTATATGCCGAGGTCGAGAAAAATCAAAAAATGAGGGCGTAAACTTCGTATATGCCGAGGTCGAGAAAAATCAAAAAATGAGGGCGTAAATTTCGTATATGCCGAGGTCGAGAAAAATCAAATAACGAGGGCGTAAATTTCGTATATGCCGAGGCCGAGAAAAATGAAAAAATGAGGGCGTAAATTTCGTATATGCCGAGGTCGAGAAAAATTAAAAAATGAGGGCGTAAATTTCGTATATGCCGAGGTCGAGAAAAATTAGAAAATGAGGGCGTAAATTTCGTATATGCCGAGGTCGAGAAAAATCAAAAATGAGGGCGTAAATTTCGTATATGCCGAGGTCGAGACAAATCAAAAAATGAGGGCGTAAATTTCGTATATGCCGAGGTCGAGAAAAATGAAAAAATGATGGCGTAATATTCGTATATACCGAGGTCGAGAAAAATGAAAAAATGAGGGCGTAAATTTCGTATATGCCGAGGTCGAGAAAAATGAAAAAATGAGGGCGTAAATTTCGTATATGCCGAGGTCGAGAAAATTCAAAAAATGAGGGCGTAATATTCGCATATGCCGAGGCCGAGAAAAATCAAAAAATGACGGCGTAATATTCGTATATGCCGAGGCCGAGAAAAATGAAAAAATGAGGGCGTGGAGCAGGAGCAAGAGCGTGGAGCAAAAGAAAGAGCAAGAGCGTGGAGCAAGAGGAAGAGCGCAATCGAGGAGCAAGGGGAAGGGCAAGAGCACAAGCAATGGCATGGAGCAAGAGCGAGATCAAGAGCGTGGAGTAAGAGGAAGAGCAAGAGCGTGGAGAAAGACCTAGAGCGTGGAGCAAGAGCGTGAGCAGGAGTAAGAGTGTGTAGCAAGAGCAAGAGCGTGAG
Source organism: Lumbricus terrestris (assembly GCA_949752735.1). Lineage (NCBI taxonomy): Eukaryota > Metazoa > Annelida > Clitellata > Crassiclitellata > Lumbricidae > Lumbricus > Lumbricus terrestris. Next base: position 34,723,075 of record OX457046.1, on the reverse strand, counting down.
CAAGAGCGTGTAGCAGGAGCAAGAGCGTGAAGCTAGATGAAGAGCAAGAGCGTGGAGCAAGAGCGTTGAGCAGGAGGAAGAGCAAGCGCTAGAGCAAGAGCGTGGAGTAAGCGCAAAAGGAAGAGCGTGGAGCAAGAGCGTGAAGCAAGAGAAGAGCAAGAGGAAGAGCAAAAGCAGGAGTGTGGAGCAAGAGGAAGAGCAAGAGCTTGGAGCAAAAGGAAGAGCAAGATCAAGAGCGTGGAGCAAGAGCATGAGCGTGGAGCAAGAGCGTGGAGCATGAGCAAGAGCGTGGAGCATGAGCGTGGAGCCTGAGCGTGGAGCAAGAGCATGAGCAAGAGCGTGGAGCAAGAGCGTGGGTCATGTGCAAGAGCGTGGAGCAAGAGCGTGGAGCATGAGCAAGAGCGTGGAGCATGAGCAAGAGCGTGGAGCATGAGTGTGAGCGTGGAGCAAAATCGTGGAGCAAGAGCGTGGAGCAAGAGCGAGAGCAAGAGCGTGGAGCAAGAGCAAAAGCATGGAGTAAGAGCGTGGAGCAAGAGCAAAAGCATGGAGCAAGAGCGTTGAGCAAGTGCAAGAGCGTGACAAGCATACTATGGTACTATGGTAAGCAAACAAAATACCACATCCAAAATGGTCAAAGTCCTTGTCTCGTATACGAGTAAGTCCAGTGAGCAATCTCAGAAGTAGCAAACGTCCACACACGCCAGAAACTACATCACAAGTTCTTCGTTAATAAGATGCATAATGAAAATAATACGACCGAAATGGATCCAACGTGACCCAGATTTTCCATCAACCCGACCAAAAAAACAAACTGCATATAAAAGTAAACCATTTATTCAACAACTGTTTTATTCAACAACTGTTCGGTGTCTGTGCCAATGTTCAACTTCTGTTTATAAAACCTTAGAGCGCTAAGTCTTTACACCCTTAAATATGATACAGCAACTCAACTATCGTACTATGAAAAAATTTTAATGAAAAGAACACGTCGGCGTTACTGCGCCTCGAGAGAACTTAGAAAAGAAACCACTGCAGAAATTGGAATGTCACGAAATATTGCTCCAGTATCCTCCTCCAGCTTTCCTCGGAAACCATCGCAACTTTTCTCACAACCAGAAGAACGAGATTCTTTAGGGTTTTCAGAAAAATTCCCCATAAAACGCGAAACATACAACAGCATACATCATCCATTTGTTCTTTGATACAATACAATTTGTACAATGCGACTGTAGTTGACACTGTCCGTAGAAAGTTCCGAAATGCACGCACAACCAACCATAGAATCAGAACATCTACAATGTATGGCACTGAGCAATTGTCTCGCAACTAAAAGACTTGCTGAAGATCCAAACATGAACATCTCTTCTGCCAACACTGATTTTTGGGTGCACAAAAAACCCTGAAACATTGTCATTGGAGATTAAACAAGACTGTCCCTTAACATGGTTGTGCTATGAATAGGATGTTTTCTAAGTTCATGCTATAAACGTAATCATCTATTAATCATCTCGTAATTTATCTATTTTTTGTGGAAAAATAACTGCGGGCGTTGGACTTGGGGTGTGAAAAACAGACTTTACAATGTGGCTCTAAGAAAGACTGGGGGCTGAACCCCAACCTTCCTGGCAATTCTCACCCTGTATAGCGCCACTTAAAGAGAAAATCCCTCCGAGGCACTCCTGACTTGATAGCACCAAACCACAATCAAAGACAATGGTCTTCAAACGCTTGCATAAAATGGGTAAAGAAAGACCAAGAGGTTCATTACGGAGTCTGCATGGTACCGGTAACTTATTCAGAAAGATAAACCGACCATGTGCTGTGGTTTGGAAGAACTGGTTATCTGCAAATTATGTGCAACCATAGAAAACAGACCATGCGTTGTTCATGAAATTTCAAGTAACAATGCTGCTATGGTAAACATCAAAAGTATATTATCGAGAACAAAGAATTGATGATGATCCCTCAAGACAATGGCGCTGAAAAAGCCTTGTCCATCAAACGCCAAAAATACAATAGCTACAATGCCTCCAGAAGCACTGCATCGACTTACTTTAATGGTAAGCAAAATGCACATCCTGAAGCAAATCCTACATAAAAAAGCCACACATGCTATTCCCTTGTTTGGGCTCCACAGCGTTGCAAGTGGCAAAACCTGGCAGCAGAAAGATTAAACTTGCAAATGAACAGCGAAACTTAGAGGACTTTCAACTGCATTTAAAAGTTAACCCTTGACACGTACTACAAAATAATTTCCGGAGGAAACTCAACATCGGTTGGCGAACAAAAGTTACTTTAAGAAATTACAATTTGTGAACAAACAACGATCAACACTTCAAAGGAACGGCTGACGCTAAAAACTGAATCCAAAACAAAATCCGAAACGGATGTTAAGAACACAAAAAATCGTAGAAAAGATTCTGTACAAATTTTCATTTTAAACAATTTACATTTGCTTTGTGCAGGGTCAAAATGAACCACTGGCTGCACACCAATCACACCGTAGCAGCGCATATGAGAATTAACTAAGCGTCTCTTAAAGTACCAGCTATTCAGAGGCGCTCTCAGTGTGATAGCATCGAGGAAAAAGAAAGTCCTGAAGCATATACGCTAGAAGATTCCGTTTCAATCCACGCCCTTAAACAGTGGGTTACTTGCCCATACAGAAGCTCAGAACAAAAGAGAGAATTAAGTACAGACAATCAACTCTTAACGACCACGAGAAAAATATCCGGCTATTCAAATAAGCTTTAACCCATTAGCAACGAGTTGCAATGGTTTCCCAGTAACTTGTGATAAAGGTTGAAAAAAGCTCACAAAGCGTTAAATACATCGTCCAATCCAAAGATATCTGCCGTAATACTGCTGCAATCCTACCCTGATGGCCAACTAAAAGACCTTACAATGACTAATTTTTATATATTTTTTGCAACATTTTCTTCAGCGAAATTTTCAATCAGAATCACTGGCTCAGAAAGACAATTTTTACTCCAGGTCAATGACAGATATTATTTATCCACACTGCACATAGTAACAATAATAATGATGATAATAGTTATTATCTACACTGCACATAGTAATAATGATAATAATAGTTATTATCTACACTGCAAATAGTAATAATAATAATGATAATAAAAATTATTATCTACACTGCAAATAGTAAAAATAATAATGATAATAAAAATTATTATCCACACTGCACATATCAATAATAATGATAATAATATCAATAATAACTGACCCACCAGACGCTTATTCCAGAAATAATAAAATAATAATAATTTCTAAGTCCCTGGGGGAGTGAAATGCCTCAGGGCAAAAATAATAATAATAACGACAATCGATAAGGGGAAATAAATGGCCATAGTTAACAGAGAAGCCATGTTAAACCACTGTCTGCTGAAATTACATCAAGTATCACATAGCAGATCATGGCCACCCCATCAACACTTCGCCAACAATCAAACATATACCAAAAGTGACTGGGAAACAAAAGCGTTAAACGTCCTGGTGCAGATAACGTAGAACTAACAGACGGGTTAATTTTGTCCCCCACAACGACGCACCTATCTCCGAATCCATACGGCAACGTTGAAATTGAACAGTCGAGAAGAAAGCCTGCCGCTCCCCGTGCCGTACATTCACCGAGTTACAAGCAAGTTCTGGATTATTGAGTTTGATGTTTCAACAGACCCTGCGAATGGTCCGAACGAACGAATGGAAAGAGTGCAAGTACTCGGACAGGCATCGGAAACAGATGATGAAACAGTCAGTTTATGATCGTGTCTCTTCCGGCAACATATATCCACAGCATCGGTGTCCATTGTCTGCTGTGGCAGCGGCATTGTCCATTGTCTACTGTGGCGTCAGGTGAACTTCGTCGATGATGTGCGTCGTCGAGTTGTTCATCAGGTTGACGAGTTTTGGCGGTGGCTCCAGTTTCTGAATTTCCGTTCGTAGGTTCTGAATCGCTCGTTCGAGCTTCGCGCTCTTGCTCGTCTTGTTCCACTCCTCGACCTCCTGCAAAAACGTCGAACGGTTCTTACGCATGATCAGAAGAACAGCAAACACCTCATGGCGACTTTATAATAATAACAATAATAAAACGAGAGAGACCAGCTATTTATTTCAGAGGCTCTCAATCACAATTCAGTGCTTCAATGCCGTAGCATTTAGTGGCTCTTTTAGAAGGCCTACGCCCGAAGTGGATGAGGTTTAGCCATTCCAGGCACATTGCTTTTATATGTTATAAGTCCCAGGGAGAACGAAGTACCTCAGGTCATAAAAAAAATAAGCGACAATAATAATAATAATAATAATAGCCTGCAATCTGACTCAGATATCTGGAGGACACTAGAGAAGCCAGCTTTCTGTTTCAGTGGCTCTCAATCACATCTAGCGCTTCAATGCGGTAGCTTCCGTGGTATTCTTTTTATGCCAGTCTTGGAGGAGAGACGTAACCATTCCAGAAGCAATTTTTTCTGTCTCCAGACAATTTTTTATCACCTGAGATATCATATCTGCCCAAGGGGAAAAAATTGGGGACTGCAGAGACCGCTAACTCCAAAACAACAACACCGCTTCTTCAGATAGTTTCTAACAGATCACATCTATTTCGAGTGAAAATTAAATAATGATAATACCACAATTATGCCTGTCTGAGCTTCCTAAGCATCACTATGTAAATAGATACATATAATATAGATACTGCTATGTCCATACCACCCATTCACAAAATAAAAATTAGAGAATACAGGCAGATAGGTAGAAGAAACAAAGATGCGAAAGCATAAAATTACGATGAATTATTTCAGAGATTATACGAGCTCAAAAACCGTCACCAGATTGTATTGCATTGTTCATTCATTCATTCATTATTATTGTATTGTATTCATTATTGTATTTTGGAATGCCGACCAAGAGGTCGTTGCAGCAATCAATCAATACCTCAAGGATCTGATCCTTCTTAAGGTAGAAGTGAGCGCGGATGACATCTTCGAAGCCCTGACTCGGATTCTGCAGTTGGCCGACCATTGCATGCTTGATCGTGTTTATGCGGATGTCTGAAGAAACAGACGAAGTTGCCCTCGTTAGGAAATAAATCTCTCAAAACACAGACATCAATCCAAAAAAATGCACGACAGAATTTCCTAAGTTTCGCTGTAGTAATGCAAACCTGTTTGTGCTACGTTTTCCCCGACTACCGAATTAATGCACAGGAATCTGAAGAAGAGAGTTAGGTAATGGCGGGCACCGTGGTACGAAGAGCGCACGGATATGGGATTGCTCTCCGCAACCCTCCCGAAGGTCCATTCAACTTTCCATTTGGGATAAATTGAGCAGGACGAAATGTACATCTGCCGACAGTTAAATTCGAATTCTGTAATAACTTGTGACCGATCATCAGTTCATACTATTAATTGTAATCATACTATTAATTGTAATCATACTGATCTGTGTCAGTCTGAAATTCAACAAAGGTTCTTATCATTAGTATACAACTCACTTCACAAATTATGCATTCATAATTAACAACTTAAAATACACCGAAGACTGCACTAGCTGCACTTAGCGGTCACATTCGCCTGCACTACCATTCCATCTCCGTGGTTGATCCTACAACCTGGAATGAACTTCCCATGCCTACAAGCCACCTTCCAAATTCAACACAACAGCATAACAAGTATTTTCATAATGGATCATGAAACAAGCAAATAAAAACAACCAGGAACGTTGCTCTGTTTTAGCGTACAGCCTCGTTGTATCCATACATTCCAGAAAATACTCATCTAACACAAACCTAGATTGTATTCGGCACTGTGCTTGTCTCCCTGTTCCGTGCCGATCTCCTGCTCGTAGCCGGGCTCGTTGAAGTACGGCTCAGCCACCAAAATGAGCGACTGTATGGAGACGAGAACCTACAATGCACACACAAACCATAGCAGACCTTCTATTGTCATTTCAAGTCTGTTCTTTCCATCACAAGGTGGCCAGAAGAGTTCCAGAGTAGTTACCTTGAACGGTGCTATAAATACATCTATGGTGCTATAAATACATCTATGTAATTAGATTTATATAGCACCTCTTGCAGAACAACTATTCAGAGGTATTCTCAGCATGAAAACTTCGTGAGAAAAGAAACACCTTTAAACAATGAGAGATTGACGAAGAAAAAACCACTCTCTCTCTCTCTGCTAGTCTTCCTTGTCGTTCTCTTGCCTAAAATCAGCCTTATCTCTCAGTTTCTGCGAGCGCTTCTGAAAGGTTTTTGCTGAAAGAAGTGCTTTATAAATGGTCAAATAATAGTACAATACAATTAGTTTAGCCCTGGCGTAACCAATAAATACCAAGCTCAAAAGAAATCTACTGGTAAGGTGATTGGAAAAACTAAACTAAGACACGAGTTCATCCACTAATACCTGAAACATAGTGATACGTCTATGATCACAGCATATAATGCCTGAACTACATCATGCCTCTAAGATAGCACATAATACCTTAACAACCACATATATATCCCACCTGTAGGATTGTAGATGTTGTTTCGTTCCACTGTTCACCCTGTTGTCCATCCCACGTACCAAGCAGCGACAGACAGACTTTCCCACAACTGAAGAAAACATTTATATAGCACAGTAGGTAAGGAAACGATCAAAACATTTATATAGCACAGTAGGTAAAGAAACGATCAAAACATTTGTATAGCACAGTAGATAAGGAAATGATCAGCAAATCCAAACACAGTTAGAAGCAAGAGGCTGGAAGTAGCGCATAGAATAAAAAAATGATTCTAATAACGTCAACAACTATGGTCTGCCAGTCCTTGCTGGGTCTTGCTCTGGCGGCCTATCTCCCAGACCTACCCTGATTGCGCCTGGTCGTTGCTCTCTTCAAACAAGCAGGGTGTGGTCATAAACCCTTCTGCCTGTTCGTGGTTGGGCTGGGAGCGCCTCTGAGTAGTTTCTTGAAGGGGCACTATATAAATGCTTTGAATGAATGAATGAATAGCGACCAAGCAGAATTGTGCTTTCTTGGTGGTTGGCCCTCGCTTTGGAACAGGCTTCCCCTGTCACTGCGCTTGTGCTCCAGGTTCCATGACTCTTCCTGTGCGCATCATAAACTGTCCATTTCAGATACACTTGGGCCAGAAGCGCTTCCGAGTAGTCGTCTTGAAGGGGTGCTATACAAATCTCGTAATGAATGAATGAATGAATGATGAATTTATATTTCACAATTGGGACGTTCTTATCAAATATTACCAGAAAAACTTAACAATAAACTCACTTGTATAGATTAGGGTTAAATCGAACCGTTCCATTACCGGTTGTCTGAAAAATTGAGAAATTTTTTAAAAATTAATTCGAAGCGTGCAAAACATTGTTGCTTAAAATTCGGTCGTTCGAAATCCGAAACTAAGTAATTAGGTGGTAGTGACATCAATGGCTTGGGTCAATGGTTTACAAATGCCAGATTACAACAACAAATACATACATATATAAAATTATAAATATATATATATAAATAAATATATATAAACTATATATATAAAATACATGTATAATTGTATATATAAGCCATATAAAGCAGCGTGATAATATGCAAGAGTAATAAAGCCAAAATCAATATCTAGCACTAAACTATAGTTCTTGACCGATATACAGCATTTTTTAGTCGATTGCTCTCAGCCTCAACAAAAGCTCGTCTCCAATTAAACACCATGGCGCAAACACTGGGAATGCTTAAATGAGGCCACCCTGTAGCTGTTACAATAAAGGTCCAATTTCATAACTACATTAAGGGTTGTCCAAATATTACGTATGCTGACTAAAAATCACAACAGTGGAATGCAGTTTAAATAAATATAGAAACGCTAATGCAGGATCGATCGGTTACCTGAAGATTGACCTGCGGCGGAATTTTCGGATAACCAGACGGGAAAAATATGTCGAACTGGAAACATCCACACGAGTACGGAGTATCTTCAGGCCTGTCAACAAATGTTTTCTTTTGCATCTCAATCGTAATTCCTTTGATTGATTCAAGATTCATGATTGATTCAAATCAAAATTATAATTACAAAATGGCCCCAACAATATTGAATCCTTTGAATGATTCATGATTCATTAAAATCAAAAGACGTTAACTGGAACTGGATATTGGCCCTTCTTGGGTCCTCTCTCGGACAATTATCATGCATCCTGTTGATACACGTTCAGACCATGCTCTACTCAACTGGATGTACATCGGAATCAAATTAATTATACGTTTTGAAATCTTCTTCACGGACTTCCAACAATATAAATTCGTCAGAAAACATGGAAGTCAACTGGACTCTGTTATCCATTACTCCGTTAATATGTGTCTGCCTATTACATGTCATGTATTTATTTCATTTAATTGTACTACGTCTGTAAACCAAAATGTGGTTAGCAAATGGTGAATTAAAGAATATTCTTATCTTATTTTTATCTTAATAATGTTAAAGCCTTTGAAGGATTCAAGATTGATTCAAATAAATATATCATAATTACAAAAAGGCTCCAACAATATAACAATATTGAATTCTTAGGATTCAAGATTCATTCAATTCTAAATTATAATACTTACAAAACATGTTCATAATAAACATTCTACACTCTACAGTCACTGTGTGTCCGTTAAAGTAGTCGCGAGTGCATTTTTGAAATTGAGAAACAAATTACAATGAATGGAATTGTGAGTGCAGCTGCGTTGATAGTAGCAGTTATTCCAATGACATCGAGTCTGATACTGAATACATATTGGTGATGCACATGTGTGAATAAATTCATGTTAATATACGCCAAAATAACGTACGCACACCGTACATATGGTCGCACCTTGCTACTAATTTACTAATACATTATCAGTATTACTGGATGCATTCAATTAGAAAATGGAATTGCTCTCACCCTGCTATTAATGCTTTCATTAATGTTAATTTGTCGTCGTCCTAGAAAAAAAGAAACGTTGAAATGTACGCTACAATCATAGACAGGACATGATTAGCTCCTATTCAATCACATGATTAGCTCCTACACGATCATGATTAATGACGGCGGCTTCACTTCATATAGACTTCTGACTTAAGGCCCTTTAATAGTTCAAAAGTTTAAAATAATTCATTATAAAAGGTGTCATTTAGAATATTTCTAAATGAAAGACTTTCACACTATATGTCCAATTGTTCATTTTCTGCCGAACAAGAGACTCGACTATTCACACAAGCAGTTGGCATGAAAGCAAAATAAAACTAAAGACAAGTCAATTTTTGTAGACTATAAGTGCCATCAATGGAGAAACCAGATCACAATCAAGTCACTTATTAAACACACCAACATGATGCATAAAGGCCAAAATCCGGTACTAATGCATCGGACAGACACAGGTTGAATATTTATATGCGATTTCTTGCCAAACAATATTCTATATTATTCTAAAAAAGTGCATAATTATGGGCAAATCATTCTCACTTTTTCACCCTGATATCCTTACAGTTGCACATTGAAAACGTTAAATCAATTCCTGACAATTCTCTTGGCCAAGGAAACAAAATTATTTATAAAGAACGAAAAGAAGAGCTGCAGAGGAATCTCATTAGATCATGAGCTGAGTCTGAGAACGTGAGCTAAAAAATTATTGAATCTGAAAGTATTTCAATTACAAATAACAAAGATAAGGTAAAAAGAGTTCAATACGAAAACCAACGTACCGTTCGAACAAATATTGCCGAACTCAGATTTAGCGGTAACGATATTGCCAGCGACGTTAACTCTTGAGCAATTCGAAAAATCTGTCGAAAAACAATAAAGCCATTTCAACAACCTGCTCGACAGTTTGTAAAACAATGATCAAATGCTATTGTATTGTGTTGTTTTAAAACAATTATAAGGTGACTCAATAGGGTGAACCATTCAGAGGCTCTCCGAGTACACAACGCCACAAGAGAAGATAGGTTTTGAGAAAAACATATGAGGAGGGATCAAGAGCAAGAATTTGATATCGAGTAGATCTATGGGGACAGTGTATTCTAAAGATAGGGACCAATTGAGGTCGAGCCATAGCTACTTTAGTATAAGGAACTACAAGAACCTGTGAATGACTTTTAAAATCATATTGAAGATTTACCTGTGAATGACTTAATCATATGGAAGATTTACCTGTGAATGACTTAATCATATTGAAGATTTACCTGTGAGTGACTTAATCATATTGAAAATTTACCTGTGAATGACTTAATCATATTGAAGATTTACCTGTGAATGCCTTAATCGTATAAAAGAATTTTACCTGTGATTGCCTCAATCAATTAAATGAATCTACCTGTGATTGACTCAGTGCTTCCTGCTTCTTGAAGGCCTTCGCAAAATGATGCCCATTGTGAGCTTCGACTATAACAGAATCAAGAGAAACATGGTTAGACTGATCCTTGCAACAAACTGAACCGCAATCGACTTCCAATTCAACTAAGAGTTTTATTAAAGCCAGACTTTTACAACTGAAAGTTTGCAAACAAATTCTCAACAAATTTCCTTTGCACAGCTGTGCACGCAGTCAGTAGTTTCAATAAATGAAATAAATGCTTTTAATGAATTCTACACACAAAAAAGATGACGCAGAAAAATAGTATTAACGCAGAAGGATTTGCTTAAGAACATATTTACTCATAAACTAAAACCTCAAAGAATCTATACATAACTGAAAAGACAGCATAGAATCAGAGTAAGAAAGCACAAACAACAGGCTAGTAGAGAAACCTGAAACAGTCAAGTCAATACCACAATGGCATAGACCAGCCATGCAATCCTCAGATACCCCTGTAGAAGTATGGCCGCACTACGTTGTTATTATTATTATTTTTTTTTTTTAAACTAGTCCAGAATGACCCTACTCTTCGTTGCCTTGATCATATTATTATTATTATTATTATTATTATTATTATTAAGCTACAAGTAGAGGTTGAAAGAAGACAATCTACTAGGTTTCACGTACTGTCAATGGAACACGGTAAGAACTGCAGTTCGGTCATCACCATCTTGTATCTTTCTTCCATAGTGCTCTGCAACTGCACAAACGTCAAACCAAAATGAAATGCATTTTCGAAACAATGACAGCTGTCTGGCAAGAAAGTATTTACTACAAGACACAGATCAGAATCATTCAAGAGTAGAAACGATTTTCATAGAATTGCGTCTGTTTAAGCGAAAATAAGAGGCATATCTTTCGTAATGGAAGAAAATAACTTGTCTGCACCGTACCTTGCATCTAGGGTTTAGTCTGGTAGTTCACTAGATATGTCAGCCTAAATTTCTTCTGGAATGCCATCTCAAATATCAAATCAGAGTTAATCTATTGTTTAATCTCGAATTTCATCCGGTAGTTTGTTTCAGATGTCATCCATAGTTTCATCTATTGTTTGAATCCCGATGCACCAAAGTGAAATTGTTTGGCATCGGCTGTTAAGCAATGAGTATCAATTATTAGCATTAGCAAAATTAGTAACTGCCATGACATTGGTATCCAATACACGAGGCAATGTTGAGGTATCCACTGATGATACATCGTAAACGAAGCCACAATTAAGTCGATACACAGGATATCATTCCATTAAAAGACAATGGATATAGCAAGGGTTCATCTTAACATCTAGGTAGCGCATGATGGCATAAAGGTATGTTCGGTGACCTGAATCCAGAAGGTTGCAGGTTCGAACGCACCTCAAGCTCGCTGCGTTGGACCCTGAACAAGTTCTTCACCCGAAAGTGTTATGAATGTGCTTTGGCATGAAACTCCGATTCAGTGTCCACGCTATAGTCGGGAGCACCTTAAGTAGAAATCTTGAAGGGGTGCTATAACAAGTGATCATACATCAAATGAAACATGGCAGTTGTAGTGAGATATGCCTTTTTGGACTCTCTCAAAGGTGCCCCCACAAAAATGCTGCAGATTAGTGCCCTCAAGCAAAAACTATAAAAAATGCATTACCTTATATAATAACAAAAGAATTCAAATTGTCTGCAAAACTTGGCGAACAAAGACTGCACAAACAAAAACCGCAAATGAACCTGATCGGAAGATATGGTGACGACGTCCATCACTTCCGGCTCCGAAACCTCCACCTCCATCTTCTCCCTGCCGCCATTCGCTTGAGTCTCCGGCAGTCTATCCGGATCAATGTTAAGTCGACGAAAGGCCTCTGCAACACACATCGTCATCATCGTCGTCGTCGTCGTCGTCCTCATCATCATCATCATCATCATCATCATCATCATCATCATCATCATCATCAATTCATCATCATCATCATCATCATCATCATCAATTCATCATCATCATCACCATCACCATCACCATCACCATCACCATCACCACCACCACCACTACCAATCTCTGTTTGATCTTCCCCTCCTTCTATTCCCATCCATAGGTTCCCAACATCACTGTTTTCATTTTATTTTTATCATCCATTCTGCAAAAATGTCTAAATGGACTCGATTTTTGTCTCATCACTGTTTGCATTAGGTCTTCTTTTTTAAAATTTAGTCTACCACGTACCTCCAGATTTTGAACATATTTAATCCATAGCCTGTGCACTGACCTACTTCAATATCGTAAGGTTAGTTACTGTAAGATTACTAATACATAGCACCTCTAGTTAGATGACAAGGTGTGTTTAACAGGTAATGTACGAGAAACATTTCATGTATACCGGAAATTGAAAATTTATGTGCCACACGACAGACAAAAACAATAGTTAATGCTAAGATATCAAACAAAAACAATAAGTGCAGCAATTCTCTAAAGAGATTGAATTGGTGGATTTGCAAACCTGAAACGTCCTTGAAAAGAACTTGAAACTCCCTAAACAAAACACCAACAAATTATTAATATCAAATATTAATACTATTAATATATCTGCATAGAATACATGCACCGTAATAACTTGTGGTCATCCATTCATGTTATGAACTGCAATCATACTGTGCTGTGTCAGTTTGAAATTAAACAAAGATCATTATCAATCAATCAATCATTGATTTTGAAACCAATCATTTATTTTACAGTTATACAATTGCAATCACATATTTCTATGGGAAAGACCACAAGGATAGGCCCTGAAGAGGATCACTGATCCCGCTAATAGGGACACCTACGTACATGTAAACAAAGGTATGCAGTGGCCGACAATTATTGACAATTATTATTTATTACATAAAACACAAACTACATCAATATAATAATCTAAAAGCAACCAACAAGTTTTCCCTTCGCCGACTGTCTGGCCCAACTACAGAGCTCTTGTCTGCATTGGCCATTCACCATGGAAAGAACTCCATCCCTCAGGTCTACAATTCTGACCAGAGGTTGCAGTGGATCTCTGAGCACTATTTTAAATCTCTATTTTAAATCTCTATTTTAAATCTCTATTTTAAATCTTGTCTTTTCAGTCATGCATTCGCTCACTAAATGAATTTGCATACCGCCTATTCACAGCGATTACTCAGAGGCGCTCCCAACCCCAGCACGCCAAATAAAACTGTCTTAAGACAAGATAGAGGAATGTCTGAAGAGGAGTTTTAGAAATGGAGCATCATGGGTCATTCACACTGGGAGCGCCTCTGACTGGTCTGCACTGCGAGGGGCACTTCCGAAACTCACAAACACAATAGAAGAAACACAATACAGCAGACAATAGAAGAAACACAATACAGCAGACAACAGAAGAAACACAATACAGCAGACAACAGAAGAAACACAATACAGCAGACAATAGAAGAAACACAATACAGCAGACAATAGAAGAAACACAATACAGCAGACAATAGAAGAAACACAATACAGTGCAGACAATACCTTGCAAGTTTTTCCTCGGCGCTGGCTGCACCTGAGGAGTCGGCGCCAGAAGACGTTGATGGCTCGGCGGGATTCGTGCTGCGCTCCTTCGCCTTCTTCTGCGAAACCGACCCGTCTTTCTTCGGCGGCTTCGGTATGCAACCGTTGCCCGCCTTGCAGATGTGGTGCAACAGTATGGTTGCCTGTTGTCAATTCAGAGCAACAATCAATCAGCAACGCAGGTTAATCATCACAAAGAGCTAATTAACATGAGGAATGATAAGGTACGTAAAAATGCATGCATCAGAAGAGAGGAAGACAGCTGCCTTAAAAGAATCATGAAGGCAGATGTCTATGGACGACGCAGTCGGGGACGACAAAAGAAGAGATGGGAGGATGCGATACGGGAGGACATGAAACATCTCAAACTGAAAAATGAAGACACCAAAGACAGAGGAAAGTGGAAGAGGAGGATCCGAGTGGCTGACCCCTCCGTAGAGAGGGACTAATTCAAGCCTGAAGGAAAGAAGAAGAAAGAAGTAAAAATGCATGCATTAGAGGCAAATACGTACTTGTTTTAACACTCTGTATAACTAGACATGTACATCGCATACAGTAATGTACATATGTGGCGCCAAACACCGAAACCAGCATTAAAGTGATTTTGCAACATATTGAGTCTGATATAATAGCATTTCAAAGGTCTTATCGCAGGTTTTAAAATGACACAAAAATGATTGTTCTAGCTTAGTTCTAACCAAAGATATTTATAAGGCAAAAAGTGATCCAATTAGATTAATTAAAATGAAAAAATATGCATATTAAGAGCACATACCTCAATAAATGAAACCATAACAAGAAATAAATAAAACAACAATTCAAGACAAAAAAAACCGATCAGAGCAACTTTTTTCACTAGCCTACACGAAGCTGTACACAACTAAGAACTGGTGCTATATAAATGCATGATCCTGCAAGGCACGGAGATGATTGACGTGGCCGACCTTCTGTTCTAGGTTCGACAGGAGCTGATAGAGCGAGTCTGCTTGGTCGATGAGTCTACCGAGAAGAGGCACGAGCTGCGGCTGAAGGGCTGGATAAAAAAGTCACAGCACACCATCAACTGACAAAATATATCAGTGAATAAGACAAGGTTACTTATTCATTCACCAGCAAAAAGAAAATATATCACTCATGACAATACCATGATGTAGCAGCATCAACACAACAATACTCACAGCAGTTGCACCTCGAGAGCTGTTCAACACATGCTCAGCATGTTTTTTTAATAGACATGTATATGAATGGTACTTGAAATGAATCCTGTAAAGGATAAGGATCCGAGATCCTTAAGCTATACCCAAGCTACACCTAAGATCCCTTAGCTACATCTAAGATCCTTAAGCTACATCTAAGATCCTTAAGCTACACCTAAGATCCCTAATCTACATCTAAGATCCCTTAGCTACATCTAAGATCCTTAAGCTACACCTAAGATCCCTAATCTACATCTAAGATCCCTTAGCTACATCTAAGATCCTTAAGCTACACCTAAGATCCTTAAGCTACACCTAAGATCCCTAATCTACATCTAAGATCCCTTAGTTACACCTAAGATCCTTAAGTTACCTTAAGCTACACTTAAGATCCTTAAGTTACCTTAAGCTACACTTAAGATCCTTAAGTTATCTTAAGCTACACTTAAGATCCTTAAGTTACCTTAAGCTACACCTAAGATCCTAATTAGATCCAAGATCTCTTCATTCACATACCAATTTCTTTTATGATGTCGACTAGAACTCGATAAACCTAAAACACAAATAAAGACAACTTTTTTGCCCAATTCCGTACAATAAAATGCTATATCCGTTTTGCCAATCAGCAAAATTTTAACGTATCAACTTTCGCACAAAGTTAAACAATTTCTAACCACGAGTCAATTTTTCATACCTTCAAATTGAAACAGTTCTGCAAAAAATGAGGAAACTTAAACAGTATCTCTTTGTTTTCTGAACAATTTTTTTAGTAATTTTTTCTCGCATTTGCGAATTAGCCCGTCTTCAAGCTCTCTTCTCAGAGGCGCTCCCGACTACAGTGCTGACACTGCATCGGAGTTTCACACCGAAGCGCACGAGCAATTGCGAGTGAAGGACTTGCTCAAGGTCACTACATGGTGGCTTGAGGTGGATTCGAACTAGGAACCCTCTGGCTTCAAGGCACCGAACCCACCACTACACCACTGCGCCCCACAATATGTTTATTAAAGAGTGAAAAATTTAGTGTTTTGAAAAGCAAAGGCACAATAAATCTGAATTGTGACTTACAACTGTATGTCGTCCAATTTCAAGGAATGAATCGGTTTTGAGGTACTGCTGCAAATGCAACGACAACAAAGCAAAAAACTTACAATGAGAGACCAAAAAGACAAAAGCATTTGTTTCACTTAGTTAAGAAGAAGAAAACAGCAAATGGAAAAAACCTTTCCTGGTCAGCAACACAGCTTGACAGAATTGTCTACAGGTCAATTACGAGTCAATTTTTTATACCTTCAAAATGAAACAGCTCAGCAAAAAATGAGGAAACTTAAACAGTATCTCTCTGTTTTCTGAACAATATTTTTAGTAAATAAGAGATGCCATATCATATATAAAAATTTGTAGAGCTCCTCTCACACCATAGACTATTTCAGAATAAAGGGTGGGGGGAAAGAAACGTCTTGAGAGAGAGAGACGATGCAGGGAAGAACCAAGACATGAGTTTAGCCGGTAGAAAATGGTGGGGAGGCTATTGCATGTGGAGGGACCCACCACAGAAATTGCTCGGCTCAGAGCCAAGCCACACCAAACATGAGATACAAAGAGGCCAAGAGAGTCGGTAGAAATCTTGAAGGGGTGCCACAACAAGTGGTCATGCAAACATACGTACATAATTATCTTTCTCGGTTGTAGGGCCGTCAATCTGGAATGAACTTCCTTCAAAGCATTGTTTTATAAATCTCTCAAGTCTTTTTTCTTTCGCTGTGGCCAAGCTGGGAGCGCCCCTGAGTAGATCTGGCATGAACTTCCTTCAAAGCTTCATTTACTACATCTGACCAGTCAAACTTTGTTTCATAAATCCCTCAAGCCTTTTTTCTTTCGCTGTGGCCAAGCTGGAAGCGCCTCTGAGTAAATTCTCGAAGAGTCGCTATATAAATCCGCAGAATGAATGAATATACATACCTCTGCAAACGGTATTAGCGACGATCCTTCGAGGATGTTGTACATGTCCGTGACGGGATCGATGCTCTCGATCGTTTCCATGTTGCCGCTGTAGCCCTCGGGACTGTCGCACGTCAACTGCTCGCTACTGCTGCTCGCGCTGCTCAGCGATGCGCTCGTGACGACGCCGGTCGCCTGGCTCGACCGCGGCTTCAGCTGCGGAGCGTGGTTGGCATAGAGGATCTTCAGCTCTTGAAGGATGTTGTGCAGCACGGCTTCGATCTGAGGCAGAATAGTAGTAGTAGTTGAATAGTAGTAGTAGTAGTTGTAGTAGTAGTGGTAGTAGTAGAAGTTGTAGTAGTGGTGGTAGTAGTAGAAGTAGTAGAAATTGTAGTAGTAGTAGTAGTAGTAGTAGTAGTAGTAGTAGTAGTAGTAGTAGTAGTAGTAGTAGTAGAAGTTGTAGTAGTAGGTTACTTGTCACCAGACATTAAGTTCATTTGGTGACTTCAAATGTGTTATGCATTTGAAATGCAGTATTGGCAATGGTTGGTCCGGCCCCAGCACATTAAGGAGCTCTGTGTTCCCCGTCTTCAACCAACCAAGTCATTGTTCCCTGCGCACTGCGACATGCGGTGACTTGAGTCATGTGGCTCTCGTAAATCGAAGCAGGCCAACCATACCTTCTCAACTTCTCATGTATTGGACCTTCATGCTGGAACAGTCTTGCATTAACAATTCATGATACTGCACTGCATGTATCTCATAAAACATTCTCAAAAGTCACTTAAGCTGCACTTGTTTAGAACTGTCAGGTAGCTGTGTTAAGCGACTTTGAAAGTTATTGTAAGGCGCGATATACTTGTTAATAAACATGTTAATAAACATGTTAATAAACTGTTAGCATCATTACTTAAGCACTGCTTTATTTTATTTTGTCAATTTTGTTTTTTTGATGCTTCATTTGATCGCTTTTGTTACTCTTGTTCTGGTTGCCAAATAAAATTGATCTGATTTGAAACATACCTACATTATCTACACACGTACATTGTGTGTGTGTGTGTGTGTGTGTGTAAAAGAGGCTTGGGACAATGCTAGAATTAAAGCAGCTCCAGCACTATCAATAATGGTCCACAGCAAGAATAATAACACCAAAGTCTATCAACTGCAGGGTGCCTTCAATGCCACCGCTTTCAAACACTGGACTTTAAACCCCAGAAATTTCAGAACTCAAGAACCCTCAATGCAGAACTTTCAACCAACCCCAAACAGCCAAACCCGCCACTGTGAGCAGGCAATCTATAAATGAGACATCATCAAAATTATTCTTTTCCTGGTGGCAGAAAAGAAGGACGCTGCTTCTGAATAATAGGCGTAATATTCAGCATGCGTGTGTGAACTTCACAGCCGGATCCTACCTGTTTATCTTTCTCTTTCTGGGCTGCCACGAACGCACGAATGTCCCACTCTACAGACAAATACGCACGCACAAAAACACGTGTCAGTATGCCTATGATAAAAAAAGTCAACATTGATCTTAAAACATACCTACCGTAATTAAGTCACTACAGAAAAAGGTAAGACCTGAAAAATCTGCAGACAAATGCGCACACACAAAAAACACATATCAGCAACAACTGCCATGACAAAAAAATTAACATTGACTTTAAAATACACCTATTTAATTATTTTAAAGTCACCCATAAACAGAAAATACCTGAATAATCTGCAGCCAAAAATCTTCAAACACTAAAACCAGTGACTTTATGTATGATATTGTATGTATGTTACTGAGTTGCGGTCTTGTCAACCTGTTTTTTTTCCACATTAAACGAATATATATATATATATGTATGTATGTATGTATGTATGTATGTATGCATGTATGCATGCAGTCCACAAATGCATAATAGATTCATTAATAGAAAACAAGCTGTGGCCGGTTCAGTTGCCTATCTAAGAATCAGACTAAACAGACGTCAATAAGAACTGCTAGGTAATTAAATATCCATATTGCGAAGTATCCATGCTTAAATTACACAGCAGGTGCTAAATTTAATATTGCTCTGATTCAAGTATTGACGTCTGGTATGTAAATGTCACATCATATGTTCTCATGTTTTCATTTCCTCCTTCCTGCTTCAATGAATTAATTTGATGCTCAAAGCTCATCAACTTCCCATTAAAATTCACCACACAAGCGTCACCAGACAAAGTTTAATTACATGCATCACAAGAAATGTTTCATTATCATCAGATGTTCACTCCTTCATTGTTTGTCTATGGATGGTATTTAAAGAATACAGAAGTCACAAGCAGCAAAAACAAGTACAGATCTAAACCACAAGTACAGATCTAAACCACAAATTCGAAATTTCAAGTACAGATCTAAACCACAAATTCGAAATTTCAAGTACAGATCTAAACCACATATTCAACATTTCAAGTACAGATCTAAACCACAAATTCAAAATTTCAAGTACAGATCTAAACCACAAATTCTAAACCTCAAGTACAGAAATCACAGGTACAGTTCTAAATCACGACAAACAGTTCTAAACCACAAGAACAGAAACCGCAAGTACACACGTTCTAAACAAAAGTACAGAAACCAGAAGTCCAGAACCTCACAGTGTATAAAAATAAAGAAAATACAGCAACTACATACAATGAACTATAATTGCAATCGTAGCGTAAACACAGTCTGAGTGAGGAAATTCGCAAAAACAAATCTAGAATTAATGTACCTGGTCGATTGTGGTGACCGTAACCGACACCGGCCGCCCAATATTCATCACGTCTCTTTACTTCTTTCACCTAAAATTGCCAAATGAAAAGGCTAAGTTAATCCTCCCAAGATGTTCACAATACTCCCACAGTGGCTGAGTAGCATGCCCCATCTGAAGCAGACTTCTGTGAATTTTCTGAATAGGGCATGCCCTATGCAAAATCCAATACTGCCCCAACTTAGGCTGGAGCAGTGAACAAAATCTAGTAATTAATCTTAACCCTTTACCGACTGATGGTATAGGCTTTCCCATATAATTTATTACACTTTAGTCAGTAAAGGGTTAACTAATTTGGAACTGATACTAGTACTGTTTTGTGTAACAGGCTGCGATGTGCCAACAAAGTGATTCATAAATAAATGAATATTAATATCAATATCTTGAAAACACTATTCCTCAACTATTAAAACAAGCATCAACATACATACGTGTATACATTTTATCACAAGAATTAACTAACATTGCCACATTTCGTCTGTTGGAAAAGAAAGTGGCAATGATAGAATATGAAGATCGGCGCATTGCATGCAACCAGGCATTTAGTATGGCATCTTAAAGGACATGCCAGTGTAGTTTTATGTTGATGGTTACGACAACATTCAACCAAAGCATACAAAATGCAGTTCTATGCACACATCTATAAAAGCACTAGCACGTTTATTAAACTCTTCAAAGCACAGCCAACTTCGATAACTGGTCAATTTAAAAAATCACGACATGGGTATGTAAAAGACAATATACATTAACCAGAATAATGTCTATTTATTTTTTCTTGCATTTGCTATAGCGCCTCTTCAGGCTATCAACTCAGAGGCACTCCCAACTACAGCACGAACACTGCAATGGAGCTTCATGCCAAAGTGCACGAGCAATTGCAAATGAGGGACTTGCTCCTGTACTCAGAGGCGCTCCCAACTACAGCGCGGACACTGCATCGGAGCTTCATGCCAAAGCGCACGAGCAATTGCAAATGAGGGACTTGCTCAAGGTCCCCACGTGGCAGCTTGAGGTGGAATTGAAGCTGGACCCTCCGGCTCCAAGGCACAGAACCCACCACTACACCACCCGCCCCATAACAACATGAACAAGCATGTGGCCATTTTAGCACTTGAGATAGACTGCTAGTAGGATTCTGACTTACATGGAAATGTTTTCCACCTGATAGACCGCTGTGCAGAGCAATTCTCGACTGTAAACAACAATTTGAACAACATCTTACATCAGAAATAACAACTGGATTTTAACTGCAATATTAACTCAAATCAACTAATGCATATATACTGAATCAATGTTTCACAATCATTCCTAAATCTCTTGCTACGTGCGACAACTATAAAATAATTTTAGCAAAATGTTGTTTGGTCGAATCGGCAGCCAATGGGTCTTTCTTTAAATTGAGCTTTACAAGCTTTCACTTCTGTGTTACGTAATGTTATGATTAATTCGTTAATCTGAATGTCAGTATTTACCTTGACGCCAGCAGGTGACTTGTTGTCACGAGGTCTTTCGAAGTCGATGTGATACTTGAGATTTGCACGAGGATTCACCTCGCTAACCTTTACGCAAAAAAACATAACAAACAGAGATTCAACAAAAAAAAGAATAAAAGTCTCAGCCCAACATCCAGAAAACGTGCTGACCCTAATTACATCCCAAAGAGCATCATCATCATCATCGTCATCACCGCCACCACCACCACCACCACCACCACCACCACCACCACCACCACCACCACCACCACCAGACTACATAACAAATAAAACACAATACTATACTATTTTAGGATTTATAAAGCGCCTATCCCATCACAACCCAATCAGAGGCGCTCCCAGTGCGAAGATTCCCTGGAAAAAGAAAAGTTTTAAGGAAATGTGCAGAAACAGCAATGCTTCCAGATAAGATCTGAGCACAAGTTATGGTAGGAAGGCCATTTCACAGCAAAGGGCCGACAGAAGCAAAGGCATGATGCTGGGCTGTAGCAGTCCGAAACTGTGGTACAAGAAAGTCATGATGGTCTAAAGAGCTCAAAGGACACATGAGACCATCACACTTCATGAAAAGACCAAAACACATGAGACCATCAGACTCCATGATAAACCAGAACACATGAGACCATCAGACTCCATAATAAACCAAAACACATGAGACCATCAGACTCCATGATAAGACCAAAACACACGAGACCATCAGACTCCATAATAAACCAAAACACATGAGACCATCAGACTCCATAATAAACCAAAACACATGAGACCATCAGACTCCATAATAAACCAAAACACATGAGACCATCAGACTCCATGATAAAACCAAAACGCATGAGACCATCACTCCATGATAAAACCAAAACACATGAGACCATCACACTCCACGATACGATCAAAACACATGAGACCATCGCACTTCACGATAAGACCAAATCACACGAGACCATCACACTCCATGATAAGACAGAAACACATAAGAACATCACAATTCATGATAAGACCAAACCACACAAGACCAATAGATACAGACCAACGCAAGTCGTAGCAGGTGATGCTCGATATCAACGTAAGACCCGTGTACGTATCGCTTCGGGTCGTTGCGTTCGCTGTCGACCTCGAGGCGTGCCCACTGCTGCAGGAACTGTTTTATATCGATGAGAATACTCTTCATGTCTTTCGCGGGGTTCCAGTAAGACAACTTCAGAATCTCCATGTTTGTCACGCGCTGCATCATGGAACCCTGGACGCAAACAAAAATTCATAATCTTCGTTACCAGATCACAATCAAACATCGCACCAACCCATGGTTCACAGTATCATATGAAAGTAGGTAAGTAGGTAATTAAGCTACAAGTAGGCAAGTAAGTAGATAGGCAAGTAAATAAGCAGGTAGGTAAGTAAGTAAGCAGGTAAGTAAATAGGCACATAAGTAGGCAGGCATTAAGAAAGTCATTAAAACAGTAAGTACACAAGTAAGATAGTAAGCAAGTAAGTAAGTTAGAAAAGGCTCAAAAGGGCCTTGCCCCAAAATATCTAACTAATGTTATACTTCGTCCTCACTCACCTTCAAATTAAAACTACGCAAACCATTCGAATAGTTCAAAAATACGTAACACAATACGAAAACAGTCGAAAACGAATTTAATTTCAACAACAGAACTTGGTAAAAGGTAGAGAATTTTTCATAGCTCTGAGTTATAAAAAATTCTTCGTTGCAACCTGTCTTCAAGTAACATTATAAATCAGAAGTGCTATCCCACCTGAAGTCTGGGCCGCACAACCTTTACTAGAGGAGGATAGAATGGATACAGGTCGATTGCAAAATCCTACAAAAAACAAGCAAGCAATACTCACTGCTGAAACATGTTTTTATACATGTACAGTAGCCACTCACAAAGCAACATAGCACTTGCGAAGATCCTTGCGTATCTTCGATGATGTGGTATCCAAGCTGTGGAATCTCGGCGGCATTACATGGCAGATGGCAAACAAACTAGGCCTAGTGGTAAGTATGGTGATTAACCAACTACAGAGGTTAGGGTTCAAATCTCATTAGAAAGCCACCCATGGTTCTATTAAAACCCACAAACATCATAGGTTCCATTAAAAGTCACCCACAGGTAAAGTTGCATGCATACACATCACACATAATTATGAAATAATTATGATTTTTTTATAATAAGGACATATCGAGGGTATACCATACGTGAGTATATACAGAATATACTCACATCACAAACATTTGTGTCTAGTATATGGGAAAAATACCTGTAGACGTGGCAGCTGTAGCGTGAACTCACCTCTGTTTTTACCACTACACTCACGTCGTATCAGTGAGTAGAAAAAATGAAAGTGCTCAACATGCAACTCGTGTATTAAAACCAGAGAGCGACTGAGAGGAGACTCACCAATTGTAACTCGATCCATCCGTAACCATAGTTCTGCTGAAGCTGAGAAAGGTCTTGGTCGATTTCACTGAAAGTAGATCAACGAATTGCAAGTCAATTGTTTTCTGCAATTGTCTATTTCAAGCAGTCGTCCCAGTCTGGATTGCTCAGTAACTAAATCACGTCCTATTTCGACTGCCATCATTAGTAGCCCATCTAACAAAGTTCCCAGGACCTGTGTGTGTATGTATGTATGTATGCATGTATGTATGTGCACTTGCTACATGTATAGCGCCCCTTCAAGATTACTACTCAGAAGCGCTCCTGACTACTGTATGAACACTGAATCCGAGTTTCACGCTGAAGCGCATGAGCAATTGTGAGTGAAGGACTTGCCCAAGGTCCCTACGTGGCGGCTTGAGGTGTTTTAAAACCTGCAACCCTCTGGCTGGAAGGCAACGAACATACCCACTACAACGCCATGCCCCACACTGTGGTCCTTCGCTTATTCTGTCCACAGGATTCGGATAATAGAACAATTTTGCCTAAAAACAACCACCAACAAATGCATCCTGTATCATTATTGTATCTATAGATTTATTCATTCATTCATTCATTCATTCATTCATTCATTCACCCTTCACCAACCTTGAAGGAGCACCATATCAAATTCACATAACAAATAAAATAAAGAAAAATACATTCATTCAGTAGCAAGCGTTAACTACATGTATGTAGAATCTTCCAACCTGCCAGGTATAAAATCGAACAGTCTAACGGACCATTGGTAAATGTTGTCGTCAACCGGATCCGCCGTTATGCCAACTCTCTGAAAAACACCAACAGTGAATTATTACATGTTGACAAACATTTGACAACCTCATGTTGTCATGTGAGCGAACAACCAGATGCAAGTAACATTACAGCATTTGTGTGAGCAAAACAAACTTATCTTCATGTGACAATGCTTATCTTTATTTGACCAAACTTATCTTTATTTGACCAAACTTATCTCCAAACTTATCTTTATGTGATCAATGTTATCTCCATGCAACAAATCTTATCCGCATGTAACCAAACTTATCCACATATAACCAAACTTATCTTCATGTCCCAAACTTATCTTCACGTGCCCAAATTTATCTGCATTACTGCTTTATACAACGAAATATGATTCAGGAATGGCAATTGCAAACAATACACAGGCCATACTTTGAGATAAAGGACAAAGACTTGCCAAAAAAACCTTTGTTGAAATAAAACTTTATGCAAACTTGAAATAAAAATCTTATCAACATTTCGTCTTAATATGGTTTTAACAATTATTAACAGCGATATTAAATCAAAGAAGATTTTTACTATTTATCATGATTTTTACAATGACAAGTACTTGTTTATATACATCATGCAGCTGAAGGGATCCAAAGATAATATATATAGACCGGTAGAAGCACTTAGACCAGTTGTTGAAAACGTTTTTTCTGCTTTTCCAAAAAACCTTGTTTTTCTTTTTCGTATCGTTGTATCCCATTTTTTTTTGCGACTTTATTTATTTATTTATTTATTTTCTGTCCATAATTATTTACCTTAATTTTATTTTTTGTCTGATATTCCTTGCGTTTTCAGCGTAATTTTGGCCTACTATAATAAAGTTGTGTCATTTTCCGATTAAGAAAAAATTGTATAAACAACGTTTTCAAGTCAAAAATGCAATTTGAGATGTGACAAAGTCAAATAATTTTCCGTTTACGTGGTTTTTATTTATTTTTTAATAAAATGACATTTTTTCGTTTTTATTCTGTTTCAATCATTTTTTACATCTATGACTCAGACATATACATCGTTCAGCACAATTATATAAGTAACTATCCTCAACTTTCATATGAAAACCACAACTTATAGTTCAGAAAACACAGTACTATGAGGCAATGATTAGATAACCAATAGCAACCTTATCTGTGTCAAGAATTTTCAGCAGGTCGTTTGTTAAGATACCCGAGGCAGCAGAGCTCGTAAATATCTGTTTAGCTTGGTCCTTTTCTTGGCCTGTAACTAATGAACATGAGACACTTAAGGTCATTTAGAACATACAATGGCAACACACAATAGAAGAAATTTCAAAGTCGCATTAAAAACCAATGTCAATAAGAATAATATTCTATTCTATTCATGAATTCAAGTTGAAAACAAAGTGCAGAGCAAAATTGCGTTCAAGATGGAGTTGTAAGAGACGACAACAAGTTAATAGAAGTCAAATTAACTGTATAGCAGAGCTTGGGCAAGGCTCCCAACTTAGGATTACATTCAAATATCAATTTTTATCTTCATTATCATTCACACAAAAATAAACATTTCATTCATGAAACTTTTATTCACAAACGAGCCCAAAAAATTCCCTGATCAAACAATCATTTATTTAAAACAGTATTTTCAGCCGAAGTTGGGAGCGCTCCTGAGTAGTAACCTTGAAAAGGTGCTATACAAATATCCATAACGAATGAAGAAATGAATTCAACTAAATGTAAAACAGGACATTGAAATGTTCTATCAGAAGAGATAACCATGCTATTTGATTGTGGTTTGGTGTCAGGTCGGGAGCACCTCTGAGGAGTTCTCTTGAAGGTGCGCTATATAAATGTACGATTACAATAACAACCGTGTTGAAACAGACGAAAATCACTATTTAATCTAATCTAATCACTAAGATTAGATTAGAATAATGATCCGTCTAAGACAAATATCGCCGACCTTGAAAAGCTGACGCATCAGACGGCGGTTGTCCCACCGTGTTCGCCTTCTTTAATTTCTCACGCATTTCGTTTTCCTTCAGTGCCCACCGTTTCTACGAAAGACAAGAAACGCTTCAATCAAAACAACTGAAAAACTTCAAACAAACAAATCAAGGAGTCTAGGTTATATAATTAATCAACCCTGAATCACGAATAACTATATATCTGAAGAAACAAATTTTTAAAAATCAAGAATAAAACTTAGTAAACACAGCAGAATACAATATAAAAAATTATTTTTTTAAAGCATTCAGCTGATATATTCAACTCTAAATCATAGATATAAACATCAGAAAAAAAGTTGAAAAAATCAAGAATAATCTTGAAAATCACACATAAAACTTAGTAAACACAGGAAAACATATTTTAAAACAAGTTCAAAATGAAGAGTTCAGCCGAAATATATAATCAAAAATCACATATATACATAATCACAAATTTTAAAAAAATTAAGAATCAACAAATCTCGAATGATAATTTGCAAAATTTAAGAACAAACAAATCAAGAAAAAACTTAGTCAATACATCAAAATATAATTTTAAAAACTCTTTAAATAAAAAGAAGAGCCGCTTACTTTCTTTCTGGCGACATCGAGTTCAAGATCGGTTGTGAAGAACTCGTCTTGCGAAAGAGCGGGAATCTAAACAGACAAAAGAACCATGCAGGCAATTGTCTTTCACCACACGTTAATTACAACAATACAGTCAATGTACTCATTTCGTCACCAACTTCAGTCACCAGGTGGAGTTGAATCCCCGAAGTCCTTCTTCTACCCTAGTAGGGGATTTGAATCCACAACTTCCCAGATGATAGTTCAGCATGCTCTATCTACTCGCTCTGCACACCAAGCAACTCGTAAAATATTTTAATAAAAAAAACTAGAACAAATTGTAATAGCATTAACCTGGAATGGGTTTCCTGTTGCACTCCGCCTGGTCCCTGAGGTCACAATCACTTAAAAACTACCTGATTCAGCCATGTTTGGACTGGGAGCGCTTCTGAAAGGTGCGCTATATAAAACAAAATAATAATAATAATAATTAATAAATCAAAGACATACAGATGTAATCAAGCCCGTATGATGCATATAATCAAACCAAAATAATTGTCTGTTCGGACCTCTTCCTCCATCTCTTCCTCGTCTTCGTTGTTCCCTTCTTCCTGAAAAACAAACAACGCAAACATCGAGATGTGAAAATATTCCATAAAAACACATCTACTTCCGTAGATTCATGGATGATAGGCTTCTAAAAATTTCAATATGGTGTACAAACATATCAAACTACAATATAGTAAAATTTCAGCCAATTCTGAGATAGGTCAGTTACAAGGTACATTGCATATTTGATATTTTCACATTAATGAATAATTTAGCATATATACATAGTGCATGTTTGGCTGCTTTGGCATGCTTTATAATCGTTCAG
Organism: Lumbricus terrestris; assembly: GCA_949752735.1. NCBI lineage: Eukaryota > Metazoa > Annelida > Clitellata > Crassiclitellata > Lumbricidae > Lumbricus > Lumbricus terrestris. The sequence continues at coordinate 34,695,147 of OX457046.1, read as the reverse complement.
CTGTTTCAGCACAAAAAGGGCAAAACTAGGTTCAGACGGGCCACTTGAAATAGCCCTCAGGCCGCCCGCAGGTTTGACAGCCCTACTTTAAGATCACGCTGCAGCACCCAGAAGGCCCAAAATAAATGTTCTGAAATAAGCGTTACATTATGTTAAGCCTTTAACACACAGCCAACTCACGTCCGAGTTACTTGCACTACACGTCCGGTCAAACCATTGCAGCGAAGTTGCTCTGCAAGAAAGAAACCAAGAGTGTGTACCGATTTTCATAAACATACGAATGCACACATACACAAATGCACGCATGTACAATCGTACATGCACACACACACACACACTCACATGCATGTGTATACACATTAACACAAGCAAACACATTATGTAAGACAGGCTTCAACCAACATAATCGTCCTGCTGAAACTATTAACTTCATATGAATTAACTAACTCCTGAAATGAAGTCAGTAATGTCTTAATGAATTAGACATTGTAATAACGGCTCTATACTATATTATGACAACAATAGCATAACATATTATAATACATTATCATTATTATATATTATAGAAGTCATTATATAATATAATGTAAAAAAAAACTATCAACCCAAACTTATGATGACCAAACAGTCAATCACAAGATGACAAGCATATAAGTCTACACATCAAATTTCAACTTATTCTCCTGATGATACATGTCTGTTTATTGCCACCATTTGACCAGTCTCCGATAAAAAATTGAACTCTCAACGTTCAAAAGACGACTGAAATTCTGATTCCTCTGGAATGTGTCTCATCATAAATAGTCTTCCTCAGCCGAGATACAGTACTTCAAAGGGAAACAGCCGGGAGCAGCAGTTTGGATGGCCACATGGAGGCATCAGAAAAAAAGAGCCTTCACTTTCATCATGTGTAATCGCTTACGATAGATTCCCAAGTGTATCGCTGTTGACCATCTCACTGATAATCCCAAGGGTTTCAAAGGCCACGGGAACAAAGCAGCAGACCAGCTCAATGGTAGTATATATAATATATTCGGTTGGATACAGTCATAAAAAGTATCAGCGTCTCCGCTCATATATCTACCCAAGCATCATCACTGTCACTTTCCAATAAAAGCATTGTCATAGTTGATAATACAAATTATTATGAGAGTAAGTAAGATGATTATTGACAAAGCATCAACACCTTTATATGACTGATGTCATTTTGATATGAGATCATATTATGATCTCATATCAAAATGACATCAGTCAGCACAAACTACTTCCAAGTAAATGATGAGCGTCAAAAGGTCATTCGAAAAGGTCATATTAATGGATGGATTGGTTTTTCGCTGAATAATATTTGACAGTACTTAGCAACAGCGCCAAAAAACTAATAGTAATTGCACTGTACACATATCTGAAGCAAACTAAACAGAATGAATAGTTTAAGTCTTATTACGCAGAGATCGAACAATCATCAAGTTTATTTTCAAACAGATATTGTTAAATACAGATGTTAGATGCAGATACCATCATCATCATCGTCGTCGTCGTCATCAATCATCATCATCCTCATCAATCATCATCCTCATCAATCCTCATCAATCCTCATCATCAATCCTCATCATCAATCCTCATCATCCTCATCCTCATCCTCATCCTCATCATCCTCATCATCATCATCATCATCATCATCATCATCATCATCATCATCATCATCATCATCATCATCATCATCATCATCATCATCATCATCATCATCATCATCATCATCATCATCATCATCATCATCATCATCATCATCATCATCATCATCATCATCATCATCATCATCATCATCATCATCATCATCATCATCATCATCATCATCATCATCATCATCATCATCATCATCATCAATCATCATCATCATCATCATCATCATCATCATCATCATCATCATCATCATCATCATCATCATCATCATCATCATCATCATATGCTAGTCCCTCATCCTTTCTCAAAATGTTTGACAATTGCTTTAATATAATTTAACAAGAAATATGAAACAAAAGTCTTAAAAAAAGCATATGGAAGCAATAATTATGAGTGCTAGACAGAAGCGCTCCTTACTTGTAAAGAATCTGTGACAGAGACACCTTCTGCGGCGAATCGAGCAGAAACTAGAAAAAAGTTAGTAACCACATTTAAACAGGATAAATTCTATTCACATATAAATTTGCTAAAATAATAATAATATCGTCATCAAGCAAAGCAGAAGACATGACATCACATTAAATCACATTTCATTACATTGCATATGCATACAAACGAAGAGTATCACACATTAAATCACATTTCATTACATTGCATATGCATACAAACGAAGAGTATCAAACACAAACTTAAGTAGAAACATATGCACAAACATATATTGTATACCTATCACATACCCACATGCATCATGATGCATGCATACATAAATCTATACGCAGACATAACTTACATAAATCTATACATAACCACATAGCACCCCATTAAGATCTTTTGATTGATATCTGCATCATAGTCTAAAGATAATCACAGATACATACTAACTTACTCATAAGCAAACAGAATCATTAAAAAGAACCTCAACCTGTCAGCATCGTGCTTTCTCAGTTTCCATCCATCCATCTGAAATAGTCTCCCGTTGGAGATACCACCCTTTGTATCAAAGTGGCTGGACTGGGAGCGCCTCTGAGTGGACTTCCTGAAGGGGTGCTAAATAAATTCTTGAAATGAACGAACGAATGAAAACCACATGCTGACCTCATTGAGAGCATTGGCCCAGAGTTTTATGCCGGGATCAGCGTCGGAGATGAAGAAATTCTCTGTGTAGTCCGGGTATCCTTTTAAAAAACAAGAAACAACAGAGAACGTTAGGAAGCTCTACCATCACATAAACAGTTGCACACACCAATCATGTTTGTTTGTTTGTGTGTGCACTTGTTATAGCGCCCCATCAAGATTTCTACTCAGAAGCGTTCCTGACTACAGCGCGGACAAAGCGCTGAGCAATTGTGAGTGAAGGACTTGCTCAGGGCCTCTACACGGCAACTTGAGGTGGAAGCACTTCTGGTTAGTTTTCCTGCTAAGGCGCTACACAAATATTCAACGTGAATAAATGCATGATTGAATGAATGCTTGAATGATTGATTGAATAACTGAATGATTGATTGAATGAATAACTGATTGAATGACTAATTGAATGAATGAATGATTGAGTGAATGAATGATTGAGTTAATGAATGAACGAATAAATGAAAAAGCATCAAAAATTATGCCCAATTGCCCTACAAATATTTCTAGTGTAAAGTTTACTTGCCTGATGGACATTGCAGCTTGAATTGATAGTCGTTTGCAAGGACCATGCTCAGGCAGACCCCTGAGGCATCACATGTGTGCTGAAATTAATTAAATCAATGTTAGAATCACACTACAAGATGTAATGTAAAGTGAAATTTAGTCATTTCTGTAGCGACACTCTCAGCCACGGCCATTCAGTAGCGCTCCCAGTGCTAGTATCCTATAAAAAAATGTCTTAAATAGAGAGGGAGAGAGATGTGTAGATACAGTGATCCAGAAAGAATAGTCCCACTCAGAGTGGAAGGGAGGGAATCCCATAAGGACGGATAAATGATGATGAAGGATCGAGTTTGAGCAATAGTGGTCCTAGCTCGTGGGGTAAACAAGTCAGACCTGTCCAGAGAGTGGCGATGAAAAAGAACCATCATTTTCACAAATGAGAAACAAATTAATTAGAAAAATAAATATCTATCAAATAAACAAAAATATTAAATATTGATCCTGATAAATATAACGCTTCAAAAATCAAAATTTAGAATTATGACAACACAGATAGATCTGCCATCTAAGAAATGATAAACAAAATAAACAAATATTAGACATTTATCAAATAAATAAAAAAATTATAAGAAAACGATAAACAGTTCAAATCAGCATAAGAATTGAATGGTATAAGCCAATAACTCGTTTCCTGCATGCCTTCGAATATTTTTCACATGTTTTCACATTTTGCTACATGTTTTCCAACGTCTTCCCATGTTGCTACACGCAAGTTCCCCTGTGTTTTCACATGTTTTAGCATTTTGTTACACCTGGAAGTTTATAGATCTATCAGCTCAACCACCATCTTCAACAGAGAATCATGTTTAAGCACCAGTTTCCAATATAAAGGCCGGTCCACCATTCTGTCTGGATACGTGGATAAAACTGAGCTGCAAATATCACACAGTCAACTGGGATTTTTCGAGAATAGATCCAGAGGTGAAAGAATGAAAGTCCTACTTCATCCTAATTAACATCGCATTTTAAACACTGAGGCACAAAAGATTCATGTTACAACATCTAAGTTTATTCCCATCATAACTAAATGAATCTGAAAAGATCTTCCGAGTCATACTGATAAGCTGACCCTGGAAGATACACAGATGACACAGCTTATACCACCTGAGAAAAGGGTCTGGTTGGTTATAGTGGCCCCATAATCTTCTCTAATAAGCACCTCTCCATGCTCTTGGTTACTCATTCTGACTTTCTAAATTTGGAAGGAGGTATGACCACTTGGGATTGTGACACAGACTATGTCTTGCCCTTCTATGCCAAAGTCCCCAGAGAGTCATTCCGACACCCAGAAAGGTGGTTCATCGTACTGAAAACAGCTTTCAGTAACTAGTGACATTTATATCATGGAACCAAAGACATCTGAAACTTACCCCATGCAATGAAAAGAATGGCAACAGTTTCCAAAGTCAACAGCCTATGGTTTTTCTATACACCGAATGCCTGTCTGAGTTTCTAGTATATCATCAGGGTAACTTTTACCGCAAACACTATTTGGAGCTTTCATCCCTTCTCAAAATTTCAACAAAATTCTTTCATACAACATGACCAAAAATACCATAAAAGTAACAAATCGACAGCAACTTCCTAAATGTTAGCAACAAAATGACCTTAAAGCTTTCAAAAAACCTGCAGACAGAAAATTACAAATTACGAAATACCGTAATCCTTGGATTTGAAAATAGTGCTACAGTAGTTAATTCATTCAATAAAGACTTGATGGTTCGATTGTGCAGAAATAATTCCAAGTCTCAAACAAAGCTCTACATGCAATATTTTAATTAGAGTACAATCCACAGTTGGGTAGGAACAATACACCTTACAGCAGTATTTGGACAAAACATGACATGCCAAATGACCAAAAAGAACAGACCCTGCATTGAAATTCATTTGCTCTTATTGCTATCGAAAGGCTAGAATTATGTGCAGATGCTATCAATAGTTACTATCAATAGTTACTGAATATATAACAAATCTTACAAAATAAATCATTTTCTGCTTGGCAAACTGGGGTTTACTTCCTGTCTAGATGAGTTGACAGAGTATGAAAGCAAAATTCGCTTGACTGTTTTGGTCATTGCAAACTTGGGTATGTTGGTCAACTATTAAATAGGTGGTCAGAAGAGCAAAAGGTATATCACATAAACCATCAAGATGTCACAAATCAAAAGGCCACAAATGATTGCCCTGAAGGCCATAATAATAACCAGACAATGCTTGAGGAATGTACAATTATTATGAAGCATGCCTTGCATTTACAATAAGCCTGTTATAGCAATCGCAAAATGAAGGTAATGAGCTGGCAAATGGAATGAACGGACGACGAGCAACCCTAAAAGCTGGTCCGATATTCTTGATGGAGCGGAACAACGCTAGTTCGCTAAAGAAGCTGTTATTAGCCTCAGTTCCGATGTCCTTTCCGGGTCTTAGTGGACCTCTACGACTTCCTGTGTAAACAGAGTAGCTGACAAAAGATATCTCAGAAACTACGCAATTCTGAAGTAAAACACTACCTGCAACAGAAATATCTGGTCATTCGATGTCGTGTCTTGCCATGTATGAAATTCATTCAATAACTCTTTCAAAGTAGGCTCATCTTCTCCTCCAGTTGCCATTTTGAATCACTGATTGCTTAAGAATCATTTGCCGTCAAACGCTTCGATAATTTATTCGATAGGTGCCGCCACTGTTTGACCTTAATCGCCAGGTGGCGCAAGAAACCGGTCATACATAGAGCCATAAATAGCTTTACTCTGTCTGTAGATATCGCACCATAGAACGTAGTCTGGTAGAAATTCGGAAAATAGCAAATAAGCTGTAGTAATAGGTCTATAACAACAAAATTTCGACGGCAACTTTTGATCCATCCAGAAGCTCCAAACTCCGCCACTGCTCGCACTCTGAGAGCGCCAGTCCCAAACCTGGACAAAGAAGGAGGGTGACAATAATCATCTTTGCTATGACAGTGTCATTAAACGGCAAGCCTTGCATTTTCGTTTATTGGCTATAGGTAATTCAACAGATCTAAACTAGATTTTGCTGTTTTAGAAATAACTAGAAGCTATAATAATTATTATGCAGCATAATTTCTACTGTAGTGTAATGGATTGATCGAGTGTGGCAGCTTATGGGCCTTAGACGGGCTTCGCTAACATAACTGCAATTTAGGCCTACTAGGCTACTACCCGAAAAATTGCAACAAGTTGGAAGTAACGAATAATTAAAGATAAGATAATAATATATAAAAAAATGCTCCCCAGCCTTTCAGACAGCGGCGCCCGCAGGATTTTTTTCTTGTACGCACAGAAATTTTCGATGGAGGGGCGAATAGGAAATTTTTTTCGTTAGGTCGCCGAAAAAACTGATGACCTTTTTTTTAGTCATCAACCTAGAATTTACAAAACATACCTTTTCTATCCGCCGAAAAAACTGATGACCTTTTTGGGGTCATCGCGCTGTACGCACTTACGTATGTGCGTACGTCTGCGGGCGCCGCTGCTGTACGCACTTGCGTAAGTGCGTACGCCGCTGCTTTCAGATCTCCTAATAACTCATTTTATTAGAGAAATTTGCTCACCTTCCCCTTCCCTGGGCCGTCCACCCCGCCCTGACCTGAGTTTTTGACTCACTTATGATTCATCCAATATTTTCCACTGGACTCCGGTTGCACTCATCCAATAAAGGGATAGAAGCCCCTGATCACTCATATCTCACCAAAACCCTGGAGCAAAATAATAATATAGCCCCTGTGGATAATTTAGGAAACCGAGGGATTACACATAGCTTTGGCAAAGTAGCAGTAGCATGAAGTAGCGCATTGGAGAACATAATAAAATTATTGGCTTGGAGGGCGAGAGGCAACAATTAAGTTCGAGCCCTGTAGGGCGGTCATGCATTGTAGGCTGCTATTAGCGCCGTGTATTGCAGGTTATTCTGTTAGCAGTCAAGGTCTATATCTTCTGTAATTTGTGTTCTTGTGAATTGTTTAAATTGCATAAATGTAGGCTACACTGTAACCGGTTGTGGTCTGTCAACCGGATTGTTTCAATAAAAAGAAAAAAATATTATTAGAACAATATTATATTATTATAATAGCAGGTTTTATAATGATATCCTGATAATAACCATCTGAAAGAGTAATTTCACGACAAAGAGCGAGAAAATCTGCATATTCAAACTCAATCTTGTTAGGCAACTTCAGAAAAATCAGACAGGCTGAATTAATATCAGTCTTTGGAAAGATCGGAACACATCCATAAAAGTTACATAAAACTTCACACAATCTCACATTTGGCCAACAAACATAAAAATTACTAAGTTTTAAATTTAAGACAATAAAAAAGCAAGCCATGAATGACAAACTTTAATGCAAAAATATACTTTGTATAACTTAATTCAATGTATAAACCTGCTGAACTAATAGTGAAAGTTTTCACTCGTGAAAAACAACTAAAATATTCGAAATGCCAAATACCTAAGAACCACAATATAATGACACGACACGTGCAAGTTATCTTGACCTCTCTCCAACAGTGGCATAGACAAGGGGTGGTTTGGGGGTTAAACCCCCTATTGACCTAGGGGAAAATTTTAAAGGTTATTTATCCGCTTACATAAGAAAAGAACAAAAACAATTGCTTGTAGTAACAATTGTTTTTCTTACTTTATTCCCTTTGTTACTTTATTCCCTTTTTATTTACTGTAATACTGTTGGGATTGTGTCATAAAGGGCATCCGGCCAGGCCATAAAACCCCAACCCCCGTCCCCATCATAAATTCCTGGCTACGTCACTGCTCTCCAATTAGATTTTCTTGCAAATTAATAATAATTACAAATCATAATAAGTAAAAGTTCTAGTAGTAATTAGAAGCAATTAGTAGAAATTGTAGTCCAAGTTTTCATCGGGCGAGATCCTTCATATTAGGAATCAAATGTTACATTATAATCAGGCGCTACTGCGACAGATAAGCTCTTCCAGATTCACTAATGAATTCCTGATCTTTCAAAAGTGACAGTTTCTTGCTCTGCTGGACGAGGCGATCGAAAAATGCAGACATTTCAAATGTTTGTGAACGATAGCGTTTGTGAATCATTGTGGCAACATCTATCTGTTTTCCTGAAGAAAAAACCCAGTCATGTGTCAGCCAAAGCCGCATAATTTCAGAAAAATTCTAAAGTAATACTCATAGTTATTTATACCCTGAAATGTTATATGATTGGATCTACTTCACTCCATAGTTTTCTGGACTCTTTAAAGGGTAATGTCAGCTTGATGAGGCCCATACTACATGCAAGAGTTCTATTGGTCCACGGATACCAAAGGCCACCGCCCCTCCGCTCTGCACAGAAGGGGTGCTCTTGGTTCCATTGGCATGAACTGCAACTATAAAAATTGAGCCTTCCCATGGTGGCCCAATAGTCCGGAATGGGCTCCCACAGGAGCTGCATCTGCTTCCAGAGGCTCTAACTGTCCAGAGCATTTTTCTATTCAACTGAAAACTGCTTTTATGCCGTGCTAGAGTTAGGAGCGCCTCCAAGTAGTCCCCCTGTAGAGGAGCTACAGAAATTCCGGAATGAATAAGTAGACTCTGATGCATTCATTCTTTATTCACAGCAAAATCTACTAAGAGGCGCTCCTGGCCCAGAAAAACCAAAAAAGCAAACTTCAACAGTTGGTGGAACTGAGAACAGTTTGGGAGGTGCTGCATAGTCAAGGGAGGCCCATTCCAGGTTATTGCACGCCCCACAGAGAAGAAACGGCTCTGCATTGTCACAGAGCAGGCAAAAGGAAATTAAGTCACCATGGAGAGCAGAGTGCAGTGGACTGTGCAAGCAGAAAGTAATAATAATACAATAATTTATATGACACTGTAACACATCCATGCTGATACAAAGGCACCTTACAAGGTAGCTAACAGGCGGAATAAGCCCAAGGAAAGAGGCGGTTAAGCTATTGCAGACAAGAAGGTACCCAGCCTGATGATTATAAGCTCAATGTCAGGACTTTTTTAACATGCAGTTGTACACAAAATGTGCAGTTCTAAACAGATTTGTGCAGTTATAGAAGCACTTCTGTTCAGTTAAAACTAGCAAAAAAGGTCATTGTCCTCGGATTGGAAGTAATTTACCATGGAGGATTGGAAGGAAAAGAAGGGGTTGTGCAGTTCTAAAAATTCCTTAAAAACAGCCCTGCTCAATGTGTCTTGAGTCTAGACAGAAACAAACCTGTTGCTACTGTTGGAAAAAGTGATCGGTCGAAGGTGAATGGTTCTTCAACTTGCTTGAAAACATCTTTGTTGAACTTATTTTCGTCAAAAGTGTCATTCTACAACACAGTCAGACATCAGTGATCGTTGCAAAAAAATATAATCATTCGCTATACACAAGATTTTTAAGTTTAGTAAGCTCTTTACTTTTAGTAACATCATCGTAGGTCCAACGGCTACTTATTAAATCATTCATTCATTCTTTGGATTTACTGAGGCGCGTTCCCAACCCAAACACGGCAAAAGCAAACAGACTTGAGAGATTTGTGAAACAAAGTTGATTGGTAATAAGCGCAGCTCTGAAGAGAGGCCACTTCAGAAGAGCCCAGATGGATGGCCCTACAACCGAGAAAGCTCGGCACTGCCTGGTAGCTAAGTGAAAACTGAGATCATGGAACTAGGAGCCGCCCCCTCAACCCTCATATCATATATACATTTGTTACAGTTAATACACATTACTATGCTTGCACATGGTACAGAAATACCTTTACAAAACCATCATCTTCATACAGTTAAGACCAGCTAGACACTTAAATGCCAGTTCTCATGAAGTACTAATATCAACAAGTACTACACATAGCACATTCAAAAGAAAAGTAATGGTCTTTTCCACCACATGTTAGAGAACTTTTTGGACAAAATTTCTAACGAATTCTAGTCAATAGCACTAAAAAACTAAAAGACAATCTGATTAATAGCTAATAAAAAGAAAGTCTCAAACTACCCAGTGTTGCAGAAGTTCAGTTATGAATAAATTCCACCTTGGATAGTAATACCTGAAACAGAAACATATTACATGTTTAACTATCTATTCAAGTCGGCAGAAACTACAAAAACAAAGTAGCTAATATTGAAATCTTGTTACTGTTGAGATTTTTATTATCACATCAGCCAAAAATGAAAATCAAGATTTGCTTCTATTATTTCAATCAAATCAAGAAAATAAATACAAATAATTTGTAAAAACTGGCCCAATTTTTGCCTGTTTCTTTTCAATGTTTGCATAGTTTCTTTATCATAGACTTTAATATGAACTCAGTCAATACATACGCCTGTGTCAAGCCAGACCACTGTTTCTTAGCATAGTCCAAAATCTAGACACAAAAACAATCATAAATTTTAAATCACAAAGTTAAACCATATCCAAGAGCACCATATCTACTAAAAGTCCTCGCAAGTACTCCCAAGTTCATGCAAGTACCCCCCCCCAATGTCTGCAAATACCCAAAAGTAACGTCAAATACTCAAAATCACTTGCATGCATAAAGCGTATACAGAAACATCTAGAAGTGCTTGCAGGCATCCAAAAGTGCTCACAGGTATACAAAAGTGTTCAAAAGTGCCCCGGAAGTCCACACAAGAACCAAAAAGTATTGGTGAGCAACTATGAAAAGTATCGACCTACTTACTGCGAACTACTCTTGGCACAGCCATTGTAAACAAACAGTTAAGCACCTAAAACATCCGCAGTTTCTTAATGGCACCATGGTCTGAACCCCCAGCTTGTAATCCCAATGTTTCAGCAGCTCCCAAAGAGAGCAAAGTCACAAGAAAAACCTTATTCAGTCGCAGCAGTGTCCATGAGAGAAATTCCAGGGTCTAGGCAGATCAAGCATGGGCCTCTTAAACAATCTGATTCATCGTATAAGAGGCATTTCATAAATGTTTTAAAACAATACAATACAAAATTCTATTTGCAGCCGCATCAAATAAGATATACCGAATAATTTGAGCAGAAACTCTTCATTAGTTTAATCGACAGTAGCAGTCATATAATTAGGACAACAAAGTATCTGCATAACGTACGTTGGTACCCGTTGGTCCCCAGAGCGTAAGCTGGTTCCTCGCGTTGTACTCATACAGCTTACGTTCGTTGTCATCGGTTGCAAGAGCCTTCGCACTTTCCAACCATCGACCCAGGAGGAAATGTTCGTCAGTGGCCAGAACGTCTTCCAAGTCCGAGATCAGTGTAAGAAATGACTTGCTTGTTGATCTAAGAGTTAAGCAAATTGCAAATTAGGCCACATCTGGAGTGCCCGTTGTTCCTGAACAAATCTCATTATCTACTTGGTTCAAAGTGCTGCTTTAATCTGCTGGTTTGTTCACAATTATTATTATTATCATTATTATTTTCATTATTATTTAATTATTCAAGTTAGGTTGTTCAGAAATGCTCCTGGCCCAACCGCAGCTAAGTTCCGAGATTCTCCAGGAACAGAGAGGAGTGATCTCTGGGCAATAAGTGCAGTGTAACAAGGAGGCCATTTAAACAAAAACTGATTTCATGTATTGTTAGCAACCGAAAAGTTCAGACCAACATGATTATTTTGATGTTAAAGTAAGCGAAGTGCAGTCTACAGTAAAATCCTAAGAAGACACGGTTATGCTGATACAACATGTGATACACTAGGATTTGTGAAAAAACATAGTCCTGAACAAAAAGTGTCATCTGGGCGAACTTCACATGTAGACAGACAGACGCTTGCTTACTTGAACGTGTCCAAATCCTTTGCAGTGTAAGCATCCAGCATTTGGTTGTAGAGCGCCATGGAAATAAGACTCAGCGACTGTCTTGTAACGTCGACCAAATCGTACCTGGAAAAGGCACGTAAAGAAAATTTGCATAATCAACCAAATCGTACCTAGAAAAAGTCATTCAAAAGAAACAGGCATCATTTAGTATGTAATAATAATAATGATATTCCTTTATTGAACAATCCGGTTGGAAAGGAAAAATCCGGTTGACAGACTGCAACCGGTTAGTTACGCAATTGAAACAAATCACAAGAACACAAAACACAAGAATAAAATTTAATGATCTTAGTTGCTAACAGAACAGACAGCCTGCAAACAAAATCACTGTTACCATGATAGACCAAAAAAACAAAGATCAAATCGATGAAAATAAATTATTTTTGTAGTAATTGTAGAAAAATTTATCCCTGCAACAGCAACCTAAAAAATTAAGATAAACACCGACAAATAGACCTCTTGTAAGGAATAAGGTAGAAATAAAATGCATTTCACACAAAATAGTGACTATATAACATTGTACTTGAAAAATTTGCTGCAACATTTGAAAAACGTCAATGGCGCAACATTCCAAGCTATTATTATTATTATTGAGTTTTTATATAGCGCAACATCAAGGTAACCTATTCAGAAGTGCTCCCGGTCCAACCACAGATAAATAAGGCAGTTTATAAGTGTGGAAGGAACATAGTGGTGTGATAACAATTGATCCGTATTCTATACCTGTTAGGAATGGAATAGATTATATGCTAAATATCATCTCGTTGGGCTCACTTGAAAAGTTTGCTGCCAGAAAACTTCCCTGGTGCCGAGACAAAATGATCCCAAGCGAGAAACACCTCCTCAGGCTTGTACCAGATCTGTTTAAAAAACAAGAAAAACTGTGCAGCAAACTTGCTAACCATTTTTAAACACTTGCAAATTATGCACAATGGGACATATAACGTATCATTATAATAAATCTATGTAATAATTGGTAATCAAAGATGCAAATTAAATCACAAGTTGAATATAAAATGATTAAAATTTTAGCGTCAAACAAGTCATCTATACTACATGAAAAAAGCTTGCACACTGGGAATCACTTCTTTTTTACACTTTAAGATCTTATCTACACTTTAATAACTGATCTTGCTTCTCATGGATGACAACAAATTAGTATCATTATCAGTTTCCTCTGCATCAGAGGACAACAGTAAGTCAGTTAGGATGCTAAAAACTACAAACAATGCACAAACACATAAAGCAAACACAAGCAGCTGGACAGTTGTTAATATTAGTAAATTTAATAGATAAGAAAAATACTGAATTCTGGGGTCTATCATTACAAGGCTCTACTAACATCAGTGCTCAAGTGCACACTTGCACTGGGCTCAAACATGAAAATAAAATAAAAAACGGAAAGTCGTTTTTTCGAAATAATAAAAAACGACAAAAAACGATAAAAAAACCGGAAACTAATTTGCCTTTGCTACATCTGAAATTTCATTTTCAGCTTACAAACCTTGCTTAAGCCTTGTGCAATTTTATCAAGAACTGCAAATAACACAACTTTATTATTAGGCCAAAATAATTGGTATAAGTAACATTAATCTACCACAGTTAATTTTTCTTATAACTTTGGTTTAATAAGAAATTCGGACAAATTAAAGGTATTGAAATCTTTTCAAATTTAAATTGTAGACATAAGTCCACATTATAAGTTTATGCTGATCAACATAACACAATTAAAATCTAACCAGAAGCAAAAAACACAGATGTTTACTAAATTATATATTGTACATTTGTGCTTAAAATTGTTACTTATAAATATTAATTATAGGCCCATGAATTTTAGATCAAAATAACTCTTACAAATTTCATTTCTTGTAGGAATCTACTACATGTATTTCTCAAAATTATGACTTAAACAATTACATAAAGACCCTATAGTTAGCTGCATCCTTGAGAGTACGGTGAAGACGTATGGAAGGAATATCAGACAAAAATTAAATTAAGGAAAATAATATTAGACAGTAAATAATTAAATAAAGTTACATAAAAATCGAAAAAAACGATAAAAAACGATGGGAAAAATAAAAACCAAAAAACGACGTTTTGTGGGAGAGAATAAAAAACAAAAAAACTTTTTTACAACTATGATAATATGTAAGCTGAAGCACACATATGACAACCGAGGAATACAGCAAACAGGTTACACAATGTGTATACACATCTCAACAAATGGGGCTCCCTGACAGACGAGTATTGTTGCCCCTTTAGAGATAACTCTTAGACACCAAGAAGCAAGCTCTGGGGTCGACAATGTGGCAGTATCTAATTAACTAGAATGAATATGTACTGCTCGAATTTGCTGATGCTGTGATGCCTGGTGTCAATAAAATCTTGAATTGATAATAATTGTCAATTTCATGCCATACAGTGGAATTTTAACCACGTAAACCAGGACGAAATCACACAGGCAATAAGGCAAGCACAAAAGGTCAGCACAAGTTCACATCCTTTACAGTTACCTCAGGTGTGATTCGATTGTAAAGACTCGGCTTTGCAGTAGAAACATCCAAACCAAAATTTTGATGCCCCGCAATAGTACAGTTGTACACGCTACCCTGATCAGAAGACACGTCAAAGAAGAAAAATAAGAACCACAGCTATTCAAGAGGAGAAGGCCAACACGTCCCCAAAGACTATGTTAGCAGCAGTCACATGCAAACAACGAGAATTAGTCACACAATGCCCATCGAAAGCCCACAATCTTAAAAGTAATGTTTCCACAGCGGATAGAATAATCCTCAAAAATTCAATTCTCCGCGCTTCAGATTGGACATTAAGGTGCGACCTTACACGCGTCATAAATTTATTTATAATAATTTTTTTTCAAAAAAATAATCCTCAATTTCGCCTGGAAGTTCTGCTACGTAAACAACGAGGATTGTTTCTCCAGCATCTCAGAATCACACTTCTGTGCGATGGCATGTTACAAATTTCATATTTAGCAGTAGTAATAATAATAACCAGGTTGGTTGTGAAATCTGGGACTAGGCCTGATTACTTGGAGATTCATGTTTTACTCCTAAAATAATTTGCATAGATCCTGAAGAATCACCGATACCTTTGTAAAATAATAATAGCAATAATAATAACAATAACAATAATACTTTTATGATACAAAATCTGGTACATTCAAATAATTTGCATAGATCCTGAAGAATCATCGATACATTGATACAAAATCTGGTACAATATGGTCAATTCAATATGGCATGAATTAAATTTTTTGAAGCTTTATAGAAGCAAGATACTTGATAGGGTTTATTCTGTACAACTTTGCATCAATCACTAGCAGTCTAAAGCCAAAAAAATGTTGTTTTCTATTGCTACCAGAAAAAAGTATCACTAGCCTATTCCATAAAATGTACTAAGTAATTAGACACTGCCTTGCCCTTCAATTTCTCCCATCGCTTGGTCACATTACTTCTAAGAGTGTTGAAGCATTCAGTGTTCCTAACAAGAGTTAACTGTCAACAGTCTAACTTGTCTGGTTGCGGTTATAAAGCATGGGGACCAAAGCATAGAAATTAAAGTGGCTGACGTAGAAGCTAAGTTTTCTGCTCGGTCGTGAATTCACCGGCTCCTGTCTGTGATGCCTCTCACCCGGGGTTGTGCAGTTGTACGCACTCGACTGAAAACAGAAGACTAAATGACTAAATGACCAAATGGCTAAATGACCAAATGGCTAAATGACTGAGGGCACATCAACTGGCGTCAGGAAGGCCTGAATGTTTAGGAAAGCATCATATTGCTGGTTCAAAAAATAAATAAATCAACGTGCTGCAACAAAATCTTAATTAAATGTCATAAAAACAATTATATGACAATTATCTGTCCCTTCTTAAAGTATCTCATAGGCAGACTGCCTTAAAAAATTAGACATGCAATCTAATATGTTTTGATCCCAGTTATAGAATGTGGAGCCAAGTAAAAGATAAGTTTTCGTACAAGCAAAGATAATGAAATCGCTTCCAGTACTCAAAACAAAATCAATCAACTGAATTAAAACCTTTATATCAACTATACCATATTTGCATAATTATTATTATATCTACAATGTACATTGAGGCAGAGTGATGGCTGACTCGTACTTTACATTGTACTTTACATTGTACTTTACATTGTACTTTACATTGTACTTTACATTGTAGCATATCGTATTGTACACAAAGATGTTTATAGCACCTCTTGCATAATGACTATACAGAGGCTCTCTCAATGGAAACTCCAAGAAGAAAAGATATGTTTCGAAAGAATCGGAGACCGGTGAGGACAAACGAGTCATTAGTGTGGGAGGAAGGTCATTCCAAGTGGAGGGGTCAGCCACGGGAAGTGAATATGATTCCAGGTAGTCCCATAAGGTTGACTCAGGCACCAATCCTTCCCACTATGGTACTCACCCCTGGGGAGTGGATGGCTAACAATCTGAGATATATTTATAAAATCAACTCCTCCTGTTTAACAACTTGTTATCATTATGTTTCAAGCTCCAACTACTTCAGTTGTCATTTGACAGTTTTGAGTTAAATAAACAAATATTAGATATATTATTATACATATCATATAAAAAATATTATATTTACATAAATAAATATATATACAAGCATTACATATATAAAACATATATATTATATAAATATATAAGAAATTATACATGTAAAATATATATATATATACAAATATTATATAAACATATCTATTATAATAGAAATATTTATATATATACAAATATATTACAAATATATAAATATATATTATGAAGTTATGAATGTACAGACCTTCAGCTTCTGCCAGGCATAGTCAACATCTTCATTGTACAAACCGTAGCGTCTTTCGCTGTAGTTCTGAATCCTATAAAACAAATTGACTCAAAAATCTAATCACGGTGGCTGGGCTGAGAGTGCAACTGAGTAGGTTTCTAGAAGGGGTGATATACAAACCCATATAACGTATGAATGAATGTACATTCTCCACTGCCTTAAAATACAAAGTGAATTTAAATGCTGTGCCGCAAACATCTGACAAAAAAGTTAGATCTTCCTCGGTCAAACCGCTCGCCTACTCATCCAGCACAATCAATTTTCAAACAGCCTACCCTTTTCAAACGAAAAGCTCTGGAAATACTAAACATTTCAGCGCAACGTTTCAGTTTTGTACTGACATCATTATTCTTAAAAACGGTCTTGCTACAGAGAATTGCTACGGACCATTTGGTGACGTTCCGAGGTTTCTGTCTCCACCCGTTCTCCAGCATGAACTCATATACGACGTAATTCTGATTGGTTCCTTCCATCGTCAGACCAATGCCAAGCATCGTACTGTTCGTAAAACTACGACCCTCAACAGGCCCCTGCATTGCAACAACAATACATTGTGTACTACTGCATTGCAATGACATACATTGTTTACCACTGCATATAGTAACAGCATACATTGTGTACTACTGCATTGTAACGACATACATTGTGTACTACTGTATTGTAACGACATACATTGTGTACTATTGCATTGAAATGATATACATTGTGTACTACTGCATTGTAACAACATACATTGTGTACCACTGCTTTGTAACGACATACATTGTTTACTACTGTATTGTAACGACATAATATTGCTATTGTTGACTACCAGTATGTGAAGTACTATGTACTAAGAACTTGCATCATCATGAGCAAGCTAAACTTGAGACTTTGGAACTCCCTGTCAACAGAACTGTTCAAAAAGAAATTAGAAGTCCACCTCTTAGCTGTAATTGAAAAAACTACCACATGGCTTTGTGCACGACTTTGTGCATGTTTTTATGTTTTTGGTCTAAACTGCGTTCATTGTATTAAATAAATTTTGCACTTCTCTTAGATTAAGAATGGACACCATAACCAAGCATTCTTTGAAGACATATTGTAATACATTAAATCATGTTTTAAAAATCACTGTAGCATTAATGGTTGATGAATCTTGGGTGACCCTGTTAACAGAACCACATGTTACTCTGGGTCTGCTCATTGGTGTCACTGGACACGAATGTCCAAATTGTTGCCTGCATGTATTCTGCTAATGAATAAAGTGACATGTATATTGTGTTGAAATGTATATTGAACTAAGGTCAACACATGAATCGTACACAGCGGCAACATTGAAAACTACACTTATACGTTTTTAAAGAGAAACAACATAGATGGAGAGTGCTACAGTGAATACCAACTGTGTTAATAGCATCAAGGACACCATACATCGTCAGCACTCCGCCATAATCATGAAGCATACACCAGATGAACGGTTGACCGTAGTAGGAATTCAACCGGCGGAACTGCGGAATAACCTCGGAAGTCAGGTCCAGCACTATCATACGACCCTGGAGAAAAAAGACTTTGGTAAAAACAGAGAATGATCAGGAAGCGTAACAAGAATAAGACTGTAATTATTACTCATTTGATTAATTCATTCCATGGACTTACACAGCACACCTTCAAGAACCCCTACTCAGGAGCGCCCCCAGCCCAGCTACGGCTAAAGAAAAAAAACTTGAGCGACCTACAAAACAAAAATATCTGGCTGACGTCATACTTCAACCTCACTCAGCTTCCTCCCACCGCCAACTTCGTTCATCCAACAGACTTTACCCTTTGGTTACTCGCTCTAGAACAGTGCTATGTCTCAATCATTTGCCTCAATGGGTCCTTCTCTATGGAATGCACTTTCACCTTCTGCTCGCTCTACAATTGTGTCTGGAAGTCTCTCTTCTTCCTTAGACTCTTCTCTCGCAGAGCCTTGCACACAGGGTGCACTCTG
Organism: Lumbricus terrestris; assembly: GCA_949752735.1. NCBI lineage: Eukaryota > Metazoa > Annelida > Clitellata > Crassiclitellata > Lumbricidae > Lumbricus > Lumbricus terrestris. The sequence continues at coordinate 34,676,136 of OX457046.1, read as the reverse complement.
AATGGTTCACCCTACTAGAGGTGGCTTTATTTATGCATAAATACAATACAATACAAAACAGAGTCTGATTCCTCCAAGGCAATATATGCAGCTCTGACGGGAGGTAATTCCAAACTGTGGGGTCAGCATTTGTAAGGCGCAGCAATATACCGATGAAGCAGCAATCAAAGAAAACTGTTTAAATGTCATAATTATGTGCAAATTAATTTAATTTAAAAAGTACCATTAGCAGTTGGTATTTATTTTAATTTTTTATGTTACTGAGTGAAAGAGCTATTCATTCATTCATCCCTTCAAGAATTTATATAGTGCACCACTGCACCCATAGGCGGAGACCTGGGCCGAGAATTGGGGGGGACGGAAAGACGCGAGATTTTCCGAAAAATTTCTGACGACCGGCGAAATCTCGGGAAAAATTTTTCTATTTTCGCCGCCAAAAAAGTTGATGACCTTTTTTTTTTTTAGTCATCCGCCCAAATCTTGACGAAATTTTTCTATTTTCGCCGCCAAAAAAGTTGATGACCTTTTTTTTTTTTTTTTAGTCATCCGCCCAAATCTTGACGGAATTTTTCTATTTTCGCCGCCAAAAAAGTTGATGACCTTTTTTTTTTTTATTTTTTTTTTTTTTAGTCATCCGGCCAAAATCTCGCAAAATTTTTTTCCCCACCGCCAAAAAAGGCTTGGCGCTCAAAACATTGGGGGGGACAAATGCATGGGCCGTCCCCCCCAACACTTTTATTGGGGGGGACCGTCCCCCCCTGTCCCCCCCTAGGTCTCCGCCCATGACTGCACCTACAAGAACACTCAGCTCTAGATGCTCCCATAAACTACTGAACCACTTAAATATAAGAAAAGGTTCCCCAAATCAACCAGACAGCCATCTTATTAGACAGTCAAGCCGAGAATTGCGGGGGTTTCAACCCCGAGTCTTTCTTAGAGCCCATAGTAAAGTCTGTTTATCACACCCCAATCCCAAGTGGATCATATTCCAATCCTCCACAGTTACCGGTAGTTTTCCACCCACAATTCTCACACAGTAGAGGCATAGACATTCGAACATGTTATGCTAAGGACCAGTCAGTCATTTAATCAGTCAGTTAATAAAAAAAACCAGTTTGTCAGTAATTGACTATTTACTTATTTTATTTATTTATTTTCTCCATTTTGCTATTGCGTCCCTTCAAGCTCTCTACTCAGAGGCGCTCCCGACTACATTATAATCTGAATTGAAGTTTTATGCCACAGTGCACGAGCAATTGTAAGTGAAGGACTTGCTCAAGGTCCCTACACAGTGGCTTGAAGTGGATTTGAACCTGGAACCTTCCGGCTCCAAGGCACCAAATGCCACCACTACACCACTGTGCCCCATCAAGACAGAATTTCTTACCAGTGGAACAGATGTTAGCAAAGCCTTAGCCTGCGTTGGTTGCCAGAATGGACTCAGAAACAGCCAGCCCTGCATCACCCTAGATCGAAGATAATATACTTCTTCATCAAATTATTATTATCATTATTATAATTAGAAAGTTTCATATCTATAGCACATCTTCAGTGTAGGCTACACAGAAGCGCTCCGGCTACACCAAAACCCAAGCTCTTACCAGTGGAACAGATGTTAGCAGAGCCTTAGCCTGCAGTGGTCTCCAGAACGGACTCAGAAACAGCCAGCCCATCATCACCCTAATTCGAAGAGAATATACCCGGTACTTCTTCATCAAAATTATTATTATTATTATTATTATTATTATTATTACTACTATTTAGGACATATGATATAGTGGCCCTGCAAGAAGCGCTCCGGTTGAAAAATCAAAGCAGAAGGAGAAATGATGACCATAGGTAGGACATGATGAATGTGGTGATGACTTGAGACATCAGTCACTTCTAAGTTCTTATCTACATACCCATAAAACCTCGACCCGGACCACCATGGACTACTCTTATGGACAACTCTTTTGACTCAACGCAGCGCTCGTGAATAAGCCGGTGCCCCGCGCTTGGCTTTCGAGTGGCGCTTTAGAAATTAGGAGATTACGATTATAAAAACATTATTTATTTGTTTATCTAGTTTCTTGCAGCAATTTACCATAGCGCCATTCGAGGCTGCCTAATCACGAGCGCTCCCAGTCTAACCTCGGTCGAATGACAGTCTTAAGAACAGTAGAAAAGAAACAGACAGACCAATAGGCATTTAACAAAGAGCACTAGGGAGCCCATTCAAGGCTACAGGGCCAGCCACTGAGAAGGAACGGCTCTGCCTGACAGCATTCCACGAGCGGAGGGACAAATATGTATATATCTTTAGAACACTTGGCACAGTACATTCTTAAGTATCTCACACAGTGTTTTCCCTATGCTAGTCCATATGATGTCATATGTCATTTGCAACTAGACCTTTACCCCAGGTAGGAAAACAATGTATAGAAAACCAAAAGAGAGTGAACAATGAAGGGCCCAAGCACACACACACACACACACATACACACATGCAGCAATAATATCAACTCCTGTTTAACTTGTTATCATGTGTTCCTACTACTTCTACTGAGGCCGGTTGGAATTAATAAACAAATATTATTACTATTATTGTTCTTAAGCATTTTATATTCAAATTTTGAAAACATTTTTGAAAAGCATTTTGTAACTCAAAACTGTGCTTTTTTGGCGTGCTAGAGTCGGGAGCACTCCCGAATAGACCCATTGAAGAGGCGCTATAGAAATTTTTAAATGAATGAATTATTATACCAAATTAAGTAGGCTTACCACACAGCTTGTGGGTCACTTGCCAGAAGTGCATTGTAAACAGCCTTACCAGCGGATGTAAGGTAGGCTGGATCACTGGAAAAAGATAGAACCAACAAATGAATACTTAAAAACTAAGCTGTACTAAGGATATTCGAAATCACTATACAGATTTATGAACCTAACTGCATTCAGCATATATCCGAAAGGATATCCACAGAATTTAACGTCAAAGCACACAATCATAATGGAAAGAACAAGCAAGATAAAACCTCTATTGCAAGTAAAACTCGAACAGGCCTGACTTCTTTACCGGAAGTAAATAAAAAAATGAAAAACAATTAAAAAAACCTCAAAATTCATAATTAAAACTAAGCAAAAATTGCATAATATGAATTTCTGTTGTGATTTCAGTTGAAGTAATCACAATCAGATTTCGATGTCATCATGATAATAATGGCGTTCAGATTACATTTCAAATATTTATGTTATGGTTGCAACATCGTCCTGTTGCATCTCAATGACTTGCATTTCCAGACTTCATGAAAAGCTTAAATTCTGGACAAGTTGTGTTTCACATTCAAGAAGATCAGATGAACGCCATGACCAAAATAAGTCTTAGATACAGGAAATATATTGCAATGACAATCGCACAGTTGGTGATTGTGGTTACAATGATTATGATGATGATGAAAATGACAATTACTATGATGAAGATGATGAAGATGATGACGACGATGATGATAATGGCAATCACGTGTCTGACCTTGAATGTGGATCCATTTCATTAAATGTGTCTGTGTTGTAGACATGGTCCGTACCAAATTCTTTGATATACTGAAAGACAAAGAAATGTACAAAGTACGATTTCGCTTTCCCTTCTTCTACAAAATAACTTCATGTACCATTCCACCCAAACCAAATCCATAAACCACCTTGATTGCATTAAAGTCATTTTTTAGCATCACCAATTGTCTATCACCAATACATAACAAAGAATACGAATTACCTTGAGAGATGTCTAAAGACGCTATAGAAACTGCCTGATTCATAGAAACATGCCTAAACTGTACTTACAAAACTCTCATTAGTGAGGAGCAACATAAAAGTATCTAAATAGATCAGCCGAGGGTTTAGAAGCAAAATTACATAACTAGAGTTAGGGTCTCTAGTATATTATGTGTACCTTTGCATGTCAGCACTATTCTGTTCATTCGATTGTTGATAAGGAATAAGATAATGTTCAGTGCTATAGAAGTTTCTGAATAGGAATGGGCATAATAATCCTCGTTTAATTAGAAAAGAGACAAATCCAGGTGACACACCGCACCCAGTTACACGTCAAAGCACATTAAAAATCAGTAACGACAAAAATATTGTGAACATAAAAAATTATTGACAATAAGTCCCATATTGATGATAAATCAATAGGTGCAATAAATTACATCAGTAGCTAGCTGCACAACATGCAAAAAGAACAACATTCACATATATGCTTCCTGAGACTCTTATTGAAACATTTTTGGTTCAAATCAAAACTTGGCTTTTTTGCCGTGCTAGAGTAATCCCCGTTGAAGAGGCGCTACAAAAATGCTTGAATGTATGAATACTAAATATGATTATTGACTAAAACACTTTACCTATTTATTTATTCATTCATTTAAAACTTGACCTATTTATTTATTCATTTATTTAAAACTTGACCTATTCATTTATTTATTTAAAACTTGACCTATTTATTTTATTCATTTATTTCTCGCATTTGCTGTAGTACCCCATCAAGCTCTCTACTCTACACCGAAACGCACGAGCAATTGCGTGTGAAGGACTTGCTAAAGGCCGCTACGCGCCGGCTTGAAGGTGGATTCGAATATGGAATCCTCCAGCTCCAAGGCACCGAACCCACCACGACGCCACTGCATCCCACATGACCTTTATCATGACAATGCTTAACGACACAAGGTATAGACTGATGGTTCATCAAAACTACTTTGTAAACAGTTGAAATATCCAGAAGATCAGAAAAAAGACAGAAGCAGCCTATGCTGGATAAGCAATACGAAGAAGACAAGAGCAATTAAACAAACCTCGTCGAGAAACGCTTTTCCAAATGTCAGGAAATGCGGGTCGTTCAGATCCAGTAGCATGGTGCTACAACCCGAATAAAATCATAATAAGATTATTATTCATTTTTAGATAATATCATGTGTCTAGAAATGAAGGAAAATGAAACGACTTAGACAGACCAAGACCACATCTGGATTTTTACACAACATAAAAGAGTCCATAAAATCACTTGGACTAAGACTAAGCGGGAGCAACGGACTTGACGAATGACCGAGGACAATTGAGTTCGTTTATTCGTACCCAATATCTCCAATCGGCTGGTGTCAAGAACTGATAATGATGATGACGATGAATATCACCTGTTAGACAATATAAGCATTTGTTCTGGATGTCCTTGTCAGTGTCGCTCCGTGACCTCTACTACCTTACCACGAGTGCACCGGGTCGTCCTCTCTCCACATGGTTTGCTCATCATCGCATTTGCCCAACCAGCAATCGTACTTTCTCAGTGGTTGGAACACGCTCCCTTTGACGCTACGCTCTTTTTCCAGGGTCCACTCTGACACTTTTATGCTCATCTCAAAACTTTATTTTTCAGCTGTGCTGGGGTCAGGAGCACATCTGAGTAGTGGCCACACAAATGAATGAATAAATGAATGAACGAATATATAAGTACACATCGTTGCCAAATAATAATAATAATAATAATAATAATAATATTTTTCTTTAATTGAGCACCTGCAAACACACTGCGCTTTACATTGTACAAGTTATGCAGTAATCTTAATTAACACAACACTGAACAGACAGCCTGCAATACATGGCGCTAATAGCAGCCAACACAGCATGTCCGCCCAATGGGGTCTCGAACTCGCTACCTCTCACTCTCTATGCCAGCATGTTACCCATTACTCGACCGCCCCCCGACCCGCGCTCCCCAGGCTGACATCAGGAGCTGATAACAATGATGGAGAATATAAACTGAGAGATAATATAAGTATTTCAAGAAATTTTAAATGAAATCACAGTGACTGAAAAAAGGTCCTACCAGCAGTACGTGTCATTGAACCCTCCCCATCTTCCCAGATGTGAGACCTTGGCCGTTGGAAAAATTCGCGTTATAGCATATGGAACGTCGCCGTTGAAAGCTGGAAGGATCGGAGTCATACCAAAGTCGCGCATTCTCTGAAGCACCTTGTGCTGTAGCGCCACCTGCTGGTCGTGCCAACGCTGCGGCAACGGACCTCCCCAGCCACGCATGTTCCCCATTCGAGACCTCAAGAAAAGAAAAAGTCGTTAGATAGTAAATACACTCAAAACGGACAAATCTAATACAGAATTCTATTTTTGCATCCTTAAAACACCGGCGGAAGATTTAACATACTTACAGGAAATAAACTGAACAAAAGCATAATAACGTAATTCTAATTCTGATATTTCATGATTTTAAGAAAACCAGTCCTCTAGACTAACCTAGGAGGCAGTCATCAGCATGAGGTTCAAACAACTTGATTTTCTTAGCCTCAAAGACGTTTGTCAAAAGCCAGTCCTCTCCTCGGCCATATCGTCCTACCACCAACTCATTATAGTCAGCCAGATGGAGAAGTTGAAGCAGAAATCTTGCAACTGACATCTGCCCAGGCAGGTTAGACCCCTCGATTGACCACGCACTATCTAAATATTATTCTGTTGCACACTAAACACTGTGGTGCTATTAGGTAATCAATACAAGATTCTCCAGTGGCAGCCTCTAACACACAATGGTATCCTAAAACAAAGCTGCTTGATTATTCCTCACCTTCATCCTTTATCGCTTGAAAACCATACTGTTTATTCCTTTTCAGACAGACAGACCACCATACAAAATTACAAATCGCTCTGGAACATCCAGCAATGGTGCTAGAGTTGAAAATAAATACAATCTGCCATGACCAAAATTATAAACATAATAAACAAATAAACATAATTATACACACCATGCAAGGAATGCTGGTCCACCAAAATGACCGTCTATTTCAGCTTGTTTGAAGCCCAGCTTCAAGTAAACCTATGTTCAGAAAATCAGACAGTATTTAGACAACGAAATAATTTTGTAACGCTCTTTAAACGAAATTCAATTTAGGCTGAAAGTGTTTTCACAAAATTTCTTACTAATGTGAAACCTTCAACAAAATGCTGTTAAGTGTAAACTGTACAATTGCAAACACATTAAACACAACATTGGATTTCATGAAACTAATAATTTAATTCATGTTCTGCTGCAGCAGTGAGGCACTTTTGAGCAATTGTAAAACCCATCTCCAACAAAATGCCCGTTCAACTAGGAAATTCCAGAACGCATCATTCATGGTAACCATAATAGTAACAAAAAATTATAGTAATCGTAAATGAAAGAACAAATTTCTACTGCAAAGTCCCTACATAAGAAGCAGAGGCGGATCCAGGGGGGGGCCAATCCGGCCATGGCCCCCATCTAGAAATTTCTTTCTTTTTTACCAGCTATTCTGACTCAGAAAGTTGACGTGGCCCCCCACGAGTAGTCCCGCAAGCCCCTCCCCATGCCTACAAGGTCTGTACGAATAAAAAAGGTCATCAACTAATTTTTTTCTTGGGAATTCGAGACAAATCACTAAAAAAAGGTCATCAGATTTTTTTGCGACCACGACAAAAATTGTCCCTGTCCCAATCCCAAGACCGAAAATTTTGGCCCTCCCCCCTTCGAAAATTTCTGTATCCGCCCCTGATGAGAAGCTCCTAAGAGCACTTCAAATCAACAACGAAATGGTTTTTCAGGAACTACAGGGCATTAGTCGATATAAACCAAAACTTCTGCAAAACCACAACACGAAAGACATTCATGAGTAATAAACAAACCAGAGTTCAAAACTGGTAGACAACCAGCAGCTGACACCATAACTTCAGTCAGTCAATGTCTTTGGAGCAAAAAAGAATGTTCTCAACAATTGACAAGAGTTGAGTTTTAAACAGCTTGCAAGATTTATGGGATTGGCATTGATTATTTTCTTATAAAACACAGGGCAACAGATCAATGTGACAGCCTAGTGAATAAGCAGAAGTGTTTTCTGAAGCTTAGTTGCATTTCCTCATATTTAAAATCACAGATCCCTGGATGCTTCAATACGAACATGTATGTAAGTATGAGCACTTGCAGTGGCGTTCCTTCAAGATTACTACTCAGAGGCAATCCCAACTACAGAGCAGGCACTGAATCAGAATTTCACGCTGAAGCGCATGAGCAATTACGAGTGAACAACTTGCTCAGGGTTCTTACGCGGCGGCTTGAGGAGGATTCATGTAAACAAGTCTTCAAAATAAAGTTTTAAACATACTCATCAAACAAAATGAATCCTGCATCTTCCCCAGTTACGTTTGAAAGCTTCACAGCGAGCAAGACAACATGCTGCATGAAAAAATCGTTAGTAAGTAATCATAAGCGAAATTTAGTTCCATTACCCGTTGCCAGATGGCTTCCTGTCCGTTGAATGCCAGAGGAAAATTAATTCCATTTAATGCCATCCAGTCGATCTCTCTCTCCCAGTTTGACCAGTTGTACCAGGCGAACGTGTAGCTGACCGTACAAACATTCTGGTAGTATCGAAACCTGAAAATATAATTATCCTCAGTCATTAGACAACTTACTGCGGCTGCATAGTAGCCCAATTTAATTCTGAAGATACAAGTCATGTCAGTTCTTGTGCAACTGGACCTCTTTATCAAGGCACAAACCCTCATAAAGCAGGCCCATTCTTAAAAAATTCATGGCTTTGTTACTTTCGGTCCCTTACAACATACTAGTACAAGAAGCCTAAGAGACATATTAAAAACTTTGAGCACGTAAGTGTTTTAAAAGAACAACGGAGATCAATACAATGATCAGTTATGTTGAATTCCCTGTGAAGCTCCTCCAGACGTCCTGAACACTGTGATGGTACACCAATCAAATCCTCTTAAATTTCAATGCATATAATGCATAATTTATATACTTGATTAAGCATTATAACGCTTCAGTGCATTCCTAACCATGCACGAAAAATATATATATATATATTTACGTAAATATATTATGTATGCATATATATATATATATGCATACATAATATACATAAATATATATCACAGCATTAAATAGAAACCTTGAAAATGTCTAAAGTATTGAGCTGCACTGCTTTTGGTTCTTTGCTCGCTCCATCTTCGTTTGTTTCAAGAGGTTCTCTGAACATAGTGAGCAAGCAACCAGTGTCCGTTCCGTTCCGTTCCTAGCCATCCTCGGTACGAGGTTCGGCCGCATCATGCACGATGTTCCTCCAATGATTCCTGTCCTCCGTCATTCTTAGCATTTCTCCCATTTGCAAGCCCGTCCATGTCTTTATGTTGTCCAGCCAATTCGTTCTTGGCCTTCCTCTTCCTCTACCTCCAGGAATTGTGCCCTGCATGATCTCTTTCTCTATGCATGTACCCTCCTTTCTCATGATGTGACCGAAGTATATCATTTTTCTTTCTTTAACTGTTCTTAGCATGTTCCTCTTCACACCAGCGGCCTCCATCACCCATTCGTTTGTTCGTTTTTCCATCCATGATATTCTCATGATCAATCTAAGACATTTCATCTCGAACGCTTCTATTCTCCTCTCCTCCTCCTTCCTCAATGTCCAGCTTTCGCAACCATACAATGCCACCGGCCACACCAACGACCTCCAAAGCTTTATCTTTGTTTCATTTGCTATGTCGTGACTTTTCCATATCTTCTGTAGATCTGTAGCTACTGCATACCCCTTTGCCAGTCTTGTTCTAATCTCCGACCCACAATCGCCATTTCTTTCAATCCTTGAACCCAGATACGTGTAATTGTCTACCTGTTCTAAATCTTCTTGGTTGATCTGAACTTTACATGATGCATCTGTCGTTGTCATGACCTTCGTCTTGTCCGTATTAATCTGCAATCCATATTTCTTTCCCGCCCGATTTAATCTCTCCACCAATGTTTGTAATTCCTTTTCCGAGCTTGTTAATAGGACTATGTCGTCTGCATACCTCAGATTAGTCAGCCACCTTCCCCCTATGTGCACTCCACCCTCGTACCCCTCTAGAGCCTCTCTCATCACCCTCTCCGCCAGTGTCATCACAGCAATAATTCATTCAATAATTCATTAAGTATTTCTATAGCACCTCTTCAAAGACACAACCCAGAGGTGCTTCCGACTCCAGCACGGCCATAAAGAACAGTTTTCATGTGCTTAGAAAAGTTACTTTTAAAATTCCTATAAAATAATGCTAGCAACTAAAAGCATAAATCAAACCTGTCATTAGATGTCACAAGAATCCCACCAGATGGCAGTTTTGGCAGACGATCTGGAATGTTAAGCTGGTCGCCTCCCCACGACACATGGCAGCCACAGTACTGGGAGAGGTAATGGTAAAATCCCCATGCTGCTGCCACTCCACTTGTTCCCATAATAGACACACGACTTTTGACATTACTAAGCTGCAACAGAAATGTAACCAAAGATATAAATTTGTACGTAGAAGAGTTTGTCGCACCATTTTAGGACCATAACTGAATTTATTTAGCTCCATTTCATGAGATGATGATGGGGCTTTAACTCATGAATGAATTAATTTTTTTCATTGTGCACACTCAATCCTGTTGATACAATCATGAGCAACTAAGTGCCGTGCAGCAGGAGCCAGGAAAAGCTAATAGTTTATACTATACTGACCCCTATTGCAAATTATTATTCATGAATACTTTCAAGGCATTCTTAATGCTTCAGCACTTAGCAAGAACTTAATTATTTAGCAACGGTTATAATCATAATGGGTCGTAAAGGTTCGTCAGCCACTCATTAACGTGAGTAGAGCAGGGAGGAGACCCGACCAACGACCCCAATTGGGGCGTAGACTCGGAACCGACCTGGGCTGGCGAATCAAAGTCCACCGTGCCCACCTTCTCGTGGTGCGACATGTTAGTAGCCTCTCCGTAAGGAGGGTGAACGAACGGGCACGGATGGCAAACGGGGGGGAAGGCAATGGCAAACCACCCCTTATCTATTGCCAAGAAAACAGTCATGAGGTACAAAAAGAGTAAACAGGAGACAATGGAGAGGATACATCATGACTGTCGCCAGAGCTCCAAGAGCTGACGGCACCAGGGGACAATCATAATAATTGTAGTAATAATAATTTAATAGTAACAAAATGATTATCTGAGTAGCCGTCCCACACGAACTTGAACATGTAGCCACGCTGGATCCAGCGCAAGCCTTTAATGGTTATTCAACTCAATGAATACCTATGAAATGGTCAGCTAGTATTCATAACTTAGTTGTAAGGGCAATGAAAAAATGAGTGCTTGTAGTAGCAACATCAGGAAACTGATGGGTGAGGCGCCCTTGTAGCGGAATGGCCGCGTTACAGTGCCACATAAATATGCCGTTATTATTTATTATTAAATATTATGGCAATTTTATGGAGTCATGCAGCAATATCGAAATCTGAATATCTTCGTGTCCCAAAACGATTATACACTGTGTCCCATAAAAAAACACACCAAAAAACTTTTCAAAAATCTTCTATAAAACTAAGCCAATTGTAATAAAAGTTTGTACGTTGTTTCTCAAATAATTTTGCCACAAAATATTTAACATTTTACTTACTCACAGAAGTGGTTGCTGTTAGAGGCAGTGACGCAGACTAGGCGACTAGGCGTGTTTGGAAACATTTAAACAGAGATTAGTAACTTAGAGTTAAAATGGTTTTCAGCAGCGAAGATAAAAATTTTATTAAGAATTTAGTATTTTTGAAGGGTTACAGTAGTCGTCGGTTGATAAAAGAGTTCCCGCAGAAGGGTTGGAATAAAAAATGGCCTCGATGTACTGCTGCGAAAGATTCTACCAGACAGCAATACGGGACATCGACGAGTTGAAGGAGCGCCTCATCGTTGAGTGGGCACAGTTAAAGCAGAGTGTCATTGACAAAGCTATTGAACAGTGGCGGCCAAGGCTGAGAGCCTGCGTTCAAGCGAAGGGACATCACTTCGAACATCTTCTTAAATGAAACATTACTTTTTCTTATTTAACATTAGACTTACATGCGTTTCATGACAAAGTTTTTTGGTGTGTTTTTTATGGGACACAGTGTATATCAGAAGTACCACCGAATTAACTGCATTGCAAATGATATAATGTTTAGCATTTATGACAAGTATGCTACTGCCGACCGTCACATATTAACAGCGCCCATTCCTTCAGCCCTAAAGAGCGTCTTATTATCATTATTGCTTATTATACAAGGCCGTAACCATGATTTTGTTTCCGAGGGTGTTTACTCAATTGTGAGCAAGCCGATAATTAGCAACCGAATCAACTGACTAAAGCAGCTTCCACATCGTCGTCGTTGTCATCATCATCATCATCATCATCATGATTAGAGCATTGTCGTGATCTGATCTATTGTATAATTTCACATAGAATTAAGAGCTTAAAAAAACAAATTCTCTTCGGTTCTTACATCGTGTGTTAGTAAATGCATCATTAATTTTTACATTATTTCATTTTGGGGTGTTCAAACACCCAAAAACAACCCCTAAATATGGCCTTGTTATTATAGAATAGTACACACACACACACACACACACACACACACACACACACACACACACACACACACACACACACACACACACACACACACACACACACACACACACACACACACACACACACACACACACACACACACACACACACACACACTCCAGTACTGAAGATACGTTGGTTAAACCGAGACTATTTAGGACTCACCTTAAAGGTGTCTCTGTTGATTGGACCGATGCTTGGATCGACGTCAACATCAAAGTCAACGGATCTGTCTCCAATCAGACGCTTGATCAGTTCTTTCACAGCGGCAGCTTGTTGGTGCGGTGGAGTCTTTGTTCCGATGTGATCTAAAGCAGGAAATTCTACAAAGACCGGAATAACAACAACTTCAGAGAAAACAACATTCTTCACTCTTTAATATTATCTATCAAACGGTTAAATGTATCATTAGCAAAGGCGTACGAAAATATTAGGATTACATAACATGGCCACCTCCGAGTAGGGACCTCAACAGGGCGCTATATAAATTCTGATTGATTGATAAATAGTATACACAAGTATACAGACACACACAAGTTCAAGCAAACTTTCAATGGCTCACATCGTGATACTACTGAACATTATATAGCAACACGTACCTTGAACGCTGATGGCCGATGCAAATATGCACGTGAACAGCACAACCTGCAGCCACATCTGAAATGAAATATAATATTGTATAACACACAAGCATTGTAAAAAATATCACGAATCAAAATTTAGTCATCTATTTACTACGATCACCTAAATTAACCACCTATTATTTAATTCTTAATTTTATATTTCGAACTGGCATTGTCGATTTAAAGGTGGTCAAAACAACTGTATTCATCCTGAAGTGAGGGTGAATAGTCCTTCTGTTAAGGCCGGACCTGGGTGCTTGTGATTAGGCCTACCTTGCAAAGACCCTTTGGACAACCACTGGTCCACAACAAACGGTAACAGCTGCGGGTCCCTAAAACTGCGGGTATGAGTACTGCAGCACTCTTTAACCCCCTTTAATACGGGCCTGGAAATACCCTCTCAACATGAATACGCCCCATTAAGCCAAAATAGTAGATCACGTGTTACGCTATTTATTTATTACCTTAATTCGCATGCCAGTTTAACCTCACGGCTTCATAGCGGGTTCCTGCATGGTGTTTGGTAGAATTTTACCTTATTCGGGTTGATTTGCATAAAATCACACGTTAACTGTTAAAATCTTTGGTTTGCATAAGCATAGTTTGGGTTTGTAAAATCAATACATTAATTTTAATTAACGCAGGCGCCGCATGCTTCAAGAAAAGATTTTAAAATAAAAGCATTAACACTAAAAGTAAGGAAGTAATTAACATTGGAAAACTAGGCACAATTCAATGAAACTATTATATGCATACCTTGAGCGCAAGCACGGACGATTTATTTTATTGCGTTATGTAAACTAACAAATTTGCATGCAAATAAATTGTTCTCTTTTGCGAATTTCACCAGTTATAAGAACAAATTTGAAACCCAACTGCGCGGCCCGCCCACCGCAAAAGTCATAAGATCTCTTTTGTTGACATCGATTAAAAAGCTGTCTACGCCAACGACCTGCAGAGCTGCGCTACAAAGTCTGCCAAAATCGAAAGCAAATTATTTTAATAACAAATTTTGACTTGTAACAAATCGCGTAACTTGGCTTACTAACCCTAGGCTATATCTAATGCTATCATAAGTAAAGTTAGGTCATCATATCTTATCTTAGGTTTCAATCTTTAAAAAAAACAGTTGCTGTCAATAATTGCATTCAATAATGGTTTTCTGGCAATCAGGTTTTATTCTTTAACTGGCGCATTGCTGAGCAGGGTTTTCCACATAATAAATGGGTAATGAGCAAATCCGGATGACTTGTCGCAGCACTCACGAATAAACTGCGTGTGCCCTGTGCTTAATTAGCCTATTTGTAAGATTAGGCTGCATTCGAGCTGATCCTTCGTCGTCGCCTCTTGTCCCGCGGAAAGCAGCCACCCTTTAGCCTACTCACCGAGGATGGTTCAAGGGTATAAATATAGAATCCTTGGGTTCAAGGCAAACCAGTGCCAAAAGTGTGGGAAAATAAGTGCCTGGACGCCCTTACCTCTCCAAAAGAAGTGCCTGAACGCCCCTTACATTTCTAGTCTGTGTTCACCAATAAGTGGCTGGACGGCGTTCAGAGTTTAAAACAAGTGCAAGGACGCCGTCCATGACCGTCCAGGCACACTTTAAGCCATATTATGAGCAACTAAGCTGGTTCTTTAACTTTGAAAAAATTGAGATTTTTACTTTAAAATAATCATTAATCACGTGATTTTGTTGTTTACTCTTCGTCGTTGCAGTTGGAAGTCGAGTGACTTCCGGGAATGAAGATCCGCTTAACCGGATGTTATAATAATAAATATTAGTACTGGCATCGATCCGATAAAACATGCGAAGTTTTTATTGCTTACAGAAGATCAAATTGGTAGGCGCCAGTTGTACGTGATGGGAAAAGAGCAGGAGCTTTTAGACGCTGCCCGATCGGGAAATGTTGCATTAATCGAAAAAATTCTCAGTCAACGAAAGTGGACGGCCGGTCCTCTTGCGCTTCCGCTACCACCCCTCCAGTAAGTGCCCTACGCTGGCACATCTTAAGACCAGGAGTCGAGTACTGTTCAATTTGTGTGAATTAGGACCGTGTTGGTAGGGTGATAGGTGATCTACCGTTTAAGCTTCAGTAATTATTCCAAGATTTTAGCCTATCTAATTGAAAACTACAGACGTTCCTTTACGGAATGGGTGTAGCAGTTGTCTTATAATGCGTTGAATATAAACATCGTAAGAGAAACAGTTATTTGGAATAGGTCTGTCGCATAAAACGATCGGTAGAGGTCTAGATTGCTGAAGATGGTAAGCAAAGAAGAGAAAGTTGATATTTAGTGATGGCGGTGAAGGTGCTTGTAATGTGTGAATGAGTAGGAAGAGATTGAAGAGAATCAGGGGTTGAAGTGGTTTGGGTGAGCAGTGGGAACGCTGATGAAGGGTTTTATTGGGACGCATGTGTTTCCAGGGTTCCATCATGATGAGCAGTGGGCATGCAAACCAAGAAATTTGAGAGCAGTGTTAACGCCGTTCCCACGCGTTCCCGCCCACTTTAAACCCTGAGGAGAATAAAGATGATGATGATATTTATGCTCAGTTATGTTGATAGTGATAATTGTGGATGGTTGTTGGGATAGTTGTGGTAACAAACGATGCGTGAGGATTGTAGCTTTGTTATTGGTAGGATCCGGAAAGGCGCTCATCCCAACTGTCAAGACACCAACGGCGAAACTCCTCTTCATCATGCTTCACTCAATGGCCACAAGTAAGACGACAACTAGAACTTTCCAATTGACCGTAGATCTGCGATTTGCAATTGACACTTAGTTTCCGTGTAACCTCTGAACTGTAATGCTTTCAGGTGTACGTTTCAAACCGAAACACAAGTCTCGTTTTTGCTTTTCGACATGGTAGCCATTTGGTTTAAGTGCCTTGAACATGGAGCTTTTCCCTCAGATAGTCACTGTGTGGCAAGTCCTTCACTAACAATTATGTTAAGTGATGTTTGTGAAGGTGATTGATGGTAGTGGTTGAAATTAGTAGGAAGAGGGTGAAGAGATTAAAAATGATTTTGGTTATTTATATTTAGTGATAAGACATAGACAAGTGGGTGCAAAGGACCTGGGTGGCTTACCCCTCGCCAAAAATGGAAAAAAATAATTCGAGCTTGAAGGGAAAAAATATTTACATTTAGTTATGATGTTGATGATGATGATGATGATAATGACTGCCTTGATTGTGTCAGGACAGCCATGACTCAAATCAGATGCTTTTGCCTTCATAGGTTCCTCTCTATGGAATGGACGGCCGCCACCAATTGCTCCACCATGCTCTCTGGTAGTCATTCCTCATCTTTCTCTCACCTCAAATCCTGCTTTTTCTCTTGGGGTCGATTGCAATGGGAGTGCTTCTGAAAGGCTTTTGCTGAGAGAAGCATTTTATAAAAAAAGGTCGTATACAATGCCGAGTAATACAATTGTTCACTTCCTACTTTCATTCCACGTCATGTTCTCTTGGCGTCTGAAGCACCAGCCTTTTTACAAGCACATAGATGCAAGGGCGGATACAGAAATTTTCGAAGGGGTGGCCAAAATTTTGTGTCTCTTGATAGTGGGACAGGGGAAAAATTTCGTTGCTGCCGGAAAAACTGATGGCCCTTTTTCTTTTTTCTAGTCATTCGTTCAATTTTCCGGGAAAAGGTACCCATTTCAACCGCCGAAAAAACTGATGACCTTTTTTAAAAAAAAGTCAGTCATAGTCGAGAGTAATGGTAAATCAAACGGGGGGGGGCACGTCCCATGCGATTTTGTAATAGGGGTAACCTGATGTTCTGCTTTTCTCTCCCGCTGCATTTATTTAACGGCTTGTTGAAACCAAATGGGGGCCACATCCCATGCAATTTTTAAATGGGGGGCCATGGTCGGATTGGCCCCTCCTGGATCCGCCCCTGCTTAGATGCTTAGTTGGTTTAGAACCCTAATTTGCCTCAGTGCCATTTTCACCATGACAACGTTAATCCAAACATCTGATGATGTCATCTTTCGCTCAATTGGTCACTTAAATATTAATTACAGCGCCGCTCCTAATTAAACGCTGTTGTTAATTGCCTTGCTTGTACTACCCTATAATAATTAATTACTTAAACAAGGCATTTGAAAAGCTATAGTTTTCTACAGTGTCACCCACCTAGACAGAGCAAAAGGAGTTTATTGGGTAGTATACAACATTTTTGTCATATTCAATCCATATCTATATCTATCAAGAAGAATGTGTGTGCTGTATATAATTATGTGTTTGACTAGAATGCACACCCACAGTTTCACAGCTATTGGCAGGGTGGGGAGAGGACGGGGCGGGAGTTGAAAAAACGAAATCTAGTGAGCAACTTTGGGTACCCTGGGGCAGGGTAGTGGTGGTGGGGGAGGTGAAAAGCCGAAATTTCATGGGCAATGCCAGGTACCCCAGCTAGTATCAGATGAAGCAGGTTAAATCAGATGAATTGAAGAAGAAGAATGGTCTCTTGAGGCAGCCATGTGTATGAAATGTTGGCAAATTTATTTGGAATGAAGGAGAGAGAAATTGCTCCGACATGCCTAAGCTCTCACCTGGCCTGAAGAAGAAGTTTAGTTTGAAGAAAGACAATAGCACATGTCTATGGGTGTTTTTGACTGCGGTTGAGGTAATGTGAAACAAAGGTAGACCAAGACTACGCTTAATAGACGGTATAAATGAAACATAGCACTACTTAGACTAACACTAAAGGATGCCAGGGGCTTGACTTGAACGAGAATCATTTATCTCTACCTATTACTGCCAAATGGCTGGGGTCAGGAACTGATGATGATGAGGGTGATGATGGTGATGATGATGGCGAAAATGATATTGTTGTTGATGATGATAATGATGATGATTGTTGTTGATTGATGATGATAACTGGTGTAAGCCATTAGCTGCGGAAGGTCGCTAGAAATGTGCAGTTGTGTGCACGTTAGTCTCTTGACTGAAACACAAACTGTTCTTTTCTGCCATGGGGATCACTTGTGATTTATATGGGCACTATATTAAGTTTATATTGATAATTGATTGTTGATTGATTTGTTGATTGATTGATTGATTGGTTTATTATTGATTGATTGATTGATTGATTGATTGGTTTATTTGTTGATTGATTGATTTATTTGATTGATTTATATATTGACTGATTGATTAATTTATTTGTTGATTGATTGATTGATTTATTAATAGATTGATTGGTTGATTGATTGATCAATTGATTTATGACAGTAGTCTAATCTAATCTACTGATGGTCATAGATCTATAAGATAGGTGGAGTTCGACTAATTGTATAGTTCGAATCGTCTATCAGGCAGATTGCAGATGCCTTTCTATATGAAGTCTATGAGCTTCTTTATGAAAGTCTTTACTGCATTCTCTGCACGAATGTCACTTGATGAGTACACAGTTTAATTGCACACGAATGCTCAACGACGATGATGAGATAGCTACGAACATTGCAGCAATACCAGAAACGACCTTTCTAGACTTCTCAAGTTAGATGAACACTTAGCGTCTGCTGAACACTAGACATGACAGTCTAATGCCGAATGTACTTCATGATAACCTGACTGCTATCCTGACTACACCTCTACTTCTCAACATCTCCTCTCCTCGACTGCTCCCTTGATTCTGCTCTCTATCTGCTCTCCTACTGACTTACTTATCCTATATAGTTATTGCAAGCAATCTGGCAACAGTGCTTCTCTATTGGTTCGTCCAAACCTGGATTCCAAGATTGACATCATAATAATCATACCAAAGGTGTGGCCTAAGCCCTACCTTACCTACTTATGCTAACCTATGAATTCGTTCCTTGAAATGGAAGGCAGGACCTCCCCAGAAGATTCTGGAATACAACATGTGAGATCCATCCATTATCTCTTCTAATGGTTTGATATCGGCCTGTCTTTGAAACCGATGCTCTATAGAAGTCGATGGTGGTCCACAGTAATAATTCTTCATTAGGACATTGTCATCACATGTTCTCCTCTTTCAGATCCTAATCTGAATCTAGGTTCCATGACCTGCTTCTTGTATCACTGGTCTTTCTCTGACTGCCTGGCTGTCTGTCTCTTACTCTCGCGGTCAGTGATATAGGATTCAGATTCTGGATTCAGCTGTGAGAATCTTAAGACTGCTATTTGGTTCTGTAAAGCTAAGTTACTTTACATTACAATTCTAGGAGCTGAACTCTCTCATAGTCCTTCCAACTTTCAAAAATTGAACGTCCTCGTTCATCAGACATGGATTGGCAAAATTAGGAGCTATAAATTTGTCACATTGTAACATGCACATGTCTACGTGAAACTAGTGAGAATGATCGATTAGTGTCACCAATGCAATGAGAATGATAGGTAGCTAGAATGTTCGACTGTCCTATGGACTTCAGAAGAAATCTAAATGCATAATAATAGTCTCATTCAGATACAGTGCTCGAACAATGGCAAAAATACACACTAAAATCAGTTAAATATTAAACTATAGCTATGATGGTAACATAGTAGAATCAGTTGTGAAACGACGTGAAGATATTTCTGACAACAGAGTTCGCATCACGTCTTTTCGTAATGTTCTGATCCGATGACCGTGGCTGAGATGAGCAGACGCTGCACTTGTGTAACGTTCACAGCGTGACTGGCAAAGAGTCTTTATCTCAGCTCGTTCGATCATTCCATCATAGCGATACATAAAACAATGCAAAACACCCACACGTATATAAGAGCGTGAAAAAGAACAACTATAAGCTTAATCTGGTGGATACAAATGCTTGAAAGCAAAACGCTGCATTCTAAAATGACAAAGCTAATACATAAATCAAGCACGCTACTGAACTGTTATTGCGACCTCATGTGCGTAGGCTTTTGCGATGCTCGTATCAGATTGCATGCTGGAATCAACTGCTTGGGTGACCTGCTAAACTTAGTGCAAATTGCCGACTGCATTATTTAACCTACCTAATATTTTGCTGCTATTTCTGCATGACTTGTAGAACTTACGTAACTTGCTGACATAGTCGAATCTTACTGACTGCGATGATTTACTTTACTTCCTTACTTCAATTGGGTCTATGGAAACGTCGTCATAGCCTGCTGATTTGTTTCGTGCATTGCGCTCTTAGACAAGGCTTGGAATTCTAAAAGGGCTCTAGAAATCACTGCTAGAAGCAAATCATGTAACAATTTGCTAACCGGTGTTTCTAGACTAATTTGACCCTGCTGAAAACGAAAATCGCTGTTAGCAAGCTGGATTTTTGACCGTTTAATGGGAAAACAAGATGGCGGACAAAATGGCGGTCAGTTGCTTCAAATGGCTATAAGTAAAGTATTGTATGTGACAGGAACACGATTTTAGACTCTAAATTAAGATTATAGGGTGCAAGGAATACAATGGAACCACATACACATATGTAGCACTGCAAGAAAATCAAAATGGCGGACAAAATGGCGGCCAGAATCTTAAAATGGCTGTAAGTGAAGTTATGTATGCAGTGGAATCATGATTTCAGGGTCTAAATCAACATTTTCGAGGTCAAGGAATGCAATGGAAGCAAGGTAACATATGTGGCATTGCACGGAAACCAAGATGGCGGACAAAATGGCGGACAAAATATTAAAATGGCCATAAGTGAAGACATATATGCAACTAAATCATGATTTCAGGGTCTAAATCAACATTTTCGAGGTCAAGCTCTCTGATGTGTGATGAAACCAATATGTGATGTCACATATATAGCACTGCCTGGAAACCAAAATGGCGAACAAAATGGCGGCAAGAGTTTCAAAATGGATGTTAGTGAAGTCATGCATGCAATGGGAACTTGATAAAAAAAATTCCCAGGTCTTTGCAAGATGGTATCTGAGACCTCTGCAGTTGAATTTATCTCCAATGTTCCCTTATTTGACCAGATATGATCATTCAAATTATCGCAATGCCTTCAGGAAGTCTTAAACCAAGGAGTGTTCTTCAAAAGAACACTGACAAAATTATAAAGGAAGATTTGTATATCATGCAGTGCCTTATTACATTGTATCAAGCTGACTGTCCCATGGATATGAAAACACGATTGTGCCATGGACTTTTCTCAAAACCAATGGGATTGGATTCTCTCTGCAAAAGTAACTTGTCCAGTCCATATTTCTATAGCAGAGGCATATCATTTGTTTATTTAGAATATTTTACGTAGTGCCTCTTTAAGGTGGGCTGCCCGGAATCGCCCCCCACTTAACCACAACTAAATAGGACAGTTTTTTATTCTTAAGGAACAGAGTGAAGTGAACCATGGGCATGCAATAGACGCTGTGAAAAGGGGTTGGCCATTCCCATTCTAGATTTTAGAACCAGCTACAGAGAATGAAAGGTGATGTCAAATAGCAGACCGCGAGTGAACCAGCCCAGCTTGTTGGTCCGCCAACTGAAGAGTAGATCGACGCTGGACATCCGAGGTTGAAAAACAGAGTTCTTTCAGACATAGTGGGGCTATAGCCTAGTCCATCAAGGCACTACCTAAGCAACACAGAGAGCCTGCAGGCAATCCGCTGCGGGAAAGGGAGCCAATGCAAGACATCCCGCATATTGTATGAGACATGACCAAATATTGTGATATGCACATAGGCTAAGTCGCGACACAGTTCATCCGACCTGCTGCAGACAAATTATTGTAGGACAAGCAATAGCTCAAGCAATAGGGAACCTCCAAACGCGAAGACAGTTGGTGACCTGACAGATACAGTGGATACCTGTGTACAGGTAGCCTACTTTCAATTGGCTACAAGAGGGCTAATAATTATTGCCTTCGATAGATATAGTGGACATTGCTTTTAAAATGTGAAAGCGTACAGAAAATTACAACCACTACTCTGCCACTGTGTGGAGCCTTGAAATATTCCGTTGTCGGAAAATTGGGTGAATGTTCTTGGTATGCTTGAAAGAAAGACTGATCTAGCTTCATTCCTGTACATTCAGCTCTCAGCAGCCACATTTGGAGATATGGACTAGAGCGGTTGCTGGTGGTTACGTGAAAAAAGATAAGGTGTTGTCCACTGCCGGGTCATATGATTGTGTTTGCTTTATATTTAACGGTGTTTTGGTGATGGCAGGAACATCAGTGGAACGGAAGCTCATCCAATTCACGTAACTATGAAGAATTGAGTGGCTTTCATGCTACAACTGGATGTGATTTAACATATGTAGCAGGAATCAGCTGAAAGAATGCTTGAATAAACTACTTGAAAGTTCCCACTTACTTTCTACATTTGGAACATTCCCTTATGAGCTCATTACCAAACTGTCAGTTTGGAAAGGTCTATTTTTTACTAGATATTGATGTTCAGATATCATCCTCATCTTCATCAGATGGAGTGTGGTGGAAGAAAGTAATCTTTACCAGTATGTGCCAAAGCCACATTATAGAGTTTGTCTATAGGCTACAGCAAATCATGTGAAGTTGAGAAATGTAGCATCAGACTCTGCTGCTATCGAAGTGCGATCTTGTCAGGTGCAATTGCATTGACTGCAACAAGGCCTGAATTGACTCTACGGTACCCTATATACGTCAAGTCATGAAAAGTTGAAACTATTGATACGTCAAGTTATGAAACATTCAAGCATGCATACTGTATATACATAAAGCCAGCAATAGTTAAACTGCATTGCAGTCATAGGCTACTAAAAATTTCCACTATAGGTATGACAATTTCACTGCATAACACTGCATGTGATTTTGTTGGAAGCATATGACCTGGAAATTACTAGTCCAGACTGAAATCTAGTCTCCATCGTATATGTTCAAGACATCACTCATAGCCAGTTGAAGTTTTTGTGTGCACCATTTTGGTTTTTGGTTTTCTGGCAGTGTCACATAATATATTCCGTGCCTTTAATTTCACTTTCCTTAAGTAATTCCGAAAATTATCATTTACATTCTGAATTGATGTATTCATTAGATACAGAAATTCACTAACAGCCAATTCAAGAATCTGGCCGCCATTTTGGCCGCCATTTTGGTGTCCAGGCAGTGCTATATATGCGACATTGGTTTCATCACATGCCTTGACCTCGAAAATGTTGATTTAGACCCTGAAATCATGATTTAGTTGCATATATGTCTTCACTTATTGCCATTTCAAGATTTTGTCCGCCATTTTGTCCGCCATCTTGGTTTCCGTGCAATGCCACATATGTTACCTTGCTTCCATTGCATTCCTTGACCTCGAAAATGTTGATTTAGACCCTGAAATCATGATTTAGTTGCATATATGTCTTCACTTATGGCCATTTTAAGATTTTGTCTGCCATTTTGTCCGCCATCTTGGTTTCCGTGCAATGCCACATATGTTACCTTGCTTCCATTGCATTCCTTGACCTCGAAAATGTTGATTTAGACCCTGAAATCATGATTCCACTGCATACATAACTTCACTTACAGCCATTTTAAGATTCTGGCCGCCATTTTGTCCGCCATTTTGATTTTCTTGCAGTGCTACATATGTGTATTTGGTTCCATTGTATTCCTTGCACCCTATAATCTTAATTTAGAGTCTAAAATCGTGTTCCTGTCACATACAATACTTTACTTATAGCCATTTGAAGCAACTGACCGCCATTTTGTCCGCCATCTTGTTTTCTCATAGAACGGCCAAAAATCCAGCTTGCTAACAGCGATTTTCGTTTTCAGCAGGGTCAAATTAGTCTAGAAACACCGGTTAGCAAATTGTTACATGATTTGCTTCTAGGAGTGCCATTTTGAGATTCCAAGCCTGGTCTATCTTGTACGCGCGTTCATAGAATCAACTTTGTCTGACAAAACATCTTGCTGCAACCTCTCTCATGTGACTCATTAAAAAATTAAAATAATATGAATAAATTCGTGCGACATCTCAAACTCAATGCTTGCGTGCGCTTCCTGGCACGGCTTCAACTCGAACGATTCTCGACAAATGTTGCTGATCTGGGGTATTTATACGTCCCAAGATAGCGCTAAATAAATCTTGCTTCACATTCGAAAGTTTGACACCTTAACGTCGAATAAGACACCTGATTCTCATAAACTCTACGTGGTCAGAAACTCAGTTACACGGTAACTAGTAACAAGCAGGTACGAATAACTTGACCTACGCAGCAAAGGAAACTCCATTCAATAGCTATAGGGCCAGTTAGAATGCCCAGATACAGATCATGCAGCTGTATGTGTGAAAAATCATGCAGCGCTAAATTTGCAGCGGTACGCTAAATAGGTCAGAGTAGATAATCTTTTTTTCCTACGAGCAAAATCTCAGCATAGATACAGATGTAGTAAAGCAGGCATGATGCGCGCAGCGCGTTGCAACTGCTGCAGACAACCGCAGTACATGCATGGAGCGAGCGTTATCTGATATGCCTATGCCTCATCCGAATGCTGCAGACAAGATTAGTGTCTGAATTAATGTGACTGCTTCAAAAATGCTACTATGCAAAGCAAAAGCACAATGCTTAGAAAAACAAAATAAATATGCACGTCTACGTATAACTCAATACACACAATTAACGATTGATCGATCGATTGATTGATTGCTTGATTGATTCATTGACTGATTGAACGGATTTGTTTACACTTGCTTCTGTCAAAATTGACGTTACAAAGTTGCGAGGCGAAACTTGCTTGGTTACAGTCGAAAGTTTGTTACGAAAGTAAAGAGAGATGAAATGAATAGATGGCATGACTACCAATGAGAAATGCATGCCAGCAAAATGAATCGAATGAAGGAACATATTGATTGTCAAGAACCATATATTACCCTTGAATTCAGTAGATGCATTCTTGATGGCGACGGATTTGGGGAACCGACCCCATCACTGTCATAGCGTTGAGCTCTGACGTTATCACAGCGACGGTCGTTGAATCGAAAGATGAACGGATTCTAGTGGAGAAGAAGTGGCTGGTGGTTGTAGGCCTACAGACATTGGAGAGCGGTTGGATGGTCTGACAGAAGAAAGGCGATGATGGTGATGACCGGTGTACTGCGAGATTAGACAGCGGCGGAGAAGATGTGATGTGCTGGTTGATCATCTTCGGTGTCGTAGCTCAAGGATACGCGTACCCCTCGAGCTTTAGTCTGTGCTAGTGTAGCAGCAGCATCTTAAGAAGTTGAGAATGGAAGTTCGTTGAGCTGGATTCGAATCTGTAGAACGCGTCTCATCTTTGGCTGATCTTCATTGAAGTGCTTGAGGAACTCGCTTGGCTTGAGAGGTAAAACGGCGGAACAAACCCGTTCTGCACCATGTATAAGATAGGTGGAGTTCGACTAATTGTATAGTTCGAATCGTCTATCAGGCAGATTGCAGATGCCTTTCTATATGAAGTCTATGAGCTTCTTTATGAAAGTCTTTACTGCATTCTCTGCACGAATGTCACTTGATGAGTACACAGTTTAATTGCACACGAATGCTCAACGACGATGATGAGATAGCTACGAACATTGCAGCAATACCAGAAACGACCTTTCTAGACTTCTCAAGTTAGATGAACACTTAGCGTCTGCTGAACACTAGACATGACAGTCTAATGCCGAATGTACTTCATGATAACCTGACTGCTATCCTGACTACACCTCTACTTCTCAACATCTCCTCTCCTCGACTGCTCCCTTGATTCTGCTCTCTATCTGCTCTCCTACTGACTTACTTATCCTATATAGTTATTGCAAGCAATCTGGCAACAGTGCTTCTCTATTGGTTCGTCCAAACCTGGATTCCAAGATTGACATCATAATAATCATACCAAAGGTGTGGCCTAAGCCCTACCTTACCTACTTATGCTAACCTATGAATTCGTTCCTTGAAATGGAAGGCAGGACCTCCCCAGAAGATTCTGGAATACAACATGTGAGATCCATCCATTATCTCTTCTAATGGTTTGATATCGGCCTGTCTTTGAAACCGATGCTCTATAGAAGTCGATGGTGGTCCACAGTAATAATTCTTCATTAGGACATTGTCATCACATGTTCTCCTCTTTCAGATCCTAATCTGAATCTAGGTTCCATGACCTGCTTCTTGTATCACTGGTCTTTCTCTGACTGCCTGGCTGTCTGTCTCTTACTCTCGCGGTCAGTGATATAGGATTCAGATTCTGGATTCAGCTGTGAGAATCTTAAGACTGCTATTTGGTTCTGTAAAGCTAAGTTACTTTACATTACAATTCTAGGAGCTGAACTCTCTCATAGATCAATGTTTGTCGTTATTGTGTGAAACCAATATACACCGTGATTCAAAAAAAAGTAAGCCAAACTGTTTTTCATATATCTCCAATGGCTGATGACATATCAAGCTAAAATTTTCCAATTATTTAGAGAAGTGGACCAAGAATATGATTCCAAAATTTCGTGAGATAAAGTTGA
Source organism: Lumbricus terrestris (assembly GCA_949752735.1). Classification (NCBI taxonomy): domain Eukaryota; kingdom Metazoa; phylum Annelida; class Clitellata; order Crassiclitellata; family Lumbricidae; genus Lumbricus; species Lumbricus terrestris. The sequence goes on along the minus strand of OX457046.1, from coordinate 34,649,659 downwards.
ACGGATGAAAAGATATGTATCTTTCAACTTCATATGCCGAAATTTCTGTTTACAAGCAATTTTCCGTTCGATTCAATGAAATGTAAGTCATAATGTTTTCATTATCTTTATGGCCTGATGATTAATCATTCTAAAATTTTCCAGATATGTAGAGAATTGAACTAACAATATGATTCCATCAGTATAGTTTGATTATTTAATTAAATAAGATGCTCAAAATGTCCTCCTCCTGCTTGCACGCAAGCCTGGAGGCGCTGGCGCCATTGGGCAACGGCATCGTCGACTATCCTCTGGTCCAGGCCATCCCACGTGTACACTTCCAACAAGCGTTGCTTCAAATTGTTTATGTCTGGTAGACTCGATTTTGCATCACACTCCACACTTTATAGTCGACAGGATTCAAATCTGGGCTGTTCGGAGGCCATAATGTGGGAGAAATGAAGTCTGGCATTTCAAGTCAGCATTTCGATGGTTTTCTTGGCTCTGTGGGCTGAGGCACTGTCCTGTTGAAAAAAGCAGCCTTCTGGGGCTAGATTTCTGATTGCAGGTAGAAGATGTTGTGACAGTAGAACGTCGCGATAATAGGTTCCTAATTTTTACTCCAGGATCACTGAAGACCAAAATTGGGAACTATCAAGCGTTGAAACCGCAAAGAACACCATAACAGACTTGCTGAAAATTGATATTTCGGGAGATGACGTTAAAGTATTCATATCTTTCTCTCCGTGCAAATCTGTGACGTGATATTTTGGTATCCTATTCTTGGTTCAATTCTCTAGATATTGGGAAAATTTTAGTATGATTAATCATCAGGCTTTAGAGATATAAGATAAACAATATGACTTAAATTCTATTGAATCTACCAGAAAATTGCTTGTAAAGTGAAATTTCGGCATATGAAGTTGAAAGATTCATATCTTTCTACCCGTTCAACTTTACCTGATGAAATTTTGGAATCATATTCTTGGTCCACTTCTCTAAATATCTGGAAAATTTTAGCGTGATATGTTATCAGGCACTAGAGATATATGAAAAACAATTTGGCTTACTTTTTTTTGAATCACGGTGTACACTTATCGAAGCATCTATCTGGGATCGTTCTTGTGGATATCCAGCTGGATTATCACTTGGGATCAAGAAAATGTCTACGCATTATTGAACCATTGAATGGCACCTTTGTATTGTATCGTATTGTATTGTACACGACCATTTATAAAGCGCTTCTCACAGCAAGAGCCTTTCAGAAGTGCTCCCAGTGCGATTGAACCTCGAGAGTAGTGGCGGTGCTGAAATAGGTCACAGGAGGTCATTTGACAGACTACCTAGTTTGCTCTTATCCTACCTTATGACCTGCCAGAATTTCTTTGAAATTTTTACTATTTTTGTACATTTGCTGAATAAGACCAATGACCTTGACGCGACCTGCTGAAATTGTATGGCTGTCGGCGCCCGCTAGAAAATGCAGGATTTGAGGCGAGAGAAAGATGAAGAAAGGCTAGAAGAAGGAAAGGTAAAGCACAAAAACTGATGGTGGAAGTGTTTTACACAGAGAGGGACCTATGCAGGAAAGCATCTAGATTGAGCCGTGGCTGTCCGAAAGGAACATCTAGGAAGATTCTGCATGGTGTGGCGAAAGTTGGGTAAGTTGGGTAATCATTCTATTTGATTAGGTCAATACCCATCTTATCCATTTTAATACCCATCTTATCCATTTTAATACCCATCTTATCCATCTTAATACCCATCTTATCCATTTTAATACCCATCTTATCCATTTTAATACCCATCTTATCCATCTTAATACCCATCTTATCCATCTTAATACCCATCTTATCCATTTTAATACCCATTTTATCCATCTTAATGCCCATCTTATCCATCTTAATGCCCATCTTATCCATTTTAATACCCATCTTATCCATTTTAATGCCCATCTTATCCATCTTAATACCCATCTTATCCATCTTAATACCCATTTTATCCATCTTAATACCCATCTTATCCATCTTAATGCCCATCTTATCCATTTTAATACCCATCTTATCCATCTTAATACCCATCTTATCCATCTTAATACCCATCTTATCCATTTTAATGCCCATCTTATCCATCTTAATACCCATCTTATCCATCTTAATACCCATTTTATCCATCTTAATACCCATCTTATCCATCTTAATGCCCATCTTATCCATTTTAATACCCATCTTATCCATCTTAATGCCCATCTTATCCATTTTAATACCCATCTTATCCATTTTAATACCCATCTTATCCATCTTAATGCCCATCTTATCCATCTTAATACCCATCTTATCCATCTTAATACCCATCTTATCCATTTTAATACCCATCTTATCCATCTTAATACCCATCTTATCCATCTTAATACCCATCTTATCCATTTTAATGCCCATCTTATCCATTTTAATACCCATCTTATCCATCTTAATACCCATCTTATCCATCTTAATACCCATCTTATCCATTTTAATGCCCATCTTATCCATCTTAATACCCATCTTATCCATCTTAATACCCATCTTATCCATTTTAATGCCCATCTTATCCATCTTAATACCCATCTTATCCATCTTAATACCCATCTTATCCATCTTAATGCCCATCTTATCCATCTTAATACCCATCTTATCCATTTTAATACCCATCTTATCCATCTTAATACCCATCTTATCCATCTTAATACCCATCTTATCCATTTTAATACCCATCTTATCCATTTTAATACCCATCTTATCCATCTTAATACCCATCTTATCCATCTTAATACCCATCTTATCCATTTTAATACCCATTTTATCCATCTTAATGCCCATCTTATCCATCTTAATGCCCATCTTATCCATTTTAATACCCATCTTATCCATTTTAATGCCCATCTTATCCATCTTAATACCCATCTTATCCATCTTAATACCCATTTTATCCATCTTAATACCCATCTTATCCATCTTAATGCCCATCTTATCCATTTTAATACCCATCTTATCCATCTTAATACCCATCTTATCCATCTTAATACCCATCTTATCCATTTTAATGCCCATCTTATCCATCTTAATACCCATCTTATCCATCTTAATACCCATTTTATCCATCTTAATACCCATCTTATCCATCTTAATGCCCATCTTATCCATTTTAATACCCATCTTATCCATCTTAATGCCCATCTTATCCATTTTAATACCCATCTTATCCATTTTAATACCCATCTTATCCATTTTAATACCCATCTTATCCATCTTAATACCCATCTTATCCATCTTAATACCCATCTTATCCATTTTAATGCCCATCTTATCCATCTTAATACCCATCTTATCCATCTTAATACCCATTTTATCCATCTTAATACCCATCTTATCCATCTTAATGCCCATCTTATCCATTTTAATACCCATCTTATCCATCTTAATGCCCATCTTATCCATTTTAATACCCATCTTATCCATTTTAATACCCATCTTATCCATCTTAATGCCCATCTTATCCATCTTAATACCCATCTTATCCATCTTAATACCCATCTTATCCATTTTAATACCCATCTTATCCATCTTAATACCCATCTTATCCATCTTAATACCCATCTTATCCATTTTAATGCCCATCTTATCCATTTTAATACCCATCTTATCCATCTTAATACCCATCTTATCCATCTTAATACCCATCTTATCCATTTTAATGCCCATCTTATCCATCTTAATACCCATCTTATCCATCTTAATACCCATCTTATCCATTTTAATGCCCATCTTATCCATCTTAATACCCATCTTATCCATCTTAATACCCATCTTATCCATCTTAATGCCCATCTTATCCATCTTAATACCCATCTTATCCATTTTAATACCCATCTTATCCATCTTAATACCCATCTTATCCATCTTAATACCCATCTTATCCATTTTAATACCCATCTTATCCATTTTAATACCCATCTTATCCATCTTAATACCCATCTTATCCATCTTAATACCCATCTTATCCATTTTAATACCCATTTTATCCATCTTAATGCCCATCTTATCCATCTTAATGCCCATCTTATCCATTTTAATACCCATCTTATCCATTTTAATGCCCATCTTATCCATCTTAATACCCATCTTATCCATCTTAATACCCATTTTATCCATCTTAATACCCATCTTATCCATCTTAATGCCCATCTTATCCATTTTAATACCCATCTTATCCATCTTAATACCCATCTTATCCATCTTAATACCCATCTTATCCATTTTAATGCCCATCTTATCCATCTTAATACCCATCTTATCCATCTTAATACCCATTTTATCCATCTTAATACCCATCTTATCCATCTTAATGCCCATCTTATCCATTTTAATACCCATCTTATCCATCTTAATGCCCATCTTATCCATTTTAATACCCATCTTATCCATTTTAATACCCATCTTATCCATCTTAATGCCCATCTTATCCATCTTAATACCCATCTTATCCATCTTAATACCCATCTTATCCATTTTAATACCCATCTTATCCATCTTAATACCCATCTTATCCATCTTAATACCCATCTTATCCATTTTAATGCCCATCTTATCCATTTTAATACCCATCTTATCCATCTTAATACCCATCTTATCCATCTTAATACCCATCTTATCCATTTTAATGCCCATCTTATCCATCTTAATACCCATCTTATCCATCTTAATACCCATCTTATCCATTTTAATGCCCATCTTATCCATCTTAATACCCATCTTATCCATCTTAATACCCATCTTATCCATCTTAATGCCCATCTTATCCATCTTAATACCCATCTTATCCATCTTAATACCCATCTTATCCATTTTAATACCCATCTTATCCATTTTAATGCCCATCTTATCCATTTTAATACCCATCTTATCCATCTTAATACCCATCTTATCCATCTTAATACCCATCTTATCCATTTTAATGCCCATCTTATCCATCTTAATACCCATCTTATCCATCTTAATACCCATCTTATCCATCTTAATACCCATCTTATCCATCTTAATACCCATCTTATCCATTTTAATACCCATCTTATCCATTTTAATACCCATCTTATCCATTTTAATACCCATCTTATCCATTTTAATGCCCATCTTATCCATTTTAATACCCATCTTATCCATTTTAATGCCCATCTTATCCATTTTAATACCCATCTTATCCATTTTAATACCCATCTTATCCATTTTAATACCCATCTTATCCATTTTAATACCCATCTTATCCATTTTAATACCCATCTTATCCATCTTAATGCCCATCTTATCCATTTTAATACCCATCTTATCCATTTTAATACCCATCTTATCCATTTTAATGCCCATCTTATCCATCTTAATACCCATCTTATCCATCTTAATACCCATTTTATCCATCTTAATACCCATCTTATCCATCTTAATGCCCATCTTATCCATTTTAATACCCATCTTATCCATCTTAATACCCATCTTATCCATCTTAATGCCCATCTTATCCATTTTAATACCCATCTTATCCATCTTAATACCCATCTTATCCATTTTAATACCCATCTTATCCATTTTAATGCCCATCTTATCCATCTTAATACCCATCTTATCCATTTTAATACCCATCTTATCCATTTTAATACCCATCTTATCCATTTTAATGCCCATCTTATCCATTTTAATACCCATCTTATCCATTTTAATGCCCATCTTATCCATTTTAATACCCATCTTATCCATTTTAATACCCATCTTATCCATTTTAATACCCATCTTATCCATTTTAATACCCATCTTATCCATCTTAATACCCATCTTATCCATCTTAATGCCCATCTTATCCATCTTAATACCCATCTTACCCATCTTAATACCCATCTTATCCATTTTAATACCCATCTTATCCATCTTAATACCCATCTTATCCATCTTAATGCCCATCTTATCCATCTTAATGCCCATCTTATCCATTTTAATACCCATCTTATCCATTTTAATACCCATTTTATCCATTTTAATACCCATGTTATCCATCTTAATGCCCATCTTATCCATCTTAATGCCCATCTTATCCATTTTAATACCCATCTTATCCATTTTAATGCCCATCTTATCCATCTTAATACCCATCTTATCCATTTTAATACCCATCTTATCCATTTTAATACCCATCTTATCCATTTTAATGCCCATCTTATCCATTTTAATACCCATCTTATCCATTTTAATGCCCATCTTATCCATTTTAATACCCATCTTATCCATTTTAATACCCATCTTATCCATCTTAATACCCATCTTATCCATTTTAATACCCATCTTATCCATTTTAATACCCATTTTATCCATCTTAACGCCCATCTTATCCATCTTAATGCCCATCTTATCCATTTTAATACCCATCTTATCCATCTTAATGCCCATCTTATCCATCTTAATACCCATCTTATCCATTTTAATACCCATCTTACCCATCTTAATACCCATCTTATCCATCTTAATGCCCATCTTATCCATCTTAATACCCATCTTATCCATCTTAATACCCATCTTATCCATCCTAATACCCATCTTACCCATCTTAATACCCATCTTATCCATCTTAATACCCATCTTATCCATCTTAATACCCATCTTATCCATCTTAATGCCCATCTTATCCATCCTAATACCCATCTTATCCATCTTAATGCCCATCTTATCCATCTTAATACCCATCTTATCCATCTTAATACCCATCTTATCCATCTTAATACCCATCTTATCCATTTTAATACCCATCTTATCCATCTTAATGCCCATCTTATCCATCTTAATACCCATCTTATCCATTTTAATACCCATCTTACCCATCTTAATACCCATCTTATCCATCTTAATGCCCATCTTATCCATCTTAATACCCATCTTATCCATCTTAATACCCATCTTATCCATCCTAATACCCATCTTATCCATCTTAATACCCATCTTATCCATCTTAATACCCATCTTATCCATCTTAATACCCATCTTATCCATCTTAATGCCCATCTTATCCATTTTAATACCCATCTTATCCATTTTAATACCCATCTTATCCATTTTAATACCCATCTTATCCATCTTAATACCCATCTTATCCATTTTAATACCCATCTTATCCATCTTAATACCCATCTTATCCATCTTAATGCCCATCTTATCCATCTTAATACCCATCTTATCCATCTTAATGCCCATCTTATCCATCTTAATACCCATCTTGTCCATCTTAATACCCATCTTATCCATTTTAATACCCATCTTATCCATCTTAATGCCCATCTTATCCATCTTAATACCCATCTTATCCATCTTAATGCCCATCTTATCCATCTTATCCATCTTAATGCCCATCTTATCCATCTTAATACCCATCTTATCCATCTTAATACCCATCTTATCCATCTTAATGCCCATCTTATCCATCTTAATGCCCATCTTATCCATCTTAATACCCATCTTATCCATCTTAATGCCCATCTTATCCATCTTAATACCCATCTTATCCATCTTAATACCCATCTTATCCATCTTAATACCCATCTTATCCATCTTAATGCCCATCTTATCCATCTTAATACCCATCTTATCCATCTTAATGCCCATCTTATCCATCTTAATGCCCATCTTATCCATCTTAATACCCATCTTATCCATCTTAATGCCCATCTTATCCATCTTAATACCCATCTTATCCATCTTAATACCCATCTTATCCATCTTAATGCCCATCTTATCCATCTTAATGCCCATCTTATCCATCTTAATACCCATCTTATCCATCTTAATGCCCATCTTATCCATCTTAATACCCATCTTATCCATCTTAATACCCATCTTATCCATCTTAATACCCATCTTATCCATCTTAATGCCCATCTTATCCATCTTAATACCCATCTTATCCATCTTAATGCCCATCTTATCCATCTTAATACCCATCTTATCCATCTTAATACCCATCTTATCCATCTTAATGCCCATCTTATCCATCTTAATACCCATCTTATCCATCTTAATGCCCATCTTATCCATCTTAATACCCATCTTATCCATCTTAATGCCCATCTTATCCATCTTAATACCCATCTTATCCATCTTAATACCCATCTTATCCATCTTAATGCCCATCTTATCCATCTTAATGCCCATCTTATCCATCTTAATACCCATCTTATCCATCTTAATGCCCATCTTATCCATCTTAATGCCCATCTTATCCATCTTAATACCCATCTTATCCATCTTAATACCCATTTTATCCATCTTAATACCCATCTTATCCATCTTAATGCCCATCTTATCCATTTTAATACCCATCTTATCCATCTTAATGCCCATCTTATCCATTTTAATACCCATCTTATCCATTTTAATACCCATCTTATCCATCTTAATGCCCATCTTATCCATCTTAATACCCATCTTATCCATCTTAATACCCATCTTATCCATTTTAATACCCATCTTATCCATCTTAATACCCATCTTATCCATCTTAATACCCATCTTATCCATTTTAATGCCCATCTTATCCATTTTAATACCCATCTTATCCATCTTAATACCCATCTTATCCATCTTAATACCCATCTTATCCATTTTAATGCCCATCTTATCCATCTTAATACCCATCTTATCCATCTTAATACCCATCTTATCCATTTTAATGCCCATCTTATCCATCTTAATACCCATCTTATCCATCTTAATACCCATCTTATCCATTTTAATGCCCATCTTATCCATCTTAATACCCATCTTATCCATCTTAATACCCATCTTATCCATCTTAATACCCATCTTATCCATTTTAATGCCCATCTTATCCATTTTAATACCCATCTTATCCGTCTTAATACCCATCTTATCCATCTTAATACCCATCTTATCCATTTTAATGCCCATCTTATCCATCTTAATACCCATCTTATCCATCTTAATACCCATTTTATCCATCTTAATACCCATCTTATCCATCTTAATGCCCATCTTATCCATTTTAATACCCATCTTATCCATCTTAATGCCCATCTTATCCATTTTAATACCCATCTTATCCATTTTAATACCCATCTTATCCATCTTAATGCCCATCTTATCCATCTTAATACCCATCTTATCCATCTTAATACCCATCTTATTCGTCTTAATGCCCATCTTATCCATCTTAATACCCATCTTATCCATTTTAATACCCATCTTATCCATTTTAATACCCATCTTATCCATCTTAATGCCCATCTTATCCATTTTAATACCCATCTTATCCATCTTAATACCCATCTTATCCATTTTAATACCCATCTTATCCATTTTAATACCCATCTTATCCATCTTAATACCCATCTTATCCATCTTAATGCCCATCTTATCCATTTTAATACCCATCTTATCCATTTTAATACCCATCTTATCCATCTTAATGCCCATCTTATCCATCTTAATACCCATCTTATCCATCTTAATGCCCATCTTATCCATCTTAATGCCCATCTTATCCATTTTAATACCCATCTTATCCATTTTAATGCCCATCTTATCCATCTTAATACCCATCTTATCCATCTTAATGCCCATTTTATCCATCTTAATACCCATCTTGTCCATCTTAATACCCATCTTATCCATCTTAATACCCATCTTATCCATTTTAATACCCATCTTATCCATCTTAATACCCATCTTATCCATCTTAATACCCATCTTATCCATCTTAATGCCCATCTTATCCATTTTAATACCCATCTTATCCATCTTAGTACCCATCTTATCCATCTTAATACCCATCTTATCCATCTTAATACCCATCTTATCCATTTTAATGCCCATCTTATCCATCTTAATACCCATCTTATCCATTTTAATACCCATCTTATCCATTTTAATACCCATCTTATCCATTTTAATGCCCATCTTATCCATTTTAATACCCATCTTATCCATTTTAATGCCCATCTTATCCATTTTAATACCCATCTTATCCATTTTAATACCCATCTTATCCATTTTAATACCCATCTTATCCATTTTAATACCCATCTTATCCATTTTAATACCCATCTTATCCATTTTAATACCCATCTTATCCATCTTAATGCCCATCTTATCCATTTTAATACCCATCTTATCCATTTTAATACCCATCTTATCCATTTTAATGCCCATCTTATCCATCTTAATACCCATCTTATCCATCTTAATACCCATTTTATCCATCTTAATACCCATCTTATCCATCTTAATGCCCATCTTATCCATTTTAATACCCATCTTATCCATCTTAATACCCATCTTATCCATCTTAATACCCATCTTATCCATTTTAATACCCATCTTATCCATCTTAATACCCATCTTATCCATTTTAATACCCATCTTATCCATTTTAATGCCCATCTTATCCATCTTAATACCCATCTTATCCATTTTAATACCCATCTTATCCATTTTAATACCCATCTTATCCATTTTAATGCCCATCTTATCCATTTTAATACCCATCTTATCCATTTTAATGCCCATCTTATCCATTTTAATACCCATCTTATCCATTTTAATACCCATCTTATCCATTTTAATACCCATCTTATCCATTTTAATACCCATCTTATCCATCTTAATACCCATCTTATCCATCTTAATGCCCATCTTATCCATCTTAATACCCATCTTACCCATCTTAATACCCATCTTATCCATTTTAATACCCATCTTATCCATCTTAATACCCATCTTATCCATCTTAATGCCCATCTTATCCATCTTAATGCCCATCTTATCCATTTTAATACCCATCTTATCCATTTTAATACCCATTTTATCCATTTTAATACCCATGTTATCCATCTTAATGCCCATCTTATCCATCTTAATGCCCATCTTATCCATTTTAATACCCATCTTATCCATTTTAATGCCCATCTTATCCATCTTAATACCCATCTTATCCATTTTAATACCCATCTTATCCATTTTAATACCCATCTTATCCATTTTAATGCCCATCTTATCCATTTTAATACCCATCTTATCCATTTTAATGCCCATCTTATCCATTTTAATACCCATCTTATCCATTTTAATACCCATCTTATCCATCTTAATACCCATCTTATCCATTTTAATACCCATCTTATCCATTTTAATACCCATTTTATCCATCTTAATGCCCATCTTATCCATCTTAATGCCCATCTTATCCATTTTAATACCCATCTTATCCATCTTAATGCCCATCTTATCCATCTTAATACCCATCTTATCCATTTTAATACCCATCTTACCCATCTTAATACCCATCTTATCCATCTTAATGCCCATCTTATCCATCTTAATACCCATCTTATCCATCTTAATACCCATCTTATCCATCCTAATACCCATCTTACCCATCTTAATACCCATCTTATCCATCTTAATACCCATCTTATCCATCTTAATACCCATCTTATCCATCTTAATGCCCATCTTATCCATCCTAATACCCATCTTATCCATCTTAATGCCCATCTTATCCATCTTAATACCCATCTTATCCATCTTAATACCCATCTTATCCATCTTAATACCCATCTTATCCATTTTAATACCCATCTTATCCATCTTAATGCCCATCTTATCCATCTTAATACCCATCTTATCCATTTTAATACCCATCTTACCCATCTTAATACCCATCTTATCCATCTTAATGCCCATCTTATCCATCTTAATACCCATCTTATCCATCTTAATACCCATCTTATCCATCCTAATACCCATCTTATCCATCTTAATACCCATCTTATCCATCTTAATACCCATCTTATCCATCTTAATACCCATCTTATCCATCTTAATGCCCATCTTATCCATTTTAATACCCATCTTATCCATTTTAATACCCATCTTATCCATTTTAATACCCATCTTATCCATCTTAATACCCATCTTATCCATTTTAATACCCATCTTATCCATCTTAATACCCATCTTATCCATCTTAATGCCCATCTTATCCATCTTAATACCCATCTTATCCATCTTAATGCCCATCTTATCCATCTTAATACCCATCTTGTCCATCTTAATACCCATCTTATCCATTTTAATACCCATCTTATCCATCTTAATGCCCATCTTATCCATCTTAATACCCATCTTATCCATCTTAATGCCCATCTTATCCATCTTAATACCCATCTTATCCATCTTAATGCCCATCTTATCCATCTTAATACCCATCTTATCCATCTTAATACCCATCTTATCCATCTTAATGCCCATCTTATCCATCTTAATGCCCATCTTATCCATCTTAATACCCATCTTATCCATCTTAATGCCCATCTTATCCATCTTAATACCCATCTTATCCATCTTAATACCCATCTTATCCATCTTAATACCCATCTTATCCATCTTAATGCCCATCTTATCCATCTTAATACCCATCTTATCCATCTTAATGCCCATCTTATCCATCTTAATGCCCATCTTATCCATCTTAATACCCATCTTATCCATCTTAATGCCCATCTTATCCATCTTAATACCCATCTTATCCATCTTAATACCCATCTTATCCATCTTAATGCCCATCTTATCCATCTTAATGCCCATCTTATCCATCTTAATACCCATCTTATCCATCTTAATGCCCATCTTATCCATCTTAATACCCATCTTATCCATCTTAATACCCATCTTATCCATCTTAATACCCATCTTATCCATCTTAATGCCCATCTTATCCATCTTAATACCCATCTTATCCATCTTAATGCCCATCTTATCCATCTTAATACCCATCTTATCCATCTTAATACCCATCTTATCCATCTTAATGCCCATCTTATCCATCTTAATACCCATCTTATCCATCTTAATGCCCATCTTATCCATCTTAATACCCATCTTATCCATCTTAATGCCCATCTTATCCATCTTAATACCCATCTTATCCATCTTAATACCCATCTTATCCATCTTAATGCCCATCTTATCCATCTTAATACCCATCTTATCCATCTTAATACCCATCTTATCCATCTTAATGCCCATCTTATCCATTTTAATACCCATCTTATCCATTTTAATACCCATCTTATCCATCTTAATACCCATCTTATCCATTTTAATACCCATCTTATCCATTTTAATACCCATCTTATCCATCTTAATACCCATCTTATCCATTTTAATGCCCATCTTATCCATCTTAATACCCATCTTATCCATCTTAATGCCCATCTTATCCATCTTAATACCCATCTTATCCATCTTAATACCCATCTTATCCATCTTAATACCCATCTTATCCATCTTAATGCCCATCTTATCCATCTTAATACCCATCTTATCCATCTTAATGCCCATCTTATCCATCTTAATACCCATCTTATCCATCTTAATACCCATCTTATCCATCTTAATGCCCATCTTATCCATCTTAATACCCATCTTATCCATCTTAATGCCCATCTTATCCATCTTAATACCCATCTTATCCATCTTAATGCCCATCTTATCCATCTTAATACCCATCTTATCCATCTTAATACCCATCTTATCCATCTTAATGCCCATCTTATCCATTTTAATACCCATCTTATCCATTTTAATACCCATCTTATCCATCTTAATACCCATTCCCGATTTTAGATGTTCAGCTTTCGACATGACTTCAAAATGTATCAAGTTTCCAGTGGGCTTTGGGTGTGATCAGAGGCACTTTTAGGAAGTACTAGCAAGCTTTTTCTTGATAAAACTGTGTCACCCTTGTTTTTCTTTTGACTGCAGCCGCACAAGAAACTTTAGAAGTTTCTAAACTCGTGTATAAAGTTTGAACTTCGCTTGACACAAATCTGAGTACTGCATTGTTAAAGCAATAAGGAAGTAGAGGATATATTTGTTCAGTGCAAGTGGTTAGGTTTCATGCAGTGTGTTGCTCACATGAATTTAAAAATCTTAATAAATTAATATGCAATAAGTCTGTAAATGACATCATCTGTTGTCACCTTTTACCTTGAGGCGAGGTGGTGTAGTGGGTATGTTCGTCGCCTTGCAGCCAAAGGGTTGCAGGATCGAATCCACCTCAAGTCGCTGCGTAGGGACCTTGGGAAAGTCCTTCACTCGCAGTTGCTCAGCACTTCAGCGTGAAACTCCGATGCAGTGTCCGCTCTGTAGTTGGGAGCGCCTCTGAGTAGGGAGCTTGAAGGGGTGCTATAGCAAGTGCACATACAAGCCTTGTATTGTATTTTATTGTATCTATAAATGTATATTGTGCCTCTCACAGTGCAAACCAAACCTTGATGCGTGAAGGAAATGTAACCATAACCATGACTACACTTTTTGTTGAACCAAAAGGAAAATAGTTTAACAGATGTAATACCGGTTGTTTACATATGCAATGTTTGGCTTAAAGGGCAAGTCTTGAAAGGGCCTAGGCCCCTATATAGCAACTTGTGTAACTCTAGAATAAACATTGAATTGAACAGTGATAAATCAGGATATAAAGCTGATAGTTTAGGTTTGAATTCATAGATAAAAGAACCCAAGCTTTACTAGTTAACTAATGTGCACATGAGGCAAACTTAACTGACCTGTGAAAGAGATAAGCAGTTGAATTTTAAACGAAGATAAAAGTCTGTTAACATTTCTGAATTACAGGGCCAGCATATATTTTAGAGAGAATTTTCATGAGTTAGTAAGAATGGGGATTCGTCTGAATTTGGAAGCAGATCTTACGTCATGTTTGTGTTAATCATGCATGCTTAGTAGTATTTTTAAAACTCTTTTTACACAAATGAATAAATAGGTTATGTTATTTGAATGTCGTGCCATGTAAGTCAAAGTGCTGTGTAAATTATTGGTCATTATAAGAACATTTTATTTATATTGGATTATAAGAACATATTTATATTGGATTTAGGATTTTGTGCACTAGTTTAAAGCATTTGACTATTGATTGGCTATGATGTACATTTTTTGTATGTCTGTTCACCAAAATGCAGTTCTGTAACAATTGGTCTATTAGAGAAAATTCTTTTCTTTATCTTATTTGAAATTATATCTGTATGTTGAGTTCTGGCGTAGCAATGTGCTCTGGGAAGTGACTGCCTTGACATTCTGCTCTAAAAATACTGAGCAGCAATAAAAGTTATTGGTGGTTAGCAGAAATAGTATCAGGCCAAGAATTTCCCCTTACATAAGAAGCTCAAGGCATGTTTCGTTTGACCAACCACTTGACAAAGTTAGTAGTTGAGTGAAGTATTTCTCAAGTGAACTTTGAGTGGAGATTAGAGACATGTTTGACTTGGATTCTAAGTCTACTTCTGTTGCATTGGTATGCTAAAAGCAGATGTTCAGGTTAAGTTCAGAAGGACAATCAAGGAAGACCATTTATAAGAGAGTGTTTGGTGATGGGAAATGCAATTATTATTGCTGCTGTTGTCATCAGAAATTGTAGTTTAAAAAATTGGAAGGCAGATGATAAAGAATGCTCAAAGGTGATATTTTGGAAGTCAAGAGTTAAAGCATGGAAGGCAGAGGAGAAAGCAACTTTGGTGAAATCTTGGAAGTCAAGGGTAAAAGCATGGAGGGGGGAAAGAAAGCAGAAGTGAAATATTGGAAGTCAAGGGTAAAAACATGGAAGGCAGAGGAGAAAGCGTATATATACACGTATCGAATGAAATAAATTACAGATAGATGAAAGAATTGGCAATGGAGATATTAGTCTCTCAGGAAGTAACCATTAAGAGTGCTCGTTAATAGTTGCTGTAATTGTTTCCTATCAACAGACACTAATTTGATAAGAAGAACTATTTGGCCACACTGTGACCTATTGACCCATTTTTGATGGATATATGTATAATGTATAATAATTATATGTATATTGTATAATGACTTGTTTCCCATATTTGTGTACACAAGTGTCCCACTTGTATCTAGACACTTGACAAATATGGTGCCTGTTATTTTCTCACTAGCTGGTTGCATTGGCTGCCAGATGTTTATTTAGATTTTAGAGCCTGTTGACTTGTTGGAATTGATAATTGCATTGAGATAATTATGCTGACTGTTTCTCAGCCAGTTGGTTTGTTTATTGGTTTGTGTGTGTCTATGTTTGCTGCTGTTGGCAGTTTTATGGTGTCTTCTTCCTTCATGTGTGTGTCAGTGTGTGTTTGTGTGTGTGTGTGTGTGTGTGTGCGTTTCAGTATTTGTGTGTGTGTCAGTGTTAGTGTGTTTCAGTGTTTACATGTGTCAGTCTTGTGTGTGTCAGTATGTGTTTGTGTCAGTGTTTGTGCCAGTGTTTGTGTGTGTGTGTTTGTGTGTGTGTGTGTTAGGGTGTTTGTTTCTTTCAGTGTAATGTGTGCTGTGTCATTTTACACACACACCCACACACACACGTGCGCGCGCGCGCACACACACACACACTTGTATGTACTGTATATGCTCACTTGTGTGTTGTATGTGTATCTTATCAGCAAGGATTGCCATGGGAATATGATGGTTTGCCTATACATCATTTTCCTGCGTATCTCTGTCCATCGGTTTTGTTTCTGTCCATCTGTTTTGTTTCTGTTTTGTTCGGTTGAAATTTTTGCCGTTTTTTCACTTTAGATTTCCACTGTGTCACTGTCTGTGTCTGTCTTCTTGTCTGCTTTCGTGTCTGTAGGTTTGTCTGCTTTAATATTTGTCCATTTTCTGTCTGTTGTCCACTTTTTTAGCTGTCAATGTTTTTGTTTGCATGCTGTCTGTCTATGTGTCAGCTTTGCCGGCATTCTGTTATTAGTAGCATAGAGTTTGTATGCATTCTTTTCTATTCCCTTGCGGCTCGCACACTGAGAGCGCCTCTGAGTAGCTTACCCATGCTGTATAATATGTAGCATTACTATGCATGAATTACACATCATCTAATGCCACAGACCAATATTGTGTTCTAACAGCTTGCTTCTAAATTTAGAGTTTTGTAACACGCAAATAAATCTGAGGCGATTAAAACCAGTACTGTACACCACACTTAAGGCAGTCTCCATATGCATGAGTTGTCCGTTGTTTGGGGCTCCAACTGTCCTTGTGTACAATTATTTGACTCTCAGTTGGACTTGTTTTTTTTTATTTAAGTTGCGAATCAAAATATATATTAAAGATTGCATATATCTTGCGTATGGTAATCCTTGTACATGTCTTGGCAGAAACCATCATCATCATCGTCGTCGTCGTCGTTGTCATCATCATCAGTTTTTAAACACCATCATCACCATAGTCGTTGTCATCACCACCACCATGACCACCACCATCATCACCACGACGACCACCACCCCACCACTACCCAATCACCATCAACACCTCCACCATCACCCCCTTCACCACCTGCACCATGACCACCACCATCATCACCACCACCACCATGACCACCACTACCCCCACCACCATCAACACCTCCACCACCACCTCCACCATCACCCCCTTCACCACCACCACCGTTTTCACCACCAGTTCCATTTGGAGGTGGTGATGTGTATGAATAAATGATATCCATTATTCTCAGTCTCAAGACTTTGTCAAATCCTCTGCTCCTCTTAGCATTAATCCAACTGATGTTATTATGTCCTTCTTCATGGTATGCGCAGACAGAGAAAGACAGATAGGCAGACAAAGAGAGGACACTCTCTTATACACACTCTGGCATTCATCATCATCATTGTCGTCATCATCATCGTCGTCATCATCATCATCATTGTCGTCATCATCATCGTCGTTGTCGTCATCATCATCGTCGTCATCTTCATCATCATCATCATCATCATCGTCGTCATCATCATCACCATCGTCGTCATCATCATCATCATCATCATCATCACCATCATCATCGTCATTATTGGTCATCAAGTTTGGCATTCTGTCTTTATCTGCCTGTCTTTCTTCTCCTTCGAATCTTGCATGTATGTAGTTCACTGCACGGGATTCGGTCAACTGGCGTTCTCTCTACATGTCCAAACCATCGAGTCTATTTCGTCTGTCAGTACCGGTATAATATATATTATATATACATATATATTATATATGTATATAAAATTTATAAATTATATGTATATATAATCTTGCACTCTCATTGACAGTTGCTTGTTTGTACATAGTGCATGTGCGCTTGTGTGTGTGTTTCGTTTCTTCGAAGTGGATGCTGAACAGTTAAATGTCCAGCATGAGGTACGGATTGGTTATAGTGGTCAGTCTATAACACGGAGCGTAAGGGTTTGATCCACGTCCGAGGTGGTTGCTCTATATATGGATCTTGTGCAAGTGCTTCACTGTCCATTGCTCTGCTAACTTCAGCTGTTCAACTGAGGCATGTGTACACTTCCGAGCTTTGTAAGAGGGACGATTTCAAATTGCAATTGTATTGTTCTTCTTTTCCTTCTGGCTAGGATTAATCCATCGCTGTGGAGGGGCCAGCCACTCAGATCCTTTGTCTCCATGTTGTTCTGTCTCCAGTGTCTTCCTTTTTATTTACAAGACAATACAATACAATTGCAGAATTTCGCATTGCAATTGTATTGTATTGTCTTGTAAATAAAAAACTCATTTATTTTGTAACCAACTGATCAAGAATCGAGAATCGAGAATCAAAATTTTTTACAGATATTTAATAAAGTGGTATGCATGTAATCTTTGTATACTATTCTATATGCCATGGAAGATTGTTACAGCGGAAGATCCAGCGCAAGAGCAGGAACGGCAGAGTTGAGTTTTTTGCCCGCTTCTGTGTTGGATGTTTCTTCTAATTGGTTAATGATGATTGAAGTGTATTTATGTATTAGGGTTGCAACGGAATAGGAGAATAATTCGATATCGTTGTTCAGACACCCGACACTCAGTTGGGGTGGGGGGGTGAGGGTCTGTCTGCCTATTCGTGCGTTCATAATTCGGCTTATCATATTAATGTGGATTATCGTTTTAGGTATTCATGCCGCTGCATTTGTAAGTGTTCTCTCTCTGTCTGTCTCTGTCTGTCTGTCTATGTCTGCCTGTCATGCTGTTAGTGTCATTATATCTCTCTGTTTAACTCTGAGTTTCTGTATCTCTCTCCCTGTGTCTATCTTTAAGTCTCTGTATCACTCTCTCTCTGTCTATCTCTAAACCTCTGTCTGTGCCTCTCTCTGTCTATCTCTAAACCTCTGTTTTTGTCTCTCTGTGTCTATCTCTAAGTCTCTGTCTGTGCCCCTCTCTAAGTCTCTGTACACTATCCCTCTGTGTCTATCTCTAAGTCTCTGTTTCTCTATCTGCCTATCTCTAAGTCTGTGTCTCTGTCTGTCTGTCTGTCTCTCTCTCTGTATATCTCTGCCTATCTCTAAGTCTCTGTATCTCTTTTTGTATGTCTGCCTCCATTCCCTTCTTTCTCTGTATCTCTAAGTCTTTGTCTGTATCTCTAAGTCTTTGTCTGTCTGTCTGTCTGTCTGTCTGTCTGTCTGTCTGTCTGTCTGTCTGTCTGTCTGTCTGTCTCTATTTGTCTCTGTATGTCATCCATTGATGAACACCACATGAAATATTAATGAACTGGATTAGTGCTGTGTATCTTCCCCCAATCCGATTTGCTTAAGGCCTGTTCCGTTCCACTCTGTTCCCTTCCGTTCCCTTCTGTTCCATTTTGTTCTGTTCCTCTGCTGTAGAGAGGTCGTTGAACTGCTGCTGAAGCTGCAGGCATCGGCCAACATCCCGGATCAGAGAGGATGCTTTCCACTGCACCTGTCTGCGTGGAGGGGCAACGCGGACGTCTGTCGAGTCTTGCTCTCACATGGTCCCTCGCTGTCCAAGGTCAACGCTCAGGTCAGCCTTTCTTCACTCATCTATTGTCTTATATATGCTGTGTGCGTAACGTATACAATATACATCAACTATTTAAAGAGATGCACTGGAAGAGCTCTCTGTGTAAAGCTGTCATTCTTTCGAGGGATATTATATTGCATTTGTTATTATTGCATTTAGTTATATATTTGTGGGGCGCGGTGGTGTAGTGGTGGCGTCGTTGCCTTGAAGCCGGAAGGTTCGAGGTTTGAATAACCTCGCCGCGTAAGGACCTTGGGCAAGTTCTTCACTCACAATTGCTCAGCGCTTCGGTGTGAAACTCCGATGCAGTGTCCGCTCTGCATTCGGGAGCGCCTCTGAGTAGAGAGAGCTTGAAGGGGCGCTATAACAAGTGCACATACAAACAAATTGCAAGAGCCACTATGGTCTTGGTTATGTGTTGGGTTGAGCTGTGGTTGTAACATATTGCAGGTGGGCTGTGTGGTTAGTTAGTTACTGTTTAATTACACTGTCATAGCAATGGTGTTTAGTGTTGTATTGTATTGTATTGTATCTATAAACTTATATAGCGCCTTTCGCAGTGCGCACCAATCAGAGGTGCTCCCAGTGCAAGAGACCAAGAGAGAAAAGAGGCACTTTGCCCACCAGTTAATAAGGATAAACGCATCAAGTGTTGCCCTCCTCCTGTATGCATGCTTGGGTCTGGTACTCACAGACAGACAGCTTAAGGTTTCAATCATTCATTCTGCTGTTTTCTCCTCAATTTCTGTGTAGATCTGTGATATTTTTAGCTGCAATAACGAGGAAAATACCGAATGAGAGTGTGCTACAGACATTTAGAAACTTCAAAACAATCTTGGAAGTTTGATCACATGTATGAGAATAATTTATTCTGAATACATTGAACGTGAGTTGGTGGTGGGGTGGGTGAATTTGGTCAAGCCTGTTTCAGGGGCTGCAGTAGGGTGTGTCTAAAAATTAAAATGTCGATGCTAATATCGACCAAGATGATTTTGTGTTCCACCTTCAGAAATATGGATATCTGCCAAATTAGATGAAAATCTGAAGAGATTTAGGACTTGCTCAAAGCACCGGAAGAATAGCCACTTAGGCGACATTGTGACACATTGTAATTTTCACAGATCCAAGCAAAATTGAACGCATAACCATCAGATATAAGGCAAAATCCAAAGAAGTACTGTAAGTTGTCATAGTATATTCCTCTTAGTACATATGAAAAAATCTGGCCTTACTTGACCATTGCAGAACAAATTGTTTCTCTCCCTTATTTCTGACTAGGACTTCATTGAAGGACTGCATAAGAGTCATTCTGCCAGATCATTCGTCACTCTTAGGTCAGATATGATGACTTAATTTTGCCTCACTGTGTGATTGTTCTGACTACCATTGTTGCAAGTCTCAATCACGAAGAGAGTAGCCCAATCCGAGGATCTGGAATATTTTGGTGGTGGCTTAGATACAGTAGGAAGCCTCTCATGATTCCAGATCATCAAATTCGTTGTGCGTGCATGTCTATGACTCGTAAAAAACTGTGGCCAACCAGGGTCTCTGACAAAAATCAAAGTGTCGGAAAAAATACTGTTAGTGAGACAGATAAAACTTCTCTGGCTTGGTTAAGTATGGATTCCCCTTTAGGCTTCATTGTTTCAGGTACAGGTGAAATGGTACTTTGCGTTAGACTAAGTTGCTGCCACAGAGAGTGACACCTCAAGTAAAGGATTCCATACCTTTTCAGTTTAGGATGGTCAAGACTATCTTCCCTGTGCTCTGACGTTGCTGAATGGAAAATTGATAACTGAAAAGCCACAACTTGATCATGTAAATCGCATATGACATCCAACGCCCTCGGTGAAATGCATCTGGTTACCTGAACTTTATTCCCTTTGGTGGAATTGATCTTTGGAAATGACTATTAGCTCTGTAGCTCTTGATTAAAGACTTCCAATACTGGAGTCCTTGCAGAATCATGCAGTGAAACACTTTTCCAGAACAATTTCAGAGGCATGGTGTCGATGCCATCGATGGCAAGGTTCAAAAGGTCCTTTCCCAATTTCGCTTCCAGCTTCATGCATATGCCGCCCTTGCAACTCACATGGCCAAGATTTTGTATTCCAATCCCCAGCTTCAGATCTCAGCCAACAAGAATCTGACATGATAATAGCTGTCACTGAGTGGAGTTTGGGGATGGCCAATAGCTTGGTAACATCCTTATGAAATTAACCATTATCGTCCTGTCTCTGTAACATCTGGCATGATCTTGTTATTCAAGTGAAGAGTAAGGGGAACCTGTGGCTCAGAAGAATCTCTGCTGCCAGGGCTGCAAGATCATCTCTCCCAAATTGAAACGCACAATTATTGCTACTGTTTCTTATACGTTGTCATCCAGACTCTGATTCCTTGGTGTATGCGTAAATTGAGCAGTACCTTGCATGGGAACCTCTCCTTTGTGAAGACAGCTTTGCATAGCCGAAGTGATATCAGTAGTGCCTATCAACTAAATCTCAGCTTTTTTGTAATAAATTTTGCATTGCGCCTGCCATATGATACAAGAATGAAAAGCACCACTTCCCGCCATTTGCAACACATGACCAGTGACAAAACAACATCACATCAGTAACGACATGATCATGAATGTTTATATGCTGGGATCTAGTCACTGAGAAGAGTTCTATAGCATGCAGCTCGCATGTATTGAAATCGTAGATTCTAATGCTTGCAATGCAACCGTGTTCCTAACTTTAGTCCTCTTGAGCAAGTCCTAAATGTTCAGCTATCGAGATATAATTTCAGATATTCAGTTTACACATGCTTTGGCACAATAATTTCATTTGGTCGTTAAAAATCTTTTATTTGAAAATTTCACATGTACCTTAAAAACACCCTAGGCTGCAGGTAGGATGATTGTGGTATAAAACTTTAAATATGTGCATAGGTGAATAATCACGACATGTAACAAGACAGCTGGTTGGCTACCGTGTTACAAGGGAAGAATGTGAAAAAAGAATAGGTTGTGATATGAAAATTGAGTGGAGTGCATCGGGGAGAACAACAGTATTGAAAAGGCAATCTGGATAGAGGGAAACGAACCTGCCATGGTTTTGGTTGCCTTTCCATCTCCGGATATTGTTTTGAACACTGAGAGATCATAAAGACCTTGGTTAAAAAAAAAAAATAATGATTTGTTTTGACTTTTGAACTTAAAATAATCAGCCTATATGCGGACTTTAGCCTCTGTTATGTTGATTCTCTGCTCAAGTGATCTTAATAGGTCTTGTAGTTCAATGGGAAAATGGGAGTCACTTCCTCCATCAAACCAACTCATCACATCCTTTTTGTGCCATTTACAACTTCTTTTACTAGTGCATAGCAAGGTCAAACAGGAAGCCTAAGAGTCTGGCATGGTTGCTACACAGAGTACTTCCTGTACACGCTGTGGGCGTGTGTCACCTGCAGTGGTGAGATCAAACACTGTGATCTGTGCGTTTGCTAATTGTGCCTACAGCCTAAGTGGACATGTGCACTAAGCAATTTGCTGAGTTGATGAGACCATGTGCTGCTGCACATTCTGCACTTTCCGTCTTTTTGCCAGGCATGGTTTCGGAACAAATCTGAGTTGACTTTTCAGAATGGTGCTATGTAACGTGAACAATTTCTCTCTCATGTGATTTCTGATTTGCAGTTTTAGTTACCCCAGGTGACCGTCAATTTAAATACCGAACTTTGACCTTGAACTGAATCTGTAAGGTCACTGTCATGATGCTTATGCGGGAAATTCAGTTTGTGGGGCACGGTGGTATGTTCGTTGCCTTGCAGCCGGAGGGTTGCAGCCGGCGGGTTGCAGTTTTGAATTCACTTCAAGTCGCCACGTAGGGACCATGGGCAAGTTCTTCACTTGCAATTGCTCAGCGCTTCGGCGTGAAACTCCGATGCGGTGTCCATGTGTAGTTGGGAGTGCCATTGAGTAGCGAGCTTGAAGGGGCGCTATAACAAGTACGCATACAAAGGTTGTTTTTAAGTGCAGCCTTTGATACAGACAACTTAAAGTTTCAGTCAGTCATTCATTCTGTTGTCTTCTCCTCAATTTCTGTGTAAATCTGTGATATTTTTGGCTGCAATAACGAGGAAAATACCGTATGAGAGTGAGCTGCAGACTGTTTAGAAGCTTCAAAACAATCTTGGAAGTTTGATCACATGAGAATAATTTATTCTGAATACATTGAACGTGAGTTGGTGGCGGGGTGGGTGAACTTGGTCAAGCCTGCATCAGAGGTTGGCTAAAAATTGATGGCATGGTTGAGAGGTTACAGATCTGTTTGTCCAGTCTTCCGTGCCTAAGTTTCTGAATTACCTGTCAGCGTGCTTTCTCATTTGTAGGTTCGTTCATCTGTCTTGAATAGTCTCCCGTTGGAGATGCGCCTGTTACCTAGGTTTGACTCGTCAGTGTTTTACAGGCTCCTTAAAACTTTTTTTCACCGTGGTTGGACTGTGAGCGCCTCTGAGTGGACTTCTTGAAGGGGCGCTATGTAAATTCTTGAAATGAATGAATGAATAAATGAAAAAAATGAATGAATGAATGAATGAATTATGGGACTGATCTTTGGACATAATGGGAGGACTCAGTGGGCAAGTGGTTAGAGAGCTTGCTTTGTGTTGTGTAGGGTACATGTTTCCTGTGAGGATGGGTGCTGAGATGGATAAGTCCTTGAATAACAATTGATCTGAACCCTTGATAGATACTTGGTTATTTGGTATGGCACATAAGTAATGCTTAATAATGATGATGATGATGGTGGTGGTGGTGGTGGGGTGGGGGTGGGGGTGGGGTGATGGTGATGATGATGATGATGATGATGATGACGATGATGATGATGATGACGATGACGACGACGACGACGATGATGTAGTAGTAGTACTACTACTACTACTAATAATAATAATAAAATCCTGAGGGATCCTAAGTACCTCGGGTAAAAAAAATAATAATAGTTAGCTTTTACTATTTATTGTTTTTAAAGCCTGAGGGATCATATATACCTCGGGTGCTAAAAAAAATAAAAATAAAAATAATAATAGTAGTGATGATAATAATAATATTGTTAAAACTAAATTGCCCTCGATTCCATAATGCTTATTATATCGACTTGAAACCAAAGACGTAACACGTCATCTGACAGATCGTCTATTAATAGTACTTCCTTGTTGCAAAGTTCTTCCGTGAGAACACTTGAAATTGTCAATCGTTGCTGCACAGATTTTCGTTCAATTGACATCATGTAATTTTAAATTATATATGTGCGATTTGTAAGCATGGATGAGGGCAACACTAATAACGATCTTCAGATTCCACCCCTACCTGTGCCAGTCCCAAGCCTGGATACTGGAGGAGGGCAGCACAGACTATCTTTGCTATGACACGGTGTCATTAAACAGAGACTAATCAACCATACTTAGGCCATTTATAGTCCCGAATCTCGTAAGATACAACTCGATATATTGCAGAGCAATGGAGAGTGAAGCACTTACTCAAGGTGCTTTATAAGTTTATGGATACAATACGATACAATGCAATGTTTTTCAGTGGACGTTGCTGGACATTATAAATTTTAAAATGTTTTGATCGGTCGGTTTTATGGCGCCCTCCATTTGGAATGAACTCCCTTGAAGGCTGTTTTTATCACAGATCTGACCAATCAAACTTCGCTTCATAAATCTCTCAAGTTTTTTTTCTTTCGCCGTGGCTGGGCTGGGAACGCTCCTGAGCCGGTTTCTTGAAGGGTGCTGTATAATGAATGAATGAATTTTTATCTTTTGTTCTTAGTCTATTATTTATTCGCTCAATTGAATTAACGAGATTGAATTTTCAATTTTTTCTTTTTTTCACCGAAGCAGATCTGCTTGACATGGATTTACATCTTGACGGGATTTTTTGTTGGATCGTTGTACGATCAGAGAAGTAAGTAAGTGAGTAGGTGTGTGAGCAAGTATTAAGTAAGTGTGTAAGTAAGTAAGTAACTAAGTATGTAAGTGTGCACGTAAGTAAGTATGTAAGTTGGCATGCAAGTAATTGAGTATGCAAGCAAGTATGCAAATACGAATGTATGCACGTTTGTAAGTAAGCATGCAAGTATGTAAGTTGGAATGCAAGTGAGTACGCAGTAAGTATGCAAGTAATTAAGTGTGTAGGACTTTTTGTAGGTAATTGTGTAAGTAGGTAAGTATGAAAGTATATGAGTAGGTATGCAAGTGTGTAAGTAAGTAAGTGACTGTGGATCTCGTTGCCCATTTTGTTGTTCGTACACGTCCCCTAGGCGACCATTGATCATGGGTCATTCCAGAACGACTGGACTTTACTCTGGTCAGTCAGGCAAAATGGTCATCTGTGTCTGGACATTATTGATTTGCGGCCCTGCTTGCTGGCATCCTTGGAGATACCGCTCTCTGATTGGCCGGCGGACTCCAGCAATACGATGTTTATCGGCGAATGAAACAAGACTGTCAGGTTATTATTGGCTCAACGGAATTGTTTTATCGATCACATTATCCACGTCCTAATGGAAAGATCTGTCCGATTGTGTTATATGCTTTGTACGACGCCGGGTAACGCGTGCCCCGACGGAGGAGACCCAGGGACTTGACTCGTATCGGTTTTCTCTGGACCGGCCAATAAATTTCCGGGTTCTCCTGTGGGGGTTGTTTTGGAACACTCGTATGTGCTGCAAGGTTTTAACGTTTTAGGGTTGGAGTTTGTTTGTTGGAATGACAGAGGTGTTTGTTTGTTTTGTTTTCCTGACAGAATCTTGAAGGGGACACGGCGCTTCACAGTGCTGCACAGTACGGTCACAATCAGGTTGTCGATTTGCTTCTGCAGGTAAGATAAGATAAGATAGAAATATTCTTTCATTGTAGCTCGGTTGAAAACGTTTCAAGGCTTTGCGCCTAAAATATGCGTATTGCTTAGTTGTTTGCATTTTGGTGAAATGCTCACTTTGAAATAAGAGCATGCTGGTTTGCACCTTGCCTGGGAAATTTGATGTTTAGACCCTTAAATTGAGTCTGTTACATGCAACTCAGGTGGTACGAGGTGGCTTTGACCGGTGAGAGCAGGTCGTGTGGTACATGAACACCCCCTGTCCAACAGGACAGCAGAGTAAAGAGCTTGGAATCTGCCTTTGCACATAGCTGTTGAGAGAAGGGAGTATCCTCAGGGAGTATTCTTTCATCCTTTCAAGTGCTTCATGTTCAGTTGCTCAATAATACCTTTGTATCTATGTTGCATGACTGAGTGCACTCCTCTTAACTCTATAAGAAGAGCAATATATGAAATAATATGCTGTTGTAATTATTACGACTGTACGTCGTAAATATTCGGTTCTCTGCTTCGGTATACGTATCTTGCGCTTAAAATCTCACATTCTGCTTCGTCCAGAGCATGAAAAATCCCGCGTGACATGTCTGGACTCATCAGCGAACGTACCGAGGGATTTTATGTGTCCCGGAGGTGTTATCAGGTGCCAGGCATCTCTGCTCTTGTCTTCCATGCTCATTGAATTCCTCTGTCTTGTGCGGCCGTATGGAAAAACTCGTGTTCACTTCTTTGCTTCCACGGCTAACTCTGGACGGTTTAGTTCCACTCAGACCTGCATGTTTTGTGATGACTTCTCTATGCTTAGTCAATTTTATTGCATTTATTTTACTTGTGGATTATTTTTGATTAATTTATGTGCTTCTCCAGAGCAAAATATTTAACATAACATGTTTTATTTGGTAAGCTAAATACTATGCGGGTAGTAATCACGTAGGTTTTTTTCTAAAGATTTATCAGTTCATACAGGAGACCCATAAAGGGCCAGAGGTCCAACAAGTCAGGGCCACCTGAGACAATTTAGTTGAGGAAAATGCATTACGGGCCGTTATGCATTTACGGCTAACTATGTCATGTGAAAAACTAGGAGATAACTAACATATGAACAGAAGAAAATTATAGAATAGTCTATATAATTATACTCTATAGAAACATACAAGTTAAAAAAAACAGATATAACTTACAAACAAACAGAAGCGCACTTATTGATTAGATATATAGAAGAAACTGATGTGCATTTCATAGTCAAGAAAGAGTTTGTTGAATCCTTGTTAAAATGGAGCTTGACAGTGAATATTATAATCTATGTGGCACTTTGGAGGATGCTTTGTGGCATTGCTGCTAGACGTTGTTGGTTCATGTTTGGCAAAGTTTAGTCATTGAAGTTCTATTTTAAAACTTGTGTAGGCAGATTTCCAGAGATTGGTTCCTTTCTATGCTGTGATATAATTTATATTTTTGGCACTAAACACTGGAGTCAATACCCAGTAAATATCTATTCTGTTTGCTGTGATGTTATTGTTTTTGTTGCTGCTGTTGTTGTTGCTGTTGATGATGATGATGATGATGATGATGATGATGGTGGTGGTGGTGGTGGTGGTGGTGGTGGTGGTGGTGGTGGTGGTGGTGGTGGTGATGATGATGATGATGATGATGATGATGATGATGAAGGTGATGATAAGGAGGAGGAGGATGGTGAAGGTGATGATGATAATGATGATATTGATGGTTATGATGGCGATTATGGTTACAAGTACTATAGATTCGTCTGATATCAGGCTTCATTACAGCACAAATTAGGTTGTAGCATAGTCTGCGGAATTGGTTCTGCATTACTGAAAATGAACCCTGTATGACCGTGTCATTTTTTTATAATAATGGTCCCAGTGTAGTACGTGTGAAATTGTGAATTCCTCTGCTTGATCATCATCATTTTCATCGTCATATTCGTCATAACGATTATGACCATTTAGCGTGATCGTTTTCATCATGACCAAGAAAGCTAAAGGTCGTGAGATATCCATGCAATCAAGAAGTCATACTTTGATCCAGTAAGAGAATTCTATTGCACCATTCGATTGCTCACTTTATAGACTCATCACGGGAGTATGAGGTTTCAATCAAGCGATCAATCAATCAATTACGGTAATCCTTTTTTATTGAAACTATTGATAGGCAACGAGTTGATCGTTGTCAGCTTTGAGCTCTTTATGCTGTTTATGCTGTAGTGTTTTTTGTGTTTCAGTGCCCTTCATTTTGTAGCATCCTTTGTATTGAGTGTCCTTCGGATTGTAGTGTCCTTCGTATTGTAGATTCCTTCATAGTGTAGTCATGTCTCAGTGTCCTTCATGTTGTAGTGTCCTTGAGGTTGTCGTGTCTTTTGTATTGTAGTGTCCTTCGTATTGTAGTGTCCTTCCTGTTGTAGTGTACTTTTTGTTGTAGTGTCCTTCCTGTTGTAGTGTACTTTGTGTTGTAGTGTCTTTGTGAGAATCGGTTATCTCATATATAGTAACGGGACGTTCATTTCTGCTGTGTTCTCCTAGAAAAATGCCGATCCACTGATCAAGAACAGCAAGGGTGAACGAGCGTTCGACCTTGCCATCCAGTACGGTCGCCTGGAGACGGTTCAGCTGCTCCTGCAAGCGGCCAAGGGCAAGACCCTTGACCTTGCATCGGAAGACAAACCACCACTTCTTCTGGCCGCTAAGAGCGGGCACAAGCAAGTCCTGCAGATTCTGTTGGATGCCGGGTTCGACATTAACCAGAAGGTATTTGTCTCTATGTATGTATGTATGGTGTGTGTATGGTATGTAAGTATGTATGTATGTATGGTATGTGTGTATGGTGTGTATGTATGTGTGTGTGTGTGTGTATGTATGTATGTGTGTATGTATGAAGGTATTTGTCTCTGTGTATGAGAGAAGACTACTGGTGGCTGAAATGAGCTGACTGAGGAGAATGAAGAGCAGGAGCAGGAGGGATAGAATAAGAAATGAGAAGACGAGAGAAGAGCTGGGCACGGAAGAAACAGTGGTGGACAGAATCAGAAAAAGAAGACTCAGATGGTTTGGTCATGTAGAGCGAATGGAGGGAAGAAGACTACCACTTGTGTCTTGCACGAGCACGTGGAAGAAGAGAGAAGTAAGGAAAGGCAACAAAGATTTGGATGGACAACGTCAGGTTCAAGGATCTGAATGAGATGAATATTAGCATGACAAGAGCAAAGAATCTCATCAGAAGTAGAGAAGTCTGAAGAAGTCATGTAGCAGCCTCATCGTCGCCGCACGACTTACGGAAGAGAGCAGAGATTAAGAAGACATATTTACAGATTGCTAGTGTTTATCTATCTATCTATCTATCTATCTATCTATCTATCTATCTATCTATCTATCTATCTATCTATCTATCTATCTATCTATCTATCTATCTATGTAATTTATATAGCGCCTCTTCAAGGACGCTACTCAGAGGCGCTTATAGATTACTAGTGTTTATTGATTGCTAGTGTTTACAGATTGCTAGTGTTTACAGATTGCTAGTGTTTACAGATTGCTAGTGTTTATTGATTGCTAGTGTTTACAGATTGCTAGTGTTTACAGATTGCTAGTGTTTACAGATTGCTAGTGTTTACAGATTGCTAGTGTTTACAGATTGCTAGTGTTTACAGATTGCTAGTGTTTACAGATTGCTAGTGTTTACAGATTGCTAGTGTTTACAGATCACTAGTGTTTATAGATCACTAGCGTTTGCAGATTACTAGTATTTACAGATCACTAGTGTTTATAGATCACTAGCGTTTGCAGATTACTAGTATTTACAGATCACTAGTGTTTATAGATCACCAGCGTTTGCAGATTACTAGTATTTACAG
Organism: Lumbricus terrestris; assembly: GCA_949752735.1. Taxonomy (NCBI): domain Eukaryota; kingdom Metazoa; phylum Annelida; class Clitellata; order Crassiclitellata; family Lumbricidae; genus Lumbricus; species Lumbricus terrestris. Next base: position 34,619,064 of record OX457046.1, on the reverse strand, counting down.
ATCACTAGTGTTTATAGATCACTAGCGTTTGCAGATTACTAGTGTTTACAGATTACTATCTGATGTACATCACACTGCATTGCTTAATTTGCCTTTCCTAGTTGTGTCCAAGATGATTTACATTCTGATGAAAACTATTTTCAGTCAACCAATGGGACGGTTTTACACGAAGCCTGTATGTACGGCCGACTAGAGATTGTTAAATTGTTACTGGAAAAAGGTACGATTTGCTTAACCGTTGCTGACACCATGCTCAGTTTTGTTGTTTGTTTTGCCTTTAATTGTTTTGTATTGTATTCTATCTATAAATTTATTCAACACCTCTTGATTTATATTATTCTTAACTAAGTTCTCATCTCTGAGAATGTCACAGCATTTTTGTTTTGTTTAGTTGATGATGTTCTTTTAATTTTAATTTCTCTGGATAACTTTATGATGAATACATTTTTCAGTTTCTACATAATTTTAATTTAAATAGCATCCTTGATAGCTTTTACTAATTTATACCTATTTGTTTTAAAAATTGACATGATAACTATGTGATAAATATTATATATCTATTAGGTTACAGCCCTAATCAATTGTTAAAAATTAGTTCCTTCTTATTGAAAATTAGTATCTTTCTATTGAAAATTAGTATCTTTGAAAATATAAAATATAGGACCATTTTATTAGAAAAATTAGTATATTCCTATTGATGATTAGTGCCTTTTTTATTGAAAGCTAGTATCTTTTTAGTTTATAAATTAGAATTTTTTTAATTAAAAATTAGTACCTTTCAATTGAAATTAGTGCCTTATTGAAAACTAGTATCTTTTTAGTTTATAAATTGGAACCTTTTAAATTAAAAATTAGTACCTTTCAATTGAAATTAGTGCTCTTTTATTAAGAAATTATTACCATTTAATTCGGAATTATTTCCATTGTTAACATTGAAAATGAATCTTTTTGTGTATTCGCAGGCATTGACGTTACTGTTAGGGACAGTGCAGACAAGACCGCTGTTGATTTGCTGAACGTACTAAATACTCCGATATCACTTGAAATATACAAAGCCATTAATGGTAGGTTTATTATCGTTATCTGTTTAATTAATTCAATTACTGTAGTGCAAGGGCTCGCATAGGCTTTTGTTGTGGGTATCATTTTACCGGAGTGAAACTTGCAGCACGACCACAAACCTCACATGCCGTAACACTGACCCAGTCAGCTGCATCGGTAAGAGCGCTGACTGTTCGCGACTCTGTGAAAGAGAGCGTGCGGACCTCGGTTCGCTTCCCGAAGGTGGCTTAGATCAGGGATTCAAAATTTCAGGCTAGCACGGTCCGTCCAAGGGGACCTAATTACTTTGAATAATTTTCTTTTCCTGCTATTTTTTAGATCACATAAATCCTCCGATCGAATCATCGAGTGCGCGAGACTCAGTTTCGAGTGAATTTGACTACGACTATTTGCCTCCTTCGAAACCGACACGAGATGGCGATGGATCTAGGAATCGGTAAAACAATTGTTTGGTTTTCATTGTTTCTTCGCTATCAGCATCCAAGGCCATATTTGGGGGGTGTTTTGGGTGTTTGAACACCCCTCCCCACTGGTGTGAAATAATATAAAAGTTAAAAGATGCTTGTACTAACACACGATGTTAGAACTAAGAGGGGATTTAATTTGAATCTCTTGTTTCTATGTGAAATTTTGCAGCAGATTAGATCAAGATTGAGGCAAAATCCTGGCTGCGGCCTTGTCGGCGTCTGGTTTGAAAATCATGTTTAAATCGGTGAAAGTCTTGATTTAGTTAATGTGTAGTAAATGTTTCTACACAGAAGCTGCCTTCATGCCCCCGTCTATTTTGAAGATCGGAGTGAGACTCGAATCAAGACGAATCGGGACTTTTATGATATTCGCTTAATATTCGTTTATTCAATTCAGATTGACCAACCACAGTCCATTCATTCATCCATTCATCCATTCATTCATCCATTCATTAATTCATTCATTCATCTATCCATTCATTCATCCATTCATTAATTCATTCATCCATTCATTCATCCATTCATTCATCCATTCGTTCGTTCATCCATTCATTCATCCATTCATTAATTCATTCTGATAATTTATTTGACGCCTTTTTAAGAGACCTACTTCTAGCATTTATATAGCACCTCTTCAAGACACCTTCTAAGAGGCGCTATCTGAGCTGACCTATTTGACAATACGATTGCATGAAATAGTAGGAACACATGATAATAGGATTCGATGTATAACTGTATGGTAGCCTGTTAGACACTGATCCATCCTACTGCTGCTTATGTAACCATGGCAACCCCAGGGAGTGGAAGGCTGAATCAGCCTTATGTGACTTGGGGGGGTATCGTAGCATCAGACCATCCCAGGGCACGATAGCGAAAGCACTGTGCTACGCCATCTCCTGTTATCTTATTTTGCCTCTTATTACCTTTCTTTTATTGATACCATAGAGGAGTTTACTATGTATTGTCCACTTGGGATAGGTGGTACCGCTGGATGTGTCTATGCATATCACTGAATACAGAATCTCTTCCTTTATATGGCAATGCCAGCTAGGTCTTGCTCCATCTTACCTACTTGATCTTTGTCGGCCTGTGTTAAGTGCTCGGACCGGTCGGTCCCTACGCTCGGCTGGTAGGGAAGTACTCTTTGTCCCGTTTGCTCGTACCTCCATCATGCAGAATCGTGCTTTTTCTGTGGTTGGCCCAGTGGTATGGAATGCCCTCCCACTTGAGCTGCGCCTGTTCCCTAGATCACTCTCTGACACATTCTATAAGCACTTAAAAACTGTTCTGTTTGTCCGTACTGGAGTTGGGAGCGCCTCTGAGTAGTTTCCTTGAAGAGGCGCTATATAAATACTCGAATGAATGAATGAATTCACTGTCTTATTGGTGTATTTAAAATGCAGTAAATAGTAAATACGTCGATACATACATCCGCTCTATAATAACTCTGCTGTTGCGTTTTAGATTGCGCAGTCAGGATAGTTCCGACAGCTGTATGAGCCAAAAGACAGGAGCAGATCAAGAAGAAAGCATTTATGATTGTCCAAGAGGTAAACAGACCAAGGCACCTTCACATACTGGTATGTTGTTACATACTAGTATGTTGTTGCATACTAGTATGTTGTTGCATACTAGTATGTTGTGTTATGATAAGATGATCTTCTGTTGTGGTAAATGAGTACCCATGATGATAGACTGTCAAGTCGCTAGATTGCTTATGTTGTTACGTTTGCTTGCACTGGTGAAAAGTTTCTAAGACCATGTTGTCGGTCAGTGCTGCATCTTATCCTTGGCCAGCACTCTCATTCACTGGTCCCCAGTGCTTAAAGTGTAGAAAAAGAAGTGCCTGGACACCCATCAATTCTCCAGGCTCTGCTGTCCAAAAAGTGGCAGAACGGCATTGAGATTTGAAAATAAACTTGCCTGGACGCTGTCCATTACCGTCCAGCCACACTTTAAGACCTGCTGGTCCCACCATCTTGGATTCGATGCATCTTACAACTTCTACCATTTGCACCTCTTTTCCATTGTGGCTATTTAAAATGTGTTCGTTTCTCCAACCCATATCTTCGTTTAAGGACTGTATGGTGCATTATAAGATGTCTAATAATATTGCTCTGCTCTGAATGCTTTCCTCTTCACTTTTACGGTTCGTAATATTTCCTGTTCCATTCCCATCTAAAAATGTCCTTATTCTATTATGTAAGGGTCATTATCAATTTAGCTGATGTATTTTATACTGAGTATGCTAGGAATGCTCTCGCATGCACTCCCAAACCATCTCTAGCTTAATAGAACAGTCTTAAGGATGGAATATGGAAATTTGTGCAGAATAGTTTGAGAGGTCAATTCATATTTTTTTATAAACTTTTTATTCTTTGCACAGCATTTCAAGGCAAGCTGAACTACAAGGCGGTGGCTACAAGCTCATCTTTCAAAAACGACTTGCCGTCGAAATCACCGGTCTGTTTTTATCTTCTCTGAATTACGTCCACTATTTAACATAGCATAAGACGTCAATTATTTAACAGTATTGTGAGACAGTGGTCACTAGATCAATCAATCAATCGTAATTTATATAGTGCCCCTTCAAGGTACCTACTCAGAGGCGCTCCCAGCCGAGATCAAGCGAAAAGATGTTTGCTCATTCTAAGACGATTGAAAAAGGAATTTGAAAAATTATCTTGTATTCTCATACTCTCGGGCCACTTGTGTAATGCGCTATTGCGAACCCGAATTTTTATTTCAATAAGTAAGTACTGCTCTTTCAATGAAGAAAGATCTTTCAATACAATTCTGTTTTTTTCAATAAATTGGCGCAAGACTGCTCTTTCTCGTGTACCGTGTTTCCCGCATGACTGTATTTACTATGACAGCCGCTATGAATATTTATTGAAGTCAGTTGAATGGATTGTTGAGACTTAAAATTAGCTTCCTCGTTAACCCATGGGTAATTATTACAAGCAGCTGTAACACTGATCCAATTTGATAATGATTGAATCAGTAGTTGGAATTACCAATGCACCTCTGTTACTAGTAACGTTATACCATATTTGGCAGTTACGGGTAACCATAGTTATCTCAGACTATATTATCTCATCAATCAATAAGTAGGATGTCATTTGTAAAGTGAAACAGCTTCTGAGCCCTGAGTTGATTAGTGACATTATCAGGAAACTGCCTCTCAGTTATTATTTCAAACTATATAGGAGCGCATATTTGGAATTGAATGTTAGATGATAATTTGATATATTTGATATGGCAGCCATTTTCATTTCTTCAGTGCTGCCAGACTTAAAGGTCCAGAATTGCAATTTAATGAGGAATGAAATGGAAGTTCTGAATACTTTGTACAGTAGCAGGAAAATGAAAGAGTTTTAGTCTACTGGGTCGTTGCAGTATGCTAGGCAGACTTGGTGGAATGGTTATCTCTCGGTTTTATCATTTTACTGGATTATGGCTCCATAGATCAGCATTTGTGAAAGTTGGTCCAGCATATAAAAGCAGGCTACATTACACTGTTGCCTACTGATTTCTGGCAGTTTGTGCCATAGTCGCATTCGTCACAATTCGCAATACAGTAACACTCTCGTAGACCTAATGGGACGGAAGATGTGCCGTATGAAGCATTGTGAGACAGTGATAGATTATAAACGTCATTGTGATCACAAACGTACATGAATCTAACTAACATTATTTGGACTGAACCATAGTCAAACAAACTGAAGCAACTGCAGTCTAACCATGCAGTAGAAATTTAAAAAATTCAAAAGTAAGTGCGAAAAATTATACATTTATAACAAACATCGTTTATCCTAAACGAACAGCAATCAATCAAGCTTCAATTGCATGTGTTCAATATTAAAACAATAGGCAACTCTTTAATTTAGCTTTTAAATGAACTGAGCCTTGTGCATTATATTTTTTTAATCGGGAGGAAGAGAATTTCAGAATGATGGACCTAAGCACTTAATTGAAAACTGCCTTCTTAAAAGCAATTGTGTTTTCGTAGGACACGCCAAAGAAACCACCTAGAAAGCGACCCCCAGTGCAGAGTGTCATGGTCAAGGGCAACGTTTTTCCGGACAGGAAAGAGTCGAGCGGCGACGCCAACAGTGCCGACCCAGCGTCAACGGCAACCCAGAACAAAGAGTCGTTGACGCGCGACGTGACAAATACGTCAAATTCCGATTCCGCTAACATTCGTACGTGGACACCGTAGTCGGTTTAACTTTTCTAGGATTTTTTAAAATTTATACGTCTGCCTTTCATAGGACTGTTGAGGTTGTTCGAGCCTTAAAGGACTGTTGTTTTTTGTTGAACGGTTTTTTATAACGAGCAATTGTTATCTTACGGTGCTTAATAAATGTTTTGTAAAACAGCAGTTTTTTGGTTCTGAATTATTTCATATTGATTAATGTCTCCTTAATTTGTCGCTTTTCATCCAGTGTATGATTTTCTGCGTATTCCAATATGTCTTGTACTGGCCACGTTATTTATTGTGTCAACTGCTTTGTCTCTCTTCCAACTGGTTTATTTCTCGTACCAGCTGCTTTATTTTCTTACTGGTCACTTTATTTCTCTTCCTGCCACTTTATTTTTTGTAACATCCACATAATTTTTTATCTGTACAACATGCTGAAAAGTCTTGCGAACTCCCATTGGCGGAACAGTTAGGATTTTAAGCGGAGAGTTGTTCCGGAATAACAGTGACATGTTGGAAGGCATGATGTTCCATGTTACTGTATCCCAGTGCAGAACAACAGTTCTCCATAGGCTACACAGCTCTTACTAGTGATCCTGCTTTCCTGAAACAGAAGCATAAAACTAATTTTGGGGCTCTACTATAAATAGAGCCAGGCCTGAGGATGGTTGATGGTTCAGGCAACGATATGTCCAGACTTTCTTTAGGTGTCAGCTACATTCTGCTAAACCTGTCTCTTTCTCAAACTCCAGTGACATTTCATTTATTATCTCATTGTGTTGGACCCTCAATGTTTCAGCATAATACTTTCTCAGTTGTAGGTCCATCTGTCTGGAATAGTCTCCCATTAGAGATATATGCCTGCTATAGCTAGAGTTGAATCATCAGTGTTTTACAGGCTCCTTAAAACCCTTTTGTATCACCGTGGTTGGACTAGGAGCGCCTCTGAGTGGACTTCGTGAAGGGGCACTATACAGATTTTTGAAATGAGTTCCTTTTCCTCTCCAGTTAGAGTTCAACAGATATGATGCATAGTCTTTGTGCGTTGCATATGTCTTGCGAGCAAGCCTTACGTTTGGCTCGAAGGTCTAAACCTCGGATGGTTCGTGGTCAGTAAGAATTGACCTGTGAACATTGACCTGTGAACCTTGACCTGTGAACCTTGACCTGTGAACGTTGACCTGTTAACCTTGACCTGTGAACCCTGACCTGTGAACCTTGACCTGTGAACATTGACCTGTGAACCTTGACCTGTGAACCTTGACCTGTGAACATTGACCTGTGAACCTTGACCTGTGAACCTTGACCTGTGAACGTTGACCTGTTAACCTTGACCTGTGAACCCTGACCTGTGAACCTTGACCTGTGAACATTGACCTGTGAACCTTGACCTGTGAACCTTGACCTATGAACATTGACCTTTGAACGTTGTTGACCTGTGAACGTTGACCTGTGAACCTTGACCTGTGAACGTTGACCTGTGAACCTTGACCTGTGAACGTTGACCTGTGAACGTTGACCTGTGAACCTTGTGCTGAATCTGGACACGGCGTGTTGTCTTCAGCATGCAACAAGACCGACAACGAATCATCATCGTCTGTGGCAACCAAGGCTGCCGACAACGAACACGTCAACAACAATAAAACGAACTGTGCTGACAACAACAACGAGTTGACGACATCCCCCGTCAATGACAACAGCGTCAGCGACAGAGTCGCAAGACAGTCTGACGCATCGAAAAACCCAGTTTATGCCACAAGTATGTCATATATATATAGAGTATATATATGTTATTATTATTATTATTATTATTGACTTTTCATATAGCGCACCTTCAAGGCTAATCTACTCAGAAGCGCTCCCAGTCCAACAACAGCTAAATAAGGCAGTTTTTAAGCGAGAAAGAAACATAGTGGTGTGACCTCTAGGCACCAGGCGGAGAGCAACAGGGAGCCCATTCCAGGTTCTAGGGCAAGCCACTGTATGTATATTGTATGTATGTAAACTATATATGTAATTTATATTTATATATATATGTAATAGTACAATACAATATACTTATGTGTATATATATATGTCAAATGTTGATTAAGTGGATGATTGATGGAAGTATGTGAAGTGTGTCTCAAGGGTTCTTTGCAAACACATTACTAAAGCATAACTGACGGTTTAACCCAGTAAGTGATTGCTCCCTATTACTTTCTTTTAGTTTATTTTGCCTTTCTTAATGTACCACTTTGCAATTTGCCAATAGACAGTTTGCTCTATGCAAATGTTTTTGCGCAATACACGAATATAGTATCTATAACTGTTAAAAAACTGTCTGCTCAATGGTTCTGCATTAGTAGATTGTGCGTGATGTCAATATGTATATTTTTAATTTTTCAAATATGGGATTGTGTGTTCTCTAATAGTTAGCTTGTTTATAACATAAAATCTAACATTTTGTCTTAGCTCTTAACACTGAATAATTAACATGCAACCAGCATTATTAAGTAATTACTTCATATAATCTGCAATATTTTAATAAATAATAAAAAAAATATTTGCCCTGAGCTGATAAGAATTCTAATGTTCTTTGCCAAAATGTTTATTGTTAACAATTGTTGTTCTGTAACTCTCCAGAGTAGGTTTTTATTTCTCATCTAAATTCTGATTTTTGTGCTTCGTTTGCTTAATGTTTATTATCTTTCTATCATTTTTGGGGGATTCTTGTTGACATCCGCTCAACACATTTATTTTTCAGATCAGCTGCCTGTGAACGCAAGACCCCCGACTCTAAATCTGAATGGAAATCGGTCGTCATTTTCCAAAGACATTCCACTGAGTCCGTCTACCTATGACCAGCCTCCGACTCCTGAGCATCCCCCACCTTCACCGATGACCGCTGTTCTTGGCATACAGGAGAGGATCAATCCTAAGGTAAGGTTGCGATGATGTGTCTGGGACTGTATGCGGATTGTTAAGTGTTGTGAATAGTTTTAAGTGACAGTGAATAGTTTTATACTATATGAATTATAAATATACAGTATTGGTGTTGGTGAATGGTTTTAAGTGCCTGTGAATGGTTTTGAGTGTCAGTGAATAGTTTAGGTGTTAGTGAATAGTGTTGGTGAATAATTTTAAGTGTCGGGAATAGTTTTAAGTGTCATTGAATGGTTTTAAGTGTTAATGAATAGTTTTAGGTGTCCATGAATAGTTTTGAGTGTCAGTGAATCGGTTGTGGACTGACCAAGCTTGTTCTTGGATAAGTGTGTCAGATGTCTGTTGTGATTATGAAGCTGTGTGTGTGTGTGTGCGTGCGTGCGTGCATGCGTGCGTGCTTTTGTTTGTGTAACTTTGTATGGTATTGAGGATTTGAAAAGAGTCTATAAATATAATTTGACAGTTTATTGTACCATATTAATTCAGATAGAACAACAGAGAATTTCAAAAGCACCCTTGAATTAAGTATATTGTTAAGTACATTGTGACTATTATAGTTTCTGCTTTTTATTGCTGGTCGTAATTGCTTGTAATGGTTTATTTGGACAACAGATTTTTTCTGAATAGCTTTTTGCCTTGAAGATTTGTGTTTTTACTTCAACTGAATGCTTCAATCAGTCTCAATCGCAATCAATCAAAACTTGACAATAATGTTGTGAAAATAACCTTATTTCTCTCTTTCTGATTCGTTGTGGAATTGGTTGCTATAGGAACGGCGGCGGTCTCGTGACATGGAGACAATAACGGAGACGGAGTATCTTGCCACCATGGCTGCGGCTGCAGCTGCAGCCGACTCATCTTCTGCAGTCGAGACACGTGGCGTGTCCAGTCGACCGTGTCCACCTGATGGACGATGCGACGTGGCTGTTGTCACCAGCAAGAACCCATATCATGGTCAGTATACTGACCTCGCAGCAGCACCCATTGTAGAGCATCATATGTTTGTTTGCTTGGAAGAGTGTAAGAATGGGTTACATTTGCTGGTATGTATGTATTGTGTATGTATTGTATTTATTGTATTGTATTGTACTGTATTGTATTTATTGTATTGTATTGTATTTTTGTATTGTATTTTATTGTATTTAGGCATTCATATAGTGCCTCAAGTAGTGTGAACCGTTCAGAAGTGCTCCCAATGCATAAGGTCCCACGCGAAGAAACTGGTTTTGAGAAGAGAGAAGGAAGAAGAAAGGCTACCAGATAGAATTGTAGAGCGAACAGTCTGAGAAAACGCATTCCAAAGAGAAGGACCAATTGAGGCAATCTGCCATGGTTCTTGAGCGAGGAACCAAGAGGTCAAGTCTGTGGGATAAACGTATAAACATATGTGTATTAAACATATATATATGTGAGGCATGGTAGCTGCTGGGTGAGGTGAGCAACTTGTCCAAGGTCACTGCACAGTGGCTTGAGGTAGATTTGAACTTGCAACCCTTCGATTACAAGGCGCCGAACATGCCACTACACCGCCGCGTCCCATTCACATGTTATGTATGTATGGTTCAACATGTGAATGCATGAATTACGATATGCATCATCAATGTCTGCGAAAGACAGTGCGAACTAGACCATTGTTGACTCTGTCTGGATCATTTGCCTCAAATGAAATATAAATGCCATTTTCTTCTATTCGCTTTTCCGTTGTTTCTGGCTGTCTTTCTTCTTGCTTCGCTCTTTGCAAGACCTGCTTGTTCTCAAGGGACCATGCACACCGGGAGCGCTTCTGAACGGTTCACCCTAATAGAGGCGCTTTACAAATACATGACTACGATACAATGTCTGTTTAGAAGAACCTGTGATGGGACAGATTTTACTGTTGCTATGCTGCAGGTTGTAATCTGGATGGTTCCACAGCATGATTTCCATCACGCTAATATTTGCTTCTAAGCAAGATTGAGTTTTGAAATCATCATCTTTAATAATAATAATGGTTAATGATTATGATAATGTTAATGACAATGATGATAATGATAATAACAATGATGATATCTATGGCGCCGTAGCACAGCCATGCCATCACAAGGGCGTCTCACATTCTAGCAGCACAGGATAGGCCTTACAAAATAAATAAGTCCTGAGTCAAAGTTTGAAGGAGTCAACTGAGTCAGCCGCTTGCATGGCAGGATGATCTTTGGTGATATGAATTGTACAGTGCATATGAGACTGGACGATGCCAGAATGGATTATGCACTTGCCAATGAGATGAATTAATTATTAGATCTGTTACTTTTTAGCCCGATGCGCTGTTTCGCAGTTTGCTCAGTCCCAAATCAACAGGGTACCAGGATAGCAGCTATTGTCATGTGCAGAGTTATAAACTGTACTTGGGGAACCTTTACTGCTCTGCCTGCCTGTAGTGAAGTTCAGATTAATTTACAATTGAAGTCGGCTAAACTGTTTTGAGAGATGTTCCTTTGTTGTTGCTCCTGTTACGCTGACAGTAGGACCGTTGCGTAGAACACGTGAGTCCTTCGACGTAATGTAACGCTGCGACGTAATCTGTCTGACTTGTTTTAGTAGCATTGTTACTGTGCTGTGTTTGCCTTGCTATGCATTTCTTTTCTTACTTATTTACTTGTTCTCGAGAGCTGCTAAGATGCTAAACTGTACACCTGAATCTCGTAGTAAAATAACTGATTGAAACCATTTCAAATCCGGTTTTATAGTGAGGTTGCATTTTGATGACCAATTTGTTGTGACTGAATGAAAATTTGAACGAGATGCCCAAACCGTGTTTGTAGGAATTCACGACTTTGTGATGCTTGTTTGTAACTTTCGCACTTCTTACGTTTATACTGTTTGTGATCAGCAGCCTGTGTAGTGTCTTTGAGGATGTAGATATGATAAATGCTTGCATACATTCCTACATGCAATGTGCATGCATTCGTGCGTAATTTTTTTTTCATTTTTTCTCGCATTTGCTATAGCACCCCTTCAAGCTACTTCAAGCTACTCAGAGGCGCTCCCGACTACAGCGCGGACACGGCATCGGAGTTTCATGCGAAAGTGCCCAAGCAATTGCGAGTGAAGGACTTGCTCAAGGTCCCTACATGGTAGCTGGAGGTTGATGCAAAGCTGGAAGCTCCAGGGCACTGAACCCACCACTGTACCACTGCACCCACATGTACAATACATTAGGCATGCATGTAGATGCTTGTAGATACATATATACAGGGTGGGCCATAAAAAAGTAACCCCCTACGGTTTTTAACCCATATCTTACTTTTTATGGCCCACCCTGTACACGTGTGTTCTTATGCAAGTACTTGCCTATGCAGATAATCCATACACTCATGAATGTCGTTCATACATATATGTTTCGTATCGTATAAACATACACGCATGCATAGATAAATTGATACGTGTATGCATACCATACATTAGGGCAAAGCGAGAATTGATCGTCTATCTAAAGCATATCTATGTCATCAGATTCTGAAAGTGCAATGTAGAACATCCATTTTATCGAATATTATTTCACTTTCGAAAGTGTGTTAGCGAGGATTTGCTAGCCAGCGTTGTCGTTGTGCATGAGATAGATGACGTCCGTTTTACCTGTAAGACCTTTAAGAAGACTGACGTTGGATAAACAGGGATTTTAGCTCATATACCGGTAGTCCATAAAGGAATTTTATTTCTGGTTTGCCAGCTTGTGTGTTTGCATGGTAATTGTCTTTTTTTCTTATTTTGTGTACTAGCATTCTTGTGTTTTATTTGTTATCGTGCCCTTCCTATTTGGGTCTTGCGGCAAGGGTTAGGTGTTCTCAACCGTCTTGTGCTGCCAAGGCTTTGAAAATGAAGTCGCTGCACGTCATGGTTTATTCGGGGAACGGTCACCTTCTCTTCTTCAATGTCTGACTTGATGTTGTGTTGCATGGTTCTTGCTATTCGTAGGTAGATATAGGTACAGCTGTAACTCTGTGTGTGTGTGGGTGTGTGTGCGTGGGTGTGTGTGTGGGTGTGTGTGGGTCTGTGTGGGTCTGTGTGGGTCTGTGTGTGTACCTGGGCCTGGTCCTTGTTAATTTTTATAGGCATGCTGAGCACTGTGCCTGTATGTGTACATATACCTTGGCATAGTTCTTGTTTAATATATTTTCAGGTAGACGTACAGATGCACTGCTTAACATAATTGCACTTAATTGCTATTATCCCATAAAGATTCTTACTGTGATCCTAAAAGCTCAAAGGGGCCTTACCCAAAATATCTGGTTGACGTTATACTTCAGCTTTTACCCACAGTCCACCAACTTACTTTGCCCCTTGGTTCCTCATGCTCACCCTTGATGATTTTCCTCAATAATGGTCCTTTTCTTTGGAATCGGTTTTCTCTTCTGTTTGCACTTCCATTCATTTAGCAGTCTTCGTCCTTCGCTTTTCTCAAAACTTGCTTCTTGCACACTGGGAACGCTTCTGAACAGTTCACCCCACTATAGGTGCATTACACATACTCAACTGCAATGCAACACCATATACATATCGCCTTATAAGTGTATGGTTGCAACAGAAAAGTTGGATCAATCTTATTTTCTCGTTTCTTCCAGGTCTGACGATGGGCTCTTCCTTGGCCAGCGGTCAGCGACGCGTTAAATCACAGATACTGGACAATGTTTACGGCCAAGGGTTAAAGCGTATATCTGTCCCATCTGGGCTCGCGGCCTTTGACCCGGTAATCGAACGAGCGGAGGAACAAGAATCTGCCTTGTCGTCGAAGAAACCGGTTCAATCCGGTTCACGGACGGTTTCGGATGAACAGTCGAAACGGATGTCGGTGCAGCCACGAACGACGAAGTTGGGATACGTCGTGGAAAGCAAGGAAAAGGTTTCGTCTCCGGACGAGACGGAGGAATGGGCAAAGGTAATAGAGATTGCATGACTTCTGTTCATGGCTGAGATGTTGGAAAGGTTTTTTGCGCTTTGACGGTTTGCTTGCCTGGTTTTTTCGTGAAAATATGACTTAACCCTTTGAACCCCAAGCTCCCGTAACTCTATGGATAACGGGTTTTCCGGCCCGTTGGGTTCAAAGGGTTAAGAGAAATGCAGAAATACGGGAAAGTGTGCTGTCATGTTTTTGGTGTTCAGTGGGGCAAGTTGTGCCGCATGGTATGACCCTATGCCTTGCAGATTGTTGTGGTGATGGCCGTGAATGAATGATGCAGTATTGTCAAACTGTGCATTTCCTTGCCAGCACCTCTTGAGAGAGAAAAATGTGATAGCTTGTTCTTTGTATGCATCACGACACTGAGTGTAGCGTATTTTATGCACCTCAAAGATATATGAACAATGGTTTGTTGCTTTTAAAACTGAAACAAGGTCTTCAAGTCTGGATTTTTTTTACTCTTTGTGTGCTTCGTGTTTGAGCTGAGAATAAAAACACATGTGGTTCTCAACTCATATTCGTGCAATTCTCTTAAGTTTTTGTAAATTTTATTTTTTAAGGTTACATGTGTTTTGAAAATTTACGAAACTCCAGTTCTAATATACTCTGAATTGACTGTCAAATCTTTAGAACTTAGGAGATTTGATAGCAAAGTCCATCTGCATTTGCGCTTTCGGGCTTTTCCTTAGCACAAAATTTGCTCAAAATTGTTTCGTGTTGGTCCTGTTTGGAGGAAAGGCTGCCACAAAAATTACTTGAGTCCAAATGCCTCCATTATGGCCTTGTTCCTAAGTCCAAATGCCTCTATTGTGGCCTTGTTTCATGTATTTCTGCAAAATCTACCTATTTTTGGCATGGCAAGGATTGATTTGTTTGCTCTTTTCTTTCCGTTTTGCTATTTCCTATTTAGTAGAGTTGTTGGAGGGCATTTTGGTCCGTTTAATTGTAGAGTTTGATTTTTATTTCTGTGACTTATGTTGTTCTGTTTGCACATTTACTTTCCGTTTTGCATGGTCGGTGCTGTCATAGCATGAAATGTTGCTGGACACTGTGACAGCTGTTGACTGGATTTATAGTTTTCAAATGTACATTAGTTTCTGTATCCATAGGCCTATGCATGTGTGAGAGTTATTATTGGATAACAGACAATCATTGTTTTTTCTGGCTGCTGTTTTTAAAATTAAAGACAACTTAAGAAGATTAAATAAAATCTGCCATTTCTCAGTCAAACCAAACTGATGTATTATCTAATCAAATATGATGTAATTTTTTTATATATAATAATTATATCTACCTGTTTATGTTTATGCAATGCTGTAAATAGAACTTTACTTGTATCGTATGACATTGTATGCTGGGTATAGTAGTTGTTTTGGAACATTACTCTTACATTTAACTAAGTTTCCAAACAAGACTAAAAAAAAGTCTGGAATCTCATCACTTGTGGATTCATGTGAATCTTTACTGTATCATCGTGAATTCTGTAATTGCAAGGTTTCTGTGAGGTGCAGTGGTGTAGGAGTATGAGTGGCTTGGAACTGGAAGGTTGTGGGTTTGTATCCACCTCAAGCCACTGCATAGGGACCCTGAGCAAGCCCTTCACTCGCAGTTACTCACGCGCTTCGACGTGAAACTCCGATTCATTGTCCGTGCTGTAGTTTTGAGCGCCTCTGAGTAGACGCTTTAAGGGGTGCTATATCAAGTGCTCATACATACACTCAGTGCTAATCTTTGTGCACGCTTTATGGGGTATTTGCTTCGCTCTTTGACGTCTGACTAACTGCATTGATTTCCCAGTCATGTTTAGTACACCCTCGTTTGTTATGTAGTAGGCTAAATATGTTCAGCTATGGTAGTTGTTATTAGGTTCTAGTCTCGACAAACCTTAACAGTTATATGTGCCAGTAATACTTACAGTACTATTTTATTACTTGGGCCACCAAATGTAATTTTTGTGATAGAATGATAAATTGGTTTCAATTTTAATTTTGTAGTGGTTCTATATTAACTTTTCAAGTAGCTGTTGAATTTCCAAATTTTGAGAGAGTTTGAAGTCAGCCTAGTATTGAACATGTCAACATGAAATGCTATTCATCGCAAGTCTAGATCTAATATACAATTTATGTCTTTAGCATGTGACCATTTTGCATGGAAAACGAGTAGGGGTGACTTCATGATTTTGTATAAAATGTTTAATGTAAGTGTGAAATTGGAAACTTTTTCTTGTTAATCGGAAAGTAGTAGCAATCATGATTTATTAATTAATTTGTTTGGTATGCGTTGCTTCCTGTTTTACTTCTATTGTTTTATTTGCCTCAATTGTCAAGTTTCAATTATTGCTTAATATTGAGCAGCTGTCAGATTTGTTTTGTTCACCCAGAGTTTTATTTTATTTGTTCGTGTTTTGGTAGATCAGTCACATTTGCACTATTTGCTGTTCAACGTAATGATCAGGGTTTAGATGTATATTTTGGTGATACCTGTGCATTATTTTTACTCGTTAAACATTTTGTTGGAGCCAGTAGTTAGTTATAGTTAGTTTTCTCTGTTTATTTTTCATGTTATGTTTACCTGTGTAGGTGAAAGACAGTTTTTGAAATCTTCAATTGTCAAATAAATCAGAAAATTTATCGAACATGCTGAAATATTAAACCGATTAAAAAATTTCACGATTTATTAGTTAATTAATTGTTAAAACCTGCGGTCATAAGATTTACTAAATGAAATGTGACCAATGTGTCGTTACTAGCGGCAGCCATCTTTGTGCCTGATGCATAATATTTTTGACGATTACATTGAAATTTTTTCCAAACTATGTCACGTGAATTATGCTTTCTGGTAATTTCATTGCCAAGTAAGCTTTGTTTATATATTGAAGCACGGAATTTGCAGTTTCATTTGTATAATATGCGTTGTTGTATGCACGAATATAATTAATTATGCTTCACATGCATGCTCACTATAATATATGCGTGAGGGGTGCAATGACATTGACATGTATTCATGAATGTGATTTTACTAGCACTTTCCTATAAATAGATCTATGCTTTGGGTTCCAATGACAATAGGAAATGGTGTGACTTTGTGAAATATTTTTGCTTTTGAACAACTGAAAACTTGTAAAGATGATCTTGTCAGATTTCGTGTTATGACTACTTTCATATTTTCAAGATTTCATAGTAATAAACTGTTTTGACCGCAAAGTCTACGTAGAAGTGTTGAAATTGTAATTATTTTTTAATTGTCATCAGTTGCTTTTGGCTTTTTTCTTATTTCAGACCCTTAGTTAATACCTTGGATAAATCTGCTTTGCATACAATTAGCTGCGTTCTCTCTCTTTTTTTTATCAATGCGATCTGTCTGATTTTGATTGGCTGTCTTTGCAATTTCTTTCTGGCTGTCACATGAGTTTCTGTTTTATGATTGGTTCAAATGGAGATCAGTTCTTTGTAGCTTTGATTTTTCATTGGCTGTCATTTGAGTTTTTGTTTTATGTTTGGTTCAAATGGAGAGCAGTTCTTTGTAGTTTTGATTTTCATTGGCTGTCACGAGTTTCATGAGTTTATATTTTATGATTGGTTCAAATGGAAATCAGTTCTTTGTAGTTTTGATTTTCATTGGCTGTCACTCGAGTTTCTGTGTTATGATCGGTTCAAATGTAAATCAGTTCTTTTTCTCATTGGCTGTCATTTGAGTATCTGTCTTCTGACTGGTTGAGTTATTTGTAGCTCTGTTTCTCATTGGTTGTCGCTTAAAGCCTCTGTCATGAGCAGATTCTAATTTTAGTTGTTTCTTTGCAGTTTTGTGTTGGTTGTAGCTAAATATTATAATTTCCTGCTCCTTCTCTGCAACCATCATATCTGTTTTCATATGAATCCAGTTTTGGACCTTACTACATCTCGATAGATAGGTGTCTTGGGTCTTGAACACCACTGTTGATATCTTGGCTGTAAATATTTTAATTTTGGTTAGGACTTTTGCTCAGGATTACGTGTTTAAGTGCAATGTATGTCTGGATATAAGATATAATGAACCCAAGATTACTTAACTGAAAACACACTTAATTGCTCAGCCTAGACAATCCGTTATTTATTTCTCCATTTCTATAGCGTCCCCTTCAAGCTCTCAACTCAGAGGCGCTCCAGACTACAGCGCGTACACTGCATCAGAGTTTCACGCCACTTACAAGCAATTACAAGTGAAGAACTTGCTCTCAAGGTCTCTACGTGGTAACTTCATGGTGGATTCGAACCTGGAACCCTGTGACTCAAAGGCACCGAAGCCACCACTACACCACCGCGCCCGTGATATAATAGCTTTCTCTTGCAGTTTCCATATATTTACTGGTGTCTTGCCTTTCCTGAAACTTTCTGTTTAAGGCACTATTCTAATAACGAAGTTGTTGATGACTTTGATGAGGATAATGAGTATGATTGCAACATTGATTAATGATGAAGAGGGATGATTATAATCATGGTGAGGAGTAGGGGATTATTTACTTTGTCCTGGACTGTCGCATGACCAGAGTATCCGAATTCGATGCTGAGGGTCAGAGCTCGATATCCTGCTCCATAAATACAGTCTTGCAACAATGTTATAGACCTACATAATTATTTTAATTTCACGTAGACTGTCTAATAAGGATTCAGTTAACGACACAAAGCAGTAGGCCAGCTTGTGATAGTAAAACTGAGACTAGGTTGATTTAGTTTAATTGGAATTATGATGTATAGGTCTATTTCATCAGCGTTTTGTCAAGTAATGTAACAGGACCTTCCAGAAAGTTGTGTTGTCAGTTAGTTAAACTTTATATAAATCAAGATCAACTCTTTCAGAGGTGAGCAATAGTTTATTGGTTAGCTTGCCGGACTGTACACCGAGAGATCTCTGGGTTCAAATCGCTGCTATGGCGGAAATTTATTAAGATTTCTGCACATTGAACACCATGCCTTAATTAGTACACTGACTGAATACTGTCGGTGGAAAGATGAGACGGTGAGGGAGAGGACTGGCCGTCCGACCTTTATATCTGTGTGACTGACCCAGGGCTGGCTTAAAGGACTGCTCCTCTATCAACCATAGGGTTTTCGGTGGAGTGTCAATCGTTGGACCATATGTTTGGAACATGACTTGATTGGACTGTCCTTGTTTTGGAATACCATTCATTGATGTCGTGTGCATTGAACACCATGTGAGCCATTTTGCTATTGGGGGTCCCTCTTTGTGGAACGACCGTTCCCTCTGCTATTTGTATCAGGATTCTGGTGGGGAATTTGCCTGCATCTCTTCACTGCTTGAACACCTTTCTCTTTTTATGGACCTTTCATGTTGAAAGCACTTCTGAATAGCTAGACTGTGAGATGCGCTTTAAAAATGTTCATATTAGATTAGATTAGGTTTCATGGGCGCGGTGGTGTAGTGGTGGCGTCGTTGCCTTGGAGCCGGAAGGTTCGAGGTTCGAATCCACCTCGCCGCGTAAGGACCTTGGGCAAGTCCTTCACTCACAATTGCTCAGCACTTCGGTGTGAAACTCCGATGCAGTGTCCGCTCTGCATTCGGTAGCGCCTCTGAGTAGAGTTAGCTTGAAGGGGCGCTATAACAAGTGCACATACATAGATTAGATTAGATTAGATTAGATTAGATTAGATTAGAAATTTCTAGCTATTAGGAAGTGGCAGTGACATGCAGATGCTGGGCTTCCGCAGTGAGATACAAGTACTGTGTCCTGTAGGAGATATTAGCTGTGCAATCTTAACCTTAAAGGTTCATGTGATATGTGTTGTTGTTGAATGCTGTGTGCTGGCAGACTATATATTACCTTTATATATGAGCAACATCAGTGTGTTCTGCTTTTAGAACTCTTTCTGTTGGAGTCCTATCTATCATCTATGGTTTCTCTATTGCCTTATCTGATGGAAATTACTCTGTGTGTGTGTTTTCAGCAGGTCTTGTTTCATCTGTAGTCCTGGCTGTTTTTCAGTGGATTAGCTGTGATGTATGATATCTTGTTTGAGTTTTCTCGTAGATGCAATTGTTCTGTCATTCTGCCAGCACATTGGTTTCACTTTGCAAGCCAGCTGCATACGTTTATTAATTGAAATACTGATTACAGCCTTACTGCTGATTAACCTTCGACTTGTTTCACTGTAAATGAGGATGGCGTTGCTGTGGAGGTCATTAACTTTCACTGTGAGGTGCATATTAAATCTATTTACTTACTTACTTCTCTGCAGACTTCTGTAATGTGTTTTTTGAACCGTTATGTGTTCAGTGTATCTGTGTTTAAGTTTTTCTTTCTCATGTTGACCGTCTGCTGTTATCGTAGATTGAAGATCTCATAACGTCGATTGGCGGAGGTTTGGACACAGACATGTTGGTGAAGGAGTTTGATGAGCGGATGTCAAGCGTCCTTCTCGCAACAGGTTTGTTGTTGACCGGCTTCCCCCGAGTATGGGTCAGGCTTTACTTTGCTACTTGATTATTGAATGGTGGTTAGTTGGTTTGTTCATTGATTGATTGATTGATTGATTGATTGATTGATTGATTGATTGATTGATTGATTAATTGAGTTTTGTCCCAGGGTCCTGTAATGTGTCGATGGGTTAAAGTCAGACTGTTTTATTTTGAGGTTTAGGTTGAGATTGTGTGGATGGTCAGGTTGGTGTAGTGTGTGGATTTTAAATGGGTGTCATTTGAGTGGGTTGCTTTCTTTTTTCGTTTTTGGGGTCTTGAAGGTATGAATGGGCGTGTAATGGGGTGGTGCATGGGTGGGTTGGCTGGGTGGGTGAGTGAGAGTGGGTGGGTGGGTGGATGAGTTAGTTAGTTAGTGAGTTAGTTATTTGTTGGGTGGGAAGAGCTAGGTAGTATCACTGGATGGAAAGGTGGGTAGGCTGTGTGTTTTGGGTTAAAAATAGCATTGGTGAATGAATGGATGGGTGGATGGATGGGGTTCAGCTGTAAAAGATTTAATCCTGTCTATTCCAGGTGTCGTGAGAGTTCTCAGTGTCAGCGATTGGCTGGAAAACATCGATCTGCCGCAGTACGAGAACTTGATGGTTGCCAATGGTTTCGACGATACAGACTTTCTGGTGAATAAGCATTCTTATTTGTAATCATGCTTGCATCATTCCACACTCATTTTGTTGTTGTTGTTGCTTACAAGTGACAATACCATGTTAGTCTATCTGACTACACTAAGTACTCCTTAAGGTGTGCCTTCTTGCAACACGAATTCTGGCTTTGTGTGAAGATACAGATGTCATATTTAATCGTAATCGTAATCTTCAAATTTCTAAATGCCACTCTAAAGCCAAGCGCAGAGCACCAGCTTATTCACGAGTGCTGTTGAATGCTAACGCAGTAACTCCAGCCTTGTATGTATGCATTAATGGTCGCAAATGCTTGTGTATGCCTGCCAGTAATGAAACACTTTTGCTGCTTTTACTCACATTACGTAAATCCAGTTTTGTGGGTTCTTACTAGGGACCTGATGTTTTGGAAGAAATCGATCTGGAAGAGATTGGAATTGCCGACAGAAGCGATCGACAGAGAATTCTGGAAGCGGCCGCAAAATTTCCACCGATAAAACCATTCAGTGATTGTAAGCGAGAGTCGACGCGTTTTTGCACTGCAGTTCGTCAATTTTAATTTAGCATCATAGAATAATAATTTTAGAATTCTGTTTAAACCTTAAGGACTGATTTCACTTTAATTTCCATGTCTGTCTGTCTGTCTATCTGTCTGTCTCACTGTCTGTCTGTCTGTCTGTCTGTCTGTCTGTCTGTCTGTCTGTCTGTCTGTCTGTCCATCCGTCCGTCTGTCTGTCTGTCTTTCTCTCGTTGTTTGCCTCTCAGTCTGTCTGTTTGTCTGTCTGTCTGTGCCTCTCTCATTGACTGTCCTGTGCTCTCTGTGCCTTTCTTTCTGTATTTCTCCACTTCTGTGCGTATTTGCATATGAAATATTTCATTCATTTGCATAGCTATGAACCGTAGTTAGTTTCTGTTCCTTTGATCATGCACTCCACTCCGTCCTCAGGTCTTATGGCTTCTCTCTTCCATACAAAGATAATCGCAAGTTCATCGCTAAAGTCGTCTCATAAAAATAGCGTATTGTGACAAATTCTTATAACAGAATCACACCAAAATTTGCTATGTTAATCAAACCTGGTTAGGATTAGATCTGGCATATAACCTGAATGACAAACACACATATAATACATTCAAATAACTTGTGAAATGTGCCAAACTGATTTTTACCAGCCTGACGATTGAATTAGCGAAAATTGATTTTTCGGTTTATTGATTGACCAATTGATTGATTTATATAAAATAATAGAATTTGTGTCAATTTCTTGTTATAGCTCAGCATTCGGTTCGGGAATGGCTGGAGTCAATTCGACTTCTGGAGTACCTGGATACGTTGATTAAGCACGGTTTTCACGACCTTGAACGGATTAAGAATCTCTGGGAAGTTGAACTGACTTCCGTAAGCGTTCTTCTGCTTCTGCTGGATGACCGCATAGCTGTCATTAGATTTGTTAAATGTGTCGTTTAAAAATTTTATTATTCTATTGGTGAACTTTTCTGTGGCATGGGCATTTTAAAATTGTCTGACTGTCTTGGGTTGAAATTAGAATTTTAAGTTGAAGTTCTGCTCAGTTTTTAAAGATTTAACCAGTGTTAATTTGTTTAACTGGTCTGACTAAATGTCAAATTGCATTGAGTCTTCGGAGGTCATGATGGTCTGTTTCCAGAGTACCTATGTGATCTCCTATGTAAACTCTTTATCTCTCAGGTCTTTCCTCTGTATGAATCAATTTGATCTCTTTATCCCCCTCTACCTGAGCTCTACGCCAGTGGTTCCCAACCTTGTTTGCCTTTGGGGCCACTTTTTCTAGGTTGGAGGACTCGAGGACCACTTTTTCTTAGCTGAAGGACATTAGGGGGCCACAAGGCTAAATTTAACTAGCTAAAAGCATATAGAATTATAGTAATTGATTCAAAATAGAATGTTTGATGTTATGTATGGATGCCAAAATAGAATAATTTGTAATAGAAAGTAATTATGGGTTCTATCCTGTCCAAATTGTAATTTTTTCATATATTTTTGTTTATTCTTTGAGAGATGCGGGCCATTTTCTTAGGCCTGGTGGGCCATTTTTGGCCCACGGGTTAGGACCGCTGCTCTACGCAAAGCTTTTGCAATTGTGGGTTTAGCCTCGTAGAATAACCTTACCCCATTGATTTGGTCTGAAGCATTGACTGGTAGTCTGTCTGCATTGAAAGTTATAGTTAACCAGTTAATCAAAAATTGTCATCACCCGTTCATATTATGAATTGTAATCATTCTGCTTTGTGTCAGTTTGAAGTTAAACGAAGATTATTATTATTAATATTTTTTTTAAATTTCTGCTGCTTGCGGTGCTTTATAAGTATCCAAATGCAACACAAACACAGTGCATTGAAAACGTAGTTAGACAGGTGATTAATTAATTAATTAATTATCTTTTGTTGCGTTGATTTGTAGATTCTCGATATTACGATGCTTGGTCACAGGAAACGAATACTCGCATCGCTGAAGCATTTTGCCGATGCTGAACGACGAAATCAATTCACCAGTTCAGCACTTTCAAAGACATTGGGCGAACAGCACTCCCAAGGGCAGAGTGACGATGCTGATGTAGGTCATAATTATATAGCTTAGCTATTAAGCAGCGCCGTGCTTTCTCGGTCGTGGGGCCTACTGTCTGGGACGACCTCCCGGTTACGCTTCGCTCTCTACTTGTGGTCCATCCGGCTGGGTTCTGCAAGTCTCTCTAGTCTTTTTTCATTGTTCGTGGTTAGGCTGGGAGCGCCTCTGAGTAGTTTCTTGAAGGGGCGTTATATAAATGTTCTGAATGAATGAATGAATATATAAATAAATTAATTAATATATATGCACATATATATATATATATAATAGGAGTAATCATACTTTAAAAAAGAGTAAGTATTACCTTATTGAACTGCCTGCAAACCATGGACGCCCGCACATAGGGGCAAGGGGGGGGACTTGCCACCCTGGAAAATTGGCACCTATGTTTTTAACTACTACTTTTGGGTTTTTAACAAATTTCTTTGCATTAATGCACCAATGATATGAATGATACAGACAGACAAAGTCAGAAATCTATGTTTAGAGATCTCTATAGAAATAAAAATGCTGTTATAACTTTCTGCCTTGCATGATCAAGCTCTTTCTAAAAACTGTAACAATGACCATTGGCTTTCAACCCTCCTGCGGGCGTCCATGCAAAAAGCAGGCCTGCCGATTATGGCCTACTTGAGTGGAGTCCAGCTGTAGTGCATATAATCACAACTGCAAAAAATAGGCCTACTAATGCAAAAATTTGTAATTTCTCAAAGTACACTAAAATTACATCAGGGAGATCTGCTTATTCACCAGCATTGTAATCTATAAACCAAGTCTGCTATAAGCCAGGCTCCATTTTGTCCATTTTACAAGCTGCCAGTACAGAATCCAGGGAGGTAAAATTGTAGATAAACTTGGATAAGGGGCTCTGGTTATCACGCCAGAGGATTTTCACCCAAAACTGACAAAGAGATCTGTTCAAAAGAATTGATACCATACTTATCTGATTCTTGGATCCTCCACCTTCCTAAACGACACCCACATTAACAGTTACTCTGGCCCTATGGCTACCAGACTCAGACCTCTTTCTGACTAGGCTACTCTTTGGAATATTTAGGCTTCTAACTCGATGCAGCACATGTGAAAAAGCTGGTGCCCTGCGATTGACTTTCGAGTGGCGCTTTAGAAGCAGCTAGAGGAGCACTTGCCCTTTGAAAACTGACACCTATTTTTGTTCATTTATCATTCTATGGACTTATATAGCATACCTTTAGGAAACTACTTTTTAACATCTACTTTTTGATTTTTAGCAAATTTCTAAGGAAACTATTCGTATTAAAAATGATACACAAAATGAAACTGAGAAATTTGCGTAAGAAACCTCTTTGAAAAATACCCGTATTCTTAATTTCCAGCTTTGCATTTTCAAGCTCTTAGTACTAAAAAATTTCCGAAAATTTTTGCCCCCCCTGCAAAAATTTCTGCGGGCGCCCATGCTGCAAACTCACTGTGTGGGAATAATAAATGAGAACAATGTATCGTGTGTACAAACTACGATCACAGCATAATAAAAAAATATGCAATTAAATAATCATAGTGTGCAGCTACGAGACATAAAATTTAGATATATTTGGAACTGTGTGAGAGAAGAGAAAGAATAAAGACAGAAAAGCACTAATGCAGTCACTTGAATGGCATTCTGAATCCTTAAGGTCCTCACTTCTTGCTAAGAAACCTAAACGGTTTGGTTGAATTTTTTGTAGAAAGAACGTAATAACGATCTCTGTCACATTCACTAAATTTTTGACAGTTTCTCATTTTGCTTGACAGATGCTAAATTAATCAGCTTTGATTAATTAACTGTGAAAGTTGAATGTTTTAAATCGATCGACCCCTGTTACTTAGTACCAGCTGAGTAGTTAAGCAAGGGCGGATTCTAAGCCAGTCACGTGATCAGTGACATCATCAAGTTCAGTACCAGCTGTAAAAGAATTCCTTTGTTTGTTGTTGATTACAGAATGCACAGCTGTTGCATGACCTCACGCCGAGTCAAGAACTAGCGCAAGTGAGCCTTTACAAAGACTACACAAATATAGCGAGTCTTAATAGAGGAGTGGAGCGGCCGGCTGTTTCAGATCTTGATGAGGTACAATATCTGTTATTTGTCTTCTTTGCTTTGTCAGATGCTTTGTCATTCATCCATACTACCACTGCTTAAGTTAACCTTCGCTTGGTTGTTATAAGGCGCTAAATAAATATCCCTAGGGCCTAGGTGCTATATAAATTCAATTTGATTAGTTTATTGAACCCAGCAAAGACATTCTTTACAGTAAACAAAGCAGCAATTGAACAAGTTTAACAAAGAAACAATTAAATACCGAATTTATAAAGCATTTATGTGGGAACAAAGGACACGCCTGAAAGAACAGTCCCGCTTGGTGGGTCCATAGAGGGCCATATAGATACATTAACGGTCACATGCTTTTGTTGACCTCCTAGGCTTAAACGAGAGCTTGAGACTGATTCCTAAAGCTGCCTGCTTGATGAAAGACTTATACGGTACATATATTAGTCCATTGACTCCATTTAGACAACGTAATGTGGGTGCCATCTAATTTATTTCCACTTGGGATTGGAGAGGAAAGTGAGAGAAGGATGTGGAAGAGAAGGATGTGGTAGAGAAGGATGTGGTAGAGAAGGATGTGGTAGAGAAGGATGTGGTAGAGAAGGATGTGGTAGAAAAGGATGTGGTAGAGAAAGTAGTGGAGGACTTTGTTGGAGGCAGTAAGGGAGTATAGGGTCAGGCAGACGGATCAGGCGGGGTTGTAGCTAACAATGTCAACACAGAATTTTACCCAGTTTTCCTGATCTAGTGCGCAGATGTCCTGTTTAAGATTGAGGTTCCCTTGTAATGGTGTGGCCATGTTACGACGCCATAGAAATTTTCATAATTTTATTATAGGCTTATTAAATTATCCCTTCTACTTTGTGATGTGATAAAGTTTGTTTGTTTGTATGTGCACTTGTTATAGCGCCCCTTCAAGCTCACTACTCAGAGGCGCTCCCGACTACAGAGTGGACACTGCATCGGAGTTTCACGCCGAAGTGCTGAGCAATTGCGAGTGAAGGACTTGCCCAAGGTCCATACGCGGCGACTTGAGGTGGATTCGAACCAGCAACCCTTCGGCTGCAAGACAACGACGCCCACTACACCACCGTGCCCCACAAATTGTTTGATTTAGATCCTGTACTTCTCTCAAAGCTGTCCTTTTCGCCTTTGAACCTTATGTAGTATGAGATGAGTAATATGAGTGTGTACACTGTGTAGTAAGATTGCTTGGTACAGTCATTTGGCGGCATCCTACCATTGAATGATAGCATTGTTTTGTTTATACGCCCTTATAGTGTCATGGCTGTGTTAAGGCACCACAGAAATTATTATTGTTATTATTATTATTATGAGAATATCAATACGAGCAGTTACTTAAGTGACACTAGAAACAGAGTACTACAGCCTCATCGTGCCAAGGCATGCAATGGCGTAGAATCGCTGTACTGTGGCAGATATCTTCTGGAACAGGAAGAAGGTTTCTTGTGGGTCTTCTGAAACACGTGACAACCATCGGCCGAGTTCTGTGATGAAGGACACGTCTTGCTGGTCCTTGGATATTTATTGTTGGCCATTCTTGCATTATTGCATGATTGGCAAATTTATTATGTACACAAAAATCGATTTATTCTGATTTTCAGATTGAGAATAAAACTGAAAACGTGGAAGTGGCTAAAGGCAGGGGGGAGAAATTTGGAGACGAGCGAGAAGGAAGCGAGACATTAGAAGCGTCTGTTAGTCAGTGGTGCCACAGACCGGAAGCTCTGGTTAAGGGCTGCTGCAATTACAATGTACAGGTTTGTTACCATCATGCAAATTGCATTTCTTGCTTATTGTTAGGCGATGTAATGTGTGGTAGGATGTAGTGGAGCAGCGGTGTGTTTTGTGCCTTGTTGCCATAAAGTTGCAGGTTCGAATCTACCTCTCAAGCCACTTTGTAGTGACTATGGACAGTAAGTCACCTACAATTTTCTCTGAAGTAAGCGACCTCACTCATCTCAACCTTGGGCGTGGCATAAAACGAATGGACTTGTCTTTGGGCAGAGAACTCATCATAATCATCATCATCATCATCATTATTGTAATGTAATGTGCGCAAATGGTTGTTGGTTTATATTTTACACCAGTGGTTCCCAACCCTTTTTGCCCTTAGGGTCACTTTTTCTAAGTTGGAGGACACGAGGGCCACTTTTTCTTAGTTCAAGGACATTATGGGGCCACAGGACTAAAAGCATAAAAAATTGTTGTAATTGATTCAAAATAGAATTTTGATGTTATTTATAGATGCCAAAATAGAATAATTTGTAATAGAAATTAATTATGTGTTCTATCCTGTCCAAATTGTCAATTTTTCATATATTTTTGCTAATTCTTGAGAGATGAGGGCCATTTTCTTAGGCCTGGCGGGCCACTTTTGGCCCACGGGCCGTGGATTGGGAACCGCTGTTTTACACCATTAACTTCTTTCTTGTTTGTTCAGTAACCAACGTGCATTGCTTTCGTTGTTACATTTATAGTATCTTGGATCAACTCTGGTGACGCTTCTCGATGGAACGGAATCTACGAAAGCGTCCATCAGTAAATTTAAAGTACGATGCTTTTTAGTTCTTCTTGAAAATCTTTCGTGGTTTTAGACAGGATCAGAGACGAATGTCACTATTTTCTCAATAATCGTTTTGAACTTCTTCTTGCTTTTTCACTATCACGTGAGGAAAAGAAACTTTGTATGCTTTAGTGGCAAGAGCATGCTAAAGGTGACTTGGAAAGCAATGTAGTTTAGGCATGTCATGTCATGTCATGTCAAACACCGACGTCGCCGCGCGACGGTTGGTCACATGTATGGACTAGGGCTCTCCATTGACGCCTATTGCGTGCGGCAGCGAGAAGATAGGATCCAGAAAGGTGGGACCAGGAAAGAATGTTGTCTATCCAGTTAATACACGGTCTTCCACGGTGTCGATAACCCTCGACGTGACCCAGCATGATGGCATTTTCCAAGGAATCCTGAGGGAGCCTAATGATATGTCCGAAATAAGAGAGTTTGCGAGCCTTGATGGAACCCAAGAGTACGGGGGAAGTTCTAGCAAGCCGATAAACTTCCTCTGTTGTAAGCCTGAGCGTCCAGGATATGCGCAAAAGCTTTCGAATACATTTGTTTTCAAAAATTTGAATTTGCTTTTCCTCAGCTTTTTTGAGCGTCCATGATTCGCAACCATAAGTTGCGACTGACCACACCAGGGATTTCATCAATCGGAGCTTGGTTTGGGTGCTGACAGATTTGTTTTTCCAGACCTTCGTGAGCTTCACCATGACTGCCATGCCCATAGCCAGCCTGGACTTAACATCGCCTGAGCACTTGGCATCACTTGAGATTTTGCTGCCTAGATATGTAAAGTCATCAACCTGTTTGAGACCAACGCCTGCGACGAAAACCTCAAGGACCTCATCGATGATGGTCATAACTTTCGTCTTTGAAGTATTTATCTTTAAACCATACTCGTCGGCAGCGGCTTCGACTCGACTGACGAGCTCCTGGAGTTCCTTTGATGATGTAGCGATCAAGAGGATGTCATCAGCATATCGAAGATTACTGATGATCCTACCACCAATTCTGAAGCCCCCCATGAACCCGTCAAGCGCCTTACGCATCACTTGTTCCGCTAGGATGTTAAATAGGCAAGGAGAGATGTTGCAACCTTGTCGAACGCCTTTCTTGACGCGGAACCATTCAGAGGTGGTGTTATCTGTTCTTACGGCCGCGCGTTGTTGTTTGTAGAGGTTCCTCAGCAGTTGGACAAGCTGTGGAGGAAAACCCATATCTAGCATGGTCAACCATAGTTGACCGTGTTGCACCATATCGAACGCTTTCGTAAAGTCGATGAAGCAAAAGTAGAGAGGCTGGTTTCTCTCATTTGCCTTTTCCATGATGATTCGAAGTAGTTTAGGCATTCTGCTGTAAATAAAAGTAGTTAGTATTTGAAATGCTGAAGATTTTTACCGGTATCTTCTTTTTCTTCTGGTTCTCTGCCCCTAGGCAGATTTAAATATCCGATGTCACCCTTCCTCTCTTAAGCTTTCCATTTCCACTTTTTATTGTTCAGTCCACCATCATCTGTCTTGATCTTTCTTTTCTTCATTCCCTCAAGATTCATTTTTCCTTCGATGACCATTCTTGGTAGTGAATCTCCTCGCTACGTGTGTCCTATGCACTTCTTTCGTCTGACCCTTATTGGGTTTATCAAGGCTCATTCTTCTCCAAACATCCCCCAACACTTCTTCATTTGTTGTATGTTCCGTGTAGCTGATTTTTTCCAATATTAATAATTAAGATACTATCTGTATCTGTATCAAAGTCAGATGCAGATACATTCTTAAGTAAGAATGCAAATCAAAAGTTTACTAGTATAAGTTCTTAATATTCTTTTCTTAAAGAAACAGTATTTACCAGAGACTGTCCCATGAACCTTCATACACTCACAGTGTCATTGCTTCGAAGGTTAAATACTTTTGGAAGCTCTACTCTTTTTTTCTGGCTTAGGGGCCTAGGTCTCTGCGCAGGCCATGGCTTTTTTTAATGTGCAGTTTTACACAAAATGTACAGTTGTACACAAAATGCGCAGTTGTAGAAGCACTTTTGTGCAGTTAAAACTGGCAAAAAAGGTCATTATCCTCCGATTGGAAGTAATTTACCATGGATGATGGGAAAGGAAAGAAGGAGTTGTGCAGTTCTGTAAATTCCTTAAAAACAGCCCTGGCGCAGGCCAGCGCTCTTTTCTGTTCCATTGATTAATGTTTCTCTTTGAGCGATGCTTTGTGAGTGTTTGATCAGATCACTTTTTGCAAATACTTTGTTTTCTGAGTAGTTTTGTTGTTGTCTCTTTTTACGTCAGAGGTCGACCGAACACATTGCGAAAGTACCGAACATCATTCTCTCAATATCGTATCAAGGAGTTAAGTTTATTGATGCAAAATCAAAAGTAAGTTCAATTTGTCAATTGATGCAGAATAAAAAGTAGGTTAAATTTGTTCACACAAATCAGAAAAGTTAAATTTATTGATACAAAATCGGAAAGTTACGGGTAGTTGAATTTGTTGATGCAATACCGAAAGCAAGTTACTGTTACTCTACCCAAAGTTCTAGAAGTTCAAAATACAAAAGCTTTGCACTGCTCAACTTTGCTCATCCACAGCTCGTCTTCCTAGCCCCTGGTCAATCATGGGTTTCTCCAACCGATACCAGTTTGGTTGGGAGGGGCAAAGGTGGCCATTGATCTCTAACTCATGCATTTTAGTAACAGTGTCTCTGGATTTTAAAGATTACATGAAAGTTTCAGATTGTGGGGTGGGGTGGTCCATAATCTGTAAAGCAGATCTGATGTTTACCCCATGGCATGCAGTCATTCATCTCGTTTACTATATATTTTATAATGATTGCATACATGTAAGTTGAGGCTTAACAAAGATGATTGTTGTCACCCTCCTCCTTTCTCTAGACTGGCACTGCCAGAGTACTGGTAGTGGCGTAGTTAATGATAATCATACTGACAGCTGTTCCACCCCCCCCCCCCCCCCCCCCGATCCTATGGTGACTTGACCCGGACCACCACGGACTACTCTTACGAACAATCCTTTTGACTCAACGCAGCACTCGTGAATAAGCTGGTGCCCCACGCTTGGCTTTCGAGTAGCGCTCTAGAAATTTGGAGATTACGATAATCATATGAGGATGTTGTGTATTGGGAGCGCCTTTGATAGAAACTTAAAAGGGTATGTTAATGTTAGGCTTGGCTACCATACATTTCCTTACACTGATCGGTCAATTCTTGCATTACATACGAAATATTGAGACGTGACTGTGATATCTAACTGCTGATTGATTGTAGAAAGTCATATGTGAGCACGAAATAGGAAACATATTCTGTGCGTGCCAAGATGGAGACAGCCTCAACTTCTTTGCGTACATCACCCGAGACCTCATCTCCGATAAACACTATTGCCACGTGTTCACCGTCGACAGCACGGTAAGCGAACAGACGAGTTGTTTACCGTACGTAATACGGTGCTATATAAATCGTCTTATTATTATTGTTATTATTATTATTATTATTATTATTATTATTATTATTATTATTATGTAAGACTACAGGAAATGAGAAATGATGGCATTGAGATAATCATTCATTCATTCATTCAATCATTCATTCATTCATTCACCCATTCAATCATTCATTCATTCAATTATTCATTCAATCATTCATTATGAGGATTTACATAGTCCACCTTCAAGGCAACTACTCAGAAGTGATCCTGACCCTAATACGGTTGTTTTTTTTATGCCCATCTTAAAACTGGAAGTTACTTATTCGTACCCATTGCCACTTTATGACTTAATATATAGATCTTTGTTTGTTAGAAACCTGAGTGAAAAACCACGATCAGTGAAAATACCTGAGTGGAAATGCCTTCAATTTATGCATAGTCATTAGATAGTGGTTAGTGGTACTTAGTACATATAAAATAACAACAATAGCAACTATTATTCATTAAGTTTTACTAATTATTATTCATTAAGTTTTACTAATTATTATTCATTCCGTTTTACTAATTATTGTTCATTACGTTTCACTAATTATTATTCATTAAGTTTTACTAATTATTATTCATTACATTTTACTAATTATTATTCATTACTTTTTACTAATCGTTATTCATTACGTTTTACTAATTATTATTTATCACGTTTTACTAATTATTAATTACATTTTACTAATTGTTATTCATTACGTTTTACTAATTATTATTCATTACGTTTTAATAATTATTATTCATTACGTTTTACTAATCATTATTCATTACGTTTTACTAGTTATTATTCATTACGTTTTACTAATTATTATTCATTACATTTCACTAATTATTATTAATTGCGTTTTGCTAATTACTATTCATTCCGTTTTACTAATTATTATTCATTACGTTTTACTAATTATTATTCATTACGTTTTGCTAATTATTATTTATTACGTATTGCTAATTATTATTCATTAAGTTTTACTAATTATTATTCATTACGTTTTACTAATTATTATTCATAACGTTTTACTAATTATTATTCATTACGTTTTACTAATTATTCATTAAGTTTTAGTAAGTATTATTCATTGCATTTTACTAATTATTATTCATTACGTTTTACTAATTATTATTCATTACCTTTTACTAATTATTATTAATTGCGTTTTGCTAATTACTATTCATAACGTTTTACTAATTATTATTCATTAGCATTAATATACATTTTTGATTTAATTTAGGGTATTTTTTCGTTTATCCGCTTGATTGAGAGCTGCAGAATGATGACTTAGGTTTCGTGTCTGCATTTTTTTCGTAGTCGTTGGCCACCGAAATCATCTTGACGCTGGGTGAGGCATTCGAAGTTGCCTACCAGATTGCCGTGACGGAGCGCAACCAGCAGGCGCCGGATTCAAACCCTGAGCTGCATGGTCCAGAGGACGATACGAATGCAGTGCACAACACGGATGATGACAATGACTCGCTTGAGACTTCACCAGCCTCTGCAGCTCATTCAAACTGCTTCAGCACAGCCATCTGAGGCTGTTCGCTTCCTTATGTTATTCTGATGGTTGTCCTGTTTGCGTTCGTTGAGGCGATTCAGAACCAAGACATGTATACAGTAGACTGACCACCTAGACATGTAGCCTGTAGACAGGCTTGATGATATGAGGTTGTTAGTAAGTGGACTTCCACTATGTACGCGATGGTGTGTAGGGCACCTCGTTGTTAATAAGTTTTTTCCACTGTGTACGATGGTTATGAGGTGTGATGTTGAGCTGTACTTAGGTGCCACAACTGCCACATATTATAATTTGAGTAATGGATCAATTGATATTTTTTCTGCATAGATTGAGAAGTAGGCAAGGGTAGCGATGGGGCTATAATCAATCAATTTATTTTTGTCACTAGATTTGAAGACAGGAGTGTCACGTTTGTTATTTTTAATTTACAGGATAATTTTCTTGTGATACTGGAACAGTATCTCTACCCTACTGCTGTCAAGCTGTACTGCGTAAAACAGCTTTATTTTATTCACTGCTCTAAAGCTGTTTATTGATTAAAATATCAATTCCACTGCTGTACTGTTAATTTCTGATGGTGTACCGCTAGTTAAAGCAATTCCATTATAAGAAGCTTGTGAATTTAAAAAACCACTAAAGTTTTCGATTTCAAGGTTTTTGCAGCCAAATTTGCTCTTCCACTTGTACATTCGTTATGACTTGAGACTATCAGGACTTTATGACTTATATCCATGAGATTGCATTGTTGACAGAATTTCTGTTATTTTTGTGAGGTTAAAAAATGTGTATCCTGCAGTAAATGAAGTTAGTTAGTATTTGAAAAGGTGATGATGTTTACCAGTAGAAGCTGTTAAGATATACATAATAATGATACCTTTTTTTAAGAAACAGCATTTGCCAGACGGTTTCATTAATTTTGAGCTGGTGTTTTTGAACATTGTGTTGGTTGTTTTGTCGAGGGTGTATACCTCATAGAATGTAACCCACGTGTAACCAGTTGTAAGTTGCCCATATGGAACGAGTTGTAAGTTACCCGTATGCAGGGCTGAAAGTGAGCCGGGTCTGTGCGGGTCGGCGACCCGGCATCGATTTTCGTTACCTGCAGTTGCCGGGTCTCGGCCGGGTCTCGTGGTTTACATTCAATCTACACCAATTACCAAATTTAGAGGGAAATTAGCACAGTTTTCGGGAAATTCAGTGGGAATGACTAAAAAAGGTAATCAAAAAAATTTTCTGGCCAAAGCCCCAAACAGCCGTTTCACTCAGACCCGGCAACTTTTTCAAACCACTTTCAGCCCTGCCCGTATGGAACAAGTTGTAAGTAACTCGTATGGAACGGTTCAGTTGTAGTTTTTGTAATTACATGAACTACGAAACAACGTTCTGTCCTCAGGACCATACCTCAAAGGACTAAGTTGATAGAGATGCATGGTAATAATGGTAATAAGAATTCAATTACCTTATCATACATTCTACCCCATAAAGAAGGTTACCTGGCTGCACTGCATGCAATTGTCTACTGGCTTGTGATTTATACGTAGCTGAGTGGTTTAAGAGTGCTAATGTATGCGTGTACTGAGAACTTGTCTTCAAAGGTGCTGTAGAAAGTACTTATTATATTATATTCTGTTGCTGTATATAACTGTCTCAAATGAAATGAGATGAGTTTTCAAGATACACTGACTTGTCTAGGCTTGCTAATATTGCCAAAGATTTTGTTGTAGCTCTGGAGCTCTTTTTAATTGAATGTAATGATGTTTTTAAGCTGCAAGGTTTGGCACTTTCATTGGTACTTTCATGTGCCTGGACGTGTACTAGAACCATTTTATAAGCTGCTCCTCCATTCAGCATCATAGAGTGATTCCAGGGCATGTGCCAGTGTTTAATATAGACGTTTCTGAGGTGGTGTGGGGAATTTCCCCAGGAATGATATTTCTCCCCCAGAAAAATTCTAGGGTGTTGTTCACTTGGATATTTGTATCACTTCCGCCCCTCCCAGAAAAGTTATGGACGTAACATTTCCCTCCTCCCCCGAAAAATTAAAATTGCCTCGTTTTCCCTGCAGCATTGAAAGCTACTAAAAAAGTTTTCAGATTTCTCGGATATTTAGATGGAAAACTGAAAAAAAAGGTTGTCAGAAAAAATTGTCGGTCAAAAGGTGTTTTTCCCGTCCTCCTACGCCCCCCAGAAACATAAATTTCCCTGCCCCTCCGCCCAAAGCAGTGGGACTAGGTTAAACACAGTTGCAGTGGTCCTATTATAAGGAATGATCTGAATGAAATGACCAAATTAGCGATGTGTTATTCGGTTTATGTTTCTCGCTTTTGTGTTACATTTTTTGTCTTGATGTCGTACAGGATCTTGCCTGTTTCCTGTCTTGCCATTTGGCTTCGAGAGCATTCGAGTGTACAATTATTATCTGTGATGGTCATCGGGATTCTTTGCTTGCAAGACATTGTGATTATATCGATTGCTTTTTAGCTAGTGTTTACGCTTTTTGTTTTTCTCGAGTCATTCCAAACGTCGTTGTTTCTTGGGGTAACATAATGTACTGCTTTGTGATTGAAAAGAGAGTTGAAGAACTGGAATAAGTTGCATTTGCTTGGCTTACCTTGACTTGAGATGGAGTTAATTGAATTATTAATTAGTTTGCTTTGGGATGGAATAAATCGGCTCAATCCTTAGCTTGATATGGGATGGAGTTAATTGAGTTAATTGGATTACTACTTTGCTTGATGAGTGATGGGATGAATTGGAATTATACAGATAAGCTTGATTTTTGATGGAATAAATCGGATTGATATCTATCTTGATTTCGGATGGAAATGGAATAAGTGGAAGATTCAGATTTTTATTGATTGTAACGGTTTATGGGATGATGAAAAGAGATTTTCATGTTTCTGAAATGATTCCATTGCTATTGTTTAACATTTTTTCACATTTATGCCAAGGCTGTATACATCTGCTTCAAAATGCTAAGTTCAGTCCAAATTGGAATCTTTTGCAGTTGTTGAATAATGTAAAGAAAAATATTTACCAGGTATGAATAAATAAATGTAATTATCAATAAATGTAAATACCTCTGCTAGTATCTAATGATTCTAATCAGCTGCTGGTTTCTGCTTACATTTGATATATTATGCCTCCTGCTAATGCAATTTGCCTTTACTTGTTACCAGTGATAGGGGTCAAATAATTCATTTATTTTTGCACCTTAAATTTAAATTTGCTTGCCAACAGCAAATGTATGCCCCAACTGCAACTGCTAGTTTCTATGAATTGTGTTTGATCCTGCTGTTGTATGGAAGCAAAAACAGCTGGCATAAGAGAATCCAAGAGATTTCATAGATTTTTATAACGTCTTTCTGAATCATTGCAAAGGTGCTAAAATGGTTGCATATTAGGCATGCTAAACCAATTATGTAGAGGTAGGATCCTGGGGAGATATTGATACCAAACACCTTGGGGCAATATCTATGACAAGAGGACGACATTTCCTTTCGTTGGTATAGAATTTATCACACCCCACTGGGAACACTTATCCCAACCAATGGGCTTGTACCACCCCACTACTTTCAACTTTGAATCACTCCCTGCTTGATTCAAAAGATGGGATCATAGAAAGTGGTGATAGATGGATGGATGGATGGATGGATGGATGGATGGATGGATGGATGGATGGATGGATGGATGGATGGATGGATGGATGGATGGATGGATGGATGGATAGATAGATACTCAAGGTGCTCAATTTGGGTTTATGCAGACAAATCTAAAATCAGCTGTTTAGCTATGTTCAGTTATTGCGCATTTCTCATTCATCGTTTAAAGTTTAATTTTATTGTAGTCATTCACTGTGTTTTGGTATAATGGCAAAATTCATTCATTAAACTACAGTCGGTTGGTATTGAGTCATATTTTGTGCTTTACGTTCAGAGTTCCACGGGTTTGAGAGTTGAAGACTTGGTGGTGTTTGAGGAATTTTTTTAACGTAATAGTGATGATAAAACTGTTCAGGTTTGCAATGCTGTCGATTCAGAAGTGGTGCTCAAATATTTTCATTTTTCTCTTTTCGTATCTTCCGAAGCAAAAAACTGTGTTCATAAAGAAAGATCTCCTCCATTTGTATTCCTGAAGCTTAGATCGACTTCAGATTCGCTTGATTGTGGTTGTTGCGGTATTTGTCGAAAGACTGCATTTCAAAGTTCAAAGCTTGCAATCAAAAGGAGAGCTTGAAGGACTTGAAGTTTTGATAAGTTTGCTTAATTTTTACGGCTTCAGTTTGTAATGTCTGTGAACAGCAGATTTGGGTTTTTACTGTTTCCCAACCGTTTGTTCTAAATAGTAGTCAACTATAAAGGCTTTATTCATGGCAGGTTTTCTTGCTGTTGCTTTTTTATAAACATGTTGCAGTTATACAATTATTTCATAACTGCTTAATTTGGGGGATAAATGATCCCTCAGGAATTAAACCAAGCAAAGTAGAAAGTTTGTTTTTGCGTATAATTTATGATGTTATTAGATCTGCCCGACACCTACTAAGAAATTGCTGATCCTGGTATTTGTAGCGTCCTTTGTATAATTCTGTTCAGGTGCAATTACAGTGGATTTGGTATTTTGTAATGTGTACAGAAAGTGTTCTATTATCTACCATCTTGTTTTATTCTTCATTCTGAAAGCAAAAATACTTAATTTTATACTAACTTATTGGGTTTTTTGTTCTAAAGTTGCGTTCCCTTAAAGAGCCAGC
Source organism: Lumbricus terrestris (assembly GCA_949752735.1). Classification (NCBI taxonomy): domain Eukaryota; kingdom Metazoa; phylum Annelida; class Clitellata; order Crassiclitellata; family Lumbricidae; genus Lumbricus; species Lumbricus terrestris. The sequence goes on along the minus strand of OX457046.1, from coordinate 34,581,385 downwards.
TGTCTCTTTAGTCTTTACCCAATGATAAAGATACAATTTGGTTACAATTGTTACTCATGCTGTAAAATCATACATGTGTTATCTTTACCCAACGATAAAGATACAGTTTGGTTACGATTGTTACTCACACTGTAAAATCATACACGAGTTATCTTTACCCAACGATAAAGATAGAGTTTGGTTACAATTGTTACTCATGCTGTAAAATCATACATGTGTTATTGTTATCGTTTTAGTATTACTTATTGATATTGTTGACACGTTTTTCCAGCTTGTGAAGGTGTGATGGTGAAAAGAATCGCAGAGCAATAAAAGACTCATTTGATACACAAAATGAATGCAGTGACGTGCATTGCTGGTGTCGCATACTCATGTTTCTACTGCTATCACCATTTTTCATTGTCCTATCTGTTTGTGGTGAAATGAAGTGAAATTATATGTAATTTTATACATATACTGTATATGCATACATATATTTTTATATTATATATAATACATATTATATAAGTACTGTGTATATATATAAATATATATATGTAATTTATGTGGTTAGACTGCATAAACTGTTTTGATCACATTCCGTTTATTCCTTTTGATACAGTCTTCGTGTACAATTTGTGAACTGACCGTATATTGTTTGAGTGTCATTTGTTCAGAGCTGCATAAGTCTTTTTATTGTGTTACATTGTATTTAAATAAATTTCTGCTTCTACAGCAAGTAGATGCCACCTTACGATTTCTTTCGGCCTAAACGCAATCCAAACCACGACCACTCCTCTATCTCCTTCGATATATATATAGCTGGTCTTCTGGCACCCGAATTTCGGTGCTATATATCTTTGCACTTGGAACGGCAATTGCAAATAAGCTGTTGCACTCTAGAAAGTTTCAAGCTTGCTATGAGAAGGGAAAAAACACAAGGACTTGAAGTCTCTATAAGTTTTCTTAATTTGTACAGATTCAGTTTATAATGTCTATGAACAGCAGATGTGGGTTTTGACTGTCTCCCAACTGTTCTAAATTGTAGTCAACTATACGGCTTTATTGTTTACGCCTGGTAGAAGTAACCCTTTGAATTAAATTGATGGAGAACAATGTTCTGGACTGGTTGATTTCACTGTTTTCTTTATAATCGTAAAGATGCTGCAGAGGCGTAGCTAGGATATTAGCGCTCAGGGAGATGAACTCTGAAATTGTCACACCCGTTTTATTTATTTCAAATGTGGATAGAGATGAGCAGGAAGCCAATTCTATAGGACCTGAAACACAGCTAAAGGGTTAATCCACGATCTGCACATGCATGTGCCACCTACGTTGGGAATGCACAAGCAAAACTCGGGTCCTATCAATTACCTTCACCTGTGGGAGTTGGTTCAAGGGTAAGAGAAACCGAAGGATGGGGGTCTGAACCCGCTAGCCCCATAACGTTGACCCCACTTTCCACTCCCTCGTGGACACTTAAAAGAAATAGGACAGATGGCGTCTAGTTAACTTCGACTTCTGTTAAATTTGCTATTATCGGTTACTGCAGGGGCGGATCCAGAGGGGGCCAATCCGGCCATGGCCCCCATTTAGAAATTTATTTTTGACCAGCTATTCTGGCTCGGAAAGTTGATGTGGCCTCCCCATGAGTAGTTCCGTAGACCCCTCCCCACGAGATCCGTATACGAGGCCCGTACAACTAAAAAATGTTTTAAAAAGTCATCAATTATTTTGGCGGATAAAATGGTAACTTTTTCTTGTGAATTCGAGACAAATGACTAAAAGAAATATTTTAAAAAGTCATCAGATTTTTCGGCGACCAAGACGAAAAAATTTCCTGTCCAATATCGAAAATCTTGGCCCCCTTCGAAAATTTCTGTATCCGTCCTTGGGTTACTGCTATACATGTATCATGCAATCTCACGGTGTACTCTTCAGTTTGAATAAATAAATCAAATATTATTATTATTATCTTATTCTAACACCCGACTAAAAATCAGTTAATAGTTTACAGTTGATCTTTTAGATGCAATACAGACAGTTTGCTCAATTTAATTATCAACCAGTGCTGCAATATAGAGGTAAAGATTATTATTATATCATCAAACTTTTCACATGAATCGAAATAATTATCAATTAATATTAATTAATTAGATAGTTATTACTTAATTAGCATTGAACCAGTTTGTATCAAGGACTGGAATTGTCATCAAAATGCAAACCATACCGAAAACGGTCTGGATGCATTTTGTTTAAATAATTTTCAAAAAAACACCTAGTGTTATGGAAACCACACAACCAACCACTTCAAATACAAACAATTAAACCGGAACCAAAACGCAGACACCGTAACCTTTCTCAGCACTTCCTCTTCCTCTTAGAACTTTCACGACGAGCTTGTACAACTAGGAAACCTAAGCAGCTCTTCATTAAGTAACCAAGTCATCAGTTATACCTTGTTTCCACAAGACCAAGTATTAAACGTTTCCACAAGGCCAAGCATTTTAAACACCATGAAAACTAACCAATAACTGTTAGATTCTGGCAAGGCAACACTCACCTCTTCTACCGCTCTGTCCTGGGAATAATAAAGCTCCTAGGATCCCTTGATTTCCTCTATCCTTCTGCCCTGGGAATAACAAAGGTCCTTAGAGGTCATGGATTCGAGTAATCTCACACGAACCATAACATACACGTTTCGAGAAGCTGTTACTGTGCTGGAATTGAAGAAGTGAGTAATTCCAACTACGGTTCTGTCAAGGCAGCGGACTCGCAATATTAATATATGCTCAACCACTGACGTTTTTATGAGTACACAACAACCTAATGTATAGTATCCGTCAAATAATGCCGCTACTCTGCAGGGGATGTTGATTCTGCAGCATTTATGTAGCACCTCCAGCAGATAGACAGAAGTACCCATCCATAATAAGTATTAATACAATCGAAAACTCGACTGCTGGCAAGAACCTCTGACTAGCAGTAACAGTTTCGACCTCGTTTGCTTTGTTTTAAACGAACGTTGGTTGTATTTACATTAGAAACGAGTTTCATACACTGAAGAATCACTATTATCAGTTCACCCTAAAACCTCTCTGTAACGCGGGCTTCAGAGAAAGAAATATCAGACTGTCAAATAGAAATCTGTTTTCTGGATATAGTCACGGTCTCGTTCTCTGCCACACAGATTCTGGAGGCAACGAGTAAAGGTTACAGATATTGTACAACTTAGCTGCCTTGTTAAGTGTCCTCTGCAATTCATTCTGTACAAACGTCACTGGCATATTTTAATGTTGTAAGATCAGCTCTTGTTGACAACGGTACAATCTGCTGCTCCATGATTTACATGCCACAAAACACAGGTTCGTGAATATCTCGAGCGGAAAGAACGCAATCGGTGGTCATAGTGTTACTTTCTTGCGTCGGCGAATTATGCTTTCAACGTACGCGTTGATGAGTTGCGGAACTTTGGATTCCTTCAGCTCTTCGCCTTCTCGGACTTTTATCTGGAATACAAACGACGTGGTTTTGCATATTTTCAATGTGAATTCAACAGATAGAAATTAATATTAATATCCACTACTACATATTGTACCGAGTCTGTACTAGAATTTACAATGCAAGACAACAGATTTTCACACTCCACTCAGAATTTAATTTTCAGGAGAACTGCATGTATCTATTATTGATGTTAAAAGTCATTTGAAGGCATATTTTCTCCAAGTGAAACAAAAGACGAGCAAACGTTAACAGCGTACCTCAACTATATTTTTAGCAGGCACTACCTCTGCATGTATGAATGTGCAAATCAATAGAAGAGCAATTGAGTCCTATACAGCAATATCGCCACAAAATTAATGAACAAACAAATTTAATTAATTAATTATTCTATATTAAGAAGCAGATTAATAAATCCGTACAAAGCATGCACAACATTTCAGGTAAACATTGTCCGTACACGAATACCTTAAATGTCATGGCACCCATTTAAATGAACAATGGGGAAGACATTGCAGTATGTACATCTAAAACCTGCTTCAGTACTGCGTGTTTTCTGTCACAGGAACAATGTTCCACCTTCAATGCATTCATCAACATACTTCCAAGAGTCATTCAAATCCCGATTCAAGATGCATTATTTCAAGTTAGCTTACCCTTAATCCGACTGTGAATCACTTTAAGGCGCTATATAAATGTACAATGTACATGCATACAAACAAACATACATGTGTTGTGCTATGGCACTGTAGAAATTATCGCATTCATCGTCATCATCACCATTAAAAATAGATCATGCCAAACATTCACAATAGAAAAACACGTAAATTCCAATCTGAAGACCATTGCTTAAAATGGGGTCTATATTGGTAACAGATTGTGTGCCTGTCTCTACGAATAAATGAATATTGATTAGTCGATTACCTTGGCGATGGTCTTGCGCATAATAAGTTTGAACTCCTCCGAGGTTATTAGACTTTTGTGGTAGAAAGGCTTGAGCGCATTTCGAGCGAGACTGATCACACGATCTTCGATGGTTTTCGCATTCGCTGCAGCCTTCTGCTGAAAGCATAAATTCAAGGCAATGTCAGTAGCCAAATATTTATGTAGAGCCTTTAAAACATTTGGTATAGTAAAAGGATGCATACGTGTGTCTAGAAATAAAAGCATGCAACACAATTGACAGTATGGCTACTGGTATTTAACATAAATGTAAAAAATTATGAAAATGGAATAAAAAGCGGGAAAAAACGTCGGTTTTTTCGAAAAATTAAAAAAACCACAAAAAAATAATAATAAACGGAAACGGAAAGTAATCTGCCTTTGTTACATCTGAAACTTCATTTTAAGCTTGCTCGTGTAATTTTATCTTAATCTGCAAGTAACAACTTTACTATTAGGCCAAAATTAAATTTTGGTAAAAGTATCATTAATCTACCACAGTTATTATTCATTATAACTTCAAATGGTTTAAAAAGAAATTCAGAAAAATTAAAGGTAATTTGAAATCTTTTCAAATTTAAATTGTAAACATAAGTCCACATAAGTTCATGCTGATCGACATCACGCAATTAAAATCTAATCAGAAGCAAAGACATAGAAATGTACTAAATTATATATTGTGCATTTGTACTTAAAATTGCTACTTATAAATATTAATTATAGGTCCAAGAATTTTATATCAAAATAACTTACAAATTTCATTTCTTGTAGGGACCTACTACACGTTTTTTCTCAAATGATGACTTAAACAATTACATAATGACACTATGGTTAGGTGAATCCTTGAGAGTACGGAGAAAACGTATGGAATATCAGAAGAAATTAATTTTTTTTTAAATAGACAGTAAATAAATAAACAAAGTAAAAAAAATAAAAAAACAATAAAAACCGATGCGAGAAAAAAAAAAAAAAAAAACGACGAAAAAAACGTTTTTGGATAGGATAAAAAACGAGAAAAAACTCTGGTATTTACAGTTGAGTTTTCAGAACATGTTTTTAAATAACATTCTTTGAATAAAGTTTGTAGTAAATAGAGAGCCCTTTGCCAAAAGTTATATGGACCAACATTAACAAGGAATTTTGTCTCTCTTGGTAAACTGCAAAACATGATGCTTCAATGCAGGGGACATGGTGGTGTAGAAGTGGCGTCGATGCCTTGGAGCCGGAGACTTCGAGGCTCGAATCCACCTCAAGCCGTAAGGACCTTGAGCAAGTCCTTCACTCGCAACTGCACAGACGCTTTGGCGTGAAACTCCGATGCAGTGTATGCGCTGTGGTAGTCGGGAGCGCCTTTTAGTAGAGAGTTTGAAGGGGTGCTATAGAAATGGATAAATAAATAAATAAATAAATAAAATTGCGGTAAACAGGAAAGTAAATAGAAGCGAAGATAAAAACCTCGTCATCCACTTTTTGCTGCGGTGTATCTTTACCGCTGAGCTGTGTCGCGCTGTCCTGACTCTCGTCTTCACCGGCAATACTTCCGACCGTGGCACACGCCGGAGAACTTGAGATGACGCTGGAAACTCCACTCGGAACCGTGTCCGACGTGTTGAGCGCTGCTTCGGGCGCCGGAGTTGGATCGGCAGCGTCCGCCGCCACGGTGGTCTCGCTCGAGGCTTCCGGCACGGGACTGACCTCCCCCAGCTCGCACTGGATGGTGACGAGCATCTCGAGCAGCTGCAGTTCATCCTCGATTCGACTGGCGACCGCTTCCTGCCGAAGCACCTCCTTCGATTTCGGAACGACAACAACGACCTCCGTCTTTTCAAGTGGTTTAATTCCCGGAGAACCGGAGACTATCGGAGTGCTCGGATTCTCCCCGAGTGTCCTCTCCTCGGCTGAAACTGTCTGACGGGCGTCAACGCCGCTGGCAGCGTTCGGCCGTAATGAGTCGGGTTTGGGAACAATGGAATCGCAAGACGCACCGAGATTAGCAGGGACTCCTTTGACCACGTCCGCGGCTACACGCACGACCGGTTCCCTTTCCACGGCCGTCCTCATCCAAGCGTTTCGTTCATCGATGTCCTTCGAGCATTTGTTTCGTTCATCGATATCCATGAACGTCGCATTCGGATCAATCCGAAATCCCCGATTGCCGTACAGCGCCGACGCTCCGGGAGCGCCGCCGGTCGTCGCCAACAGAAGCGATCCGTACGCAGTGTCCGATTTACCGATAACCGGAGGACCCCGGGGACTAGCCAAAGAGGACGATGGAGTACTGGCGGACAGCATCATCTGCTCGAAGCCCCTAGCCGCCGCGTTGCATCGTCCATCCATCCTTCGATGATCTACATCCTGGTATCCCATGGCCGCACGGATTCCATCTCGAAGGTCGAGGTCCCTTGCTGCCGCCATAAGGGCAAGGTCATTCCTGGCAATTTCGTTTGTCGCCGACGGTAGGCTGCCGGTGGCGTTTTCCGGTTGCGACGACGTCGAACCCTGTTGGAGCAGATCCTTGAACATGTCAACGGACATTAGAGTCTGGTCCGTTGAGCTGTAGAGAGCGTTGAGAAGCGAATTGTTTCCTTGCATCGAGTCGGTCGTCAGGTTTAAGTTCCTCTGCAGTTTTGCGTAGATGTCGACGAGTTTGTCGCGTCGTCCTGACGAGATCGTGCCTGCGACGAGGACTTCCTGAATCGCCTCAGCAAGCACCGTCACACTCTCCACCATGTTGTCGCTATCGTCAGCCAACCTAAGAACATACAAACATACGGTATTGTATTATATTGTATTATATTGTATCGTACTGTATTGTATCGTACTGTATTGTATCATACTGTATTGTATTATAATGTATTGTATCATTCTGAATTGTATTATATTGTATTGTATTATACTGTATTGTACTATATTGTATTATACTGTATTGTATCATAGTGTATTGTATCATACTGTATTGTATTATACTGTACTGTATTATACTATATTGTATTACATTATATCATACTGTATTGTATCATACTGCATCGAAATTCTCTTCTCTCCACTCTACATGGAACTCTTCTTTCAGGATTACAACCCACAATACATATCTACTTAATGTCTTCTTTCGCAGAGCTCACACAATGGAAGCGCAACTGAATGTCCATTGCTGTGAGCGGCGCTATAGAAGTTACGTTACATTACTCAGAGGCAGTTCGCTCAAGTTGCACTCACATTTTTCTTGGCGTATTATCCAAGTTCTGGTCGTTAAGAACACCATCGTCATCGTCGTCATCATCAGCCACAGCCGGAGGAGAGAACGCTGCACTGCATTCGTCAGCGGCCGATGGATCTTCCAATCGTAGTGGATCTCGGTTGTACAGTCTCACCCAATTTTCACTGGACGAAGACGATGGACCTGCTGCTGCAACACAAGGCATCAAATCGTAATTATATATACAGAGGGTGGAACTCGTTTAACCCTTAACCTACCGAAGGTATTACGCGATTTCCTGTACATTTACGCATCTACTATTATTATAATTAATTCCCAGGGGTTACTCCACTCTGTTCCTTAAGAACCTAAAAACTGTTTTATTTAGTCGTGGTTGGGTCGGGAGCGCTTCTGAGTAGCCTACCTTGAAGAAGCGCTATATAAATTTCTGAAATAAATACTACACTTTGGGCGGTAAAGGGTCAACACATACGCATTAAATGTGCGGCCCACATGTGATTTCTGGAACACAGACAATGCCTAGAGATGATACAGTTTCAGAAAAAAAGTTCAAATTTGTGAATTATCGTGAGGCGCAGTGGTGTTTGGGAATGTTCGGTGCCTAGTAGCCGGAAGGTTATGGGTTAGAATCCATCTCAAGCCACCCTGTAGGGGACCCTGAGGCCTGGGCAAGTCCTTCACTTGCAATTGCTCAATAGCTTTGGCGTGAAACCATGATTCAGTGACCACTGTACATACTTATTATTAGAATAAGGTTTCACTTGAAGTGAACATCAGATTCGCAATTTCTTCGAGACTCTCACCTGGTCAAAACTAAATACATTAAGATAATGCTGTGTGCTGCAGGTGTCATAGTGAGCCTGCAGCAAAGATGATGAAAGAGTTACTGATACTCTAATATCTAATACTGGTTTCATTGGAATCGTCATCATATACATTCAAGTGCTTGTTGTACAAAGGTGTTCAAGATGCCACACACAGAATGAGAATGAGAGTGGCTGGCTCTGCTGTGAAGAAATAAACAGTAGAGCTCCTCCCTTTCTCATCCCGCATCCAACGGGGCAACTTAGAACAGTCAAGTCCTGTTCCCTGCACTGTCAGCTTCCACAGAATCTTAATGGGACGTACTAGTTAGCCTCTATTTAAGCAAACACAGTTGAATCGACAAGAAATATTTAGTCAAGTCAAACAGACCTTTTAAGTTCGTGATAACAGTCGGTATTGGCTGCTGTGGGCCTTGCCACCGCGAAGGAGTCGGTAGCCTAGGGGTATTCAAACTGCTGCTGAATGGGGTCCCACTTGGATTCCGAGGGGTTCCCACGTTAGACGACGGCCCTGGCGTGTTCCAACGCTGAAATCGAGGAAAGCTGGTCGAGCCGTTCATCGCATCTCTCGGTGGCATCGCCGGACTACAAGTCCGCCACTGCACACCCTCCTGACCACCAAATCTCTTCCCTCGCTCCTCCACGCTGCCAAGGGGCCGCCAGGTGGAAGCACGTATCACGCCCGTGCCCCGATAGCCACTCTCGTTCGTCTGCCAGCGCATGTTCTTGCTCTCCACCGTCGAGTCCTCCAGCTTCGCCAGGACGCTGCGGCCCTTGTCCTCTTCCGTCAAGGTCTTCGGCGGTGGAGCAGGCCTCGGAGTTCGAGGCACGGGAATCGCAACAGGAGGCGGCAGCCAGACCTCTTCCGACAGCTTCTTCTTCTTCTTGACCTTCTCTGGCTTCTGCCCCGATTTGACCTTGGGGATGACGAAGCTCAGACTGTTCATGTTCTTCTTGTCTCGACCGCCACCACCGTGCATCCAGTCCTCCATGTTCGCGACGGCTTTGTCGGCGTCCTTCTTGCGCTTCTTGGCGTCTCCGTCCCGCACCATGTCGCTGGGGAAGCCGCCCTTTCTCTTAAACTCCGCCTTCGCTTTCTGTAGGCTCTTGGCAATCGTCTCTGGCAGCGGTGCATTGCTAGGCGCATTGCTAGTCTCCTTCTTTCTCTCGCTGTTCGATTGCTGTTCGCTCTTTACGTCACCTTCGACCTTTAGACGTCTGACGGGAGGTTCGCCTGCACTGACGTCGTCGCTGGGAGGAATGGTTCGCTTCTGTCAAACATGAAACGCAATCACAAGGATTAAAAAACAAACAAAAAACAAATTTACATTTTCAACATCAACACGATGAAAACAGTGAAGTAAATTTTCATTATCGTCAACGCAATAAAAACAATAAAGGAATTTTGCAACACATCCAACTCAATACAGTGAAATGAAGAATGCGACAGATAAAAGTATAAATTCATTCATTCATTTAAGTATTTATTTAGTGACTCATCAAGGAAACTACTCAGAGGCACTCCCGACTTGAGCATGGCCAAACAGAACAGTTTTTAAGTGCTAATAGAATGTGTCAGAGAGTGATCTAGGGAACAGGTGCAGCCCAAGTGGGAGGGCGTAAATGGTGACAAAACAAGACCTGGACCAACACTGGCCTTTACAAGTGTGGAGATCATCTGTTTGAACTCATCGCCGCACAAAAGCCGATGACAACACTAGCAACATAAATTGGCATTTAATTTAAACCCCTCAGTTTAATCGTCTATACAATAAAAACTAAAAGAACACTAAAAATAATCAATAACAATAATTTAATCGATTAAATGCCTTTAAAAGCACAACATTCTAGTTGAGTACAAAATCAACACAAATAAGCATCTCTGATAGGTATGCACTGCATGACACACATAAGAGCTTCTTAAATACCATACAATTAAAAGTTATTTGCAAGAATTTACCTTTTTTTCTTGGACGTCCTTGTCCCTAGCGGGTGGCAAATTTTTCTCCACAAACCGATCCTTTACTTCACTTCTACCTACAAACATAATACAAACACAAATTAAGCAACAATAAGAATAAAATCTTCTCCAAAATTAAGCAGATTAGACCCACAGGACAGTAAAAGCCCACAACAGGAAACCAACCTCACTAATTATGCTCAGACCATAAGACCTTCACATTTGTGGCAGATACCACAAATTTCCTGACAGAAAATAAATCCTTTTCAGTAAACTAATGAATAACATCAATTCAATCAATCGGATTGAGAAGGGGAACAAGGAAGGTCTAAAATGAATAACATTGGCCAAAAACAATCATTTACAGCACATCTGTATTGTTCAGCATCTTTAAGAACTTCTACAATACACTTTGTAAATGAACACACACATACACACACGTACCTCTGAGTAGATTCTTGAAGGGGCGCTATATAAATGCTCTGAATGAATGAACATGCACTTGATGTGTGTGAAAGAAAAACCAGTCTAGCATCACAACTGTCATAATTGGTTAACAAACAATAAGGATTACTTCATAAATGGCTCTTTAAATATGCCCTATAGATATAAAAGTGCAAAACATGCACGGCTGGTAATTACCTGATGAGCTGGCGCAGCTGGATGACCGACTGTGTGATGCACTGTCGTCAAACACGATATTTGAAACGGCTTTACCAGCTGCAGCATCCTGCGATTTTTTTCTGAAAGTATCCAACAGACAATAGAAGCATCTTCATCACCATTGTCACAGAAGAGATATATTTATTATTTGTGAGTTATTTTTTAAAACATCAAAACCTTGGAACAATAAAGTAGTCATCAATAGTGTAATGGCCAGCATGCTGGACAGTCAATTGAGACAGTGACGTAGCCAAGGGGTTTCGGGGGTTAAAACCACCCATTGGCCTAGGAAAAAAGTTTCTTTTAAAGGTTATTTATCCACTTAAATAAGAAAAAACAAAACAATTGCTGGCAGTAACAATTGTTTTCCTTACTTTATTCCCTTTGTTACTTTATTCCCTTTTTATTTACTGCAATTAGCGTTGGGTTGGTTTCAGAAAGAGTATCCAGCCAGGCAAAAAAAACATTAAAAATCCCTGGCTACGCCCCTGCATTGAGATATGGGGTTCAAATCCACACCAGGGTAGAAATTTGCTGAGATCACCACTCCACCTGTCTGATGGTGTCTGTCCTAGCTAATTCAGCCTATGAGTATACGTTCACCATGTGCTGTCAGTGGAAGATGAGATTGCGAGGGAGAGGATTGGCCACCCAGTCTCATATGCCAAGGCTGAGAAAATGAAGTGGCCAACACTTTATACTATGGCTGCTTATGGGTCTGCTGCTTTTCTCCCTCTGCCTCTTCATCTTCAATGACAAAGACTAACAAAAAAATCAAATCTTTCAAAGAAGTTCCTTCTCTGTGGTTGGTCCAACGACCCGGATTGGATTTCCCTTGACTGTGTGACACCTCCAAAACTGTTCTCAGCTTCACAAACTGTTGAAGCCTGATTTTTTTGCTTTATCTCGGCTGGAAGCGCATCTGAGTAAGCATCTTTAGGGGGCGCTATATAAATTGTGATTGATTGATCAGAGTTTAGTGTGTTACCTGACTGATTGATTGATCGGAGTTTAGTGTGTTACCTGACTGAGTACTCCCAGTCGGCGAGTAGCTTCTTCAGAACCAACTCGTCAAGAACTTTCAACTTGACGAACGGTTGAAGACGAATATCCTTCTTGGCCTGCTCCACGTTGTACGACCGAACCACCAGAGGAAGTTTAACGCAGACTTTAGTTGCAGGTTCAGCGCCAGGCGCCTTCACCGCAGGCTCCACGGATACGATGCTGGAAGCATGCTCGATGGATATAACCGGTCCATTGTCCGATACTGATGATTGTCTTTCCCTTGGGGTCGCACAGTCTCCACCACCTCCCGAGTCTTGACCCACAGTTACAGAGTCCTTGCCACTACCATCAGAGGTGATGTTATCAAGCTCGCTCACACCTGATGCTTTTGAAACCTCAAGGTCAACCACAGGACTATCTTTAACTTGGAGGTCCTGGTCAACGTCTTTTTTGTCGGACATATCCGATCCGCGGGTAGTCTGACAGACGGAAGACTCTTCCACCTCTTCCGGCTTTGTCAAATCAGAGCAGTTATCACTCACCGGTTTCTTGTTTACATCCTCCAAATCAGCTGCTGAATCTTCTTCGGACTTGCATAGTTGCAATGAAGAATCAGACGAAGATACGGAAATCTCCATCTCACTTTCAACTTCCAACTCCGTAACTAGACCCTCGGTCAACCCAGCCGCGCTAGCGTCGTTTACCTCATCCTTAACAGATGCGGAGTCCGCATCAGAGGAGACCCGTTTAACGTCGGCTGTTTCGACTTTGTCGTCATGTAGAGAAGAACTGCCGTCAGTAACATCGGGATGTTCTTCATTCGCATCGTCGGCTTTAAGTTCTTCAGCGTTCTTACGCTGTTCTTCGCCAGGCGGAATATCATCCTTACTACTCTCATCTTTATTTAGCAGGTCCAGATCATTAGCGACAATTTGTCCGTGCGTAGAACTGTCGCAAGCGGGTTCTGGGTCTTCATTTAAAACCTGATGCTCCTTTTTCTCGATATTTTCCTTGACATCGATTGTTGAGTTATCTTCATCTTCCGAGTCCGATTGGAATACAATAATTTTCTTTTTCGCTGGTTTCGACTGCTGAGCTGCGGCGTTGATATCAGCCGTGATTTTCTTTCTGCTGTCCTGCTTTGATTTGTCGTGCAAACTGTCTTCAGTACGAATGCCACTCTGTGCTTTGGATTCTTTAACCTTGTGCTCTTTGGCCACCAAACTTCCACTTGGACTTTGTCGTAATTCGGTGCTATGCAGAACAGGTCTGCCTAATGATTTACTTTCGTGTGAAGAAGAGGATTTGCTGTCATGATTAGTTCGATTACTGTCACCGGATTTGATCTTGGAATGCGATTTACTACTCGGCTGCGATTTGCTGTCTTGTTGTGATTTACTTCTGTGGTTAGAATGACTCTCACTTTGTGACTTGCTGCTCTCGTCAGCTCTTCTCTCCGGTTGCAACTTGCTGTTCTGGTTAGATTTCTTCTCACTTCGTGACTTGCTATTCTGGCTAGATTCCTTCTCACGTTGTGACTTACTGCTCTGGTTAGATTCCCTCTCACTTTGCGGCTTGCTATACTGGCTAGATTCCCTCTCACGTTGTGGCTTACTGCTGCTGTTGGATTCTTTCTCATGTTGAGACTTGCCGCTCTGGCTAGATTCCCATTCACTCTTCGCCTTGCTATTCTGGTTAGATTCACTCTCACATTGCGACTTACTGCTGCTGTTAGATTCCTTTTCACGTTGAGACTTTCCACTCTGGCTAGATTCGCCCTCAACCTTTGACTTACTGATCTTGTTAGATTCACTCTCACGTTGTGGCTTACTGCTGCTGTTAGATTCTTTCTCATGTTGAGACTTGAGACTAGATTCCCTTTCACTCTGCGACTTGCTATTCTGGTTAGATTCACCCTCCCATTGCGACTTACTGCTCTTGTTAGATTCCTTTTCACGTTGAGACTTGCCACTCTGGCTAGATTCGCTCTCACGTTGTAACTTAATGCTCTTGTTAGATTCGCTCTCACGTTGTAACTTACTGCTCTTGTTAGATTCAATCTCATGTTGTGACTTACTGCTGATGTTAGATTCGCTCTGAAGTGATTCACTGCTGCTGCTAGATTCACTCTCACGTTTTGACTTAATGCTGTTCTGAGACTTGCTCTCATGAAGTGACTTTCTGCTGATGTGAGATTTCTTCTCACAATGAACACTACTAGTCAGAGGAAATCTGTTGATGCTATTCTCAGGCGATCTACTTTCGCCGGGAGACTTAGATCTGTCGGCAAATTTCTTATTCGGATCCTTTGAGCCCTTTCTATTATTGCTTTGTTTAGAGTCACCACTGCCTTTGAACTGCATCTTATCAAAAGACTTCTTTTGAACGTGATTATCACTTTGCCTGTGGTTTTTGCTATGAGTGTGTTTGTTCACGAGAGTCTTAGCAGCATCGTTCTGATTTTCTCTTTTCCCTTTGTGCAATGTCTTTTGCTTGTCCTCCCGTGAAGAAGACGCGTTCGGCGATGAAAAATTGTCTTCTTTCTTTCGCGCTGAAATCTCGCGCTGCTTTGCCAAACTTGCAGCCACCACATGGTCACAGTTGACTAAAGAAACATCCACATGCTGCCACAGCCTATGATCTGCCCGAAGAGCTTTATCGACAAATACCCGGAAGCCATTGATCTTCACTTTTGTGAAAACCGGCGGTGAATCCCACACGTGAGTTGTGACAACCGGTGTTGTAGGAATATTGACATTTGGTGTCTTATAGGTTGACGAAGGCGTAGTTTTAGTACTCGAAAAGAAGGAAATTCCACGCGGTGATTTCTGCAAAGCTCCTGTATTCGGACCCGACTCATCCTTGACTGCTTGCTTTTTGGTTTCCGGTGATTGTTTTCTGCTACTGTTCACCGACTTGCCTCCAACCTGTGATCTATCACTGCTGCTGTCATAAGACTTCTTCTTCTTATCGGTGACGTGCGACTTGCCACCGTGCGTCGACTTTCTGTCACTATCATGCGACTCATCGCTGGGACGAGACTTTTTACCACCGTGACTTGATTTAGCTTCGGCGTTTGATGACTTCCTTCGTTCCTTCGTAGGCAACTTTTCAATGCTTGCAGCACTGCCGCAGTGACTAGACGCTTCGTCAGGATCACTTTTGCTGGCAATACTCGGTCGATCTGCGGCACGACCATGACCCCAATCACCGAGAGCAAAGCCGGCCCACAGGTCACTCGTTCGGCTAGTTTCAGACAGGAAGTCGTCGGCAGACATGTCGGTTTCTGCAGTCTTGCGCGTAGCACTTCTGGCCTTAGTGCCGGCTTTTCTGCCGTCGCTTTTAGAAGTCTTCGTAACTACGTCGTCTCTCTTCGGTGGTTTTTCACGTCCTGGTGGTTGCTTGAGAGCACTGCCAGGAGGTCCTTTTTCCCTCGGGTGCAACTTCTTTTCGCTGAAGTCCAAACCGCTGACCCGAGATTTTGATTGGCTAGAATGCGACTTTTTATCGTGATCGTGCGACTTATCACGTGATCTGTCAACGCTGGCACATGATTTCGTTGTGTGATGTGACGTGGCGACGTCGGGTCGTGATTTACGCTCGCTGTTTGACGACATTTTGAGATCCTTGCGCTGCAGTTTGCTCAAGTCATGGCTGGATGTGCTATCACAGGGGCTAGCTCTTTCATCGGAGCTACTTTTGCTGGCAATGCTTAAAGTATCAGCAACCTTTCCACGACAACTGCTACTGAAAGCGGAGTTGGCGGATAGCACGCTCATTCTACTGTCTTCCGATGATGCATCTCTGACGTTGACTGCGAGTGATTTAGCTCCCCTGCCATCGCTTGGCGTGCGCCTGTCCTGAACACCAGCCTTAACCTTTTCTCTAAATGATTTCTCACTTCCTGATAGCTGCCGTCCGACATCGTCAAAAGATTTCCTATTGCTACGATCCAACAGAGCGTCTTGATGCGTTTTCTGCCTGCTTCCATCGTGCTGCGCTTTCTTGCTACTACCACCGCGAGACTGACCGGAGTGACACGACTTCCCATCGTCGGCGGTTGATTTCTTGCCATGAAGCAACTTGCTGTTATCGTACCCAGATTTGCGTTCGCTGTACAAAGGTTTTTGGCAGGGCTTAACGTCTTTTTCCGACTTTCTGCTCCTTGTGCTGACATCGCTACAGGCATCGTCGTTGTCACTTTCGCTTCTAGCGCTCAGTCTATCAGCGCTTCGATGGCGGGATTCGTCATCGCTCTGAGGCAACCCACTTCCTCGACTATCTTCGGATGCTATATCTCTCGCATCATCAGCCGAGACTTCTGTTCTCTCACTCTGCGAACCTGCGTCCCTGATGGTTTCGATCGGTGACCGGCCGGCTTTCTTCCTTGGAGGAGTCCGCATCCCGTCTGAAGAGCCGCAGTCCGAGTCACTGTGCAAAAACGTATTTATAGCTTTTTTTACGTTGTCGTGCAAGACTTCGTTATCCGAAGAGTTTGGTGTGTCAGCATCGCCTGCAACTGACGACACAGAGGTGTCTGACATCTCGACGTGATGCAGTTCTACAAGAACACATGTATTATTTTAGTCTCAATCGTTTAATCTTAACATTTTTGAATTTATATTATGCAGAGGTACTCGGTTGCTGGTCCTAGAATCTGAAAACGGCTCTATCTGGTGCGTAGAAGTCACAACAATATGTTGCTTTTGAACTTAAAAACTGCCTTATTTAGCCGTGTTTGGACTGGGAGTGCTTCCGAGTAGATTACCTTGAAGGCGTGCTACATAAAATTTAAGCTCAATAATAATAAGCTCAGCAAGCATAATTGCCAATCATTCTGAGCATTTTCATATAAAACACCCTTCAATTTATCAGCTCAAAAGCACTCTCAGCCAAGTTAAAAGGACTTCTTGCACTTGAACAGTTTTGTTCTTCACAAGCTACTGAAAGCATCATATATTATTCAGAGTGAATAATTAAAACTGGCTAATTATTCATAAAGAATGAATGCTATAGGAATAAAAATTCACTTCAAATCAATATTACCGGTATAAACTGTAGCTGGTCATCCGGCAAAGCATTTTGATACATACTTATTTCTGAACATTTTTAACTGACAATGCAAAATTAGAAAACTGTGTTTAAATGTAAGACTATAATAACACTTTTCAAAAATTCTCAAAAATCTTCGAACTTACATAAAAAGATGAAAATTGAACAGGTTCAAGCCGCAATCATTCACATTTTAATTAAACTTGGCTGCCAGAAATCAAACAGAAAAAATTGAGAAAACGAAAGTGTAGATGTTGTTTCTTAAAAAGTATAATTCTCTTGAATATTGTGATTCAAGGCATAGAATTGAATCGATATTTTAAACTGGATCTTGGATAAGACATCACTGGATATCAGGCAAATATTGTGACAGTTTTTGGCAAGCACATTTACTAATTATCAGACCGAATTTTGAGTTTTATTACTCACAAGCAATTCATATACGCAACTTAATTGTACAAGGCAGAACACAGGCATTTGGCCCCATTAACTCACTTGCTCCGAAAATTAAAATTTTAATACCTGCTTATAGACCACAAAGTAAGTATTCAAACGCGCCTATTCCCAATGTTCTAGAACGTTCCTGTGATTTTATATAAATTTTTGAAAATCTACAAAATACCATTGATTTTCGGTCTTTAACACTCGCCTTCGCCATATGTACACACATTCCAATGAGGTCACGGGCACTCACGTGTTTATGAACTTTTGTAGCGCAATACCCTGAAATTTAAGTTCCATTTCAGCCTTTAAACACCTTTATCCAGCTTCCATTTCTCATGCTTTTTTTAATCAACCAGCTTCCATTTCAGCTATATAACTGCCTTTATCCAGCTTCCATTTCAGCGATATAAATGCTTTATCCAGCTTCCATTTCAGCTATATTATAGCTGAAATGGAAGCTGGATAAAGCATTTATATAGCTGCTATATAAATGCTTTTATCCAGCTTTCATTTTTCTCAAACGTTTTCGCCACTCCAGCTTCTATTTCTGCACCTCAAGCCCCAGTCCACCAAGTAGAACTTGATTGTTCAGCAGCTGGCGCACATGAATAATTGCGCTACAAAAGTTTATAAACATCACGAGTGCCCGTGACGTCATTGAAATGTGTGTACATATGGCGGAGGCGAGTGTTAAAGACCAAAAATCAAAGGTATTTTGTAGATTTTCAAAAATTTATATAAAATCACAGGAACGTCCTAGAACATTGGGAATAGGCGCGTTTGAATACTTACTTTGTGGTCTATAAGCAGGTATTAAAATTTTAATTTTCGGAGCAAGTGAGTTAATCCGGCCAAATGCCAGAACACATCCCACGAGTAGTTAAAGACAGCATTCAAAACGATTAGAACAAGAGAATCGGGTAATTGGGTAGTTTAGCGTCCCAAATTATTTTGACCATTTCTTTGCAATAATAACTGAAAGGCATATACAATAACACATTTAATTGAGGAATTCATAAAATGTGTGCTTGAAAACCTCAAGGAAGTCCCAAACGGGGTAACTATCGCGTAGAAATGGAAGCTGGATGAGGATTTCTTATGGCTAAAATGATGAAAAGAACGCTTCAAAGATGGAAGCTGGATCAAGGTTCTGTAATAGTAGTTGAAATAGAAGCTGGATACAAGTTTTCATCGATCTGAAATAGAAGCTGGATTCACGAATAGCACGATAAAGAAGTGGAAGCTGGATGAATGTTTTTATAGATCTAAAAAATAAAAGCTGGATTTGTGAAAAGAACGATAAAGAAATGGAAGCTGGATGAAGGTTACAGTTTTGATAAAATAGAAGCTGGATTAACGAGAAATTCCAAGTCTCAGCAATAACCTGAATAATTTGGGACGCTAAACTACCCAATTACCGAGAATCGCCCATTATTCCACAGAAGAGTTTAGACAACCACACCTCTACGTAATTTCTTCACACATAATCATCTTAATCAAATCCACATGACAGCAGCTTGTATTTATTACTTAGTTTACATCATCTCAAAGACATCTGGTTACAAAATACACGACACAGTTCTGTGTACTAGCTAAGCAACGTATAACATTGTAGCCTATACAGGTCAGGGAGTGTAAGCGAAGACACTTTCAATTTTTTTAAATAATCAACCTACTACGTATTGTTTAGAAGAAATTCCAGGTTGTTTATCAGCACCCAGAAGAAAACATTGTGTTATCAAAAGCACAATGCATCACTTTCCTGTAAATAAAACACAATTTTGCTTAGAAATTCTAACTGACCACCGGAAACGCAATGACATACAAATAATTTTAGAACGATAGAAAATATCAAAGACCATTGATAAGTAAGTAAATAAATCGTAAACTTGAAATTTCTAAACCGCTACTTGAAAGCCAAGCGCAGGGCACCAGCTTATTCACGAGCGCTGCGTTGAGTCAGAAGGGTTGTTCGTAGTCCGTGGTGGTCCGGGTCGAGTAAATTAGAGTCCAGTAACAAGCATTCGTTCATTTATTCTTTATTTACGAGAATTTGTACAGCACCTCTTAGAGGGGACTAGGCCCTACTCAGAGCTAGGCGTTACTAATCATAGCGTGGCCAACTACACGTTACTGTTTTATGAAAGGAGAGGAATACCTGAGTAGTTAAAAAAAAAAGAGCGAACCGACCTCTCGTTAGGATATATAATTTGGGAACATTTTATTAGCTTCAGTTGAAGGCGGCAGACGTAGAATAGAACGACAAAGAAGATCGACAACCAAAGATAAGCGTTAGAAAGGTGATGAAAATACACAGCGGCGCACCCAGGATTTTTTCTTGTACGCACATCCAAGGGTGGATACAGAAATTTCCATCAGGGTCGCCGAAAATACTGCTGACCTTTTTTCTTTTTTTGTCATCAGCCTTGAATTTTCCAAAAACATACGGCTTTTCCATCCGCCCAAAAACCTATGACCTGTTTTTTAGTCATCAGCCTTGAATTTCCCAAAAACATACCTTTTCCATCCGCCCAAAAACTTATGACCTTTTTTTAGTCATCCATCTTTTTTAGTCATCAGCCATTATTTTTATTTATCAGCCTTTCAGCGCTGAACGCACTAGCGTAATTGTGTACGCCATCGGGCGCCGCTGTAACTAACAACCAATCAGAGACAGAGTAACTAACAGCCAATCAGAGACGGAGTAACTAACAACCAATCAGAGACGTAGTAACTAACAACCAATCAGAGACGGAGTAACTATATAACAACCAATCAGAGACGGAGTAACTAACAGCCAATCAGAGACGGAGTAACTAACAACCAATCAGAGACGTAGTAACTAACAGCCAATCAGAGACGGAGTAACTAACAGCCAATCAGAGACGGAGTAACCAACAACCAATCATAGACAGAGTAACTAACAACCAATCAGATACGGTGATACCTGCGTCGGCCAATCATAGACGGAGTAACGAACAACCAATCAGAGACGGAGTAACTAACAGCCAATCGGAGACGGAGTAGCTAACAACCAATCAGAGACAGAGTGACATACAGCCAATCAGAGACGGAGTAACTAACTAACCAATCAGAGACAGCGTAACTAACAACATATCAGAGACGGAGTAATTAGCAACCAATCAGAGACGGAGCAATTGACAACCAACAGAGACGGAGTAACGAACAACCAATCAGAGACGGAGTTACTAACAACCAATCAGAGACGGAATAACCAACAGCCAATCAGAGACAGAGTAACTAACAGCCAATCAGAGACGGAGTAACAAACAACCAATCAGAGACGTAGTAACTAACAACCAATCAGAGACGGAGGAACTAACAGCCAATCAGAGACGGAGTAACCAACAACCAATCAGAGACGGAGTAACTAACAGCCAATCAGAGACGGAGTAACTAACAACCAATCAGAGACAGCGTAATTATAACAACCAATCAGAGACAGATTAACTAACAACCAATCAGAGACGGAGTAACTAACAGCCAATCAGAGACGGAGTAACTAACAACCAATCAGAGACAGAGTAACTAACAACCAATCAGAGACGGAGTAACTAAAAACCAATCAGAGACGGAGTAACTAACAACCAATTAGAAACAGAGTAACTAACAACCAATCAGGAGTAACTAACAACCAGTCAGAGACAGAGTAACTAACAACCAATCAGAGACAGAGTAACTAACTAACCAATCAGAGACAGCGTAACTAACAACCAATCAGAGACAGATTAACTAACAACCAATCAAAGACGGAGTAACTAACAGCCAATCAGAGACGGAGTAACTAACAACCAATCAGAGACGGATCAGCGGGTCCCGTGAGTCAGACGGTCACGGTGTGGGTCCGGTAAGGTTCCCTAATGGGCTGGTTGGCGTACGTGCACGTACCGGTACGTACGTACGTATACGTTGAGTAACTAACCAGCGGCGCCCCCAGGAATTTTTCTTGTACGCACATCCGTGGTCGGATACAGAAATTTCCGTCAGGGTCGCCGAAAAAACTGAACTTTTTTTCTTTTTTTAGTCATCAGCCTTGAATTTTCCAAAAACGTATACCTTTTCCATCCGCCTAAAAAACTGATGACCTTTTTTTTAGTCATCCATTTTTTTAGTCATCAGCCATTGTTTTTATTTTTTAGCCTTTCAGCGCTGTACGCACTTGCGTAAGTGCGTACGCCTGCGGGCGCCGCTGAATAATACGACAAAATACGATGAAGACGGTGAGGAGATGGCGAGCAACACTTCCTGAACCTGGCGGCAGTCGACAGTCTAAGTGAACAGAAATTATTCGTAAGTATGCAGTGGAGGCGCCAGGATTTCAGTTTTGGAGGGGTTGGTTGAGAGGGACGGATCGCGGAGGAAATTTCCATTTTCATTCGCCAAAATTTCTGTCGACCTTTTTCATTTTCCCTGTTTCCCCAAAAATCTTGTTGACTTTTTGTGGGGAGTTTAGTCCAAATCTCATGAAAATATTTCATATTCCCTGTGCAAAAAACCGTGACGACCTTTTGAAATCATGATTTGAAAGATCTCGAGTAATTGTGCGTATACATACAAGCAAGGAGCGGGCACGAAAGTAGCCTATATTGGAAAAATAAATAATAATAGGCCAATGTATAAGAATATTTTGTTCCTGCATCTGTTGTTTATGGTTTTAGAATATTTATATAACGCTGTTTAGAGCATAGGGCCTATCATTCACGACCGTTCTAGGCCTAATAAATTGTCAAGTCGCCTTCTAATCAAAGTAAATTATTGACAGAAAGAGAGACGTATACAGCCAAGGCAGCAGAGTGGTAACAGACTAACAGCCAGATGCAATGTGACGTCATATTAGACTCCTTTATAGAGGAATATTTCTTCTATGGAAATGACATCACAATGAAATTCATTCTTCTGTATCAAAATATGGATCACAGAATGACGTCAAATTAGGCATGTTCAGTCGTTCAGAGAAGAAGCTATTTCAAATATGAAAATGACGTCACAAAAGCTGGTTGCTGCATTTTGACAGGGGAACAGAAGATTCGAGACAACTTAATTTTAAAAAGGCAAAAAGTGTAATTTTCAGAAGTGTTCGTGCCGTGAAGGGTAGGCCTACTAATAAATAAATCATGCCTATCTAATCAGTTTATCGATGCATTTCTGTTCAACCGATTGAGTTATAACCTGGACAAATATTCCAACGGAAATATACGCTTTCCCCCGCATTTGTCTTTGAAATGAAGCATCTTTCACATAGATGGTAGGTTTTAATTGGTATTGTTGGTAAACGACCTTGCCTAACCAAAACATTTCGTCCTTACTCCATAATGTTCATGCAATTGTTCATTGTAGTAGGCTAGGCCTAGGCCATGGTCTCTCGGACTCCTCAGTATTGTCATCATCATTCGTCGCCTACTCCACCAATGGGAGCGTTGCACAATGAGTTTACCAAATTTCTCCAGCGTGTCCGATCCTTAGCCACAGTAATGGCCATGTTCAAATCGATACCCAGCCCAGTTAAGTCTTCGTTTATCATTCCGAGCCACGTTGTTCTGGGTCTTCCTCTAGGGCGCTTCCAAGAAGGCGGAGCCTGCGCCAACAGTGCCTGTCTAGAGTCTGAGTCTGCTGGCATTCGAGCAACGTGCCCAAGCAGCCCCAGAAGTCTCCGTCTAATAGTACCGCATACTGCCACCTCACCTCAGTATTGTCAAGCAATTGTTATTTTTCTCAATCATTTATTGACTCACAGATTTGAACGTATGTTGTTTCTTTTTGGTTTGTCACTTTTCTTTAATCACTGTAGACCTATTTTGAAATGATAATCTTTAGCTAAGGCCACCACATCATCCACATGATTATCTATAATAATCTAATCAATGATTCGGTGTCCATATAATATAGAAGACTGATAGCGGGATTTGTTTAAACGCTATAGGCTTCCTTATTTGAAACCAAGTAACAACGGTATATGTATAGTACCCGACTTGCATAATTTGATTAAGGAACTATTTTCATTTGATTTGATAATTTCCATCTCCATTCTTTCAAAAGCCACAGGTCCATCATTAAAACCTTGACAGTCGATGTACGCCAAAGCAGCCATGCATACACTCGCAGTAAGTAGCATATAATATATCCACACTAAATCCCAAACTTCTTACAGAATTGATAAACAGCGCATATGCTAAATATAATTTGGTCTCACCTGCATAAATTTTGTAATCGTAAACGCATACTCGTAACCTTGAAAATGTAAAGTCGATCTATCCATCATCATCATCATCATCATCATCATCATCATCATCATCATCATCATCATCATCATCATCATCATCATCATCATCATCATCATCATCATCTTCTTCATCATCATCATCATCATCATCATCAACATCATCATCATCATCATCATCATCATCATCCCTGTCCATCCTCATCCATCCGTCATTCATATATCAAACATCTATACCACCGCCCATCCATCATTCATCCATCGTCATCCATCAATCAGTCATCCGTCCATCTATCAATCATCATTCATCATCCATCCATCCATCAATCATTTCACTCACTATTCAGCTAGAATCCACCCATCCGTCATCCATTCAGCCATTCGGCAATATAAATCCATCCATCATACATCATCTATCATTCGTCATCCATCTCCATCATCCTTCCGTCCACCATCCATCCATCACCTATCTGTCATCGATCCATTTTCAATTTATCCATCTATCATTCATACATTCATACATCCATCATACATCCATTCTTCATCCATCATATATCAATCATCATCCATTCCAGTCATCCATCCATCATCCATCATCCATTTGTCTGCTATCCATTTGCCATCCATCCGATCTATCTGTCATCATCCACACATCATCCTTCATGTATCAATCATCCATCCATCATCATTCACCCATCTTCATCCACCGTCATCATCCAGCCATCCATCACCCATCCAGCGTGATCGTTTACCATCACCCATCATTCATCCATTATGCATCCATCACCAGTCCGTCATTTATAATTCCGTTCATCTATCATCAACCCTGGCAACCAGTGTTTAATCTAGACGTCTCTGGGGGGGGGGGGGAGTTCCCCCCCCCCCCAGCATTGACATTTCCCCTCCCAGAAAAATTTAACAAAATGATATTGGTTTTTAGTTACTGTTTTCATCATTGTTTTGCATGAAGTGTCATAATATACCGTGATATTATTTATTATTACATGATTATAATGACATTATTTACTACTATAATATATGATACTATCATGTTAAGGTGACACCTTAAAATGCTGCCATTTCAATGTGGAAATTCAAAAATTTTCTAATGGGCCACTGAAAAAGTACAGCTATTTTGTCAAGACATGTACACCTTAAAATGCTGCCATTGCAATGTGGAAATTCAAAAATTTTTAATTGGCCACTGAAAAAGTACAGCTCTTTTGCTAAGACGACCCCTTAAAATACTGCCATTGCAATGTGGAAATTCAAAAAGTTTCTGATGAGGCTCTAAAAAAGTACAGGCATTTTGTGAAGATGACACCTTAAAATTATGCTGTCATTGCAATGTGGAAATTCAAAAAGTTTCTGATGGGGCACTGAAAAAGTGCAGGTATTTTGTTAAGATGGCACCTTTAAATGCTGCCATTGCAATGTGGAAATTCAAAACGTTTCTGATGAGGCTCTGAAAAAGTACAGGTATTATGTGAAGATGACACCTTAAAATTATGCTGTCATTGCAATGTGGAAATTCAAAAGGTTTCTGATGATGCTCTGAAAAAGTACAGGTATTTTGTTAAGATGGCACCTTTAAATGCTGCCATTGCAATGTAGAAATT
Organism: Lumbricus terrestris; assembly: GCA_949752735.1. Classification (NCBI taxonomy): domain Eukaryota; kingdom Metazoa; phylum Annelida; class Clitellata; order Crassiclitellata; family Lumbricidae; genus Lumbricus; species Lumbricus terrestris. The sequence goes on along the minus strand of OX457046.1, from coordinate 34,555,941 downwards.
CAAAAAGTTTCTGATGAGGCTCTGAAAAAGTACAGGTATTATGTGAAGATGACACCTTAAAATGCTGTCATTGCAATGTGGAAATTCAAAAAGTTTCTGATGATGCTCTGAAAAAGTACAAGTATTTTGTGAAGATGGCTCCTTAAAATACTGCCATTGCAATGTGGAAATTCAAAAAGTTTCTGATGAGGCTCTAAAAAGTACAGGCATTTTGTGAAGATGACACCTTAAAATGCTGTCATTGCAATGTGGAAATTCAAAAAGTTTCTGATGATGCTCTGAAAAAGTACAAGTATTTTGTGAAGATGGCTCCTTAAAATACTGCCATTGCAATGTGGAAATTCAAAAAGTTTCTGATGAGGCTCTAAAAAGTACAGGCATTTTGTGAAGATGACACCTTAAAATTATGCTGTCATTGCAATGTGGAAATTCAAAAAGTTTCTGATGGGGCACTGAAAAAGTGCAGGTATTTTGTTAAGATATGGCACCTTTAAATGCTGCCATTGCAATGTGGAAATTCAAAAAGTTTCTGATGATGCTCTGAAAAAGTACAGGTATTTTGTGAAGATGACTCCTTAAAATGCTGTCATTGCAATGTGGAAATTCAAAAAGTTTCTGATGATGTTCTGAAAAAGTACAGGTAGTTTGTGAAGATGACACCTTAAAATGCTGTCATTGCAATGTGGAAATTTAAAAAGTTTCCGATGGGTAGGGGCACATCCCCCTCTCCATACCCCTCCCCCTCTCCATACCCCTCCCCCTCCCGGTCTCGGCGCTATGCGCCTCACAAGCGTCCTTTGGACGCCCAATTGTCTCCCCCCCCCCAGAAACCTGAATTCCCCCCCCAGAGGACGGGGACTAGATTAAACACTGCCTGGCAACCCATCATCCATAATTCCTCCATCACCATCCATCACCATCCATCACCTATATCCATCCATTCACACATCCGCCATCTATGCATTATTTATCTTCAGCCATGTATCATCTATCATCCATCATCATACGTACATTCAAATGATCCAACCATTCAACTTTTCCAGTTTGTTTAAATTTTATTTTCATCGTTTTTTTTTACTTGTATGATATTAACGAATTACACTGAACTGAGTACCAGTAGCTTATTGACGTTGACACAGGGTGAGAATAATTGTGGAAAATAACTGCGGGTTGGACTATGATCCACTTCGAATTGGAATTTGAAAAGGAGACTTTACTATAAGGGTTTAAGAAAGACTGGGGGTTGACCCCCCCCACCCCAATCCCTCGGCAAATCTCACTCTGCGCTGACGTAAGAACTGCGTTTCGTTGTCTCTGAATCCTATTACCATTTACCACTTGTATAGCCTATCATGCCTATGTACACATTATATATCCTACGCTGGGACAGATAACACGGTGAGCGTGTCCTTGTGGACGTACAAGAGAGTCCGCATGCACTGTCAGACTAAATTAAGTAACTAAAGTTACTAAACCGAAGCAGGTAGTTTTAGTTACTAAACCGAAGCAGGTAGCTGCAGATCTTAAAGCGTTCCATACAGGTCCTACGGCAGGCAGGTCGCAGGCAGTATATACACCGGTAGGTACCTGCATGGTATAGGCTAAGTCGCACAAATACACTGAACCAAAACTAACTATAGTCACAAGCAATGGCAAGGGCCATTTCTTTTGAAAGACTCACATTTTCCTATCGTGTCTATAATAATTAATAATCCTTTATCGAATAATCCGGTTGGCAGACCGCAACCGGTTACAGTGTACATTAATAATGCAATTGAAACAATTCATATAAGAACACGAATCACAGAATACATGAAACTGAACAACAGAACAGACAGCCTGCAATACACGGCGCTAAGAACAGCCTACAAAGCACGTCTATCCTACGGGGCTCGAACTCGGGTCCGCTGATCTCAATGCCAATGTGTTATCAAATGCGCTACCGCCCGATCTACATGTATCTGCTTGTGTGAGTGGTAGGGCCAAAGTGCGCGTGTATTTCTCTGATCTAAGACAGTTTTATTTGGCCGCGCTGTTGTTGGGAGCGCCTCTGAGTAGTTCTCTTGAAGAGTCGCTATACAAATTCATTAAACGAACAAACAATTAAAGATACATGTATACATATACATATTATATACATAATTATACATATTATAAGCCTATAGGCCTAAGCTAGCTAGGCCAATGTATGTACGGAAGTAGGAAGACAATTCGTGGTGAGACGAGAGCAGTAGTAGGTTAGAATTTGCTTGGACATTTCTTGAGCGTAACTTTTCCCGACGGCGTTCCCTTCTGATTGTCTCCAATCAATTCGATGGCATTGTTCTGGTGAAACGATATCATCTCTGCAACGCTGTTGAACATCTGCAGTTCACACAAAAACACAAACACCTCCTATTTATTTATAGCCTACATTCATTAATATTAATGTTCTTATACAGTGCAGGTGATTATAGAGGGCGTCCATGCAGGCAATTATTTATTTTCGTTACACTTTTAAGCACTGGGTAAAAGAGATGATGCAAGTTTCTCAACGGGAATAAACTCATGACTTTCGTACAAGTGAATATTATCCGTGGGGCACGCTGTTGTAGGCTATAGTGGGTATGTTCGTTGCCTTATGTCCGCGCTGCAGTCGGGAGTGCCTCTGAATGTTCGTTGCCTTGTAGTCGGAGGGTTGCAGGTTCGTATCGCCTCAAGTCGGCTCATTGGGACCTTGGGCAAGTCCTTCACTCGCAATTGCTCAGCGCTTCGGCGTGAAACTCTGAAGCAGTGTCCGCGCTGCAATCGGGAGCGCCTCTGAATAGAGAGCTTAAGGGGCGCTACCATGCACATGCAACCAATTGATGGGCGTCCAGGCAATTATTTTTTTATACTGTAAGCACTTGGTAAAAGAGACCACTTAAGTTTCTCAACGGGGATATACCCTTGACTTTTCGTACAATTGATAAATAATTAATTAGAGTCCGGCAAGCGGGCACATCGTTCTGTCAAATTGTTCGGCACATTGTGGGGTGGGGGAGAGGAATATCGGGTAATTTTTGCTGTTGTGAAACTCTCACCTTTTCGTCAGACTTCGCCTTTCCGATGGAGAACTTTCCATCTGGTCTTAACCGGATGTTGAGATGGTAGACGTGTCTTCTGAAGACTATGGACAAACTGTATGGACTGTCCGCGCCTCCACTTCGGCTGTTTCGGACCACATAGGAGCCATCCTACAACAGTCGCACAAAATCACTTCAGCGACTAACACGTATGGAAAACTTGGTGGATGAAACATCGTAATCCTAATGGCAGTGTCCACATTTCTAAAGCGCCACTCCAAAGCAAAGCGCAGAGTACCCACGAGCGTCCTCTTGGTTTACTAACAGTTCTGCACATGGGCGTCCTCAGCAATTTTAGCAGTAGATGACAAAACACAATGGTCACGTTCGATTTTTTTATCAAGAGCTTGAAAATGCAAAACAGAACATCAAGAACACTGTTATTTTTCGCAGAAGATTCAATATTCTGTCTCTTGGTTTGTCAGTTGTGCATGTGCTAATTAAGTGGTTACGATATGGTGTGGTCAGAGGCTTCTATTCTTATTAAGGAGGACGCTACTTGAGGCCCCGTTGAAAAACAGGCTGGGAATCAAATATGATTTAAACTTTGCGTGTATACGGCAATATGGAATAGAGGGAGGCCCGGCCCGACCCGGCAGAGGAGTAAGGCAAGCCCGGAAGAGAAAAAAGGGATTGGGCCCGGTTGTTTTTGTGGTCGTGGTTATAATTATTACCAGCGTTATCGTCGTCATCAATTAATCACTCTTTTATTCATTATTTTATTTATACATCCATTCATTAAGTATTTCATTCACTCTTTCATTCGTTCTTTCATTCGTTCGTCCATTCATTCACAGGCCTACATTCCTTCACGCTTTCGTCCATTCATTCATACATTCTTCACGCTTTCATCCATTCATTCATCTATCCATTCATTCTTTCCCTCCTTCACTCTTTCATTCACCCATCCATTCATTCATCCATTCGTTCGATCAATCAATCGGAATGTCCTTAGGTCATCGTTCTGACCTCACTGATGAGTCGATCAAGTTTCCTCTCGCACTGATCGCGTTCTAAGTCACCGAAATAATAACTCTGATTGGTGAGCAGCGACTGTCGATCCTACAACATATTATATAACGATATAACATAGAATTATGTAGCAGATGGATGTGTGACTAACTATGCAGAATAAATGCAGTAGACGTAATTAAAGTAAGGTTTCACGAATAGCTGAACAGGCAACTGAAAAGTCGATTTTAATGAATGAATGAATTAATTAATAATTAGTTAATAGACGAGTGACTGAATGACTAAATGAATGAATAAGTGGATGAATGGATGGATGAAGGAATGAATGAACAGGTGACTAAATGAATGAATGGATGAATAAATGATGAATGAATAGACGAATGAATGGATGAATAGGTGAATGAATGAATGGGTGGGTGAATGAATGAGTGAATGAGTGAATGAATGAGTGAATGAGTGAGTGAGTGAAAGAATGAATGAATGAATGAATGAATGAATGAATGAGTGAGTGAGTGAGTGAATGAATGGAATGAATGAATAAATGAATGAATGAATAGTCTTACCTGCCATGAAGCTCCTCCATTCATTCTTTCATTCGTTCGACCTATTTCGTAAATTACAATCAACATCAGCGTTAGTTACTCCTCCATTCATACGTTTCGACATCTCTTTATTAAAATATGAATTGCATCAATTTAATCTATATCCGATGTATTCCACCGAATTGCCTACAAGATCGGTTCATCCTACATATATATATATATAATAGGGTGATTCACATTACAATGGAGAAAAAATAATTTCCTCTGATTGTCTGACATGGTTGATAATTTTGTTCCTTTAGTCTTAGTGAACATTGCATCAAAATCTTATTGCAAAATATGAATGTTTAGAGGTAGCTCAATGACCTTGAAATCTGAAATGGGGGTCTATATGAAGAAATCAATGCAATTGTCATTCACGAGACCCTCGAATGGAACATTTCCAATTAGATTAAGCTGTAATCCTGTAAGTTGAAAGTATGTACATAGTCATAGGCCATGCATAAATAATTAATTCTTATTTTCTTGTGATCACCAAAAAACCTGCTAAATTGTAATATTTGTTTTGACCGGCGACGAAATTGCTGCGAAGTAGGAATAATTTTACATAATCGTATAAAAGCATAAATGCATGGATATTTCTGTCTAGACATTGTGTTCAGGGTGTCCGGACAATTCGTCGCCGGACAATTGGGAGCGGACAATTGGGAGCGGACAATTCGGACCGGGCAATTGGGAGCGGACAATTCGGACCGGAAATTGTGAGCCACTAACAGGCGCTTACGGCGATCAAACTTTCATTCAATCGTTTAAGCCTATTTTTTCTTGTGAATGGCAAACAATCATGTGAAGTAAATGTTAGGGTTAGGGTTACTGGTTAGGGTTAGGTTTAATGTTAACCCGAATTGTCCGCTCCCAATTGTCCGGTCCGAATTGTCCGCTCCCAATTGTCCGCTCCCAATTGTCCGCTCCCAATTGTCCGGCGACGAATTGTCCGGGAACCGTGTTCAGACAGTGTGATATGAATAATCAGTAGCATTTTTATACACATTATTCTGAAATTTTTGCTTTTAAAGGTTTCATTGCGTAAATGTCATATTTGAGGAATTCCATTTCCCAATTATGTTTAACAAGATAATGAAAAGTGGCTTTCGGTTAGTTATTTGTGTAAACTTCATTTGTAATGGCTTCATTTAATACAATGCAGCCATCAAATAAAAAACAAAATCATTTATTTGGCAACCAGAAACAGAACAACAAATCAAATCAAGAATCAAGGAAACAAAAGTTAACAAAATAATTATACTAAAACAGTGCTTAAGGAATGATGCTAATAGTTTCAATTTTGTTGCACAGGAGACCCGGAAGGGGTCTTGTAATCCCACTAGGCAGTGATACCATGGTGATGATGGCCTTTAAGTTGCCATAGGGTGGTCTTGACATAAGATATAGTGAGACAAATCAACATTAAGAAGAAGACAGCAAACACCTTAACTAAAAGCACGGTTACTCATTCGAAGAGCATAGGGCCTTTAGCAAAGTATAAGGCACAAAGTCAATGGATGAATGGGATGCTGCACTGGTAATAGGAATTAGGATCAAACCTAAGTCATCATCAATTTTATTCAAACTGAGAGATGGGAGGTTATTTAATAGTTTATCATTTTAAAAACTCTGTAATAAGAAAGAATGATAGACCACAGTGTGCCAGAATAATTAATTAGTTATTGTCGAGTATAAGAGCACACAGTCTTAACTTAAAGAGACAAAGGTCAGGTAGCAATCTGATGGAAAGAAGAATCTCATTCCGTGTTTTAGCAGCTCTAGATATAGCAGTGAAAATGGAAGAGAACGTTTGCACTACTCTGCCAAGGACCAAGGTGAAGACAGAAATCTAGTTATTTTGGGGAACCAAAAGCATTCCATCACATCATTGTGTTGTCCACCAGATGAGGCTACACACTAAAGACCATTTTTATTTTCACATCATGGAAAATTTGAAGAAGACTGTGTCAGAGAGCTGAATGACATTATTGGGTTAAACTGCATTTTAAATGAAGCAAAGATTTCGGCAGCAATTCAGACTAATAAAGTGTCAAAGTAAAAGGTTTAGTTGAGGAGCATGACCTGATACAGAAAACAGAAGCAAAAAACCTGAGAGGCATGTGTTGATAGTGAATCTTATTTTTTATATTGCAAATCAGAACATGAGCATGTTCTTAAAATTGACGAACCAGGTGCATATGAATCATGAATGGCAAATGTCACATACTGTTTCGAGACCAATCTTTAGAGAGTTCACTTTTAATTGACAGTCTCTAAGTTTATAAATTTCATAGAATTCTGTTTTTCTGCAAGTCATATAAACGAGGAGTAAGCATGGGAGCGTGAAAGCGCTGGTCCGGTGGAATCTGATACACCAGTTATTGACTGGCTGCACTGGCAGTTCTATAGGCTTATTGTACAAGCTGATCAGGCAGTGGATTACTGGTGGATATAGTAAACTTTTTTAGTTTACAGAATGCTGTGAATGCATATCTTTTTCCTAGGACTATTTTAGTCAATAATGACCCTATGTTTTGTTCTATTCAACTTCATTTTGTGTGTGAAATCTCAATGGCCATTCTTAAAATTTGTAGCTTCAATGCGAATGTATGTGGAAACTTTGGGCTCATTGAGCTAGCTCTAAAACATATTTTAGCTTGAAATGTCTTATACACAATTTATTCTGGGTACAAAAGGAACAAAATTAGCAACCATGCTCATTGAAATTCGAAAATCATTTTTTTTTTAATCACCCTAATATATAACGACTGGGCGTGGTGGTGTAGTGGTGCATTCGGTGCCTTGAAGCCGGAGAGTTCCAGGTTCGAATCCACCTCAAGCCGCCGCGTATGGACCCTGAGCAAGTCTGTCACTCGCAATTGCTCGTGCGCTTCGGCGTGAAACTCAGATGCAGTGTCCGTTGCTGTAGTTGGGAGCGCCTCTGAGTACTCGGAGCTTCAATGGGTGCTACATAGCGACCATGCGAGAAATAAATAAAATGGCGATGTTGAGCTCTCTGCTCGAAGCCACTGGGGAACAGTGGGGATGAGATGAGTGAGGTGGTTTCCCGCCTTTTTTTTCTCACGGACAACAGTTAGTTGAGCAACTTGGCCAACACGTAAGGTCAGCATGATGTTATGAACAGACAAATGACAAGTCGGTTATGATGACGATGACGATTATTACCTTGATGATGATCACAATCACTATTGTTATTATGACAATGGATTCAATTAATAATCTACCATGCGTGTCGGAGTTGTCGTGGCCGTTTGATGACGGATTCACCGAACCGGAACGTCCGAACGCCGGGTGTGTGGACGCTAGAGCGTGACCGACCTTGGTCGCTGGTGTCGGCTGCTGACTCCGGGTTCGATCAGCGTTCCGCTTGGCTGGCGTCTCCGAGGGGTCATTGGACCAGGGAGCCCTGCCCCAAGGCTGGTCTTGTTTCTGACCGGTTGGTCGCGGGGTGTGGGAGGTCTCCCTGCGGCCGTTGGTTACTGGAGGAGGATCGGGAAAAGGAGAGCGAGAAGATGGAGAAGATGGAACGGGAGGAGAGGGAGGACCGTTGTCCGTCGATTGGCGCCAGGGCTGCGTCCGCTGGGATGAGGAGGGGGTCTTTGTGGCTGCGGAGCCGAAGCTGGGAGTCTTCTTCGGGGCAAGTGGAGACACGAGAGGAAAGGCGGGAGGAGGAGGAGAATGAGAATGAGGAGGCGAAGGTGGAGGAGAAGGGAAAGGAGGAGGGGGAGGAGAGGGAGGATTCTGATTCTGATGGTTCCACCGGTGTGCACTCAAACTGGATGCGGATGTCTTTTTGGCAGCAGCCGGACCAACCCGGAGCATCTTCTGGACTTCTCTAGCTGGAGGATCTAGAAAAATAAGCAGAGGTATATATATATATATATATATATATATATGAGGAATATGTAGAGATATAAACATAGATACGAATGCATTCATACACTTATCTATATATAGCGTGCATACATACATACATACATACATACATACATACATACATACATACATACATACATACATACATACATACATACATACATACATACATACATACATACATACATACATACATACATACATACATATCTGAAGTCGATTGTTTTACCACATGCATTACATCTGCGTGCATAGATGCATACACAAACACACGCAGATAGCCATGGAACGCCTCTGAGTAGCTTTTTAACTTGAAGGAGCGCTATATAAATATCCGAGTGAATGCATGAATAGCCAGGGAAAATTTTCGGGTGTTTTCTATATCGGGTTTCCCCAATGGAAAAACTATATGGCTGCATCTCCAAAATATGAGCTTAGCCTACAGATCTTTTCACAAATCGGGAAATCATTTAGCCTACTGGGGTGAGTTGAACCACGACCGTCTGAATCTAATTCCGAGGGTCACGGTTGAACCCGGAAACCCCTTTAACGCACCCATGCATTGTGTGTTAGTTCTTTAGTTCATCGGTGCCACACACCATCAATGTCAGTAGGCTATGTGAACTGAGAAAAACAACTGAAGGGTTAGATTATGCTCCACGTGGAGTTGGGGTCTGAAAAGAAGACTTTACTGAGAGCCCTATGAAAGACTAGGGGGGTGATCCCTCTAGTGTAACTAATACTGAGCATTTTTTTCTTTTTGAACTATAAGCTTATGCTCCCGACGGCAAATAGGCTGAAGATATAGATGAACGACGTAATCGTAATCGTAATCGTAATCGTAATCGTAATCTCGAAACTTCTACAGCGCCCACAAAAGCCAAGTCGCGGGAACCAGCTTATTCACAGGCGCTCAATCAAAACAAAATCGATAGGCAGCGGGTCAAGTCCGGAGAGTCAGGCAGGCAGATAGATGGACGGCTAAGGTGGGTGATGTTTAGAGTTGAAGTGGCGGGGGATGTAAGGAGAAGAAGAATCAGGATAGGATTTTTGAAAGAGCAATGTTTTCAGTTTTGAGTGAAAGACCTGTGGGGAGATAGCGAGAGGTGGAGTTTTGGTGAGTTCGTATGATGGGTCGGAAGTTTGCCGAAGTGCTGGCGGAAGTTTGTTCCAGAGAGGTGGAACGGCAATGGCTATGGAGCGGTTTGCGAATTTCAGTGATGAAGTGATGGGAGGGCGAAGCAGTGTAATGGAGGATGAGGAGCGTGTTGAACGAGGTGGCTGGATGATGAACAACTGACGAAGGTAGAACGGCTGGGATGATTGAAGTGTATTGTAAGTGAGTGAGAGGACTTTGTATTCGATGCGTTCAGGTATTTTGAGCCAGTGAAGTGATTTCAGGACAGGAGTGATGTGGTGACGTTTGGGAGTTTTCGTCACTGCACGGGCGAGGGCATTCTGGATAGCTTGGAGGCGGTTAATTTGGGTTATATCAATGTTTAGGAAGAGAGAGTTGCAGTAATCAAGTTTCGCATGAACTATGGATGTGGCTATTGTGGATGCAGTTTTAAAGTCAAGCATAGGTCGGATTCTGCGGAGATCTCGTATGTGCATGAAACAAGTGCGGGAAAGTTGGGTTATAAATGTGGTCGGAGAAGCTAAGATGCTGGTCAAAGATTACACCTAGGTTTCGGACAGGAGAATTTGCGGAGAAAGTGTGGTTGGAAGAAGAGTCATTGTTGAAGGAAATAGAGGGATCAGGAATTTTCTTGAGTTGCTCTCTGAGGCCAATTAGTATAAATTCTGTCTTGGAGGGGTTAAGGCAGAGGAGATTTGAGGTCATCCAAGAGGTGATTTGGGTGACCACAGAGAGAAGATTATTTATGGAGTCAGAGAAGCTGCTTGGAGAGAAAGAGATGAATAATTGGGTGTCGTCAGCATATAGATGATGGTCGACTGTGGATGCTTTTATGAGTGAACTGAGTGGAGTGGTGTAGAGGATGAACAAGAGGGGCCCGAGGACAGAACCTTGCGGAACACCACAGGTGAGGGGGCGTGATTGAGATGATGTTTCAAGTGTTTTGACTGAGAAAGTGCGTGATGAGAGATAAGACTGAATCCAAAGGAGAGCAGTGTCGGTAAAGCCAAAGCAGGAAGACAGTCTTTGGAGTAGTATGTTATGGTCGATGGTGTCAAAGGCTGCAGAGACATCAAGGAGGCAAAGGCAGGAGACTTGTTGATGAGAGATAGCAGAGACAAGTTTATTGTAGAGTGAAGTGAGAAGTGTTTCGGTGGAGTGCTTTTTAGTAAAGCCGGACTGGTTTGGGTTAAGGAGTGAATTTGAAGTCAAGTAGTCATTGATGCGAGAGAGTACGACACGTTCTGTTAGTTTAGAGATGAATGAGAGGTTGGAAACAGGTCGATAATTAGAAAGGATTTCCTTATCAAGTGATGGTTTTTTTTAGAAGTGGAGTTACCAAAGAATGTTTGAAGAGGAGGAGAAAGTTGCCAGTAGATAAGGAGAGGTTGATTATTTGTGTGATGATGGGGACAATGATAGATGCGCACTCTTTCAGTAGGGCGGTAGGTATAGGGTCGAGTTCGCACTGCTTGTTTGGGAGAGATTGTAATAAATTGGACACTTCAGACTCTGATGTTGGGCTAAAAGCAGATAGTGATGATTGAGGTGGGGAAGACGGAAGGTCGTGAGTGGAGGAGGGTGTATCTGCAGGTGAATCGATGGTAGATTTTGAGAGGAGTGATTGCAGAGAGAGACGGATAGTAGTTACTTTGCCAGAGAAGAACGAACAAAATGAGTCAGCGATTGAAGAAGATGGTAGAGAGTTTGGAAGTGGGCTAGAGGAATTCCGATGTAGGAGTTGGTTTACCGTTTTCCAGAGAAGACGAGGATTACAAGATCGGGATTGAACTAGTGAGGAGTAAAACCTCTTCTTGGCCATTGCCAGAAGGTGATGGTATTTGTTTGTAGCAGCTTTTAGAGCAGAGAGGAGTTGAGGGTCATGGGTTCGTTTGTAAGTACGCTCAAGGCGTCGACGGAAAGATTTGAAGGCCTGGAGGTAGGAGTTATACCAAGGGTTGTTAGAGTGAGAACCAGATTTGGTAATAGTAGGAGCGTGTTTGTCGAGGATCATGGAGAGAGTGGTGTTGTAGGAGGACAGGAGGTCATCTAGAGAGGACGGAGGATTTAGGATGAGGTCTGAGGAGGCAAGATCGTGCTTGAAGGCTTCAATGTTTATGGAGCTGATGCGGCGGAAAGAATGAGAGACGGGATCAGGACGCGGAGTAGGTAGTATGTTAAGTTGTGTGAAAATGGGGTAATGGTCAGAAGGAGTATCAAAAGAGAAAGATATGTTTGGCGATAGCCTTGAGATATAGATGAACGACGTACACTGCTAACCATTCCCCATTCCCACATGCTAAAGATATAGATGGGCATGGGTCCTTTAACCTTAACGACAATTCTCACTTTGACTGGACCCTAGGAAAGACTAGGGGGTCGAACCCCTTAAACCAAACGGCAATTCTCACCCTGACAGGGCCCCAACAAAGACTGGGGTTTAATCCCTTAACCCCCCACAGCAATTCTCATTTCTAACCCTGATCAATAATGTTGTCGTCGCAGTCGTTCCTTGATAGGACGGGTCTGAGTTTTGCCATCTGCGTCTTGTTACGAATGGAATTCTGTCCCGTTCCCACGTCACTCGTCGACTCCACGGCCGCAGTCGTCTTAGCTGGACCTGGTCGCTTCTTCTGAGGGGTCGTTACTTCCGCCGCACCCACTGATTTGGCGCAGCCGACAGGAGCGCCGTCTCTGCCTCCGTTGATCGGTCTTGGACCGGCTGCAGTAGAGGCCGGCGACCGAGGCCAACCAGTGCTGCCGCCGACGACGACGCTGTCATCTGCAATCGTCCGTAAGAGAAATGAAATGGCGATGCATGCTGGGACTTTCAGAGTTTTGGGTGGAAGTTTTGGTGGTGGTGGTGGTGGTGGTGGTGGTGGTGGTGGTGGTGGTGGTGGTGGTGGTGGTGATGGTTGTGGTGTTATCGTAGTGGCGGTGACGATGGCGATGACAATGGCGATGATGATTACGACGACGACGACGACGACGATGATGATGATGATGTTGATGATGAAGACGACGACGATGACGATGATGACGATGATGATGATGATGATGATGATGATGATGATGATGATGATGATGATGATGATGATGATGATGATGATGATGATGATGATGATGATGATGATGATGATGATAACGATGTCGATGTCGATGACGTAACCTGGCGTCAATGTAGACGTATACCTATACGTACAAGTAGCTCTACAGTATAATAATAGATGTAGCATTGCAGCTACAAGTGCTTATATATGTATACATACACACAGGGCTTAAAATGTGACTGGACGGTCAAGGACGGCGCCCAAGGACTTATTTTACATCTGAACGCCGTCTTGCCACTTAATAGGTCAACACAGCCTAGAAAGGTAGGCTATACCTTACGGGGCGTCCAGGCACTTCTTTTCTGCACTTTAAGCACTGCACAGTACACACACACATATATATATATATATATATTTGTTTGTATGTGCACTTGTTATATGATCATACCTCGATTGTTAAAGGTGTCGAATATCTTCGATGCCACTGGTCTGAGATTCGATTTTATGTTAACGATCTTCGCAGTGTTCAGGCCATCTTCGATTACCACTCCTCCTCCTCCTCCTCCGCTTGTTGCACTCTGGCGTCGAACCCCTGACCCACTCGCCACTCGACCTCCTCCACCGATTACCGACGGCGCCAGACCATTGGACTGCCGACGACCTACAAACAGCATCATCATTTTCAACCTATAGAAGTAAGGCTTATTAAAGTAATGTAAATGTAATGTCGTGTAATTAGTAATTTGTAAAGTAGGCCTGTGCTCATCAGGCTACACCATAGCCATTCAGTGCCGTTGGGGCGCTACTGTATAGGTCTCGTCAGGTCATCTGCCATACTGACCATTAATTTTTACTCTTGACCTGCGTTAATTATGACCCGACGAAAATTCTTATCAACTTTTAATAATATCTTCTTTACATTATAATAATGTCTTCGACCTGTTGCATGGCTCACATGGCATTGATGCGACCCCCCTGCTGAAACTCTATGGCTGGCGCCGTCAGTGATTCATTCGCTCTCCCAGTAAAGGCATTCCATTATGAAACCCGATGACGGTAAAGAATCGAGCTTGGGTGATAGTTGCCCGCTAGCTCAAATGGGTGCCCGCTCAGAGGGGGCAAGAGAGGGCGTTTGCCCTGCACCCTAGAAAATTGACATCCATAGGTCATAGCTGCACTTGATTATATATTTCAATCTGTTTATAGAAAATATGCTTTCTCATAATGCCTTAAGATAATATATATAATATATATAATCTACATATATATATGCATATATATATATATATATTACATATACATATATATGTAGATTATATATAATATATATGGGCACGTGACTACTCTACCGAGGACCAGAATTTGCCTCGTCAGTCCTTCTCACAGGCGTAAGAGAGGATACATTCTTCCCCCTAAAAATTGACTCCTATTACGCAGTTCGTTTGGAAAAATAAGTGCCTGGACTCTCCTTTCCTTTCCAGACTGTGCTGGTCAATAAGTGGCAGGACGGCAAACAAATTTTAAAATAAGTGCATGGACGCCGTCCATGACCGTCCAGTCACATTTTGAGCCATGCTAATACGTTTAACCCAGCCAACAGATGTCCATAAATAAGTGGAGTGGTCAGTAGATGATGATGATGACCTGTGTTGCGATTGTTGCTGATGTTGTTGCTATGGTGATCATCGTCTTCTGATGCAAAGGAGGATGTTGCTGAGGATGAGGACGTGCGTCGAAAGACGGATGAGGATGCTGATGCTGATCCTGCTGATGCTGAACCGTGTGCAGATGAACCCATCATCGGAGGATGACGAGCCATAGCGACGATCGCATCCTCTATAGTCACAAGGTTACCAAGAAAACCGTATATATATATAATATATTATGTATATATATATATACAGTGAGTGAGTGAGCGAACAAGTGAGTGAGTGATTGAATAAGTGAGTGAATAAGTGAGTGTGTGAGTGAGTGAGTGAGTGAGTGAGTGAGTGAGTGAGTGAGTGAGTGAGTGAGTGAGTGAGTGAGTGAGTGAGCGAGCAAGCGAGCGAGTGTGAGTGAGTGAGTGAGTAAGTGAGTGAGTGAGTGAGTGAGTGAGTGAGCGAGCGCGTGGGTGAGTGATTGAGTGAGTGAGTGAGCGAGCAAGCGAGCGAGTGTGAGTGAGTGAGTAGCATATGTAATTTAGTTCTTTGACCGTCCATGCAGCTACACACACTCACTCACTGAGTGAGTGTGAGTGTGAGTGAGGGAGTGAGTTAGTGAGTTAGTGTGAGTGAGTGAGTGAGTGAGTGAGTAGCATATGTAATTTAGTTCTGTTACCGTCCAGCTCCTCATAAATGTCATCGTCCTCATACTCGTCCATGTCGTTATCTTCTACGTCTGCACGTGAAGGTAAAGTGTTCGCTTGTCTGGAGTCTGGTGCAACTGAGACGTTCAATCCAAAACAAGTATTCGTCAATCAATCAGAATATAGAAAATAGGTAAATATTATTATTATTGATGAGAGTTAATTTGAGGATCATGAGAGGCTTACGGCAACAGTTAAAGTAATGGATAAAGCTTAACTAGAGGCATATAAAGGATAACTGCAGGCTGTATAGGCCTACTCTGTTTTCGTGTATCATGTATTGTGTAGCCTATACGCTGAAGGAAGGTCTATCAAATCAATACAAGGAATTAATCGATTATTGCATATCAAAATGACTCTGGATCCAACATGTAAGACAGGTATAAGTCAGTTTCTCTTGAGGCGGCGCTGGATACATTTTCAGATGTTCGAAGCCTGCTATGATAGGCCTATAGGCCATAAAATTAGAATGCGTAGTTTAATAATAATTATTATAATCAGCACAACACAAGGATGGTTAATGGTTATAGGCATACCTGCTTCACGATAGTTTTGGTAGCACTTCTACAAAAGAAACAACACGACCTAAACCTCTGCTTGGCATATAGGCTATAGCATACGTCAGTGGCGGCGTCAGGATTTTCGTTTTGGGGGGGCTGGATTTTTGGGAAAAATTTCCCATTTTCAGTCGCCAAAATTTCTGACGTTCCTTTTTTTAGTCATCGACCAAAATCCGAAGAAAATTTTCCATTTTCGCCGTAAAAAATTTCGGACGACCTTTTTTTAAAGTCATTTGATCGAAATCTTCGAAAATGGTCCTTTTTCATAATACGCCGAACTGTCTGTCAAACCTCGCGCCTTTCGGTTATTTTTTGGAGGGGGGCTAAAGGGGGTTAATTGTGCAAATATCTTATTTTTACATGGGAAAAAACTTGGATGGCCTTTTTTAGGGGGGCTTAGCCCCTAGCCCCCCTAGCGCCGCTACTGGCATACGTCACAATTATAGCATACACGAGGTCATTTAAAGGTCATATAGTAGGCTCCATATAGCACTCTCGCGTTCGTATGCACTTCCAACTGCCAACTCTGCATTACAAGAGCTATATACAGGGTGGCCCAGCATAAATGTCCCGACTTTGCACGCGTATAACTTCGCCAATTTCTAACATTTATTTATACTTAATGCATCAAATTAAAGGTATTTCACTCTAGTATTAACTTTAAGATAGTCGAACTGATACTATAGTTTAGGTTTTAATTATATACTTGGAACAGCGCTAGCTACCATTTTTTGTCATTACTGACGCATTATGACGCCGTTTCCCCGGGAAATTCTATCGTTTTTTGCTAAAACGCGCATAGACACGATCATTTTGGGTGTTTTTAGGGTCCCTACCATGAATATCTTCTAATCGCAAAACCACGTCCTTTCAATTTTGCCAACAGCCGTGCACTGCCATGCGCTGCTTCAGACGCTTCCACGCTGCCAGCCGTTTCTTTGCGTAAGAGCTGGAGAGTTCGCTGGACTTCTCGTCCAAAAATTACTTTAACTTTAGGTCTATAATCTTTTCCAATACGTTATTCAGTGCTTCTAAGACTGCCTGTTTTGCGCTGAATTTGCATGCAGGGCCTGCCCTGGTCATTGTCGTGACTGCAACTGTACGCGGACACACGAGCAATGTTAGCGGATGTGAGCGCCGTGCGCTCCGATTCCCATTGTTTGCGAGTAGAAAGTCCTGTTTTATCAATTTTCCGTAACAGATAATACAAGGTATTGTTTATTCCATCCACTATTAGAAAATTCGTTAATAATTTCAACGGAATTAAATCCCTTATCAGTTCGTAAAATTAAGATCAAAACGTGATCATCGTCTGTCAACGGCGCCAGGTTGCGTCACAAATGACAGCAAAATATGGTAGCTAGCGCTGTTCCAGGCATATAATTAAAACCTAAACTAGTATCAGTTTGACTTTTTTAGAGTTATTACTACAGTGAAATACCTTTAATTTGATGCATTAAGTATAAATAAATGTTAAAAATTGGCGAAGTTATACGCGTGCAAAGTCGGGACATTTATGCTGAGCCACCCTGTACATGTACATGTATGCATTCGCATTATTTTCTTGACGTTATGTCACTCATATGCTCTCAAGTGTAATCATGATTTAGAAACGCACCAAGTTTTTGATCTCAAATTAAATTATATTTATTTTAGTTTATTATGATCTTTAATTTTTATAATTTGCAACCGTTATAGTTGCGTTGTAGTTGCGACCGTTGTTATATTTTATGCTGAATGCTCACTGCTATACACAATATAGGCCTATATGAGGTCGTTGTCTAGACAATATATGTGAATATCTAAAACTATAAAGGCGAACTTTTCCAATGTTTGCGAACAATTTTCTTCTTATCCGCCCGACCGATTTTTCCCAATATTTACAAAAATACTTTTTAGGACCCATTAACAAACATAGGGGGGTTCGCGATCCAAAAATCTTACCTTTGCCGAATTTGAAACATTTAATTTTTAATAATCCGACGAAAGCTAATATAATGCAGTATTTAAGATTGGTCGCCGGATCGCTTTCAAAGAACCCATAGATTTATGACGTCATCACTTCTTTACTTCGCTTTAGGCGGCCGATTTTATAGCGCGCGCTTTCGCTAAATTATACTAAAAACACTGATAATAATATTATGAACGGTTGATCGCAAGACAATGACAATGGATACCGGTAATTAATATAGTAACGTGTCGTCGTACGTATACAGGCCATCTGGACATTACGGTATTTAGGGCGGACGGGTTTAGGCAAAAGAACCAAAATTCGCCGGCAAATGCTGGCCACAACGGAGGGTGACGAACCCGCCCCGCAGAGGCGGTTGCAATGGGAGCTGGGTTGGGGCGAAAAATCTACATTTCACCGACAACGCCAGGCACCTCAGGCTGGGACCGGGTTGGGGCCGATGGAAGGTGGGGTGAGAAAGGTTAAGTGGGAACGGGGTCAGCGTGGCTGTGGACCAAATATCGAAATTTCCCGGGCAACGCCGGGTAATTCAGCTAGTATATACATATAATGTCATATATATATATGTATATATATACTCACGGCGCAAAAAGTTTTTAATAGGACAAGGGGTCATTGCATAATTACGTAACGCTCGGGGGTGGGCGGGTGGCGTCATTGAAAACGTTACGAAACGTTACGTGGGTGGGTGGGGGGAGCTGAACGTTACGTAACGCCATGAAAAAATTAATGAATAAAATTACCATCGAAAATTCGAATGACGCTTCAGACGTGATGTGGTCGAAGTTTAAACTTCGTGACATTGATTTAAAACTTAGCCGAAGTAGTTCCATATATCTGAATAAGATCCGGTGTCACGAAATAGAGTATCCCTCGTATTAATTGTATCCCCCAAATTAAAAAAAGTCGAAAAACCCGTTTCCGTGCGTATTTTTCTTTGCAAATTGATTTTAATCTGCTTTGTTTTCAACAATGGCACTAACAGGTATGTTTATTCCTACTAGATAACTTGTTTTTTCCAATTTTTAGAGCACTTAAAACATTTAAAACACTTAAAAACACTCAGAGTCACTAAATAAATTCGAGTTGCCTTTATCTGAGCATTGCTTAGGACACTTAAAACAATTAAAGTCACTTTAAATTTTGATTACGGCATAAATTTTTTTATTATGCGCAATTTTCAAAAAAGGGGATAGAATGGTTTATACCTCCGGATAGCATAGACCAGTTAATTCCATCCGGGGGGATAGATTAATTCACCCCCCGGATAGCTTTCAGGGGGGATACTCCGTTTCGTGTCACCGGCAGCAGACACCAGTTAAATGCCAGCTAAATTCTGTTCTCCCATTTTGTGCAAACCGGAAACCGCTGTTCGAATTGCTTGGATCTGTGATAGCTTTACCAACGGAACAGCGTACGTGCACGGTAGGCCTAATTAATTGCCCTTGGATTTCTGACATCAAAGAACCACTTTGAAGCATGTTTTACTTAGTGGACACGATCTCAAACATTTAAAATTAATGTTCAACAAAACTCTGCAATATTTCTATTAATAATTATCGAAGTGTCCAGACTAAGCAAATAATTAGTTCATCTTAATTTTGATTAATTGTTAATGAGCCATTTAGTGCGTGAAAATGTTCAGCAGTGTAAAACTTTATTCTTCCGGTATAGCCTAATTTAAGAAAACTACAGTTCACGCGTGACTGTCGTTTATATGAATAAAACATTGTGTATATTTTAAGCTAGTCTGCTGTCAAATTAGCACATATAGGCCTAATTCACATACTAGGCTATATAAAATTCATTATGAAAATATGAATTATAATTACGTGCTCACATAAGCCAATAAAAGACTTAATTCTCGACTGATTTTTGTAACAATCGTTACGTAACGCTGGGGAGGGTGGGTGGGTGGATCAAGGGCAACGTTACGAAGCGTTACAGGGTGGGTGGGTCGAAAACGGTCATTTTCGGCGTTACGTAATTATGCAATGACCACCAAGTGTTTCAGTAGCCTACAAGTGTTAGGCTAACTGTTAAGTCTGTACTTCCTTTTCTATTTTCTGGTCGATCAATAATTTATTTCAATGCCGAGTATCCCGATTTGAAATTCGTATATAGCCTATAGGTCCCTATGAAGTTCGTAGACTCTATGCACAGTGCCTATAAATATACTGTGCCTATGGATAAGACGACCGTGCGATATGGCACACAGCATATGATAGCAATAAATAAATTAATCAATCAATCTATCAATCAATCAATCAATCAAGGTTTTTATTGCAGTAAGAGTCAGTAAAGCACGAGTTAGACAAGGGAAAAAATGCAATAAGGCCCATTGGCTAAATGGGAGGCTAAAAGGGATGAGCCTATAAAAGAACCTTATGCATAATAGCATATGGCACATAGGCTATAGCATATGTAAAAGTTCGCAAAAGTAGGCCTATAGCAGGGCTGTTTTTAAGGAATTTTTAGAACTGCACAACTCCTTTTTTTCTTTCCCATCCGCCATCGTAAATTACTTAAAATAGGATGACCATGGTCTTTTCCATAGTTTTATCTGCACAAAACTTGTGTCAGAAGTGCTTCTACAACTGCACAAATCCATTTAGAGCTGCACATTTTGTGTACAACTACACGTTAAAAAAGCCCTGGCCTATAGCCTTGAAGGTGGCGACAATAGTCTACAATTGGGCGCATGGACTTGGCCATCCACCATGCTCACTCGAAGACTGTGTGCCCGCAAGGCCCCACATAATTATAGAGTTCGTGGACGGATTCAATTACGTTTGTGATAGAGGCATAGTCAAGGAAAACGTCGGTGGGTGAGTTCCATTTGGGGGAAATGACCGCAAAAATACATAGAATTAGCCTTGAAATATCCGGAAATAAATATATGTGGAGGTGGTTGAACCCAAGCCATGGGGTTCACAACTAAACTTTGTCTGAAAAGGCTACATGCCGTGACACCTTTAGAAGGACATTCAGTCACGACTTGGCCCAGCGGCGGCATTGATGCTCCAGCACTTAGGCTACATGTAGTAGGCTAACTGAAGATTCATAAAGAACTTTGACTTACCTCTTCATATTTTCTGTCGAGACCGAGCCCCTGTCAACGCAAATGCATAAACGTCATGATTTAGTCATGTTGACTTCCGCCTTCCAATAAATCAAATCGCTCTTATTCACCTATATGACTAATTCTAATGTCTTGAATGGTGGAAACGACAGGTCAGGAGCTAAAGTGTCGTGTCAGGGCCTTGGACTTGATCGAATCAAAATTCATTAATATTAATTAAAATAACCGAGTTTAATTAACTCTAATAGATGACTTGGAGTCTGCAGTATACAAGGCTCAACAGACCACCGAAAGGCAGATTGCGTAGGCCTACATATATAGGCTTTCTTATAGAGGTGCAGCCCATCTAGCAGCAGGTCAACATGCAGTACTGTTACTTTCTAGCCTATCTGGTTGTCTGTCTGTATGTCTTTCTGTCTGTCTGTCTTTATGTCTGTCTGTCTGTCTGTATTTCTGTATGTCTGTTTGTCTTTCTAGCTTAGTCATAAGCAAACAAAC
This sequence comes from Lumbricus terrestris, assembly GCA_949752735.1. Classification (NCBI taxonomy): domain Eukaryota; kingdom Metazoa; phylum Annelida; class Clitellata; order Crassiclitellata; family Lumbricidae; genus Lumbricus; species Lumbricus terrestris. The sequence goes on along the minus strand of OX457046.1, from coordinate 34,534,734 downwards.
CGTCAGCCTGCATTCCGAATGCGCGCGGTTATCATGAACAGTCAAAGACATCATGACATGACATTCGTGTTGCAAAATTATCCAAACGGCACCAAATAACAAAGTGAGCTCAACAGAGATTTAGCCTATAACAGAAAGAGAGCGACGGACATGAAGACGGGTCGAAACAGACAAGGAGGTGACCGTGAGTGTCAGTGGCGTAGCCAAGGGGGTTTCGGGGGTTAAACCCCCCATTTGCCTAGGAAAAAGTTTTTTAATGGTTATTTATCCACTTAAATAAGAAAAACAAAACAATTGCTTGTAGTAACAATTGTTTTTCTTACTTTATTTCCTTTTTTACTTTGTTCCCTTTTTATTTGCAACCCCCCCCTGAAAAATTCCTGGCTACGTCACTGGTGAGTGTACATGCCTCAAAGTAATATTTCAAACGGATTATAGCATATTTCTAAGTAAACAAAAGTCTGTAATAGGCCTAAACCTATAGACCTATGCTTCAAAGAATATAACATGAGTCAGCAGTCGACAGGTTTTTTTATATCCAATCATCCTGGTCTCGACGGTTTGCACGCATCATTCCATTTATTCATGAAGAATAGGCTATTAATAATGTGCATACCAGTATAAGATGTTTGCATATATAGCCAGCATAATACCCACAATTCTAAGCACATAATGTTATAGCGTGTGGTTATAGTTTTCATTCTTCGGTTTAGTTCCGCTTCAATCGGTACTCAATGCATTCGGCGTCTCGCTTGATTGCACGCCTCCCTCGTCTCTCTTGCGCATTTCGACTAATTAATAATAATTATTATAATTAATAATAATTATTATGACTGAACATTGGCTTCCCGTAACTTCCCGAAATCAGTATAATAAAATTCTCTTTCAATTGCCTATAAGATGTTCTTGGGTCAAGCTACTCGACATGTTACTGGTTAACGACACTGCCTTATAATTATCAAAGATGACTAATGTCGCCCTCCTGTTTTATCTGATCTTGGGACTGGCACTTGCAGCGTGCAACCAGTGGAGAAGTTTGGTCAAGATCCTCGCTACCTCTGTGATCTAGTTAGGATATCTCAACTACCATTTGACCCTCTCTCCGTTCTTTAGAGCGTCGATTCGTCATGACCTTCTATAGTAGGCCTACCACGGTCACGGACTGCCACAGCCCTGCGCCCAGCATCGTTCCTTTGCCTCTGTTTGCTTTTTGCTGTGGAATGGCCTTTCTACTGCTTATGACTAGTGCTCAGATCTCATCAGAGGCACCAATGTTTCTGTCAATTGTCTTACGATTTTTCTCTGGAACACATCAAGTAGCCTACTAGAAGTAGGCCATCAGGAACTTTTTTTAAACTCAGAACAGGTGTGGGCACTGGTGTTGGACGCATTGAACACAAGTTGTGAAACACTTTCAAGTACATTTTTATGGTAACAATTGCTTAAGATGAAACTTAATAAAATCGCTTTTTTATATTGTCGCGTTATGTTTTTGAATCGTCAGAAAACAGTGGGAGATACTTTTGTTATGTTTTAAATATTGTGGCGAAATTTGACCATGGTACGTAGATCTAAATGTGAATTGTCTTTAATCTTTTACCCGTTTGACCCGAGAATATCCGCTGAAATCGGGCTTAAAATTTAAAAATGAACGGGTAAAAGGTTAAGTCTGTAAAATCTTATTTAAACATTCTTACTTCTGGACAAGATATTAGCGAAACCCCTTAGAGTGGTCATTTTTTTACCCACCCTTCTACACAACGCTGCGCAGTAGCGTTACTAGACAATTTTGGGGGCTTACAATTCGGGGAAGGGGCTCCGGTGAAATACAGAGAATTATAGGGTTTAAAATGTATGAAATAATTCACATGGTATAATTCATTGGGGTTGGAGTTGAACCCGGAAACACCCCTCTCAATTTACACCCATGATGCGGTGTAACATTTTCTCGACTGACTGTAACCAAACCGTAACGCTACGATCGTGCACAGCCTCGTGCAATGACTCGAAATCGTTCATGGTCGTTCGATCGCGACTCAGTTCATGAGTCACTGAAGCGTGCTCTAAGGTTTAATCCATAGCTTTCTTTGACTTCGGTTTCTGCTAAGCATTTAGGCATCGGTCGATCTGCGTGTTTTTTGTCTGTCTATCCTTCTGTCTGTCTGTCTGTCTGTCTGTCTGTCTGTCTGTCTGAGTGTATGTCTGCCGCACTACTTCTAAGTATGTGCGTGTGTGTGTGTGACCGTGCGTGCATGTTTGCAGCTATTACATAACCTATACTATAGCCGATTCAGTGTCCGCGCTGTAGTCATGAGCGCTTCTGAGTAGCAGGGGCGCTATAACAGGTTCACAAAGTCACAGGTCTACATACATACAGCATGTCTTTCTTATTATTGGAAGATTTTATTCTAAGTTTAGGCCATATATACTATCACCTTTACGAGAACGGTATCGCTCATGCACGGCATTGCACGGGTCTCACAGTATGCAGACATCATGCGTGCAGACAAATTAAGCATTAAGCATTAATTAAGCATTTTTGGTAGTTATTATGCTAATAACGATGGACAACCTAAGGTCATGTAAGGCCAGAGTGAGAATTGCAGGGTGGTTAACGATTCAACCCTTAGTCTTTCTAAGGGGCCAACTCGCTGAAACTACTCCACGTCTGACCCCAGTAATTTTTTGCAATTCTCATATTGGGTATATGCTGTGTAAGGTTATGATAGTTCCACACGAATGAACAACACCCATTGTCTCCTACCTCCACCTCTTCGTTGTCTTCTTCGTCGCCACTGAAGTCTGTAAACACAAAGAAAACTCAACTGAATAGAAACGAATTGAACGACAAATATAAGGACAGTGTACTTGTAGGCTACTTAATTTATTAGGTCCTATTAATCTTATTATTATTTATTTATTTATTAAAAATAAGCCCCGAGGTAAACATGATCCTTCGGGGACTTCAGCGCTATCGATAAAATGCTTGTTAGAGTTTATTAAAATGATTATTACTATTATTATCATTATTATTATTAATAGTAGTATAGTAGTTGTTGTAGTAGTTGTAGTAATAGTAGTGGTAGTAGTAGTGGCAGTAGCAGTGGCAGCAGTAGCAGTTGTAGTGGTTGCATCATCATCGTCATCATCGTCATCATCATCGTCGTCGTTGTTGTCGTCATGCAAAGAGCCCAGGTGGGCCACATGGAAATGTCGGCAGACTCTTAATAATTATAATTCGATCTATTTAATCTTACCGTCGTCGCTAAATATTTCTCCATTTCCATTTCTAAAAGCAATTACAACAAATTCATTATTTCTTTACTTCAGCAAACCTGCCTAATATAATAGGTGGCGGTGGCCTGTTTAGGCTTCATAAAATTATAGGCCTACCATAATAGCCAGGTCTGTAGGTAGCCTATACGGTGAGAATTGCCATGGGAATTTTCGAGTTTCAACCCTTCCAGGCTTTCTTAGGGCTCACATATAGTAAAGTCTTCTTTGAACACCCCAAGTGGCAATTCCAAGCGGATCATAATTATAGTCTAACCAAAAATTATTATTTTTCTGAAATTATCGGAATGTCTGTAGGCCAAAGAAGGTGCCTGCAGTCGATTCATTCCGATAATTTATATAGCGCATCTTCAATAGACCTGCTCAGAGGCGATCCCAGTCCTGCCACAGTCAAAAGGTAGGATTTGAACGACTTATAAAAAGTTTCCTCTCTGCATCCGTTAATAATTAATATATTCGAATATAAACAGAACAAAATCGTAATTTCAGTGTATGTTCTTCAGCATACAGAAACCGTCTAAAATCTAAATCAGGTCAATGCATACCAGGTGTTCAGTCGAAACCAAAATCGGTGGGGGGGACACTGGGGGCAGGTAGCCTATGGTCAAGCTCGGTTCCCAGGATGCCACTCTGGATTTTAAAAAAGCTGGAAACGGCAGACTTTATGGGTGACGCACAGAATGTAACTGTAATTGTAAACTGGCACATTATGAAGCGCCATTTCAAGAAAGCTTCATCATTGGGCAGCTCCCTAGCCTAGCCGAAAATCGGCTAAACTACCGTAGAATAATTAATTGGCCCACTTTTGAATACGAAAACTGTGCAGTATCAGATAGGCCTATATTATGGCCTACCAATGGAACCATCGTGAAGCCAGTGTCAGAGGTAGGCCTAGGCCCAGAGTGAGAATTGTCAGGGGGAGTTGTGGGGGTTTCAACCCCATAGTCTTTCCTAGGGCGCCATAGTAAAGTCCTTATTGCATAGCCCAAGTCCACATAAAACGACTGACCCTCACCCAGCTATTTTTCTACAATTCTTATACTGCCTTTGCACCTACTCGTGACAGCTGACGGGGGGGTCGGTTTTATCCAGTGTCAACAATAATAGCATTTTTCATTAACTGTCTAATAATTCTAATTTGAAGGATATGAGCGCCTGCCTGTCTTCCATTGATGTAAGGGTAATTATACTTATGCATACTTGGGTAGCCTACGGTACGTATACGGAGCGCGGTGGTGTAGTGGTAAGTTCGATGCTTTGGAGGCTTGGAGCCGGAGGGTTGCAGGTTCGAATCCACCTCAAGCTGCCTCGTAGGGACCCTGAGCAAGTCCTTCACTGGCAACTGCTCATGCACTTCGACGTGCACGATGATTAAACTTCTGTACAGTGTCCTCGCTGTAGACGGGAGCGCTTCTGAACTCTTGAATGGGCGCAATAGCATGTGCTCATACATATACAGATATGCGCACTTAATTGCCTGCTGACGTAATTACCACTACATGTAGGCCTATACTTCCTACATTGACAGATAGACCTACTCGTCTATAGGTCGAGGCTGCTCTCACGACTTACCTAGCAGATGCAAATGACATTTCAAAGCCTTTAACGGAAGAAGCTGAGCGATAAAAGCGAGCGATAAAATAACATCCAATGCTTGTCTACTGATTTCAATAATAATTATCTCTGTGCTTGAGGTTTATTGCGTGCATAAACAGCAACTTCTCTGTTAGAGAATCAACGACAGCCTATAGCAATACACACAAGTCTTCGAAGTTCATAGACTTTCCCTTCTAAGCACGATCGTCCTTGTGGCCTAGGTCTGCAGAGCCTATAGGCCTACAGTACGTGTAGCCTGCACCTGTGACCCATTAGGCCTATTGTCAACGCAACTCTTTAGGCTACTTTGCTCCAACGTGAATCCTTGCATGCCTGTTTGCAGTTGTATAAATATCTAGCCTATAGGTTTATTAGGTGTATACATGTTCATACCTTAATATAGCCTAAATGCCTATATTAGGCTATATATATGCCCATATAAATATAATAGGCCTATATATGTGCATATTTAGGCCTATATATGAATACATGTATAGGCCCCTATATAATATTATACGCATGTCTCATCTCAGACCCGGGCTATCTTTAGTCCTGGGTTCGTGTCTTGTATGACTCATCTGTGAAAAATTGTAAAGCGTACGTTCGACTGTCATGCAGTCAGAAGCTTAGCCTAGCTGGATTTTTGGTTCTTACTTCTTAGATGTGTGAAGGATGGTGCGTAATTAAAAACATAGAATTCTGCATGCTCATCGAAGATCATTGTGCAGAAACGTCTGTAGGCCCTAACGATAAGTGGGCTAATATATATATATATATATATATATATATATATATATATACATGCTATATACATACACAAAGTGAAACTTAATCGAAATCGTAAAAATCGGGACTTCTACTGCGCCCACAAGAGCTGAGTCAGAAAACTATGTGAAAAATACTTAGGCCTACCCATACTATATGTTAAAAATACTTACCCATACTATAATTATGTGAAAATACCCACGTTCTTAATTTCAGCTGCTTCAATTGCATCTTACAAGCTCTTGATAAGAAATTCAACAGCGATTGTTACGTTTTGCCCCTCCTGTAAAAATTTCTGGGGGCGCCCATTGACCCAAGTTTATTTGTATGTGCACTTGTTATAACGCTCCTTCAAGCTCCATACTCAGAGACGCTCCGGATTGCAGCGCGGACGCTGCATCGGAATTTCACGCCGATCAAGCGCTGAGCGAGTGAAGGACTTGCTCAAGGTCCCTAGGAGGCGGCGACTTAAGATGGATTCGAGCTTGCAACCCTTCGACTGCAAGACAACGAACATAACCATGGCAATACACCACCGCGCCCCGCAAAGTGGTCCTTATTATAGCATACGGGTCAGCCTTTCACTCACGTGGAGATGGGATGTGCAAAGAAGATTTAAATATTTGGATAATAGTGTGGTCCAAAGAAAGAATACAGGAGGTCGATTATGGTGCGCCAGAGATTACCATGCACGGCTGAACAATCGATTCGAGATTAGCCGATTAGAAAAGAGCTCGCAATTTAAACTAATCGTAAACTCCAAACTTCTAAGGCGCCAATCGGAAGCACAGCGCAGGGCACCAGCTTATTCACGAGCGCTCCGTTGAGCCAAAAGGCTATACAAAAGAGTATCCCAAAGGATGTCCAGATCGGTTGCAAATTCTAATGGATTAGCAGTTTGTGGTCTAACTTATCCGTGTCCATCGCAGTGTGTGCTTGCGTGCTTCTGTTGTGGGTCTGTTGTCTGTATACATAGACTATAGATTTAGCGGATAGACAATTCCAATTCGACCTTAATAGAATAAATCTCACTTGGACAGTGTTAATCGGCTAGCTTAATTAATTATTGCCTTTTAACGACATTGCCATTTCAAAGATGATTATATAGTGTCGCGCCCTCCTCCTTTATCCAGGCTTGGGACTCGCATTGGCAGAATGCATGCAACAAGCGGCGGAGTTCTTGATTTACGGGCGGAGACCATCTGCTTTAACCGAGGCTCAAATTCACCGAAGCGTGACCACGAACGCGTCTGTGAAAGTCCAAGTCTCAAGTTATATAGGCCTACAGAAGAAGGTCTCTTATTATGATCCGTAGGCCTTTCACGGCACGTTCAATCAATGAAAGGTTTATGCCTACTATTAACCATGCTATTAACCATGCTGTTAACCATGCTGTCGCAATTAACCACGATCTGTGAATAAATCGTAAAGATGTATACACTGTACATCCAAGTCAATGTATTAGGCCTACGTAGGCAGGGAGGGGAGAGGGGTCACTTGATTTAGGTGATTTTCGTACGCGTGCGAGGTCTCCACAAAATGCACGTACGCACAAATAGGCCTACTGTCTATTTATGACGTCTACATGTATTAGCCTATTATAACTCTTGTGTTTTATCAACTTATCATGGGCGGAGAATTGCGTGGGGCGAAAAGGCGGCCGAAGATTTTGGGCGGACGAATGGCTGAGACGACGACGAAAATTTTCCATCTTTTTGCCTGCAAAAATTTCTGACGACCTTTTTTTTAGTCATGCGTCCGAAATGGCGATGGGAAAACCTAATTTTCTCTGCAAAAAAGTTGATGTCTTTTTTAGTCATCACCTCGTCTCGTTTGTTGTTCACCGTGTGTTTCGTAAGTGTGTACTTGATGACCCTAACAAGCAGGGCTTAAAGTGTGCCTGGACGGTCATGGACGGCGTCCATGCACTTGTTTTAAAATCTTAACGCCGTCCTGCCACTTATTGGCCAGCACTGACTGGAAAGGTAAGGGACGTCCAGGCACTTCTTTTGGAAAGGTAAGGGGCGTTCAGGCACTTATTTTTTCACACTTTTAGCACTGCTAACAAGTATACCGATTACGGATTGGGAGGGGGGGACAAATGCATGGGCCGTACCCCTATACCCCATAAGTCTCCGCCCATGTGTGTTATCATAGCCTTCCGGTGGCTTTCAATTTCATTATATTTTGTTCAGATCGAACAGTAAACCATAACAGTTAACGAATTTTAGCCAGCAAATAGTATTATGTTTAACAAAAACAAATAGTAGCCAACCGTAAAATAAACGTTTTATAAACAACTTCAGCTAATTAGCTTTTGTAAACGGGGGATGGGGTAGATCTTATTTGTAAGTACACCGTACGCGTGGATCCACATAATGTAAGAGTTGCAATGGGGAGTGGGACTGTGGGAGTCAAAATATGATCTTCTGGGTGTACGTAATATGTAGATGAGCCCCAATGAGTAAGTTTCTTAACAGTATCAAGTAGGCCTATACAAAGAATTTACGATGGAACATAGGAAGTGTCAGTAGTGCAATTGTCTTAGGCCAGTAGCCCTAGCGTAACTTTTAGACCAGGAAGTCTTACTTAGCAACGTAAGACCAGCTTAACTGCTTTAGACAAGTACCATAGCTACTTTATAGTTTACACTAGTAGCCAGTGGCGGCGCCAGAATGTCAGAGGTTTTTTTGGGGGGGGCTGAATTTCGCCAAAATTTCTGACCTTTTTTTAGTCATTTGGTCGAAAATTCATGCATATTTCAGTTTTTGGGGCCAATCATGGAAATATTTCATTTTTACATCAATTACATGTAAAAAACTCGGATGGCCTTTTTTAGGGGGCTAAGCTCCCTAGCCCTCTGGCGCCGCTATTGAAAGTAGCTTAAATATTTTAGAATAGTAGCTTAGATATTTTAGTATAGTAGGCTAGCCTTTCAAGACCTCTAGAGTGCAGGCTAAGCTGGCTTTGTTACTTGCACTCAATGCGCTGTATAAGTCTTTTGCAAATACGTTGTTTACAAGCATATTTCGATCAAACAAAGACAAGACAAGATTGTTTATCACACGTTGAAGAAGTCGCAAGTATATTATGATACCCACCTCTAAGAAAAAGTTCACGTAAAAACAGTTCGTCATTGATGCATGAATAATATGAAATAGCTGTTAAAAATCAATCGGAAAGAGCAAAATCAGATTTGCTCTTAACAACATAAACAGGAAATGAAAATAATTCCAAGCCAGAACTTTCAACAACAAAAATGGGCAGAAATCAGTGCTAACACTCAAGCCGAAATACACATAGCAAAAGCAGCTTATTAAAGGAAATCGAGAAGCATAAAAATCTGATAAGAATCCCATTTACAAACGAATCGACGACAAATCATAAAAAGTATGAATCTATGAAACGAAGACGCCTACGATCATGGAAAAAAACCAAACACAAATACAAATGAAGTCGGATCAAATCAATTTATTACTTATTAAGAAAATTTATATAGTGCCTCGCTGGGAAAATAATCTGAGGCACGGCTCTCTGCAATATCTCTTAGGTGCGTTGCGTTCATCGTGTGCACACCCCAGTGCGCTTCACCCCCTCTCTACCCCATCACTGCATCCTCTTAGGTCCTCTGATCGGCTTGACATCTTCGTTTCCCTGCGTCAGGAACGCCATGGATCAATCCAGATGCTTTGCTTGCGTAGATCCCTCCTTGGAATGGACTTCCACCATCAGTTCGCTCTTTATCTCCTCTGGTAGTCCCTCCTTGTCTTTCTCTCGTCTAAAAACTTGCCTTTTCTCTCGGGGTTGCACACACTGGGAGCGCTTCTGAAAGGTTCTTGCTACGAGAAGCGCTTTATAAATGGTCAGATACAATACGATACAATACAATATTGTGTTCTGACATTGGAAAGCCCAACACATTTAAAATGTGCTGATGACTTAGTAAATTCTCAGAGGACAAAAGCCACACAACTGAAAAAAATCAATTCTAATACCATACGTGTGGGCGCCCATGCCATTACTTGGCTCTCAGCCAACACGAAACTCCTGCAGTAGCTTACTCAAGAAGCACTGAAGCTGATCAACTCTGAAACATATGATATCTGTGTAATTCCGCAATAAGTGAGCGTTAAATAAATATCTTGACACTAAAACTTCGACAAACTTAAGTACACATACACACACACAAACACATAGATACACATGCACCGCACGCACTCACAAACACATAGATACTCATACACACCAAACATAATTAAATAATTATTATGGCCTTAATAATAATAACATACGATTTCTACGGCCTTACAAGGACCAATCATTTTTCGTTTACAGTTAGTCTCATCGGAGTTACGTTACAAAGGTGTACATATAAAACTGCGGTGTTAGTGTACAGTCAGTCGTACGACACCAGACATAGAGTGCTGCCCACAGCGGTAGAAAATCTAGTGAATTCAACTATATGTACAAAATAGACGACGAACAAAATAGACATTACAGACTTTTAATTTAATAATAATTGTCAAATGCGCTTTGCTGCACAATATCCTTGCCAGACTTAAGTCAGTGCCACAACTGGGAAACATCGAATATAACGGTCTAACGTACGGCTCTATATAAATGTCCATATATACACATACATAATCTTGAATGAGCTATTCACTGGAATAAAAGCACTGATTTACACATGAGTTTTACACAAAGGTTCATTGACGACTTTGGTCTGGTAAATGACGACTACATAAACTTAAATAACAGTTCTAATCTGCATATTTATTAACGCTGATCTGCCAGAATGAAATTTAAGGTTGCTATCTGTGTGTAGAATTTCTCTCTCAACAACGCAATGTCATGTAGTGTCTCTAAACTCAACACATTAAAGGCAAATTTCAGTTAATACTACAACCAAAATATTTTGACTTTTAAATGCTATTCAACCGTTTTCTTCATCGCTGGCAATCAGATGTTTTCTACTTAATACCAGTTTATGAAGAATAGATTATCTCCCAAATAACTGATGCTTTTTTCACTGCTCTCTTCTGCTTGGTTTCGGACGACGGGAGAACCTCTGAATAGAGATCTTGAAGGGGACGCCATATATATATATATATTTCTGATCGATCAATTAAGGGTTGGGATTTTGTGGAGCACCTATTAAGAACACCTCTCGATGGTGGTCATCCAGGAAGACTTCCATCTGCGGAAATTCATTAATTTCATGATGCGAACATCATCGTCGTCGTCAGAAGAGCTGTCCCTTATGCTAACCCTGAGACAGCCGTGGGTCTGATGAGCAGCGACTTCATTTTCTTAGCCTTGGCTTATGAGGGTGTGTGACCAGTCCTCTCCCTCACTGTCTCATCTTCCCACCAACAGTGTACAGTCAGTGTACTCATCATGGCGGAGACGACTAGGGTGCGTGTGGAGCACAGAACCAAAAATTTCTGCCTTAGGGGGATTTGAATCCCCAACCTTGTTGACGCACAGTCCAGCATGCTACACCATCAGCAAGTTTAGACCATAATGTATTCTAATCGTATGTTTACGTAACACGTTGTTTCCAGCAATTCTAATGACACCAATGACCTTTGTAGTCGTATCGTACCGTTAAACGTTTGGATCTGATCCGCAAAGCAACAAGGATTGACGCTCCATGATCGCGTAACATCGGAATAATCAACCGTACAGTGGTTCGAAACCAGTAATCTAACAAATGTGGCCTGCTACCATACAATTTACTCTGCTTTGTAAAAGACCAACAGCTGTTGCTGGCAACAGTAACTACCGATCAGAGGACGACATCGAAGGTACGTACAACTCTACCGAATCTTAATTGGGAATAGCGGTGGCACATTTCCGTCGGCACTCGGCACGGAACATTTCCGTCGGCACTCGGCACGGACTCTGCACCAACCACGTTAAACAGTTCATCAGTAACCACGCTAATTATAAAACCCGAAATCACATGGCAACAATTGCAAATAATACAAAATGTAAACAGACAGCTGCCCCATTACCCTCACGCGGACAGCAAACAACTGCTCCCTCAGAGTGCAACAACGCCGTTAACAGCGCTAACCTTAGTCAGTCTCACAGCGATGGCAATATTCGCAACCTGAAATCATAGGAAATTTTCCCGGAAACAACAATAATTACTGAACGGTCCTGCCAACGTCACCAGTGCAAAGTTACAGCAACTAGAAGCAAAAACAGCTACAGAATCAGACACTCAACAGCCACAGGTACCTCATACACGACTCTAGCGGCTAAGGTGCGTACGCCAAGGGATAAACAGTTCACGAAAGAAAGCCACAGCAATTCGCCTGCATACCTAAACTTCACCATAACATGACAGACTGTACAGTACAACTTCAGTCACCATACCATTGCGGCAAAAATACACAGAGCTACTGCATCTGTGCGCACGATGCAAAGGGTTCATTCGGTTCACTGATGCGAGCGTATCACGGGTCGTGAGCGGGCGCAGCAGATGATGGGCTGCTGATGATGTTGTTGTTTAGTACTACATCCTCTGATTTGCAATCGTTAGTAATGACGGAGTCAAGACAAGAGGAAGTGTCACAGAGTTGCTGCATGTTACATCCTGTTGTTGCATCATCATCATCGTCATCATCATCATCATCATCGTCCAAAGTCCTTTCAGCAGTGACAGATGGAGACAATGTGACGTGGAGACATTCTTCAGGAGGCACATCCTCTGCTAGAGGCACCTCCTCTGCCAGAGGCACATCCTCTGCTAGAGGCACCTCCTCTGCCAGAGGCACATCCTCTGCTAGAGGCACCTCCTCTGCCAGAGGCACATCCTCTGCTAGAGGCACCTCCTCTGCCAGAGGCACATCCTCTGCTAGAGGCACATCCTCTGCCAGAGGCCCGTTGTTGCTGACATCTTCGTCTTCTAATGATCCGCTACAAGAAAAAATAGTTGATGTATATATGTTTCTCCATAAATTCTATAGCGCCCCTTCAAGGTTAATACTCAGAGGCACTCCCGACTACAGCGCAGACACTGCATCAAAGCTTCACGCCAAAGTACCCGAGCAATCGCGAGTGAAAGACTTGCTCAAGGTCCTTAGGCAGAGGCTTTTGAGGGTGAATTCGAACCTGCAACCATCCGGCTCCAAGGCACCAACGCCACCACTACATCACCGCACACCAGAAATATATATATTTATATTAATATATATTATGTTGATAAATATAAAAATATATATTAACATAAACCTCTAAAAGGCAAGAAAAAAAAGAGTCTACATCATTTTGGTCAGAACCCTCCGGCTCCAAGTCACTGACGCCACATATGACAGCGGTTCCTTGAACAGGGAATTTTAAGCTTTTCCGATCTCCAAGAACAAAAAATATCTACATCGGGTCTAGACCTGCAGACCAATCAAAACATAAACCTAGTAAAAAACGAATACAGAAACCAAGTTCATTCATTCATAAAATTTATATAGCGCCCCTTCAAGAATTGTCATTACCTCGTAACATTCTGAAGGTCAACAGAATCCAGATCTTGTGTCACATATTCCAAGTATATCTGGTTCAAGATGGCCTGACTTAGATGAACGGTCTTAGATGAACACTTGAACAGGGAATCTGAAAGAAAACAAAACACCTTGAAACATCTTCTGTAATTCAACTCCCCTAATCATAGATAAGAAATTATTTCTCTAAGAATCCTTGCAGCTACATCGTAAAAACCATAACATAAATGAATTTGCATTGCAGGCAGGGTTTTTAAAGGAATTTTTAGAACTGCACATTACACAACCCTTTTTCCATTTCCATCCCACATGTTTAAATTACTTCTGATCGGAGGACAAAATGACCCTTTTATGCATTTTTAACTGCACAGAAGTGCTTCTACAACTGCACAAATCCATTTAGAACAGCACATTTTGTGTAGAATTGTACACTAAACAAGCCCCTTTTAAGAAAATGCATTTGTTTAAGCCTAGTATCAGAGAGAATTTTTAAGACACGAATCCTAACCAAAAAGGTCCACTCTGATGGCCATTAGAATGTCTGCAATGAGTCCTGCGCTACTAATCTAATCTAATCTCCTAAATGCCCCGTAATCATCATGTCAACGACATCCGTAACTGGTTTTGTTTGTATGTGCACTTGTCATAGCGCCTCTTCAAGCACTCTCCTCAGAGGCGCTCCCGACTGCAGAGCGGACACTGCATCGGAGTTTCATGCCGAAGCGCTGAGCAATTGCGAGTGAAGGACTTGCCCAAGGTCCCTACACGGCGACTTGAGGTGGATTCGAACCTGCAGCCCTTTGGCTGCAAGGCAACAACGCAACCACTACACCACAAAATAAAAACTAACTCGCTAAATATTACAAGGTTTGAGGTTAGAGTCAGTCAAAACTCATAATCCACTGGAAAAGCTACATCCCTATGGAACAGCCAGGTGGAAACTACGGAACATACATCACATATAGTCAGTTCAAAAACAGCCTTGTTTAACTCCGCCACTGCCTGCACTTTGGCAGTGCCAGTCCCGAGCCTGTATAAAGGAGGAGGGCAATGCTAATGATCTTTGTAATTACACGGTGTTCTTAAACTGAAACAACCAACCAACCTGGTTTATTGGCACTACCTCACGCAGTGCTGGATCTTAAAGGAATTCAAAAATTTTAGGACAATAAATGCTGTTATTTTCTTCTTAAAAATTTAACTTCCTTCATTTTATTAAGCAGTCAAGTAGCCAGACTAATTGAGAGTTCATCGGTTTGATTTAAATGACAAGAACCCAAATCACAGCATATAATAATAATTTAATACGACAATTTACATGGCGTCGTAACACGGCCATACCACTACAAGGGTTCATTTATTTAGACAAATTTACACTCAGGCGACCAATAATTATAATACCTGTGGACTGGCTTGGACTGAACATATTCATCAGTCGACCGATGAAATCCGATCCCAACATCACATCCATGCCTTTCAATTCACTCCCGCAAACGTCCTCAGCAACTGCTTCGTCATTACCACCAGGTACATCTATATCGACCAAACCTTCCGCAGACAATCCACCTCGACTGGCTACGCCATCCCCACTGACAATTGCTGGAAGTTCTCCAGCCGATCCACAGACGTTATTCTCCGAACAATCACCCACGAAAGGACTACCGTGCTCCTCATCCGCTTTCGAGCTCGGACAATGCGATGTGACTTGCAGATCTTCGAGCGACGCTTGAATCTTCTTCCAGACTGTCGTTCTCTTCAGGTTTTCCGTGTTCACGACATCGCGGTCGACTTCCGGTTGAGGCTGTGAAGTTTCGGTCGTTTGAGCGGCGTAACTTTCCTTCGAATGCATTTCCAGAGATGAGCGTTGCTGAACAACTTCAACTGTGAAACAAGTCTCAGATGCAAGTCTGGCTGGTTCGCTTGCACTTCTTGCTGGCTCACTTACACTTCTGGCTGGCTCACTTGCACTTCTGACTGGCTCACTTGCACTTCTGGCTGGTTCACTTGCACCTCTGGCTGGTTCACTTGCACTTCTGACTGGCTCACTTACACTTCTAACTGGCTCGCTTACCGATGGGTCCAAACTGCTCTCAGGTAGCAAGTTGTTCGCCTGGGACACAGCACCAGAATTCTCTGCGACACATTCAGAGGAGACAGCCAATCCGTTCTCACTGATCCAGGACGTATCATCCGGTACCGCACATGGCGCTGTTTCCGCAGGCT
Source organism: Lumbricus terrestris (assembly GCA_949752735.1). Lineage (NCBI taxonomy): Eukaryota > Metazoa > Annelida > Clitellata > Crassiclitellata > Lumbricidae > Lumbricus > Lumbricus terrestris. The sequence goes on along the minus strand of OX457046.1, from coordinate 34,519,351 downwards.
GCACCACTCCAATCTCTTCCCCAGCGCACGACAAACCCACTAACGACACGTTATCTTCTGCAGCATCTTGATGATCCTTCACACCACCCTTGTGGTGGCTTCCAACAGCTCCTTCCTTTCCCTTCTTGGACACTTCCAGCTCGTAGTTATCCGTGCTCCAGTCATCCGCTCCGCTCTCTACGTCTCCGAAGTTATCCGGACTCTCCAATCCCTCCTCCGAAAGATCAGACGGATGATGCGCTTTCATGGGATGGAGCTGAGCGACGTTCGGATCGTTCCTAGACCGAGCCAGACTCCGGTTCGGCTTCGACTGCTTCGGTTTCAACGTCACGTGTCGAGCCTCCTTCTTTCCGTCGCTCGTGAACGTTCGTGGAGCGGCGTACTTGTCGGAGACGAAATTCCGATTCTCCCTCCGACCTGGGTAGCCCAGCTGACCGTCGGCAGACGCTCGACTGCGCACGGTGAACGGAAACCTGGAAAACACAGCTCTGCGTTATTTTCATTTGCTGAACAGATATTTGTATTCTTATGCGATTTTATTTCTGGCAACAGAAAACTGAGTAAGTACTCATTAATCAGTCTCATAATTTGATAGGTTAAGGTTACCAGAAAATATAGGGCTCTTCATTTCAAGTTAAGACAACCATCTATGGGCAGAGGGCACAGCCAGCTCTTACAGTGTAGCCAGGAATTTATGACGTAGGGGGTTTGGGGGGTTTTATGGCCTGGCCGGATGCCCTTTCTGACACCAACCCAACAGTATTACAGTAAATATAAAGGGAATAAAGTAACAAAGGCAATAAATTAAGAAAAACAATTGTTACAACAAGCAATTGTTTTGTTTCTCTTATTTAATTGGATAAATAAACTTTAAAAAAGTTTTTTCCTAGGCCAATGGGGGTTTTTAACCCCCGAAACCCCCTTGTCTACCCCACTGAGCTCTTAGAAAGTGGGGTGGTTATGTAAAAAATTCTGAGAAATTTTGCATTTTAAACAAGCTCTGCTCGCGCTACCCCCACTCAAATGAAAACTCAATGGATTTGAACAAATAGTGTGGACCGTATTTTTAGAGTGAGGTGGTTCAAACCACCCCAACCACTACTCCTTGGCAATGTCCCTATGCCACTGTCTATGGTTTTCAGTTATTAAAGAGACAGGCATTGCAATGCAAGGGTCGAAAAGCATTAGCCTTGCCTGGGGATAAACAAGGGGCTCCATGTTCCCATTACATGTCAAACGAGTCAGCAATTACTGCACTCGATGCGCTGTCACAGATCAACTCGTACCTGCCATGCCTTCTCAAGTGTTTAGCAAACCTCCTAGAGCAGTTTATCATGGCATTGATGCACTGAAGCGTTAGGTTCTTTGCAGAAAATATTCTGTCAAACAACTGTCTTGAAACGTTTGTTTATATCAGTCAGATAGCCACGCTCTATATAAAATGTCTTAACACATACATAATATTACATATCTATGACCACAGTATTGCATGTAAGAAAACATGGCAATAATGTTCTATTTCCGAACCGCATCAATGCCCTGATATAAACCCAGTGCTTCTGACACGCTTTTGCCGAGAGGAGCGCTTTACATCACACAAAACAATACAACACGTGGTGTCACACTAAGGCCATTCCCAAGATGAATAGGACTTTGCCTTAAAATCTTAATTTTGATCTGAAGTCACAAACATCAGAGTAGAGTTTAGGAAACGCTCTGTGGGGCAAAAAACATCGTTGCAGGCCTGTAATGGCATTTGACACAACAGTTACAAGGCACTAAGACGTTCTCAGACACAAACATAAAACTTTCCTTAAAACTTTTCTTTTTCCAAGGGGATCTTCCCACTGGGAGCACCTCTGATTAGGTTGTACAGTGAGAGGCGCTTTATAAATCCAAAAATAGTATAGCATAGTATATATATGAAAGACAAAGCACTAACCTTTTCAGAGAGGCATCACCGTAGGCAGACCCTGTCATGCCGGGCTCAGGATGGAGATAGGAATCCACGTTCTCCTGCCCGGGACGAAGACCCACCCTCGTCAATGCAGAGAGGCCCTCACCACCTCTCGTTCGTTGCATCGCAAGTTTTCCCGATGACATATTCGACGACGACGTGTTGACCATGTTCCTCGGACTGAGGGATGAACCGGGTTGCTTCTTCCTCTGTCGGAAATTCAGGCTGTTCATGCCAGGCATACCCTGACCCTGCTCGCTTCCCGGGTACGATGGCGGGACCGTCGCCTGGTTGGGAAAAGCGGAGTAGGATGGCAGGGCGGAAGCGTTGTTGGAATAGTGCTTCGGCTTCTGGTATCCCCAGTCGGTCATCGCCGTCTTAAACTGCATGCCACCGCCACCACCACTGTCCGCATACTGAATCTGGTCTCTCGGGTAGTACGGTGGGGGCAGGGACTGCGGCGGCAGGGCGGGCGGCATGTAGCAGTACTGGTTGGTGGAGAACGGGACCTGAACGGGAAAACTGTAGGAGTTGGAGGGTGGCGGCGGATTCTGGGCCTGGTACTGGTAGAACGGGAGGCTTCCGGGCGACGGAAGATTCGACAGCGGCATCCCGCTGGAGACGAAGACCGGCGGCATCGGCGACAGCATCTTCTCGCCCATCGAACTTCCCGGGGTGCTCAGCACGGGCGGCAACGACACCATCGAGTTGGAGAAGTCCATCATGCCGGAAGACAGCGGTTCGGCCCCGGCGGAACCGGCGTTTGTGAACTGGCAGCCGTGTCCGAGAGCCACCATCTGCTCCGTCGTCAAACCGCCGCCGTGTCTCGAACCATGATCGTTTAAACCGCCCGACATATTCCCAGGAGACATATGGGTCATCAGCGATGCCTGGTACTGGTGGTGGTGCTCGGCGGGGCTGAGCATCTCCTGCGGCTGGTACGTCGTCACGATCATCCCCTTCGGAACGAACTCTGGCACGTTCACCATGAACTGGCTCCCAGTCGTCGAATCCTGCACTGCGTACGAGCTCGCGTATCGCTGCGACGCGTGGTCACCCGCGCCCGAATAACCCCCAAGATTCTGCCCGGACGACACCGACTCACTCTCCTGATACTGTTCTTGAAAGGTTTCTTGCGTCGCAGCTGCCTGGCCGCCCGCCATGTTCGTGTAGCCCTGGGCGGCCAGCAGTAGGTTCTGAACGGTGGAAGGCACCTCGTGGTGGGTCAGGTCTGAGCTGCTCTGCAGCGGTGGCTGTCGCAGCGACTCCCTCTCCAGATCCTCGCAGATGATCGCGCCCGGAGGGTGGATCGACGTCGCAGAGCTTGAGTTGGACAGGACGCTCTTCTCGTCGACGTACTGGTCGAGATCGGTGAGGAGCGTGCGGATGGACCGCTTGAACTCCTTCACCTGATGCTCCTTCGACTTCGCTTTCTCCTTGTCGCGTTCGGGCGGCCGTGGCGACAGGGACATCCGCTTGTCGTCCCTCGCCAGCGCCAACGCCACGCTCTCCTCGTCCTCCTCCTCAATCCGCCCGGTCGTCGAATTAACGGCGCGCATCGTGTTCAGTTCCAGGTACTTCTCCGCCTTCTTCAGCTTACGGCTGAAACGCGGCGGCAGCTCCGTCATGTGCTTCAGCGCCACTTTCAGCTGCCCCGGATAGTACTTGCGGCCCATCTTCCCTTTGTCTCCTCTGACCTTGAGCGTACCATCTCCACCCACGCCGGCATTCGCTCCAGCGCCGCTCTGCTCTGCGTCCGCGCTCTTCCACGTCTCCGACTGTTCCGCGTCCTCCTCGGACGACGCGCTTTCGCTGTCGATGACTCCATCCATGAGTACCTCCTCTATGAGGCTTTCCAGCGCCTCCCGCTCCTCCGGGTTCAGCGACAGCGTCTTCTTCCGTGAGCCGCGTCTCAGCTGCGGATAGCTGGGACGCTTGGAGCCGGTTGGGTCGTGCTCCTTGTCGAAATTCACCTTTGCTTTCCCGTTGCTGAATGCAGCCGTCGCCTGCGCAACTGTACTCTTCGGCAGCATTTTCGCCACTTTTTCATCCGCAGGACGCTGATTCGCATTGCCTGACTGCATAACGGACTTTGGTTCAACCACACCATGGTCCATTGATTTCATCATCTGGCCCTGTTCTAGTGATTTCATCATCTGGCCCTGTTCCATTGATTTCATCATCTGGCCCTGTTCCATCGATTTCATCATCTGGCCCTGTTCCAATGATTTCATCATCTGGCCCTGTTCCATTGACTTCATCATCTGTTCCTGTTCCACTGATTTCATCATCTTGTGTGGCGTACCTCCACTATTAGCGTTAGCATCAGTTCTCTGCGAGCTGTTATTGGACATACTCAACTCAACCTCATCAGCCCATGACAGTTGTTCTCGAGCCGAGGCAGCGCCATCCGCGCATGGAAAACTATTCGGGGGAGGACTCTGGAAGTTACCGTGCTTAGCTGATGCAAAGTAGCGGTCGGTAGGGTCAGCGGGATTTGTAGTTCTGGCCCTGTCCTTTGCCAAATAACCACCCCGATCTCTCTCTTTCACTGAAACATAACAACACACAAACCATTTACATTCTTCTCACAGCCGCCTCTGAACAGTTCACCTTACTAGAGACATTTAATAAATTTTCAAATACAATACAATACAATACATTATTAAGAGAAATGTAGATCTAGTATTCCCGTATTGACCTCTTCTGTCTTTTCATGTCCCTGCCCTGCTGTTCTGCAAGTGTGCCTCTTCTGTTCTGTCCCTGTCCAGTCCTCTTCTGCATGTCCGTATTCTCTTCTCTTGTCCTATCCCTAGTCCAACTTTGTCCTCATCTCTCTTGTCTTGTCCTTGTTTTCATGTCCTGTGCCTGTCCCTGTTTTGTCCTGCGACTGCCCTCTTCTGTGTGTGCATCCCTGTCCTCATGTCCTGTCCCTGTTTTGTCCTCTTCTCTATTTTCGTCGTACCAATGACTCGTAGAGTCGTGAAACCAAAAGCACAAAGTTAAATTGCAAAGTGTATAAGTGCAGTTTAATAATGAAATGTTAGAGGATTATCACATTGAGAGGAGAATCAAAATTGTGATATATATATATCAGAACATGTCATCTCTGTGATGTTCTGTAAATACATATCATGATTAGTTTGTCAATGTACATTCTTCTAAAGATGTTCCCACAGTGCATTTGCAAGATGGTCATTAAAGAATACTTACTTACTTAAGAGTTAAGACCTTATTATCATGTTATAAGAAGGTGCTGGTATACTCCATTTATAGCAGTGGTTCCCAACCCGTGGCTCGAGGGCCAAAAGTGGCTAGCCACACCTAAAAAAGCCCTCATCTCTCAAAGAATTAACAAAAATATATAGAAAATGTGACAATTTGGACAGGATAGAACACATAATTATTTTCTATTACAAATTATTTTATTTTGACGTCTATTAAATAACATCAAGCATTCTATTTTAGTTCAAATATAACAATTTTATATGCCTTTGGTTAATTAAATTTTAGCCTTGTGGCCCCAAATGTCCTTCAACTAAGATAAAGTGGCCCTCGTGTCCTCCAACTTAGAAAAAGTGGCCCTAAAGTCAAAAAAGTTGGGAACCACTGAGCTCACGTCCACAATTTTAAGTCAATGCAACGCCATTAATTTGATGCAGCATTACATGGTAAGCTAGGGTCAGCTTGGGGCTACATGTTTTGTAATGATGACACCTAACCTTTAATGTTAGGCGTAGTGAGAGTTGGTTACGGTCAGGGTTATATGTTTGCCATGTTGTAGAATGTACACTTGAATGATCAGTTTATCTTTGTATGTGTTTTTAATTTCAAATATATTAATTTTTATAATCAGTCAGAATGGTTAGCAAAAAAAATGGTTCAAGATATACCCCATGTCGCATTTAAATGGGTCTTTGAGGGCACAACACAGCATTTTTCCTCCAGCCAATGGCAGCATTCCTGAATCGAAGTGACTAGCGGACCGCCAGGCGGCCGTCCAATTTCAATTACTAACGGACCGCCAGTCACGTGTAACCTGTCACATGAGTGACGATCGAGTCTTGATTCTTGAATATGGTTACAATGGCGGCAGTTACCGATAGTTTGTTTTATGTCGGACAAAAGTTTTCTTGTTTTACTGACTTAGAAAATTGCAAAAAAGAGTATGAAATGAGTAACTTTTGTAATCTAACAATGCGGGATGCAAAAACGTTGCAATCCATGATGAAGTATGCACCAAAGAAGGCAGCACGTGCAAATATTCATCAATCCAGCTTTTATTTTGCACAATACATTTGTTTAATCAATCCAGCTTCTATTTACAAGACAATTATTGTCATCAATTCAGCTTCTATTCACACGAACATTTTCTTCACAAATCCAACTTCAAATTACATAGCAATTATTTTAATGAATGAACGTTAAATTAATATCAATAGCCGGATGAAATAATTTGGGACCGCTGTTGACAGGATTACCTAGAATTTTATTAGTATATAGTATTTTGGTTAGTCCCACCTCTATTTACCAACAAAGAAATTTTCATCAATCCAGCTTCTACTTTGCTAGTATTCGTTATTGGACGGCCGCCACTGGCGGTCCGCTAGTATTCAGCATTAGACGACCGCCTGGCGGCTTGCTAGTATTCCGTATTGGACGGCCGCCACTGGCGGTCCGCTAGTATTTGAAATTCGAGGGCCGCCTGGCGGTCCGCTAGTCACAGCCTTCCTGAATATACTCTGTACCTGAAACGTACAGTCCCTTATGCCATAAGTTTGACAAAGTTCGCTAAATCAATTTACCAATTTTTATCAGAAATAATTTTCTAATAATCATAATAATCATAGTTGTCCAAAAAATATGAAACATGATGTAAATTTAACGAATTAATAACCTGACGAGATTCTGATACCATATACCATGAGGCGTAGTAGCGTCAAGGGCACTTCCAGACTCCAGTGCATATACCATCCACAGGAAATTAATTCATAACATGTAATGGAATATATAATAGTGCGTCGGACAGAATTGTTTACCAACCTTTAGATCGCATGTAGTTGTGACCGCTGACAGAAGAGGAGTGAAACGCACTAGCGCCACTGTGGGGATCGCGAGATGGTGAACTTTGCAGCCCATGACCAGAAGGCGACTGGTAACGACTGTCATCTTTTCTTGAACGCGACATACTGACCCATGTAAACCAGTCCGTATTATTGCAGCATGAATCAGCGTTAAATTGCAGCCATCATTTCATTTCACACAGATTTCCCATCAATCCCACCCAGTCACACAGATTAACAAGCTGCTCTTGTTCTTCGTCTTCACGTCCACAAATAAGCAACAACCACATCGCACCCGGTGCTTTGAGCTTGGCTAGCTAATGTAATGTAAAATGTAAATCGAGAATTTCTCAGCGCCCACAAAAGCCACGTCAGGGAGACCAGCTTATTCACCGGCGCTATATCAAATCAAGTCCGCAATAGCTAGAGCTAAGGCCTGATGCTTATTCATAGCAACCAGAGGCGGATCCGGGAGGGCCAATCCGGCCATGGCCCCCCATTTCAAAAGTGCATGGGGCGCAGAGCTGTTTTAAAGGAATTTTTAGATCTGCACAACTCCTTCTTTCCTTTCCCATCTTCTATGGTAAATTACTTCCAATCGGAGGACAATAACCTTTTTGCTAGTTTTAACTGTACAGAAGTGCTTCTACAACTGCACAAATCCATTTAGAACTGCACATTTAGCCTAGTGTACAACTGCACGTTAAAAAAGCCCTGATGGGCGCACCCCCCCCCCCCCCCATTTGGTTTCAACAAGTTTCATTGGCAGGGAAAATTGGTATATTTTTCAGAAATTTTTACCAGACGACTAAAGAAAGGTCATCAGATTTTTTTCGACGACCAAGAAGAAAAATTTCCCCCTGCCCCAAGACTGAAAATGTTGGCCCCCCCCCCTTCGAAAATTTATGTATCCGTCCTTGATAGCACCTATTATCCGCAATAAATGATGCGTTGATTGACATTTCTAAAATTTTCTACAGGCTTTTATTCGACCTGGCGATGCACCTGTTGTAGCCGACCTGCGCGTCGTGCGAAGCGGGCCGTATTTCGCATAACCTGTATCTGTAATCATTCTGCGGTTTGTCAGATTGAATGTCATTATTAAACGAATATATCTAGTAATCAGCGGCGCCCGCAGGCGTACGCACTTACGCAAGTGCGTACAGCAGCGGCGCCCGTAGACGTACGCACATATATAGGTAAGTGCGTACAGCGCGATGACCCAAAAGGTATGTTTTTGGGGAATTCTAGGTTGACCACTAAAAAAAAAGGTCATCAGTTTTTTCGGCGGATAAAAAAAGGTCATCAGTTTTTTCGGCGGATAAAAAAAAGGTCATCTATCTTTCGCTTCCAGCCTAAATTCTGTGGACAATCGTTACTTCAGCCTATTTACTTCTTTAAAATACTTTTTGTTTTTGTTTCATGTAATAAGTTGCGGTGTGTCAACTTAGTTTTTCTTGAATAAACGAAGTATATATATGGTTGACATTAACTTTACTGCATCGGGTGCGATTGTCTTTGTTTCTTACACATCGCGCACTGATGTGCAAGTAAGACAATTAAACCGCATCTGCTATGCTAGTCAAATTAAGTCACTCAAGTCATGATCATGCTCAAGTGCAGGTTGGTCTTTGGACTTCCTTACACCGTCCACACTCAAACTGAAATCGAGGTGATCAAAGTAATTATCAATCGTTTGAGGCAAGCCATTCGTCATGCGGAAAGAACCATGTGGATGCATAACTAAGTGCCATATACGATATATGTCACATGAACCAATACGAAATTTCAGATTAGTTTAACCCGTATACGCTGGCCCCTTGCATGGACACGCTTCCGTAGCGACCTGCACTCGTTTAGAGGAAATCTGGCATTTTTTAAAGTTTTCAACCGTTTTCTGACTAAGGAATGTTACTTCAACTTACTTGTGTTCGGGTAATTAATGCGTCCTAGCCCGATTCTATGATCATAGGTGCAATCCCGTCCTAAAAGTGAGGGGAACCATAATGAATCACGTCCTAAAAGTTGGGGGACCATAATAATAAAGTTAGGGGACCACTCAAAAGTTGGGGGACGCGTCCCGTGGGTCCCATAGCCTAGGGTGGTTGCACCTATGTCTTTGATGCCCACAGAGTCATTTTCGAGCTCAAGAACGATATTTTGCATAAGTCCTTCACTCGCAATTGTTCGTGCGCTTCGGGGTGAACTCCGGGCTGTAGTCTGGCGCGCCTCTAAGTAATAAGCCCGAAGGGGGCGCTATAAGCAATGGAAGAAATAAATAAATAAATAAATGAAGCGTGTTAAGAGTTCTTGCTGCATCGAATTTTTAGTATATTCTTTACATTGACTTAAATTATATGTTTTTATACGGTAATTCCATTAATCCGTTAAAAGTTTGCAAAGTTCACCGTCTGCGCATGCGCATTACAATTTTTCCGGTCCGTTCGATTGAGGTGGCGGCAAAGCTCAATTTATGTTCTTAAATTTGAATAGTTTTTCAAAACATTTGGCGCGATAAATTATTCAATTCATACATTAAATTCAAGAACGATGTCGCAGAAAACAATTCCGCAGAGTATTTTTGGGGACCAGACTAACATAAAGAGGTAACTGTTTGTTCAAGTACGGCAGAATGTCGAACTGCAGCTCTACCATCTTAGTATAAACATTTATACTGTGCTACCAATTATAGGCTGCTTAAGTATTTAGTTCATAACATAAATGTGAGCCTTTTAAGACTTTATAGGAGTTATTGGAAACTTGATTGGAAATTTGTGCGAGTAATAGACTGCACAGGCAGTCTATTACTTTCATCCATAATTGTTAACCTCCCCTATTCACAGAAATATTAGACTATAGGTCAGAGCGCCCTATTCTACCCCAATCTACGGCAGCCATATTTGTTTACTCTCTGGATATTGGCGACCGAGCCGATGTACTCGTTTACCTAGTTGAGTTAGGGAGGTGCAAATTTAAAACTGACTTCATGCCTAGTGAGGTCATTGCAAGGTTCTATAGAGGTGCCATATACTAGAGTTGAAATATATAGATGCATATCTATTGGGTCCTTCCCATAAAGACCTGCACATCGGGGGACATACCTTGTCAGTTCATCTCTGTCCATTGCCTTTGGCTTTGTCCCATGATGTCTCCAGGCATACATGCGCTCCTATCAATCTATTGAAAATGGCCGGGTCAAGGCCATGTGGTCACTACAAGAGACATGTACACCTACTCTCTACAGTTACTCTTCCAAAGGAAGTAAGATGTTTATACCAGAGTTTGTGTGAATCTTGTTAAACCTCAAGTTTCATTGCAATGGCACTGCCTCTGATGTTTTTGCATGCCTTGTTCTTTGAACAATTGAGCCACTTTTGCTAAATAGAGTTGAACTTGCAATGTTCCAGATGCGTTCAGCCGCCCGGTGGCAATAGTACCATCATGTTTGGAGACGACAGCGTCAAGTCTGAATTGGTGAAAGGCAAGAACCATCAGGCGTCAGACATCTTCAATCTAGACGAGAATAAGGAGGCAACAAAGAAGCCTGCTCATTGCCAACCGGACACCACCCAGAACCGTTTGTTTGGAGTAGAAAACAGGACCGCAAAAACAGTTGGTATGTCTCTGTGCTAAATAATTGTACTGTATTTAATCATTTATAAAGCGCCTCTAGTAGTGTGAACCGTTCAGAGGCATTCCCATTGCGCAATGCCACATGAGAAGAAGCAGGTATTGAGAAGTGACATGGCAGAAGAGAGACTGCTAGACAGAAGTGTATCTAGAGCGAACAGTAGAAAGCGCATTACAAAGAGAAGGACCAATTGAGGCAAATGATCCGAGACTGAGCCATAGCAGTTCTAGAGCGAATAATCATGAGTTCAAGTCTGTTGGATGAACGAAGTGGACGGTGGGTGGAACCTGAGTGAGGATGAAGTATAACATCAGCTAGATATTTCATCCAGGCAATTGCATTGCACAATGCACATGCCTCGCTTATGTTGTATAGCTGTCTTATTCTTTACTCCAGTGGTTTGCATGCTGTGCTAGAAACCGAAGATTAATTTTTTAGAGTTTATGCTCTGGCCGAGGTTTCCAAGTCTTTGTTTTAGTCGAGTGCAGAGAATGGGGTCTGTCTTCAGGAGGACTTTTTCTTAGTCTCTATGCATTTTGCTCTTTGACTTTTTTGCAACAATTTCATTTCGCTTTACAAGTTATCAACATTTTCGAACTGTAAACCAGAAAATTTGATCAGGTAAATTGCTACACATCTTTAGCTGGTTAAATTGACAATTTTTTGTATGTTTGCAGGTTTCAATCCGATTACTGGTGCGTTACCTCAGAAGGTTGTGGCCAAGGAGGAGGAAGAGCTTGAGAAGAGAAAGGTTAGTCTAATTGTTTAAAACATGATTTGTTTCTGTTGTTTTCATTTTTATGCAATACAAATCCATCCAAAAGTTCAGAAGTGCACACTTGACAGAACATCAAAGTGCGCATTTGACAGAACATCAAAAGTGCACACTTGACAGAACATCAAACGTGCACACTTGACAGAACATCAAAAGTGCTAAGCAATTGTGAGTACTGAAGCTCTTGCTCATGGTCCCTACACAGCGGCTGCATCAGGTGATGGTTCGAACCCATGCTCTTCATCATGCATGCCGACTCTTTCCGAGCATACTAACAAAATTTGACCATTTTGTTGTATCATATTGTATACGAGAAGAATTTATAAAGTGCCTCTCATAGTACAGGCTCTCAGCACGATAGTCCTGAGTGTTAATTATTGGTAAGGAGATAAAGTCTTAAAGCATTTATTGAAATTTACTTTCATAAACCTCTGTTTTGTCAGATTAATCATCCAGTGTTATGCTTGCATGCTGCAATGGCACTAAACCCTTCCAGATGGTCATCGGGTGATTAGCCAAGCCCAACAATATTTTTATTGCTATTGTTGTGGAGAAGATTTTGGCAAGTCAACATTTGGTGGCAAGTCAGCAAAGATCTTGTGAAATAGCAGATCTGGAGCAAGTCCTGGCTGCAATATTTTACTGATTAAATTTCATTATTAAATTGCTATTGTAGGGCACGGTGGTGTAGTGGTGGTTCGGTGCCTTGTAGCTGGATGGTTTCAGATTCGAATCCACCTCAAGTCGCTGCGTAGGGACCCTGAGCAAGTCCTTCACTCGTAGTTGCTTGAGCGCTTCGGCATTAAAATGTGATGCAGTGTCAACATTGCAGTTGGGAGCACCTCTGAATAGAGAGCTTGAAGGGGCAGTAGCAAGTGCGAAAAATAAATATCATATTGCGTTTAACTACTCAGAGGCGCTCCCGACTACAGCACAGACGCTGCATCGGAGTTTCACGCCGAAGCGCTCAACCAATTGCAAGTGAGGGACTTGCTCAAGGTCCCTACGCTGCGGCTTGAGGTGGATTCGAACCTGGAACCCTTCGGCTCCAATGCACTGAATCCAACACTGCGCCTTGCGGTAGATGTGAACTTTGATTATGTTATGGTAAATTGTAGGATGCTGAACCAGTGAGCAACGTTACAACATCCTCCTCCACCACCAGAGCTGCTGCTGGTGTGAAGCCGATCAGGTCAAAACAGCCCCCTGGCGGCATGTCAACAAACCTCTGGTGAAATAGAGGATCTGCAGCAAGTCCTGGCTGCAACATTTGACTGATAATTAATGAGCCGCATTTTTAGTTTTTGTCTGCCTACAGCGTGTTGCTAAATAACGGGTAACTTAGCTCTAAGTCAACGTTGAGTTTTTTCACTGGATGCAGAATTTGACACTTGTTGCATTAATTAGTTATTTCATGGTTGACGTTGCACTTTATAGCAAAATCCAAACACAACATAATTCATCTGTTTGCACTCTCAACTGTTGTTGCCACAACTGAATTTGATTTTATTTCCCGCATCAGATGTCCATGCAAATTTATGTTAAGCTAGAATTGACATGTACAGATTTTTAGAAAACATGAATTATATGCTCTATTATTCAACTACAATCTCATGCTTGATATGATCTGAACGTTTCATCAACAGCCGCTGTAAATGCTCAGCAAAGCGTTGAATAAGTATTGCCTTTCTCTGTTCTTGCTTAACTGCGTTTCGGCTTCTCGAAGAAACCAACCTCCATAAATTCCAGAAGAGCATTCTGTGCTTTCTCTGGCATGACCCTGAAAAAAAAATAAAAAATACGATTGCAATGACAAACTGTAGCCAGAGGCAAACTCTGAAAAGGTTTTAAACCCTAAATTTTGCAGTTCCAACTCTTCCCTCGAAAACGGTTGCTGGAGACCATGGAGTCCATTCATGTCACAACTAACGGCTCTGATTGTACTAGAATAATAAGATTACCTTTAATCATTCAGAGAACAGGCATTTCACATAATCAGTCCTTCATAGTTTTGTTTACCACCGTACTTGTGGATTGTTTGCCTCGGCCATTACTAAAGCTTGAAATATCGTAATCAAATTTTGTATTTGTGCCTCAAAACGATGGACAAACGTATGGTAAAACTTTTCTACAAAATCTACAGTTGAAGGTCTGGTTGATCTGACATGGAACGATCCTTTTATTTACGAGATAATCTCACATTATTTTCTGTCTGTAGCTAGTGGCACTTGTATTTAAATTAGTTCATATATATGTATTAATATAGATGCATATATATATATGTAATTATATATATGTGTGTGTGAAACACTGCTGTAAATCTGTATGCTTACATCAGTAGGGTGAAGGCTTTGACTCTGGCGGGTACGTAAACGTAGCGTGTGTTGCGTAAGGCTCCGTAGACGACGTCATTGGCGACCTCTTCTGGTGTCAGCATTTTTTCGAACCTTTGTCAAAGGACAGCCACATGATTAATTATATATATATATATATCTATATATATATTCATGCGTAGACTTTCTTGTGCTTTCAATTGCACAGCCGTTCTGGTATTTCTCAGGCACATGAGTTGAGCGAAGGAAGAAAGGCAGTGAATAATAATGGAACGTTTGAATTTAAAGATGAAATTACTGAAAGACAAATTGTGTTACTTTTGCAAAATATGCATTTGTCATGTGACATTTTCTAGTTTGCGGATGGTTGTATAGTTGTAGCTAGCTGACTTCGCTTTCCTATGTGTGACTTGTTTATTCGTATAGAGCAAGTATTTGGTTTCTGTCTTTTGCTTTAAATACATGTATTGAGACTGTAAGTGCAAGCATATTATTATTATATGATTTTGGTGAGAAACCTGCTCACCTGTCCCTCATTTCAACCCGGTTGGCAAGGTCTGAGACGAGTTTTGTGTCGACAAACTTTGGATAGACTGTGGTAATGTCTATGCCAGTCTTCTTCATGCGATGTAGATCGGCAGATAGAGCCTTGCTGAAGCCGTCTGCGGCAAATTTGGAGGCACTGTTAGAAAATAAACACATTGATTATATACCTCATTTAAAAAATTTATTTTAATTCTTCAGCTACATCAGTTATACTATACAGGTATCATTGGTAAAATGATGATTGCAAGGTTTCTCAATGAAGTGTTGTAGATAAGTGTTCACTATATAAATTTATGATTGCAATTTTAGCTATGACTGTGTGTTAACGTTTGTCTAGTCTGTCTAGCTTTAAATTCGTGTTATATGTGTTGCATCTGTTAATGTTGCTTAGACATTATGGGCGGAGTTTGGTTTCCGTTCTTGGAGGGGCTAAAAAATAACTTGGGCTTTGTTGGGGCGGAGACTTGGTCCAGAACAAGCGGCGCCCACAATCCAATAATATTTTCTCGGCCAGAAAAGTTGAGGACCTTTTTTTAGTCATTCGATTGAAGTTTCGTGAAAAGAGCCATTTTCTCCCCAAAAAATTATGAGTGGACCTTCTTGGGGGCTAAGCTCATGAAAAGATATCATTTTCACAGTAAAAAAGCTGAATCTGGGCCTTTGGGGGGTGGCTTAGTCCCCCTACCCCCTGATAAACTCCGCCCATGTGCTCAGATGTGTTGTATGTAAACGGCAAACAAGCCTGAACATGATCAGTTTGCATTTATGGTAAGAGTTATGTTAATGTAACAGTAAGTGGTATCTTGGAGCCAGAGTACTTGAATAAATAGCATTAATTAATGGTGGTTGCAGATATGAGTATTCTTGTCTGTATAAAAAATTGTGTAGTTAGTATGTCTGGTGTTTTCTGTTTCTGCTTGAAGCTGTATTGTACATATTTTGGGCATTTTTTAAAAACAATTCTTAAGTTACATCACTGTACTATACCGGTAACGTTGGTAAAATGTTGATCGCAAGGTTTCTCAATGAAGTGTTCTATATAAGTGTTCACTAAATAAATTTATGATTCCAATTATAGCTATCGGACTTGTTGTTAAAATTTTATTCCTTTCTGTAGAACAACGTTTGTGGTATAGCAGTATAATATAGTATGTGCAAGTCTTGCCATAATCAGTCTTGCCATTCAGGGCAGAATTTTTCAACACAAGTTCAACGTGACCCACCAGTAGTCTGACAGAAGGGCGTAACCTCCTTTGGCTGCCATGGAAGCAATGATTATGATGTGGCCACTGTTCTTTGACAACATATGTGGAAGGAACTCCTTTACAGTCTGCAAAATTAAAAGTAAAAATCAGTTTGAACATAATGATAGACAAGAATCGGACCAACACCAGATAAGGCTGGATAACATTATTGTTTATTTCTATTTTCACGCGAGCTAAACAATATCTTGGGATTTACCTAATCCATGGAGAAATGCAGACGGCGTACATATAAAATTAATGTCATTACTTGTGCAAGGCAGTTTCCATTTCCCCCTTTTTGGATGCTGTATAATATGCAGTAATTGTTTTCAATATTCATTATTTTTACATATTTCAGCATTAGCTGTTCTTTCTACAGTACGTGTATTCTGTATTGCCCGTTCTCAATTTGCTCAGAATGAAGCAAGGTAAATGTTTGGGACTTGGGTTGGCGTTGACTTGACCATTGATGTGTGCATTCTAGCCAGTGAGGAGCTATAAAAGTTTTTTTTGGCTGGCAATGTAAAGCAGCTGTTTTTGTTTTTTTAGCTCTGCTATTTGTTTATTCCATAATCGCACTATTGCCAAAACGCAACATGTTACGTCTATGTATCTGCAAAAGTCTCTCATTCTGGGTCGAATAGCCATTGTTAAACCATATCTTGTCCTATCGCAATCTAATCTCTGTATTTGGTATCAGTATATTCTGTCCACGGTGACTTAATGGTCCCTTTTACCAACTCTGCAACAGTGCAGAGCCGTTCCTTCTCAGTGGTTGGTCCAACAACCTGGAATGGGCTTGACTATAGAGCACCTCCCAAACTGTTCTCAGTTTCACCAACTGTTGAAGACTGATTTTTCGCTTCACCTTGGCTGGGAGCTCCTCTGAGTAGAGATCTTGAAGTGGCGCTTTATAAATTTCGATTGATTGATTGAGTAATGAGTATCTATCAAAATCGTTAAAAAATACTAGAGTGGCTAGTAGCTGTCAACTTGACAGTGTCAAGTGCATTTGACATACGGACCCAGAACTGTGCAATCGCATTGATTTCCATCGTTTTACGGATGTCTTTCTCCTCCAGATTGATAATACTTTTGCACATCAGAACTCCAGCGTTGTTGACGAGTATTTCCACCTCGCCGAGATCCTTGCGCACTTGTGCTGCCACCGTGGACACGTCGCTCGTTTTCGTCACATCGCACTTGTATGCCACACTAACTCCATCGAAGTTCTTGATTAGGTTCGACGTCTGTAGGCTGGTCGTCTGCAAATGTGGCATGCATTGTATTGTATATGACCATTTAGAAAGCGTGCCTCACAGCTAAAGCATTTCAGAAGTGCTCCCAGTGCGTGCGACTCAGGAGGAAAAAGACAGGATTTGAAGCAAGAGAGAAACGGCTACCAGAGAGAAAGGCGGAGCGAACTGATGGTGGAAGCGCATTCCTTAGAGAGAGACCTATGCGTGCAGGCATAGCATCCGGATTGTGCCATTGCAGTCCTGACGCGGGTAACAGAGAGCACATGGTTAATTTCTTCTGTGGGTCGGACAGAAACTTAGAATGAGTATTTCAATTAATCCAAAGGCAACTATAATTAGCTTACTGGTACCTGTAGCACATCGTTAGACTGCTGTCTCAAAACTACTTTCTTTTCTCTGGGGCTTTTGCACTGGGAGCGCCTCTGATTGGTGTGCACTGTGGAAGGCGCAAATGTATAGATACAATACAATAGGCCTACTGGTGCTTAGCATACATACATTTTGATACGTAACACTGGTTGTCATGACAACTAATCAATGAACCCAATTATGGACTCGATCCATATTGCTGCCAGTAATTTCGTAGATGCTAGACGTCAATCAATCGAAATGACGGCGTCATTAAATAGAATGTTAACACGGATGCTGGATGGGACCCACATATGCTCTATATGTGTCCCACGTACAGACAAGGGCGGATACAGAATTTCCGGTTCTCTATAGGTAGAACTGTCACAGACCCTATCCATAAGCTTTGAATTTAAAAAATCCACTGAAATAATAAAAGCGTGGGTACTGAGTAGGCTATAATAATATTGTGATATTAAAGTCCTATTGAACAAGTATTTTATTCCATTGTTTTGTTTTAGAACAGTATAAAAATTTATAAAATCATAAATCAACTTTGTGTAGCCTATATAACTATCCAGCTGCTGGGTCCTATAATAGTCGCTGGGCGTTGCCAACACTGCCCCTCTAGACAGGCCTGCAAAAGTGCACAATGAATATTATGTGTCCTGTATGGGCTGCACATGGGCAATCCAGCAGGCATGGGACCCATATGGGATTAAAGTCTAAATGTAGGCTTGCTGGCAGCCTTAATAAAACTTTCAACTTTTTAGACTCACCTCATCGATATCCCAGACGGCTACCTTTGCTCCCTCTCTCGCCAGTCGAAGTGCAATCTCCCTTCCGATACCTCTACCTGCGCCCGTAACCACGGCAACCTTCCCCCGAATGCTCTTCGGCTGCTTTGGAATGAGGGTCTTGACCAGGGCCTCCACATGGGCGTACACGATGCGAAATATCAGCACCAATATATCGATTATGATGTGCATCTTAACCAAGTTCAACCAAGACTACAAAATTGTATTGCACACGTTAGACCGCTTCTACAGTGTAGGCCTACACTGTACAGCTATACTTTGGACACACAACCTTTAACCAGCAAACATTGAACCAAAGGCGTGCTCGTTCATGATTAATTAACCATACGCAATATAACCTACTGTGTGGTATGTCTCTCTATTTATACATGTATGTAGGCATAATCATGTGAATAGGCCTATATGAATTTCGTACTATGACGGTATGACCCGTGTCCCGTTGACCTGTTTTCGTTATCTTGCCTGGACGGTATAAGCGGATTAATTTTGTTGACAGATGGGGTTTCAAGTATCCAGTTTCAAGTAGGCCTATCCAGGCCAAGCGAGAAGCTATTAAGCAACGCTTGGGTCACGGTTTGTTGGGCAACGGCTGGAAAGGGGTTGTCCATAAAGGACGTCCGCGCAATGAGGGAGGTAATTCAAATGCGGACATGGGGTGAGGGGGTCGTGACAAGTGCGGACGCCCGCATATAAATTTGGTAAATAGACCTATTTCAGTACAATCTGCCGGTTCGCGCATGGGCGCCCCCACATAGGGGCAAGAGGGGCACTTGCCCCCCCTGGAAAATGGAAACCTATTTTCTCGCTACTACTTTTGGGGTTGATAACAAATTTCTTCGCATCAGAGAATTTAAAAAACATACATTTAACTAATTCTCTTCAATTTTTCCAAACAAATTTCTTTGCAAAAAGCAACAATTCATATTAGAAATTTTAAAAAGTGAAACTGAGAAATTTACATCAAGAAACCTCTATGAAAAATACCCCTGCATGTTCTTAACTGCCTGCTTTGCATTTTTTGACCTCTTGTTACAAATTTTTGTAACCCTGACCATCGTGTTTTGCCCCCTCCTGCAAAAATTTCTGCGGGCGCCCATGTGTTCACACACTAATCACCAACTTCAGTCAGATACAAACTACATTTAGGAATAATTTGCTTATTGAAAGGCTTAACTAAGTAAGTAAGTAAGTATATTCTTTAATGTAACCAGTTGCAAAACAGCACTCTGGTGAACAAGTATCCCACATAAAACTTCACATACGACATCAAAAAACTATCGACAAAACAAAGTAATTAGTATGTAATTAGTATTAACTGGTAGTTTCTTCTTCATGTTATGCCCCAGTGTAGTACCATAAACTGCCTTGTTTGTGTGTGTATGTATGTATATATATATATATTACGTGTACTATATATATATATATATATATATATATATATATATATATATATATATATATATATATATATATAGCCTTATTTCGTCTCGAGGGAGGCATTATCAGCTTCTCTAACATAATCCAGATGCTAGCATTCAAGGAGTTTGGCGTGCAGACGTCCGCAAATGGGGTGGGGGTTAGGCTAAATGCGGACAAGGGGAGGGAGGGGTTCAAAGTTGGTCATTTTCTACGGACGTCCTTTATGGACGACCCCCAAGCGAGAAGCTATTAAGCAACGTTTGGGTGTGGACTCCGAAATGGTTTGGGTCACGATGTTTGTTGGGCAACGGCTGATGAAACTGATGTAACATACGTCCTTTCTGTTGACCTCTTCAATTCGTGATCCTATCAAAGACAAGGAACTCTGCATAAAGTGGATACGAGCAAATCCCAGAAAGGACTTTCAACCAACAAGTTGTGATCAGGCCTCTGCTCCTTACATTTCAGAGACAGTGATTTTGTAGAAATACAGTCAAGAATCAATATAAGATAAGAAACAAACAGACAGGAGAAAGACTACTCTACCGAAGAAATTTGAAGAAGGATGCTGCTTCATCAGTTTTTCAAAATGCTCCTGCATACTTGTCAACTACTCCTTGCGAACCATGTCCAACAGCTAAAGCAACTTCAGCAAGCAGATTAGAAGAGGAAATAACGCAGCTTGACACTCTTGAAGCCTCATTTGCAGCAACAGATGGATGAATGAATGGATGGATCGATAGATAGATGGATGGATGGATGTATAGATGGGTTGGTGGGTGCATGGACGGATAAATGGATAGATGAAATTGAATGGATGGATTGAGGGATTGATAGAAGTCAAACTTAATGGATGGGCGAATGAATGGATAGATGGATGGATAAATGGACGGAAGGATTGATGGACAGTCAGACTTAATGGACGGATGGGTGAATGGATGGATGGATGGACTACAAGTACCAGGGTAGTTATTTCTGCCATTTAATATGACCAAGTAATCATTCCTCCTGATCATGACTACAACCTGTCATATGACCAAGTGATCATTCCTCCTGATCATGACTACAACCTGTCATATGACCAAGTGATCATTCCTCCTCATCATGACTACAACCTGTCATATGACCAAGTAGTAATTCCTCCTCATCATGACTAAAATTTACATCACTTCTATTTTCTTCTATGCTTACTATTATGAGTCTATACAGGCACACTGAAGTAGGGTTTGAGTATATTTATGCTCCATAATGCTGTTGTTTTATGAACATTAACACTCTGACAGGCGTTATATAAACATATGCTTCTTATTATTACATGCATGTTTGTCAGGCTTACTTATATTTTATATAAAAGTTATAATGCTGTGGCTACATAACTCACAAACAAGCCTTGCTCTGGAGTTTTTATCATTGCTGCAGTCAGCCCCCAGCTGCAGAGGGCTGGTAGCAGCTAATACTCCATGTTTTGAGACCTCCATGTCTAGGCGCTAGCTTATAACTAAGATGTCAAAAATTAATGCCATTACATTTGTTATTACCTGTTCATACTATTCATTCATCCATTCATTAAGTCATTCATTCAAGTTTGTATGCGTACTTGTTATAGCGCCCCTTAAATCTCTCTACTCAGAGGCGCTCCCGACTGCAGAGCGGACACTGCATCGGAGTTTCACGCCGAAGCGCTGAGCAATTGCGAGTGAAGGACTTGCCCAAGGTCCTTACACGGCGACTTGAGGTGGATTCGAACCTCGAACCTTCCGGCTTCAAGGCAACGACGCCACCACTACACCACCGCGCCCCACAAGTGTTTATATAGCACTTGTTCAGGAAACTACTCAGAGGTGCTCCCAACTCTAACACAGCCAAAGTTAAGTTTTCAATTGCTTATAGAATGTGTCAGAGAGTGACATATAGGGAACAGGCACAGCTCAAGAGGGATGCCATTCCATACCGCTAGGCCAACCTCAGAAAAAGCACGGCCCTGCATGATGGACGTACAAGCAAACAGCACTGAGAGCACTCACTGCCCGCTTAGCGTAGGGATCAACTAGTCGAGTGAACGACACAGGCTGACAAGGATCAAGTAGGTAAGTTGGAGCAAGACCTGGATGGCATCGCCATGCCAAGGAAGGGTCTGTTTTCAATACGCCGACGGACAGGGAGCCAGCACAGAACTTCCAGCATTCTAATCATACCACAGTTTGAAGTTATTGATGCTATTAGTTCCAGGTTGCACGTTGTAGGTTCACAATCTCCGCAATTTCAAACCAGTTTTCTGCCAGCCCTCCCTCCATCCATTGACTATTTGGTCTATTCTAAGAAAATAATTATAATTAAATTTTTAAACCCATGGACCAATAAGCAAATAAGAGAAAACATAAAATAGTCTTTTTATTACAATGACTAGAATTAACACACAGTCACATGCAAGCATTATTCAAATGGCCACACGCACACACACACACACACACCACAAAACAACAATAGGCCTATAACAAAGACTTAGAATGTCAATCGCCTTCGCTCTGTACAGCTAAAAAATAAGTAGCCAATATCATAAACTACAAGTAAGATGACAAATATTGCTGTCACTGGACATAAAAATATGAGTGTAAGCACAGATATAAAGCCGAAAATTTAACATTTTTTACGAGCAGTGATAACGGTGCATTATTTAACAGGCTGTAACCGTCATAAATGTGAAACCATTTCGGTTGAAGACAGAAGCCAAATCAGTGATGCACATGAGCGGAGTTTATCAGGGGCTATGGGGGATAAATCCCCCCAAGAAGCTCCCATAGTCATGTTTTTACCATGTAAATGGTCTATTTTTTCGGGCTTAGCCCCCCTCAAAGGACTTCCAACTGACGACTAAAAAAGAAAGTCATCAACTTTTTCGGTCGGGAAATACATAGTAAGTTCCATGAGATTTGAACCTGACAAAATTTTTTTTTAAAAAGGTCAGCAACTTTTTTCTGGCCGAAACAAAAAAATTTCGGCGCCGCGCCTTCTGGACCAAGTTTTTAGCCCCCGAAAAATGGAAACCAAACTCCGCCCATGGTGATGCAGAAAAGCACCATACAAAAATCAATTTTCAATTCCAGCGTATAGCGATCAAACGCCATCTAACTCCAGTTTACTCACGTTCACTGGTTTGTCAAGATGGTCTAAATTCCTCGCATGCTTACATCTCGCTAGGTCTCGCTCCGCCCTACCTTTGCGTGCTATGTAGCCCTGCTCTTAGTGCTTGCCACTTCTGCTCCCTTCCTTCATCTGCACAAAGTCTTCTCTCAGTCCCTTTTGCTCGTACCTCCACTATGCAGAACCGTACCTTTTCGGTGGTAGGACCCTCAACCTGGAATGGCCCTTTGGTGCTCAGCTTCCTTTCTAGAACTCCTCAGATATTCCTCTCTCATCTTAAGACTCTTTTATTTGGCCATGCTGGGGTTGGGAGCGCCTCTGAATAGTCCCTTGAAGTGGTGCTTTAAAAATCCATTTAATGAATGTCAACTTTGCATGCCACCTGCTGTGTTATGATAAGCAAGTGAAACTATGTGTAGTGACATATCATAGTATAAGCTCGGCATCAAATGCTGTCAAGGTTGCATGCTCCAGTCATGCATGAACATGAGTCATGCCTCAGCAAGTTTATATAAATACTCCTTGAACTGAATTTTAGACTTGGTTTTTAATTTTTTAATATTGAGTTTTTACATAGCACACCTTCAAAGTAAACTACTCAGAAGCGCTCCCAGTACAACCACTGCTAAATAAGGCAGTTTTTAAGTGAGATAGGAACAGATTGGTGTGACCTCTAGGTGACAGGCAGAGCACAACAGCGTGTCCATTTCAGGTTCTAGGGCCAGCCACTGAGGAGTGCTGCTGCATTATAGCAGTCTACAAGCGAGGGTTCAAGAGCTCGTACCTCGGTTTGATCAGCCGATCGAAGAGAGAGAAGATCGTGGTAGACACCAGAGGTGGTCAACAGAGCTCCTGCAGGTACATGGGAGCCAGACCCTCCATGCAGAGGTGGGGCTTTTACAGACTGATGTCAAAAACTGAACTTAACTGAATAAATATCAACAGCCCGATGGAAAAATGTCTGTAAACATGCTATAAACACTGCACGCTCGTACAAAGGTACAATGGTACATACAAGTGAACGGAACAGGCGAACACACCCCAGTACTGCATAACTTTACATGATAAGGCGCAAATGTACTGTGACAGTGGTGTTCCACCACCACCACCACTTGTTGGCCCCGAGTTGAAATATATGTGCCTTGCGACATAACAGCATTATGTTGGTTTAAAGTAAGTCCAATGATGTGACAAGTTGTTAAGCGCAGTTGTGGTCCCATTGTCGTCAAGATATTATGTTAGGAAACAGAATATAAGCACATCACCCGCTGTGTTACGACAGCAAGTCATGGAGAAATGAAAATACCATACAATACAACGCACTTTATCTTTGAGTGACCAAGTAGCCAACGAAGTAGATAACATTCGGGAGAGATGGAAGGGAGAAGGAAAGAGGAGGTAGCAGATAGGTAGAGTTCAGCCCTTGGGTACAAATAAATATGTGCTGAAGCAATGTGGAGAATGTCAAAATGTGCTGGAGCCAATCGGACGACGTAACTTAAAACGCAATTAAAAGTAGCCGTGAACTAATACATAAGTGCACAAACATCGCAGTCATGATATGTAACTGGAACATTCCTCACGCTAGCGGCAAAAATAATGACGACACTGACAAATAATTTAAAGATCAATAACATTGACCGAATTCCGTTGTTAAAAGATCATAGTCTTGAGATCATGGTGATAATAAAATAAAATAAATCAACTTTTGCAAATAGTCATATTTGTTATATGAAAGCTTCAGTAAAGCAAACGAATTTAGTAATTTTATCAACGGCAAAAGCAGACTTTGCACGTTAAAGAGTATCAGTTCTTTATTATAAATAAATAAATAAAACTACCTCTCAAGCTTTTTTCTGCAATCAATCTGCATGAATATACGATTTCAGATTCTATATTTAATAGTGAGAAGCATAAAATAATTTTGAAGTAAATGCAAATTTCAGTGTTTGAGCAAAAAATAAAAGCTTTGTTTCATTTGCAAAACGCCAAAAAGTTGATTTTCCATAATTTGTGGACGATGCTGAACTACGGATAACGTAACAGCTCCTGTTAGTTCCGAGATGCTCAAAACCTGAATGGCAAGTTCAACCAGACATCATAATAATGTGTACACAGAGCAACGCACAACAAGTTTAGAGAGATTCAAAAATTTACGTCTGTTCATAAATGCCTGCACGTAATAAAACTCAAACGCTGTACATCACAACTTACTTGCTTACTTCCTCACAACAAGTTTTACAACGGCGCTATTATTAGTTCACAGTCTCACACTTGACCACATCCAGTGGGCTGTTGTTACGAGCGGTGGGGGTGCCGGCTAATCCAGCTGGTGCACCAACCTCGCCTTCCCCCACCAGGCTGCCCTGCTGAGCTTCTGAAGAAGAGAGCTGTGGGGTAGAGGGAGGGCTGTTGCCACATCTGTCGCCTGTCATGCGCTCCAAATGGTGACGCCCCCTGGTGCTCGCGGGGGACGAGGCCCGCATCTGGCCGCAGACCTTGTGGTGGTGCTCCCAGTCCTTGTGTTGGCAGAATGAACCGCAGTAGCGTGCCACGTTGCAACCGCTGCAGGTTTCGCTTGCCTTGCGGCCACAGTTCCAACAAGTCTACAGAAAACAAGTGGTCTGAAAAGTCAGAAAAGTTACAAAAAACAAGTTTCTAAATTTTAAAAGCACTCAAAGTCCGACAGAAATGTGAATCTCTGGTTGCTTCCTAGACGTTTCTCTCATGTACATAAAACTATTAAATTACAATTAACATAATTATTGTTTATGCAATTGCTCCAAAGCAATTACAAACCAGTTTGAAACAAATACCATAAACAATTTCAGACAAAAATCTATCAAATTCTTAATGAAATTTCACTTCAAACGATAACAGTAATAATAATAACTTCATTTCGAATGTATCCAGACTGCAGTTCTTAATAACTATTGTTTGTTGGCACAGTTATCATCTATGATAGAAGACTGCCACAAAGTCTTTAGCCATTGCAGCTAAAATTTGATTGTAGATACACAAAGTAAAATAATATAACTCATTTTCGAGCAATTTTTCCAAAACTAGGTTTTTCCATTGTTGATTTGCTGTTTACCATGTGTTTAAGAGCTAGTAAACTGGGCTACCACCCTTTGGAGAACTGTTCATACACGCTGCACGTAATTTCTGTTACAATACTATAGCTTTGATGTTAATTTTCAATAAAAGTAATCAGAAATTCTTCAGCCTTCCACCTTGTGTAAAGTTTCAATGAACCGTATTTGGTTAAGATGCAAATCCCTGATAGCAAAACACGGTTATTATCGATCGGTAGGCAAAGTTCAAGCAGCATTCTCTTAAAAGTAGACTTACAAAGAAGTAAAAAGTAAGTAAGTAAGTAAGTAAGTAAGTAAGTAAGTGGTCAGATTAGATTTGCTTGTGCCAAGCATAATAACCTCAGTGGATTCCTGCTGTGAGTTGAAATTGAGGACCATTTCCTCCATGGCCTGCTTGCGAGCCTCAGCCACTGCCAGCTCCATCTTTGCTCTCTCCGCTGCCAACAGGTGACTCGCCTTTGCCTCTGACTCCGCCATTGCCTTCTGGAGTTCAACCAGCGCCTTCCTCTTCACCTCGTTCACTGCCTCTGCTAATGAAAACAACAACCGAACCGAACCAACAATTAATACCAACGAATAAAGCCACAGCAAAGTAAAAATGGGATGGACGTGACAAAGTGGGTTGCAATCAGCGCCATTGTATTGCAGGCTGTCTGTTCTGTTAGTGGTTAAGATTGATGTCAATTGAGATTGTTTCATGTAATCATACTGCGCTGTGTCAGTTTGAAAAATAAACGAAGATTATTATTATTAAATATGACACAATCACAAGATGTTTTCTCTCTGTCATCCTCTCTGGTAGTCTTTCCTATCTTTCTCTTGCTTCAAATTACACCTTTTCTCTTGACGTCATTCGAATTGGGAGCACTTCTGAAAGGCTGTTGCTGAGAGAAGCCCTTTATAAATGGTCAAATACAATGCAATACAATTCAATTGTAGGCAATAATTGTCTGTCTGCATGCAGCGCTTTAATGCCGCGGCATTTAGGAATTCCTTTTTGCAAGATGATGGAGACGAGAACCTTGAAAGCAAATGCTTAGTTTCTCAGAGCCTGATTAGACTCTTTGTAATTCAGGGGCGCAAACATGAGAATCAATAAAGAATTTGTTGATAATAAAATAAATAATGGTAATAATAACAACAAAACAGACACACAACACCGCTGAACAAAAGCGTTGAATCCTACCCGCTCTCCTGTTCACTTCGAGAAGCGGATCATCAGTCCGGAAAGGTCCGACGTCGGCAGAACCCATCCACACCGACAGCCTGTCGGTGCTACACGGCTGCCATTGTTCACGTAGTCCATTGATAGCCGCCTTGCACTTGTCAACCATTTCAACGATACAACCCAACATCTAGAACACAAAACATCGTACTTCTGCAATTCTGCTGACATTGCATTCACCAGAATCACAATCAGTGACCTGAACTTCTTTAACCCTCTTTTACCGATCAAAGTGTAGTAAATTGTATTGGAAATCCTATACGCTAGGTCAGTAAAGGGTTAGGCTGAAACCCAGTGAAGACATATATTTCTTGATTTTCACTTGTGGGACGCGGTGGTGTAGTGGTGGATTCGGTGCCTTGGAGCCAGAGGGTTCCAGGTCCAAATCCACCTCAAGCTGCCGCTTAGGGACCTTGAGCAAGTCCGTGCGCTTTGGCGTGAAACTTCGACGCAGTGTCCACGCTGCAGCCGAGAGCACCTCTGCGTAGTGAGCTTGAAGGGACACATTGCAAATGCAAGAAATAAAAAAAACAAGCATACCGCTAAGCAGCTATAGATCTACTAAAGCGTAGCTCAAAACCAGTTGCAACAACGTGTTGGACTTCAGAATAGAAACATCAGAAAGTGTAAATATCAAAAACAATGATAACTCCGCAACACATGTAACAGAAGTTGTTTCTCTCATAGCAGAGCTAGATGATATTGAAAAAAACAAGTTGCCTTCTCAGAAGTACAGATGTCTTCTTGATCAATACATTCACACCCTGATATAAATAATAAAAAATAAATTAAAAAAATTACTTTCTGGGCGGGCCATGCATGCAAAGGATATCAGTTGAGCTTTGCACAAAAAAAAACATCTGTGACTAGCAAGATAAAACTGGTCAACAAGACAGCAGAATATATATAGACAATGCTCTTGATTTATGGCTGTGCTAAATATGTACCTACATATCATCATAAAGTCATATCTCGTCACCCGCTGCTCACTTCACAGCTCGGAATATTGATTACTTTTTCTCCATGATAAATTGCAACTGTGAATAATAACGAATTGAACTGATGAAAACGACGTCCATTACATTTTCAATATGTTTCAGATCATCGTCCATCTTGTCGATGTGGCTGGAAAACTGTTCGATACCACGCAGGTCTTCAAAAGATACACAGAAAAAACAAATATAATATATATATATCCTGTATATAACATATATATATATATATATATATATATATATATATATATACACACACACAAGATAAATATATATACACACACTGTGAATGGCCAAAAAAACTTCTACAATAAATAGTGAAATGAACACCTAAAATTGAGAATATTATTGAGAATGAAACTTTTTTCCAAATATAAACTTAACTACATTTTTAAATACTTATGCACTCTACCAGCTAAAAATTGAAGTCGTTGTAATAAGAAATGCATACCACACGAACTTCAATATGATCACTTCTGTGAATGTCAACGCCGAACAGAAACTACTAACATACTAGCAGTAGTACTTTCTTCTGTTAAGTATCACGCAGTAAACAAGCGTTTCCCAATGTGGGTTCCGTGAAAGAACCCAAGGGTTCCTCGGGACAAACACAGAGGTTCTGCGAAAAGTTGTAAATAATCAAATTTTTTGTTCAAATGCACTGAAGGTTTGAAACGACTGTACAGTCAATCGAGTTTTGTGTTTTGTCCTCGCACATTGAGCAGCAAAATTTAATTGTTCATTAGAAATCCAGTTACAATTTCCAGACATCACTGCTGAGACATACGTAGGTCAGAGCTGTAAATCTGGACAGGGATGCAGTCATCTTTGTTATCCCGACAAAGCTAATCTCAGCATGATTAGGACTAAACGCAACAGCTTAAAAAGTGCGGCCAAGTCAGATTATCATACAGCAGTTGTAATAAATAATAATTTTATCTGTTGGTGTAAAAATTTACCAATGTTCAGTAACTGTCTCATAAGTTTGGGTTCTAAGCCGCACTCTTGTTGATTTAAATGATACAGCTGATAATAAGAATCCAGCTTTCAAATGTCAAGCCAATAATAGTAGAAAAATGCATAAGAAGAAGAAAAAGGATTCTTCGCATTCTTCATGTTCGGTACTCTCACTAGCCTATTGTAATACACGAGTTGTGGTTTTCAAAACAGTACAACGTGATTTTTCATATAAGAAACAGACTTTCTACAATTATAGTGCTTTGGTATGCCTGTGAAGTCTATAATTTTTATAGTATGCTTCTCAGGCACTATGCATGCCTCAATGCTTTTGGCCCAGAGATCGGGGTTCTGCAAGAAAATATTAGGACGTGAAGGGTTCCATGGTCCGAAAAGTTTGGGAAACGCTGCAGTAAGCAATCATTGAGTGGACAATGAAGGTAGCAATGGTGGATGTCGAGGAACTGCGTCAGCGTAATTGTAATCGTACATTTATATAGCGCCACTTCAA
The DNA here is from genome assembly GCA_949752735.1 of Lumbricus terrestris. Taxonomy (NCBI): domain Eukaryota; kingdom Metazoa; phylum Annelida; class Clitellata; order Crassiclitellata; family Lumbricidae; genus Lumbricus; species Lumbricus terrestris. Next base: position 34,490,034 of record OX457046.1, on the reverse strand, counting down.
GAGAACTCCTCAGAGGCGTATAATACAGGCGTGGGACGAACTTGATCAAGCTGTAATCGATTCAGTCATTAGTCAGAGGCGAGTGAGTCTTTGTGCAGGTGTTGAGGCTGAAGGCGGACATTTTGAACACACATTATAACTAACAAATGATAGTCATCCGATTCATATTCTTTAAACTGAAGCTTCTCCATGTTTTATTAAACGTGCAAATTATTACGGTACATAAACTATCATACATATAGTAATAAGAGAGGCTTGATTTTTCCCGTTCACAGCGTATATTGAAATGAATGAATGAATATATATATATATATATTTGCCAGAGCTGTTTTTAAGGAATTTTTATAACTGCACAACCCATTCTTTTCTTTCCCATCCTCCATGGTAAATTACTTCAAAATAGTTCAAATAGGAGGACAATGACCCTTTTTGCTAGTTTTAACTGTACAGAAGTGCTTCTACAACTGCACAAATCCATTTAGAACTGCACATTTTGTGTACAATTGCACGTTAAAAAAAGCTCTGATATTTGCGCAAACACTAACTATTGTTGGTCTGTCGACTTTTCTCATCCGACTCCAGTTCGATCTGCTCGCGGTCGATTCTGTTAATCTCTCGAAGGTCCTGGACGAGCGAGACATCCTCGAACCGACATGGCTCTGATCGGTTCATCGGAAAGCCGACATATGTTGCCGGTGCAGCCAGGTTGGCGTGAGGAGCGGCAACAGGGCTCCGTGTGCGCGGACGTTTGGTGGGTTGACTAGAAGCGTCGGCTGAGATGGGTTTCTCCTTTGGCCTAAATGCAAACCACACTGGCCAACTGACCAATTCGATCATCAATCAATCAATCACATAAATTTATATAGCGCCCCTTTAAGGTTACTACTCAGGAGCGCTCCTGATCAAACCTTGGCTAAAGAGGACAGTTTTAAGATTACGATTGGACATATCGGAGGGAAAACCTTGGCAGCAGACTGCGCAGGTATGGAGGTGGTTGCCCATTCCAGACAGTGGGCCAGCAACAGAAAAAGCGCATTGTTGCTTAATAGAAGTATGCACATGGGGACAAGAAGTTCGCCTTGTGCAGAGGAGCAAAGGGAATGGTGGGTCTGGATATGCTACGTGGAGTGGCAAAACTCCCTGATGTTGGCAAAGGCCAAACCAAAAAGGAAATGTCGCACTATAGTTATGATGAACCCACACACTTCATAATTTTCCATCAGTTCAGCAACAGTTTTAACTTCAAAATTGAAGCCCCTCCTCTTAGTGGGATTGCTATCCCTTCTGGGCCCTTTCTTGGCTGTGTTCAAAATTCGTTTTTCAGTTGTATTTTGTTGTGTCTTTGTTGTATATAATTATTGGCTTTAAAAGGTTTCAATAAATAAATGATTGATTGGTTGATATATCAATGGAGGAAAAAATTTTGCCCGAAAGTCCTTACAAAACAAGCCTCGCAACGATTTTCCTTTCTACCGCCCACTCAAAAACTGTCATCAACCCCATGTATATTTCAATCTTCGGAGGCTACAACAAGTCCTGCATGGCGGGAGTCGTGTACCTAAGAAGGACTCATAGACAAAACATCAAACTTCAAAGGGTCCACATAAATCATAGCGCAAATAAACATCAACTATAAATATGATGTACACAGTGAACATTAAACCGCAAAGAGACACATCAAACCAAGACAAACATTTATTGTTAGCAATAAACGACAAAGGAGCGCATTGAACCTTTATTGGGAGTTCAGAATCTTGACAGGATTCCCTTCAAAATCCAAAATCAACCTCCTTCCTCCTCCACCACCACCACCAGGTCTAACACTCCACCTGTTTCACACGAGGTTAGTCAGAACCACCTGTGCACACCGCTGTTCACACCGTTCAACACATGGTCCAACTACTGAGCCCCACAGCTGTTGCCCCTGCTTCATAAACATGTGGTCACAACACATTGTAACGCCCACGCTCGACCTACAGCCAAAGAATCTGAGTCACAGTCCAAGTATAGGGACGCGAAATATGAATTGGAGCACTTATGAGGAGATAGGCTTTAAATGGCGCTATATAAATGCTCCTATTAAATGAATAAATAAATAATTGGAGCGTAATAATTGGGACGCGAATAAACATGAAATGTTTATAAAAATAAACATAAATAAACATAAAACATGAAGACACAACAAAATACAACTGAAAAACGAATTTTGAACACAGCCAAGAAAAGGGCCCATAAGGGATTGCAATCCCACTAAGAGGAGGGGCTCCAATTTTGAAGTTAAAACTGCTGCTAAACTGATGGAAAATTATCAAGTGTGTGGGTTCATCATATAGTGCGGAATTGCCTTCTTGGTTTGGTATGAGTAGATAGTGTTGAAAGGGCGCTATATAAATGCTCCTATTAAATAAATAAATAAATCGGTGTAATGTTGTAAACTGAATGTGTGGAGTTTTAAATTTTATCCTACTGCGAGTAAAGACTTACAAAAATTCCTTCAATGAAGTGCAATTTAAATTTATTTGTTTGTTTGTAGATCAAAAACTTATTAACCAATGATACCAAATTTGGCATATGAGACAGTTAATAGTGAACAAACACAAATGAACTACTATTATTCTATACAGTCAAGTGCATACAGACCACAGAATGTCATAATGTTAGGTGAAATTCTTTTAGATTCAACACCTGAAATCTAGCAGTAACTTTTAATACACAACAACATACTATATATTAGAAAGCTAGCAATAACTTCACACAACACCGTACTATATACTAGAAAGCTAGAAATCTAGCAATAACTTTACACAACACCATACTATAAATCTAATAATAGCTGTACACAACAACATACTATATACTAGAAATCTAACAATAACTTAACACAACACCATACTATATACTAGAAAGCTAGAAATCTAGCAATAGCTTCACACAACACCATACTATAAATCTAATAATAGCTTTACACAACAACATACTATATACTAGAAATCTAGCAATAACTTAACACAACACCATACTATATACTAGAAAGCTAGAAATCTAGCAATAACTTCACACAACACCATACTATAAATCTAATAATAGCTTTACACAACAACATACTATATACTAGAAATCTAACAATAACTTAACACAACACCACACTGAAACTGATTCAGTGTCCGCGCTGTAGTCAGGAGCACTTCCGAATAGTATCTCGAAGGGGCGCTATAACAAGTGCACATAGCCTACATATTTAGTAAGAACATGTTCAAGGTCTCGATACAGCAGCTGTTTGAATAAAAAACCTCTGACAATGTAACATATTTGTTGTGAAACATGTATGCATGAGATTCACAGCTGTGCTATCAAGAGGACGGTTCAATAAAGTATATCTATATCCCGGTCATTGTCAAATGATTCAGCCACATTCACTTGACCTGCTGAAAACTACCAACCCATCGAAAAGGACCACAACATTATCATACGCACCAACACAATTAGTATTGATATGGAGAAGGCTTTGCAACATTAAAAAGTACTAAACTGTCAAATAATAATAATAATAATAATAATAATAACAATTTCTAAGGTGCCGTAACACAGACATGCCACTACAAGTGCTCTTCACATACAACTAACGGCAGGATAGGACTCACAAAATAAATGAATGACTTGAAGGAGTCAACTGAGTCAACCGCTCGCAGGGTGGGAGGAAGACTGCTACGAGTTCTACGATGCACGAGAAAGAGAGACCCTTTCCAGGAATTTGCTCACCACTCAATGGTCAAGTGAATTAAATACACCGCCCTCAGCAGATACCAGTTTTTCCAGTGATTTCAAAGCTTCCAGCACTCCACACAATACACACAAAACCACTCCAAAACGAACGACATTGGATCGAGCAAAAAATTATTATTCTTACTATTATTATTATGCTTTTATTAAACATTGCTGACCAGGAATCAGTCGAAATACCACCAAGTAATTGTGAGACTTGCATTTTCTGATTTTTGTGTTTCAACATATTGACACAATGGCTCAGCTATGACCTTTAGATTGAACTGGGGAGCACTGTGTCAAGACTACCGGTATACAAACGCCAGTAAAACAAAACTTACCTGTCAGGTGATTTGCGCTTTTCACCGACATCCGACAGATCCTGAACTGTAAGTGGCGAGTGGTTGTCGGCGTCGAAAAGCAGACGTTCGTTATGAATGAGATATTGGTGCGGCGACTGCTTTGCGAGGTGAGCACAGTGCAACAACTCCCTCTGCAGCAACGGCAAATTTGCCTGATGGACAACAAAAACAACGATCAGATGGACAACAAAAACAACGATCAGATGGACAACACAAACAATGATCAGATGGACAACACAGACAACGATCACATAACAACCACTGATTAATAAAACATGACATGTCTTGTTATTTTTTACACAATGTAGAAATAATCCCTCAGGAACAAAGAAATTATGTGAGCAGCAAAAAGTGATTCTCCGATAAATGTTTGGGTCCACTATTCCAAGGGTCCACTATTCCGAAGGTCCACTATTCCGAACCCTAACCCTAAACAGAACCCTAACTCGCCCCAACCCTAACCATAACTCTAACCCACCCCAACCATAACCCTCCCAACCCTAAGCCTAACCCACCTTACCCCAACCCTAACCCACTGTAACCCTAACCACCAAGGATAATGAACAAAATATAGCGGATATTCGGAATAGTGGACCTTTGAAATAGTGGACCCTCGGAATAGCGGGCCGTTACCCCGAGAAATAAGGCCTACTATTTAAGATACAGAGCCAGACAATGACAACTAAGAAGAGACAATAAACGGGTATTGAGGCAGCCTTAGGCATGAAGTGTTAGCAACTTGTTTCTTACCCTTTAAACATAAGAGCAGTTAGACAGTCCTCTCCCTTGTCATCTCATCTTCCCACGGACAGTGGACAGCTGGCGTGCTCATTATAACTCTGCTTGCTATCCGATGCATGCTTAGCAGAAATAAATCTTGAACGAAATTTCAAGATTTGCAGGGATTTGTACCCCAAACATCTCAATTCGCATGTAGTCAAGCATGTTAAACCATAATATTATTCGAGTACTCCCCCACCCCCACACAATAAACAGGGTCACAGGTCATACTTGCCTTCAGGAATGGAATAACAAAAGGCCGGAGTGGAAAATTCGTAGCCTGCTGGAGCTTTGCATGAAATTCCTCCACAGTCAGGTGCGAATTCTGAAAAAAAACGTCCACAGACACAGAGTCATCTCTCTATCCCGCTCCTCTCACTCAGTGTCGCAAAGACATCATTTTACAAGCGTAATACAACAACAAAAATAATTTTTACAGTTTCAAGCCATAAGATTCCCGTTTTGAGATCACAGTCAAGAATTTTCTAACTTTAAGTAAAAACACAGAACAAAACAATACAATATTAAGAATAAATATTCAAAAAAGAAAAAGCCTTTCCTTATAAACCATTCAGAAAACCAACTTCCTAACTAACTGCTATACTAAACTATACTATTTTTGGATTTATAAAGCACCTCTCACAGTACAACCTAATCAGAGGTGCTCCCAGTGGGAAGATCCCCTTGGAAAAAAAAGTTTTAAGGAAACGTGCAGGAACAGCAGTGGTTCCAGATAAGATCTGAGTACGAATTATAGTAGGGAGGCCATTCCAAAGCAAAGGGCAGACAGAAGCAACTAGGCACGATGCTGGGCTGCAGCTGTCCAAGACCGTGGTACAAGAAGGTCATGACGGTCTAAAGAGTGGAGAGGACGTCCAATGGTAGTTGAGACAGGTCGCCTAATAAGATCACAGAGGTAGCGAGGAGTCGTACCCAAGAATGTCTTATAGGTAAGAAAGAGAATTTTATATTGAATCCGCGCAGTTAAGGGAAGAAATTGAAGGTGTTCAGTCATAAAAGTTGAAATGTGAGAGAAATGAGGGAGGCGGGCAATCAAGCGAGCAAAAAAACTGCTGTCGACTGATCTCCAGCCCCCTGCCACCCTTTGACCCGGTCACAGTCGTACTTACGACAAGAGCGAGAACAAGACTGCGGACATGTTCCCCGATTTCCGGTGAGATGTCCATCCCGAACTGCTGCAACGTCGTGAGGAACCTCTTCAGTTTGCTGAGCTGGCGTGCACCACACGCGGGTGGCAACTGCTGAGCCATCGTGTTCGCATTGGTCGAGGATGGCGAGTGACAATTAGCCGTGTGGCTACTGTGTGGCGAATGCGAGCCATTTACACCTGTGACAGGCAGAACACATGAACTGTGTAAACTCATGTAGCCATTTGGAACACGGTGGTGTATGGGAATGTTCGGTGCCTTGGAGTCGGAAGGTTGTGGGTTCAAATACACATGAGGCAGCTGCGTATGGACCTTGAGCAAGTCCTCAATTGCAATTGAGCTATGCGCTTTGGTGTGTAACTTTGGTTCAGCATCCGCACTGTAGTTTGGAGCGCCTCGGAGTAGAAATTTTGAACAGGTGCCATAACATGTGCTCATACATACATGCATACATAGATACATACATACATACATACATATATACAAGCAAATATACATATGAAAGTACGTACATACGAAGGTGCAATAGTGCATGCATACCCCTATAGAAGTGGGCAAACCTCAACCTGTCAAAGTCGTGCACTTTCAGTTGTAGGTCCCCTATATGGAATGGTCTCCTGTTGGAGATACACCCGGTAACTAGGGTTAACTTGTCAGCGTTTTACAGGCCCCTTAAGATTTATATGCATCACCGTCATTGGACTGTGAGTGCCTCTAAGTAGGCTTCTTGAAGGGGCGCTATACAAATTCTTTAATGTATCTGCTTCCAGACCCCACTTAATATAGTACTAAACATATATCAACAAGACTACAGCATAATAACCATTAGTTATGTATGTGTAAATATTATATGTGTATGAACTGGTATGTATGCACGTGTGTGTGTGTGCACGTATTTAGCATGAACATTTGTACAGCTAGCTACTTTGAGAAAACTCTCATGGACACTGGAACGTAACCATCTAACAGCAGTATCTTTTAATTTAAGATACTTGGCAATGTTTTTTGCACTGCAAAGATTAAGGTCAAACTGCTCTGCTTAGACTGTAACCATTGTACAGTAACCATTGCCGCATTTTTGTGAGTTGCATAAAAATGAGCTAAAAAAATGACGGAACGGATGCAGACCTGAAACGGAGCTTCCAGTGGAGAATGTCCGAAGGGTGACCGGAGGCATTCCACTGATCGGAGAAATAACTGCAGATGTGTAGCCGCTGTATTGTCTCGTCTCTTGGATATTTGGCATAACCGACGAATTGATTCGAAGACTATCTCACAGGAAACCGCTAAAACGTCAAAGCCACAAAACGAAATATTAATCACCTGTAGAAGAATTTTAAGAAAAATAAGGACATGAAAAAAAATTCAGAAAATTTAAAGATTATTATTATGAGTCGCATAAAATCTTGCACTTCCTGATTTAAATAAACTTTGATCCTGAAAATCTTATTCATTCATTCACTAAAGGTATTTACAGAGCGCCTCTTAAAGGAGATACTCAGAGGCTCTCCATATGGTTGACTAAACATCAATTTTTTGTGTTAGTCTTTATCTGATTTGTCAAACTAAACCCTCTGCACAATTACAACTGGAAGGTACACAAAAAACAGCATAAATTTTTTAACATGGACATATAAAAACTTTTGCTTGGCAGGAGTTTTTCTTCTGTGCATACGCATAATCACACAGCTTAGAGAGAACGTTGCTACATAGAACATACACATGAACATACATACTTACTAACACATAATACAAGCAGGCTTATATACGCATATACATACATGCATCCATACGTAGATGCAATGTATACATACTGAACTCTTACTGAAGTATATATTTTTTACTTAAACAACATCAGTGAGATTGTGATCTGGACTAAGACAACGCCAAAGAATTTCACAACAGGCCTATATATTTATATGTGATCCATCAATGTCAAAACACACGAAGAGAAATTGGGCAAACGAATAACAGAAGAGAGCGTGGGAAAGGCAACGACACTCGACCCCCCCATTCACGACCAAAACGACACTCAATGCCAATCACAGGAACTCGGAAATTCAATTACAATGAAACAGAATATTGTGAGATGAAAGGCCGTTAGATGGGCCGACCAAATTACTCTTAATCAGCTCTGAGGACTCTGAGACCGTCACCAAAAGCGCATACAAAGCGCTCCCCGCCCTCCCATCTGTCTTAGCCGCCACCCTGCGTGTTTACACAATGCTTCTGTAATCCTTCACACAACAAACAGAACATCAAGCAACCGATACACCCACCATTACGTCACTACACACCGCACACAACAAGTTTCTTACTTCCCACAAAGCGCGGATAGCACCAGCTGTCTATAAGCATCGTGTTATCATAGCGCTAGAAAAGTGCAAAACAAAACACGCCTTATATTATAAACGCATCCTGAAAATATCTTACCATCAAAAATAGAAAAGTCCAACCTCACTCACACTCACACACACAACACAAACATTCATGTTAAACGCCGCCTTACCCTTACTCGTAATCCATTTAATGACACTCACTTAACTGGGCAACCACGGCGCGCGTCGAAGACAGCAAAAATCCCGTGAATATTTCATAGACCGACCGCACAGCAACGTCTACACCGTCTGCAAGCGGACATTTCGTTATTAATAATTCCTAGTGTGCGTAACATGGCTGCACAAGGCGGCGGCCAACCGTTGCTGAATAAGACAGCAGCCGTACGGTGGCAGCACAGTAGCCAGAAGGAGTGACGGCTCTTACACGACGAATAGTCATTGGTCGACGGGACGAGAAAGACACTAATGAATTATTCAGAGACGAGGCAGTTTTGGCTATAATTGGCTCGCCGGCTGCGGATCGGGGGCGAAAGAAGGAAGAAAAGGCCAAGCCACTGAGACAATGGCAGCCTGCTGGTGTTTAGGAGGAGGAGGAGGCGGGGGAAGAGGGAGTATCATTACAGATGCATAGCAGGTGGCACGGATGGACGGACGGAAGGAAAACCAGCGCTAGATAAGAATCCAATCAAACAGTGAAAGCCCGTATTCTCTCGGTTAGACAATCATTCATATGATCGCAGGCAAATGTATTCTGAGACGGAAAGAAATGCATTCTTTCGAACTGTTTATTTGCATGAAAAACGTCCTCCGCTTGTCCGATATATATTACTTTGTAATACTACACTGATCGCTTTCAAAACAGCACACATTTCTCTACATGCGCCAATCCTAAAATACATTATTATTATTATTATTATTATTATTATTATTATTACGATATTTTGTGGCGTAGGCCTAGGTCAAGGTTTATCATCGGGTCTTCAAGAATTTCTTTTCTTGTCTTCAACCTTCCTGGGTCTGAGGATTGGTCGTTTCATAGACAAGTTTTCTCCATCTCCTCCTGTCCTCTGTCTCTGTCAGCATCCTATCTAATGACAATTCCATCGAGGTTCTTATGCTGGAGATCGATCCCATCCTCAGCCTCCCTGTGCTCTTGCTCCTGGCACTGTATCATGCATGATCTATTTTTCCAGGCAATCTCCCTTCTTTCTCATCAGATGTCCTAAGTAAGAGTCTCCTTCTTTTGACCGTGTGTTACAGAGTACAGACTTCTTTCCACTCCTGCCGCAATCTTTCCTAAAGCATGTACCATAAATATTTCTCTGTTTTCAACTGCATAACTGTAGGCTATTGCGCAGACCTAACAATCAATAAATCAAGTATTTTCTTAAATTATTGATAGGCTTAACCCCGGGTGAGAATTGCCGTGGGTTGAAAATCCACCCCCTCTATAGTCTTAGTCTTGTGACCCTTTTATTGTCACCCCTGCTCTACATAAGCGAACGTCAACCCCGCCCCTCCCCCGTTATTTTCTACAAATCTCTCGTCTAACCCTGTGTGAAAACTCTACAGCTCGACCAGATGTAATAAAACAATCTACTTCTCACGAAGGCGCTATACAGATATATAATAAACGCAGTCGTCGATATTTTAAACACAAACAGAAATACGAGATTATAATCGAAGCAGAAGAATCAGATGCAAAGTATATCTCCGTGAAGCACGAACAAAACTCCTTCTGGGGACAACAATGGCACAATTCCCTCCACCCACACCCACCTCAACGTCCACCCCTATTAATTAATATAACGAGTGAGAGACAATCATCTCGAATGCAATACGCGCTTCAGCAACTTCACAATAACAATTCCACATCAACGTTATATCCCTTCCCTCTCATACCACATCCACCCATCCTTCTCTTCCTCGTCACCATTGTATCCCTCCTTGTGTCTTCCTCTTTCCCTCCGCCTGCTCCATCCCCCTGCAGTTTCTGCTTACGGCGACTACCTCCCACCCAGCCTCCATCCCTCCAACTCCTCCGTGATCTCTTTCCCCCTCTCATCGCCTTCCCCTATCCACGCGGGTTCACGTCAGGACTAGTGATTGACAAACATACGACCGTCTTCCCCTGCGTATACATATACCAAGCAAGCAAGCAAGCACATACATAGGTCCAATCTCTCTTCTGCCACTCGTCGCACGCATCCAATGTATCTTAACAGACAGACGGACAGCCACAGGGCGACCCACCGTCCATTCGTTAAGCCAACGTGACTACGCGATCGAGAGTAAATATACGCCGCACGGCAACAAAAAGAATGGTGTCCAAATAACGAGAAAGCGCGGACGACGACGAGAGCCGCACTGAAGCTGCAGATCTAATCACTCTAATGCGCTCCCGCGGCCGTCGGCTATTTCCGAAATTACTGCGGTATGGCTGTAACAGTTTTCGACGAAATGAATTTCACTAATTGGGTAGGCCTAATATGTAGCTGCAGGAGACATGTAGGATATAACTCTATGGCTGCCATGGCACGGGATTAATAAAAGTACAAAACTCCACGACTTCACATGACCTTCCCCCGCCCCCGTGACTTTTAGGACTTATTTGAGACGAAAAAGCTTTTTTATTGCTTTATATATCAATGCAGACTAATGCTTTATCAAAATATGATTAGAAATTTATCTATTAACATTTAATCCATTTTCCATATACCCATGACCTATAGCTATCTTCAAATTCCATGAATTACCTTGACTTTTTTGGAAAGTAGCCTACGTGTGGTTTTCAAGGTTTCCATGCTTTACATTTTAAAAGACTTCCAATTCCATGACCTTGCAGGCTTTCCAGGATCCGAAACAACCCTGTCATTAGTTATAGGTTACTTTATAACAGAAGAAGCTATAGATAGGTGGAATTGTAATAACAACAATCTCCAAAGCATTGCTGAAAATTAGTTAACTAGGGCAACAATGGTAGCTTCTAATGCCCCAGTGTCCAAATGCCCTAACACGCAAAGGATCGGCTATAGTGCACAGAAACAAAGGTCATATAGAACAAATAATAATTAGCAAAATGTACAATTTAGAAGACAACAGAATAAGGAGCGACATTATTATAGTCACGAAACAACACACAAAAAACAACAATAATAACAATACTGCTAACTATCACCGCTCTTAATCACTGTGACATAAAAAAAACTTTGTTCCTCTATACTTCTACTCACAAATATTATTAAGCCAATTTTTGTTAGCATGTGCCCATTGATTCTTTTTAAACCACGAAATCAATGCTGAACTTCAGCCCAATCGTTTCAATACGAATGACTACACATATAAATGTACATAATACGTATATATATATATATATATAATTATATACATGTATATGTATGACCATTATATACACAGTTCAATTGTCAAATGGACAGACATGAGATTCATTCCACAGCTTAATTTTCGCGCCTCACGTCAGCGCACACCTGTTCAGCTAAGCATATAATATATATATACATATATATATACATATATATATATATTTACACAGGTGGCAAACACCTGTTCAAGAAATAGACGTGTGTAGCAAGCACCTGTTCAGGCCAGACGCCTAATAAAGATAACACCTGTTCACAACAACAACAACAATAATAATAAAATATAATAAATTAATAATAATAAAATATAATAAATTAATAATAATAAAATATAATAATACGATTTGCATGTGTCTTCCTAAGCACAGCCAATGCATATAAATAAAAGGTTATATACTGTGTGAGTTAAAACAATTAGTGGCAGTCATGCGATTGTTTAAAAGATAGTTATTGAGCGTTGATTTCGATGTGGACATGGTGCGTTCTTCACATGGTGGGGGGGGGGGAGGGGTAGACCGAAAGAATCTTGAAACTCTCGTAAATAATAGACCGTGGGACTTGTAGCAGAATATTACTTACAATCGTAACATTTATTGTTTAAATTAATGTGCTCTTTCTCATAGGCTGGTCCTATAGAACCTGGAAGCACTACGCCTTGTGCCTAGGTCACAGCCCCTATGCTCCTTTCTTGCTTAAAAACTGCCTTATTTAGCTGTTGTTGGACTTGGGAGTGCTTCTGAGAAGATCACCTTGAAGGTTCGCTATATAAAAAGTCAATAATAATAACAATAATAATAATTTAATACAATGATAGCACAGATAGAGATTGTGAATAAGCTGCTGCCCTGCGCTTGGCTTTCGATTGGCACTCTGAAGAAATTCGGAGATTACGATTACGAGATCAAGACATGACCCCCTTCATACAGATTATAATATACAAAGCCAATGTCGGGAGTAATATAACATGGAAGCAACAATGATATATAGTATTTAAATAATATTTCTTTTATTGCACCAGATTAAAAAAAAGAACATAAGTGCAGACTCTGTTTCATTTCAAACTGGCACACTGCAGCATGATTATAATTTAATCGTAGTATGAAAGGATGATCACATGTTATTACAGGAGTCGAAGATGACTGTTTTTGGCAGCCAAGCAAGGTGCCATTAAGCATCTGAATGATTTCCACTATTTATTCACTTTTTAGTGTCGGATTTAGCAAAGGAAGGGAAAAGTATCACATGACTGCTGCTGATAGTTTATATAACCAAGTTCAACAGTGTGCATGTGAATCATAGATGTTTAAAAAAAACGGAAAAAGAAACGGAATAAAACATCGTTTTATTTTAAAAAGTATGAGAAATGAAAAAAGATATAAAAAAATCGAAAACAAAAAAATTATACTTTGTTACATTTTGTACTAGAGTTTAAAATTGAAAACCTTGTTTAAATAATTTAATTTTAACCAGCAAGCAAATAACACAAATTACACTTAGAAGAAAACGGTCAAGTATAGGCCTAGTAAGATACCTGAATTAGTGGAATCCTTGAAAGTACAGAGACAGCTAAAGGAATATTTATAATTACAGTGAGTAGGCCTAGATAAATAAATAAAGAAAGATGCCCAGACGGACTCTAAACATTAGGCGTGAACGGATGGGGGTGTCTTATTAAATCAGCCGGTCGAAGTTTTACGATATTAAGAGTGCAACGTGTGCGTAGACAGAAAGCAATCGCCCCAAGACAGGCGGCGGCACCATTTGGCCTTCAATTTGACAAGCACGGCTCTATTTCACGCTCCACTAGGCAAATACACTGCCGATGGGGCGGAAGGGGTGGACCGAAAGCTAAGTGGCTCTAAGCAGGGCAACGACTTTCAGTCATGGGAGGCTGACTGGACAAGGAACAGACCAGACGGCCGTCCGGTACTGTACAACAGGGCAAGCAGATGGCCCGTGAAGGGCCCAACACCTGCTCGTTTAGAACCATCGAAAACCACTCTCTCTCATCTTATACCATTTGTATATATATATATATATATATATACCATTGGTATATATATATAATTATATATATATATATCACTGAAACTATTCACACGCACGCACACATGCCGAGAGACAGAGAGCGAGGCAGAGTACAGAGAGAGAGACAGACAGACAGAGAGAGAGAGAGAGAGAGAGAGAGAGAGTGAGAGAAAGAGAGAGAGAAAGAGAGAGAGAGAGAGAGAGAGAGAGAGAGAGAGAGAGAGAGAGAGAGAGAGAGAGAGAGAGAAAGAGAGAGAGCAAGGCAGAGTACAGAGAGAGGGAGAGAGAGCAAGGCAGAGTACAGAGAGAGGGAGAGAGAGCAAGGCAGAGTACAGAGAGAGAGAGAGAGAAAGCAAGGCAGAGTACAGAGAGAGGGAGAGAGAGCAAGGCAGAGTACAGAGAGAGGGAGAGAATCAGAGTGAGAGGGATATAGGCTGCATCTCATGTAGGTTTAGAGGCAGAAGACTACAGCAGCAAAGCAGATGGCCTTATCACATTATCAACAAGCATATTGCGCGGCATGAGGAAGGGGAGAGAGAAGACGTGAGATGTTTTACAAGACTACGCTCAGCAGATGTGCGGGGAGGGGGCGGGAGGGTGTCGGCTGTCTAGCACTTCCGATCTAACATTGTTAGATAGCCTCACATCTGCCATTCAAAAGCCACCTGCAAGTTGCAAGCAGTCAGTCCGAAACAATTACTCATCTCACTGCTACTGCTGCTGCCCTAATTGATCGTGAATAAGCTTGTGCTCCAGCGCTTCGCTTTTGAGAGGCGCTTTAGAAGTCCGGAGATTTGGAGAAGTTTGGAGAATGGCCTGGAGAGTATGTGGAGCTTGAACTGTACTTGTGTGTAGGGGGGCTGTTGCAATAATAATGGCCCGGAGGATGGCGCGCTTGATCTGTATGTGTGTGGGGGTACAATAATAATGGTCCGGAGAGGATGTCGAGCTTGTTGTGACTAAAACGGTTGTCGTAACCGTTCCAGTCACAAAGGGGTTGTTCATATATTACGCAGAGAGGGAGGGAAGTAGGGAGGGAGGAAAGGAGGAGGTAGGGAGGGAGGGAGTCACCGGATTCAGGCGATTTGCGAACGGGTGCGTACGGCGAGGGGTCGTTTCCACAAAATGTAAGCCTACATAAATTTGTATCTAGCAAATAAGATGTTTAACAGAAATAAATAGTAGCGTATACGGTAAAATAAATGTCAAATAGATGACTCTAGCTAATTCACTTTGTAAGAGAAGGGGTAGAGAAGCTTATTTAAGCGTACGCATGGGGGGTCTGCAAAATTTAAGAGTTGCAACAGGAGGCATAGAGGGCGAAAATACAGCATTTTTGCCTATGTAACATATGGACGTGCCCAAACCTGACCATTTCTCCGGGCCATTCCCATCCAGCTAGAGCAAGTATCGGCATGCCCTACTATTGTTCGTTCGAGCTGCTCCAACTGTTTAACTTGCATATATCAATAACATCAATCAATATCAACATTTATTTATTGCACACACACCCACACGCGTGCACACACATACACACATGCACCCACACACATGCACACACAAACACACCCACACACAAAGATCAAGGCAGACAGAAGTGAATGCAAATGATACAAACTTCAAGAGGCGTCTTCTGCTTATATTAAAATAATTTTTATCAATACAATAATATTATTGAACACAACAGTTACTGTGCAATTGATAATGCTCTTCTTCCAAACATTTAAGATGCTGAGCATATTGTGTGCAAAGGGACTTCAATGCTCAAGATCACTACACACCGACCCTTTAACCCAGTATTCTCCCCATTAACTCTTATCTATTCCCCTGCAGCGCCCTACATTTCATCATTTGTCTCCAGAGTCCGATATTTATTCTGGCTTTTACTGCATATTTATGCAATCTGCAATTGCAGTATTGTATATGGGTATTTATACACCGCCTCTCTAAGCAATAACCTTTCAGAAACGCTCCCAGAACGATCGACCCGTCGGTCAGAGATATGTATAGCGCCTGTTTAAGAGATGACCTGATTTACAGCTCTAGAGCCAGGATCAGACAAAAAGGTTTCAGTGGCACTTGTGTCTGATGCACAAAAGACATCAAGGGCAACGGCACACCAGTATTCCCGACTGCAGGTGGCTCAGATACATTAATAACCAGCGCATACATACGAACATACATGCATTATTTACACCAGCACAGATCACGCACCATTGATTTAATAGCAGCTACGAAGCTGTAAACGTAAAAAGAGTGCTATATATGAAAGTCAAACTGTCCAAGTATAACATTAATTTTACCAATTCAATTAATTATAGCCATGTCTGGGCACCAAAATGCGGATAAAGAATACTCTTATCTTATCATACAATAAATAGCTCTATATAATTAATATTGCTAATTATTATTATCATCAGGATTTAAAGTGTGCCTGGAGTCCTGGACAGTCATGGATGGCGTCCGGGCACTCGCTTTAAAATCTGAACAGTTGAACACTGTCCTACCACTTATTAGATCAGCACAGCCTGGAAAGGAAAGGGCATCATACGGGCTCTTCTTTTTCTACACTTTAAGCACTGAAATCTTATTATTATTATTTTAACATCATGCATTCATTTTTAAAGCAACTGTGAACAAAAGGTCCCGACATTGTAACCGTTTCAGACAATGAGGCTTGTCGAACCTGTGCTAGCTTCTGTTCAACTATACTGTGTCATGTCAAGAATTACGATCAGTGTTGCCCTCCTTCTTTCTCCAGACCTGGGACTGGCACTATACCAAAGTACAAAAGTGGCCGAGTTTCCAATACAGCCTGCATGTTTCTGTTTAACGACACTATGTGATATAAAGGATGATAATAGTGTTGCCCTCCTCATTTCTCCAGGCTTGGGACTGGCACTGCCAGAGTCCGAGCAGTGGTGGAGTTCAGACTTAAACCTCCACATTTAATATTTAACACCAGTTAAGCACTCTAACCAATTGGCCATACCATACCATGCCCCCCCACCCTACCTCGATCCTTCCTGCACCATATCTAGGTCTACAGGAAAGAAGCCTGCGTAAACCCAGCAGGTGCGACAGCCACTAAAAGACAATACATGATATTCAAGCACTGCACTCTTCTAATCAATGCCTCTCGGCCGCCGACTAAACCATCAAAGCATACCTGTAATGGTGTCCATTACAAGTCGTTGCAATTGACGGCATCTTGACAGGTCGCTATGGCAACGGCGGTGGGTGGGGGATCGGAATAGGCTCCGACCACCTGAAGCTGTTCAACTGTTTCTCACCGGTCCAGTCAGTGTCTCTCCCACTTCCAATAATCTACTTTCCGGAATTTTTAGACTCATGATATAACTGCTACAGCTACATAGCATTATAATTATTATCATTAGTTTTTTCCCCTGAGGTACATACAATGTATAATCACTTATTATTACTTATTTTTATTATTATTATTATTATTATGCCTGTGTCCAAGATCTGAAATGAGGTGCTATTATTATCATTATTGTTATTATTATTAGTTTTGTCCTGAGGTACTTCGTTTCCCAGGGACTTGGAAATTATAAAAACAATAATGTCTGGAAGGCTACACCTCATCCATATCGCCTATGTCGGGTGTGGATTTTCCATGACATTGAAGCGCTGTATTGTGAATGAGAACCTCTCGAAATAAGTAGCTGGTCTCTCTCAGTTATTATTATTTTATTATATTAATAATAATATTATTAGTAGTAGCATTATTATTAGTAATATTATTATGCATAATTTTTTTAAGCACCAGCATCACTCCACGGTGCCAATAACTTGCATTATGAGGCCCTATTATTTAACCTTACTTGATTTTTATCATTGTTATTATGGTAATACACATTTATTAAATACTACCATGTAATAACCTTGTTTATTATCAAGAAACTCTTGGAGTGTTGAGTAGCACGGTCTGTCCAAGGGAATTAAACAGGTGTGTATTAAGAAATTAAAAAAGAAGAATGCTATACCTGGGCTGATTTAACAGAAATAGACTGATTGCTGTTATGATCCATGAGAAACTAGGAATTAGTGCAGCAGGATGTAATGAACCTGGAACCATAGATTGAGTATTCGCATATTACGAATATAAAGATTTTCAAATATTCACGAATATTAACGAATATTAAAACTGCCAACGAATATTATATTCGTAAAATATTATGTTCTTTCAGGAAATTCTTTATTCTTAATTTTTTTAATTTTATTTATGAAAATGTTTAACTTTCACTGGATGAATTGTACAAAATTGAATTAGCCTACGCATAGGCCTGTATCAGTATTTTCAATAACTTTAATAGAGTTATTGTTAAAAACTTCAAGGTCTCTGCTGGGTCTCGCCAATGTGACCATGCAGCATTCATAGGTCTATCACATTCGATACTTAATGTTAGTCACTTTGTCTGACTTCTGACCATCCTCCCCAACTGAAAAGAGACAGAGTCAGTTGGCAAGTAGCAGCAATAGTAAGCTAAATTAGAAATAAACTTTAACTGCCTAACAGTGCCTATGATAGTACCTGCAAATTGATAAAGTAGTTTTATATCAGTGTAGCAGGATGAGTAAATATAAATGCCAATGCAGGAAATAATAGTGCCAGATTGTAAGAAAAAATTATCCCGATCTCAGCATATTAAGCGCATCGCATATTTTAATTCAGCTTTGCCATGAATGAGAGTGAATGTCATGGAGACATGCAAAACTGAAACTGCTTTACTGGGTAACATTGCGGTTTTGATGGTTCACTTTAATCCGTTAACGAATATTTACGAATATTAAAAAATCTGAATATTCACGAATATTTACGAATATTAAACCCAAAAGTCACGAATACTCAATCTATGCCTGGAACCAACTGTCGTCATCAAAACCGAATGCTCATTATTCTATTTCTAACTAATTCTTTTTACCAATGTAATCAACATATATATATATAATATTATACTATATATATATATATATATAATATACACAGTATTGCACACACACACACACACACACACACATTTATATATATATATATACCTGCAGCATAGTGCCTTTTTAGAAAATCACCGCACCTACGATTTCAATTGTCTAACAGATCTAAACAAATGCATCTTGTTTGTAGCCCTTCAATTCAATTCACAAGCTTTATTGATCACCAAAATATGAATACACGTACCATTGTACATTTGATGCAATAGCTCGTGGGTGTCGCAGAGTAAACCAAAAGGAACGATATCGTTCCACTATAGCAGGATCGCCCCCTATCTCACTTCTATTCATACCTTAGTAGGCCACTTATACCCTTGCAGGAATCAACCCTAAAGAAGAAATCACTATATTGTCATCATCTAATTTCGAAAGAGAAGTCTTAACAGATCTGTAATAATAATTTTAATCAACAAAAAGTCTTTGTTAGACGTCGGAGGTCAGCGGTGAAACCAAGTAAACGAATTAAATAAAATCCACCACCAGTGAAGCAATTTATTCAGCCTCCAGGTCTGGAAGCGCAGAGCCGCAGACTGTATTAAAATCAACCTGGAAGCAACAGCAGCAGCAGATTCCTGGAACAGCTCGAACCACATTTTTCTGCACGGTTTTGTTTTCAATCCGTAACAACGAGAATCCGCATGCATCTCCTCGAGACGAGATCAGAGTAAATCTTGCGAGGGTCTCCAAGGACCAATCAAGACAATGCACTGATTTAGAAGACTCGAACTGCACCTGATGCCACACAGGGAACAATAAGCCCGGCTCAAGCGACAGCAAACTCCAGATAATATCACATGCTTGGAGGCCACTCAGGGGACAGGGTGGACATAACAAGAAAGACAATAACAAAGCTCTGACGGTGGTATTACATGTGAGGAGTTACTCGGAGGACCGGAGAACCGTGTAGCGTGACCCAGATTAATCAATCAATGCAAGATCTGTGTGCGATTAGAATCCACAGAAAGAATAGTTAACGCTGAAAGTCACCTTAAAAAATATATGCAATATTTCATATTAAATTCCAAACCTTCTATTCAGACTGCTGCAAAAGAGTACACAAGAAACTCACTACGAAATTTTGTCTTTTGAAGTCAAATAATAATATTGCACTTTAAAACAGGTACCGTAATTAAGTCTTGTTTTGAATCAATGCCAGTGAATAAGCTTATCTGTCTGATGCGGCCTTTTTTACGTGGCACTGCAAAAATTTCAAAGACATACATTACATTGATCATCCTCGATCAGAATTCATGTAATGATGATTTGCATCATCAAATCTTTATAAAATTTCTATCAATACAATATCAATATATCAAATTAATGATGCCCTACGTTATGGGCATATTTACTGGGCTTGGCAGGTTCACACCCTCCCCCCCACCCCGAAATAACTACATTACTGCTATAAAAATTAAAAATGTAGACAAATATGACCATGTCGAATGACACTCCTTCACGGAAAAATAAAATTAATAAAATTGTTTCCTAGCTATGCCCCTGAATGTAATTAAACCAGTACCACACAAGAACTAACTCCACGACAACTTGATAAATAATATTGTGTGATCAGGTCATAGTTATTTAAAACGTTTTTTCCGTTTTTTATCATTTTCCAAAAAACGTTGTGTCGTTTTACTCATTTACAAATTTTTTATGTCACATTATTCATTTATTTAATACCGTCTGTTATTATTTTCCTTAAGTAATATCATTTTTTCTGATATTCCTTACGTTTTTACTGTAGGCTACTCTCAAGGATTCAGCTAACTAAGGTCATCATTTAATTGTTTAGCATCATTTTAAAAATATATGTAGTAGGTCCCTACAAGAAATGAAATTTATAAGAGTTATTTTGTTACAAACTTCCTAGGTCTATATAAGTGACACTTTTAGGTACAATATAGACCTATAATTTGAAGATGTATGTAATAGTAATTACTTCTGATTAAATTTTATCTGCTTTATGTTGATCAGCATGGTGTTATGTGGACTTACATTTACAATTTAAATTTTAAAGTATTTCTAATGAAACCAAAGTTCTAAGAAGAAGAAAATAATTGTTTTAGAATGTAGATTAATGTCACTCATAATCAATTATGGCCTACTAATGAAGTAGCATTATATTTGCCGATTAAGATCAAATGGAATAAACAAAGTTTTTAAGTTTAAAATTCAACAAAGTCAGATTATTGTCCGTTTCTGTATTTTTGCCGCTTTTATTTTTCTAATAAAATAACTTTTTTTGCGTTTTTTTAAATTTCGTTTCCATCATTTTTAACATTTATGTATCACGTTATTGATGATGAATTCAACAAACTTTATAACAATGAAAATAAAACAACTTATGAGGACAGTGATGAGCATGATGACGATCGACCAAACGTCCAACACCAAGACACTGTTGTACTACGATCATCATTTCACAATGCCACTTTATTGATTTTAACTATTGCACCAGAATCCAAATACACCAAATATCATCCATGCTAGAAGGAAATGACCAAAAGCTCAACAACAACACAGCAGTTATCACGTTGTGTGTTGAAATTCAAACATTTCATGAATGCTATAGCGTGAGCAGAGAAACAACTGGTCACTGTGCCTGCTACATAGTCTTGTTTAATACATACAGCCATATCATGTGGGGGGAGGGCCCGGTAGTGCACTGGACAACACACTGGCTTGGAGAGCGAGAGGAATCGAGTTCGAGCCCCTGTAGGGTGGACGTGCTCTGTAGGCTGCTATTAGCACTGTGTATTGCAGGCTGTGTGTAGTTGATTAAGATTATTGTGTAACTTGTACATGTACAGCGCTATGCGTTTGCAAGCGTTTCATTAAAGAAAAAATCATTATTTTTATGATGTATGTCTGTTACAAATATGATATCACAAATGCTACTGTGTAAGCAGAGAAGCAACTGACCACTTTGTCCACTACATAGTCTTGTTTACAAGACTGGGTTGTATTCTATAATGACTCGGTAGACGTTCTAGAATGACTCGGTAGACACCAAGAACTAACGTTGCAGCGTTGTTATCTTTAATGAATCCAACTTCTAGTTTGCCGAGAATCCTTTTAATCGATCCAGCTTCTCTTTAGGCAAGAATTTGTTCGATAAATCCTGCTTCTATTTCGTCAGGAAATATTTTTCAGCCATTTTTCATTGAAAATTATTGTTCATCAATCCAGCTTCAGAATGACTGCACTAACCCTAACCGACCCTCACGACGCCTAACCTGAGCCCTAACCGACCCTCACACGAAAAATCCCGCTTCAATTTCGTCAGGAAATATTTTTCATCGAATTTATAAAAAAGTTACTTGCTACCGAGTCATTATAGAATATAACCCAAGACTGCATACAGTCTTATATCATGTATGTATATTATGACTATTAGGGTGGTCGTTAAAAATGAAAGTTGGAATTGAATGTTCTCCAAGGCGCCATTTGGTGCCATTCTCCTCAGAAACATCACACAAAAAGCTGTAAGAGAAAATATTAATATTTAGGACTAGCACAACGCCATCAAAGTTTACCCTTATAATAGCAAGTCTTCTAATGCTCAAAAGTAGCTAAATGGTTGTAATCAACCTGGAATCTTCAAACCAGGAATCAATTGCACTACTTGTAGTTGGTCCATATTTAAACATAATGATGATACTGTAATCGTAATCATAATCATTCATTTATATAGCGCCACTTCAGGAGAAATTCCTCAAAGGCAGGAAAACCTGTATAACACACCGCATCACAGATAACATCTATCATATCTTATGTCTTTACAAATACTACCTGTTTTACCTTGTTGTCTTGATTGATAATAATAGCTTATTTTTTTAGACTGTAAGGTAGCAGTAATGGTATATAATAGAGATAAATATACAAGTTTTGTGGTTTCATCTGTGTCCTACGTAATTAATTTATTCTGCAAAATCACCAATATTCTTAATGAGGTCTGATTTCTCAAAGATATTTCTTTTTCTACCGTCATTGTTCATGGGGTTACTGGGCATAAGGAAATGGTGCAATATTGAAAAGTAGCAACCCATTTTAGATGCGAATTTTTATCTCAGATTTAAGCTAATATGTTTTCAACCTGAGGCATTATTACCCTAACTCACAATCAAATTGCATTTGGTCTTTGCACGGGTTTGAGGTATGGTGTAGTTTTCACAATACACTTCCCTCAAAGTGAAATCTCTGGCATGTTGCCCAAAGAAGGTGTTCATCTGCCACCAAGAGTGTAGCAATGGGTGTTGTCCTGACGGTGCTATACCGATACCTATTCTCTTGGATTGGTTGGTCGTCTGAGATGTCCTGGTGGCCACTGTAATTTCAGCTGGATCCATTGCTGAGCATGATGTGGAGATTTTTAGTTGCTCCTAGCTTACGTGTTTGACACCATCGCCTTTCATACTAATTTATAATAGGTAGTAGGTAGTTAGGTAATTAATTTACAATAGTTAATAAAGGCAGTGTAATGTGTGTCCACTCTTGACAGCACTTTATGAAATAGCCAACAATGTGAGTAGGTTTCATAAGACACTCAGTTACGATGCTCTCTTTAGAAGTTGTTTAAAAACTGCTCTTTGACTCCCATGTGGTAATAAGTAATTTCATAGATCTATAAAAATTATGATTTCAATAATTTCAACATCTATTTTAATTAATTTGTTTTACAGCAGCTCTTGATAAATTTTATCTGTGATGCGCTGTCATTCTGCTCTGATTGCCACAATAAACGAAAATATCAGCAGTGTTTCCTCTAGTTCAACAACTATTGGGGTCCTTGTCCTTGTTATATCAGAATTTGTGTTAAAGTTAAGCATGTAATAAAGAGTTTCTAGTCTAAAAAAGGATTGCTGTAGATAGAAATCAGGCCTATCAAAAAGAACATAGCAATGTGTTGGCCAACTAGTATAGATTTATGGTCATCGATCTCAGGGGCTCACGCGTCAAATACTATTGCGATGGTCAATTGTTCATAAAAATATATAATAAACCATTATCATCATTGTAGACGTCAGGCATACTTGTCAGTTGAACTTGAGTAAGCGAATGTAGTCTTTCTGTTAAAATTAGTCATAGGTCCAAAAATGCGACTAAATTATCCTTATACTCAAAAAGACGATGATATTTCGTAAAATGCAAAACTTCAAACACGTTGTGCTAGTCCTAAATATTTTTCAATCGGGATAATTTTTGGGCTACATCAGTCTTTTACCAAGTGGCACCAAATGGTGGGTTGGAGAAAGAATGAAACTGAAGTTGAAAATTTGCCATTACAGATACGACCACCCTAATGACTATGATGACAGAACATTGTAAAGCATCATTGCATAATATTAATTATACAATATAAACTTATGATAACTGTATCCAGACTATAAACGCAAACAACAATATTGAGACACTTTTGTTACAAAATCATCTTGGACAGATTAAAAATTGGTGGCGATGAGGATCGATCAGCACCAAAATTACTTATTTAATTTGGACCATAATTTCATAATTATTAGGGTCAAATTGCTCAAAGTATCTGTATTGTCAACAAATTTGTACAAAATCCAACAGAGCAGATAACACCTTCATTAGTAACCATCGTATTACATTTTGCGACGACAGAAGAAGCAAGGCTCTGAACAAGGTAGCCCATACCAGCAGTGGCGTAACTACGGGGGGCAAGGGGGGGCAGCCGCCCCCCAAATGAAAGGGCTGCCCCCCGGCTGCCCCCCCAATCCCTGCGTTTGTTTTACTTTTTACTTTTACGAGTGATAAAGAATTAAAGAATGTTATATAATTTCTGACTTATTTTTATTTTTTATACAACTTCCTGTACAACTTCTTATAGGGTGGGTGATGGGAAAGTGGGACAGGCCACTATAGTGCACTGTGGGACAGACAAGCTAGTGAGACTTGCATGCACATTATGTCCAATACTGTAATACATCCAAAATCTAAAAATACATAGTCTATGGCAATATACTGATGCCAACGGTAGCCACCCCATCATTTCAAGCTGCCACCCCACTGCCCCCCCCCATGAAAAAATAACTGGCTACGCCACTGCATACCAGTCAGCCCAGTGATCGGTCTAAATGAGATTAAATCTTACTTGTGCACATAACGGGTCTACAGGGCCTTGAAGCAACCCGTGTTAGCGATGTAAAATTTGATAATAATTCTTCTTAAACATTTTCTCTAGCACGTTTCATAACAAGACTTTAACCGTGGGTGATAACCATTCGATCAAGCGACCGTACCGAATGATCTCACCCGAAAACTTTCTTGTGGAGATTCGGGTTTCGGGTCGTACCCCGAGGCCCTACGGTCGTTATAAGGCGTACACCATTTTATTCAATTTTAGCGCTCGATTTCCTTAAATAAGCATCTTACAGGCGAACACATGAAATCTATCAACCACGTACTTTATTCTGATGAGAAAATGCAGCTTGATCACGCTAGAAATCCTTTCAAAGCCTTGACACAAATCCTTTAGCGCCAAATGACCGGTGCCCTTATAATTACAATACAACATTCAGTTTTTGTCTCGAGCGTTGAGTTTCAAAGAAGATTCATCGAAGAAGATGAACCACTGATGACGAAACTGCGAATTAGGGTGCGAGATGCGTTCTGGTACAGGCACAAATGCCGCACAATAGCAAGAGGCTAATATAATAATAAAATCTTCGTTTAATGACTCAATCTGACAAACCGCAGAATGATTACAGGTACAGGTTATACGAAATACGGCCCACTATAGCACGACACGCAGTTCGGCTTTACAGCAGTGGGTTCGGTAGCTTAACACTAATAGCCTAAGTGCTGGATCACTCCCAGTTCGGCCAAGCCAGAAGTGGGAAGGGCTATCTTATTTTCAGCAGAACCCGAGTCAAACAACACAACAGAAAAGCGCCAATGGCAGCTAGCAGAAACATTGATAAATTATTGCTCTGAGCGAGGTTTGAACCCGGGTCGCGCGGATGACTCTCAGTCTAACGACCAGCACTCTCTCAACTGAGCTACGGACTAGCTTCTCTTCTATCCAAGACCAAATTACACCCATCAGTTAAAAGCTGTTTTAATCGAAGACCTTTAGTAGAATTTATCAGTGCTATTTTTCAAAAGATATTCCAGCCAACGAAAATGTAGGCCTAATATATTTGCAATTTTCACTGCCTTTCTCACTTGTGTTCCAATTACGTAACAACAACAGACTTCATGGTTAATAATAAGCTATGTTACTAGGTTGTTGAAAATCATGTTCACTAATAAACACAGAGATAAGAGAGGCATCTATCAAACGTTATTTTGTCATGTATTTTGACGCAAAAATCGTACGATTTAAACAAATTAAAACTGGTGCGTAGATCGATTAATGTCGGTTAGCGCTTTTGCTAGACCGAGAAGATTTCACGCTAATCGCCGGTTTCTACTGATCCAACTCATGTATAGTAGCGTCGATAGCGGAAAATATATTTGGGTTTGCATGTGCACGACACAGTGTCGACGATGATCAGACTACCCCAGCACTGCCGAACAGCATTAAGACATTTCTGGAGACGAAGGAGATTTTCAATTTCTGGATGCCTGATATGTTTGCTAATTTATAACGAATATGTACATTATTATGTCGTTTTGCTACAATGCACGTGGCCATCTCTAGATGTGAACACTAGCGATCATGAACCAAGTGACCCACTCTATGCTATGGTTCTGTCGGACACTCATCTTCTTGGAAACAGAGAGGGACACTGGCTTGACAAACTTAGAAGGTCTCGTAAGTTTGAAGGTGTCAAATTATGCATAAACGCAGTTAATAGTGTTGATTACTGACAATTTTCGTTAATGTTTTTGCAATTTGCCTTCTGAATATCACATTGGTGAAAAATTATTATTTAGGTAGGTTCTGGATTGGTTTATGAACGTATATCATTTGCGTCAATTTGGAGCATGCTTCCTCTTACTGTTTGCTCTACAATTCTGTCTAGCAATCTCTCTTCCTTCTCTCTGCTCAATACATACTTCTTGTGTGGCCTTGCGCACTGGGGATTCTTCTGAACAGTTCACCCTGCTAGAGGAGCTTGACAAATACTTAAGTACAAATTTTGTTGTTGTGGTATTGTATTGTATCTATAAATTAATATTGTATTTCATTAATATTTAATTTATTCATTCATTTGGACATTTATATAGCGCTCCTTCAAGAAAAAAACTACTGAGAGGCGCTCCCGACTCCAGCGGGCAGTGCAGTGCACACTAATCCGAGATGCTCCCATGTGACAAAAATACAATATAGCATGTTGCCTAAAATTTTGGATACATAACTTGCTTGAATAAAAGGTTAATATCTAATCTATTCGACATCATCTGAAATCATCAGAAAAATTGCAAAAAGTTTCCAGTTCAGTTACAGTTATGCTATACACAACTTTATATGTATTATATCAAGCAAGTTGGGTCAGGTTATATTTTCAAGATAAGCTAAGTTCCAGTTTTTATTTGGCTAGATGACCTTTAGATTGTAAACCTTTTAAGAGATTCTTAACATTTGTTGTTTCGTTGTCTACAATATGATTTACTTTTGATTTAGGGAATGGCAGATGGAACGAGCATTTCAAACTACTATGCTGCTCCACCATCCAGAAGCTGTTTTTGTTCTTGGTTAGTTCATTATTTACAAAACAAATTCAGAAAAACACGAATTGTTGCAGAGAGCCATTAGCAGGTTCATTCGATATTCTTGGCATTCACATTTGACATTGTTGTAAAGGTATGACTCAAATACAGTTGGAAAAATATATTCATCAAATATCAAGTCACTTAACATCTTCAATAATGCATTAGTTTCAATTAATGTAATGTAATTAGTAATTTCTATAGCACCGCTCACAGCCGAGGCCATTCAGTAGCTAGGGCTGCCAACCGTCCCGGATTCGCCGGGACAGTTCCGGAATCAGCCCTGTGCGTCCCGTGTCTCGGACGGATCTCAAATTGTCCCGGAATTTGTTGTAGATATTCACTTCACATAAAGTTCTTATTTTGCACACTATAACTTGGCAAGTCACAAGATTTTTTAGAACTTTCTGCGATCAATTAGACCTAACATTGTTGGTTGAGCATTGAATGTCGGACATCGATAGATTAAAATCTACAAAACATTTTGCAAACCACTGACACTCAATAACATATTGTGTCCTATGCAGGCCTACTGTCAGTCCGTTCTAATGCTGTTTGAGAGATGACATCCTGACTTCTGCAACTTTGTGCCTAGAACCCAATATATAGTGTTCTGGAACTACTTAAAACTTGTCAGACTAGGGCCTATGAGCTTAAGATATGTTCTACTACCTAATTATTTAATAAATGGAGTAGTAATCAGGTAATCTGCATGCATGGCGTATAAGTGCCAGCCTACCTATGAACTTTGCTCATTCTGATAAGTCTGATTGCTCTGGCAGGTCTAGATAACTGTATATTAAAGAGCTGTCTTCTTGAAGTTGCTTCTAATCTTAAATTTAGGCCATAAATTTGTCTTTGACAATTTATCTGCAGAATTATTAACGACTAAGTTCCGGTTTTTTTTGTAGACTGTAGACTAGATTCTATATTGGCTGACACAACATTTGTTACATTATGCGGTTATGTGGACTGTAAATTTTCAATGTCATATTGAGTGACTGTGGGCATCCCGAAATGGCAAACTATAAAGTTGGCAGCCCTATCAGTAGCGCTCCCAGTGCGATAGCCCCTAAAGAAAAAATAGGTATTAAGAAGAGTGAGAGATGTAGATAGGTTTAGGTTTATAGCAGTTCAGCAAATACCAGAGATCAAGTGAGCTGAAATCAATATTGATCGATAGCAAATTATGTTGAATTTGTATTTCATTGGCAATTCAATTTCTGATATCTACTCTTGATCTGCTCTAAAAATTATGCATGTATCAGAATTTGAACTGCACTGAAAGTTTTATGTGAGCTTAGCTCATGCAAATATAATTTTTTTTATTATATTGATATTTTCTCCTGCATATCCGATTGCTATTAAAGGCAAATCTCTCGGTGCACGTTCAATGTTTTGATTTGCATGCAGGTGATTTATTTGACGAAGGCAAGTGGTGCGATGATGCGGAATTCGACGAACATGTCAATCGATTCAGGAGGAAATTCCAGACGCCAGAAAATACGGATATCATTGTTGTTGCTGGAAATCACGATATAGGATTTCATTACATGTAAGAATGTCATATATATATATATATATGCATGTATGTATAATATTTTATATATATAGTTATATACATATATATCTGCAGATGTATATCTATGTCCATGTATTTGATATCGTAATCGTTAACTCAGAACTTCTACAGCACCCACAAAAGCAAAGTTGCGGGAAGCAGGTTATTCACAGGTGGAACCAAACCAAAGTCGATAGGCAGAGGGTCAAGATCCCAAGAATCAGGCGAGGAGTTAGAAAGACGGGTGGGGCGAATGATATTTAGGGTTGAAATGGCGTGGAGTGTTGAGAAAGTGGAAGAATCAGGATAGGATTTGTGAATAAAAACAATGTTTTCAGTTTCGAGGGAAATAGCGAGAGGTGGAGTTTTAGTGAGTTCTTACGATGGCTCAGATGTTTGTTGTAGTGCTGGCGTAAGTTTGCTCCAGAGAGGCGGAACGGTCTGCAAATTTTATTGATGAGGTTCTGGAAGGGCAAGGTTTGTACTAGTTGGTAGGTATGACTGTATATGTCTGTGACTGGTCTGTTTGTATGTGCACTTGTTATAGCGCCCTTCCAAGCTCTCTACTCAGGGGCGCTTCTGACTACAGAGCGGCACTGCATCGGAGTTTCACGCCGAAGTGCTGAGCAATTGCGAGTGAAAACCCAAGGTCCCTACGCGGTGACTTGAGGTGGATTCGAATCTGTGGTATGAATTCATATCGTCCCACCAACAGTGACACTTACTGTCAGTGTTCTCAATCAATCATAGCTGAGCTGGCTATGAGACCATTTGGAGCAGAAATCTAGACGTAATTTTTTCCGTAGTTGGATTTTAACCCCGACTTCTCACTTTGTCCAACACAATAACCACTCGACCACCATGCACGAGTAAAGCCATTATATATATTATGTCCTTGTTGTAAGATGTTTCTGATATTGAGGTAACGTAACTGCGTATATTTCCTCTGCTTTCCAGGGTTGATGACCATAAACATCAGCGGTTCGTAAGAGCGTTTAACGCATCATCGGCGCGAATGGTGACGATCAAAAGCAACGTATTTGTCCTCCTGAACAGCATGGCGTTTGAAGGCGATGGATGTAACTTCTGCAGAGAAGCCGAGGATTCGTTGAACCGAATCATACAGTCGCTCGACTGTGCTCAGGTGTGTAAAGTGTTCATTAGGGTGTGTCTCGATTACTAAAAAGTGTGTCTGCATTGGGCCCATTAGGTGCTAACATATGTTTATAAATAAACATAAATATGTAATATTAATATAAACATAAACATTATAAACATAATGGATATAAATTGCTATATAGTGGTTATTAAGGTGGTGGTGGTGATGATGATGATGGTGATGATGATGGTGATGATGATGATGATTCACGTCCGTGTCTTAGTGCAAGGCAGCGCCAGTCCCAAGCTTGGATGAAGGAGGTGGGAAACACCAATGATCTTTGTTATCATGCAGTGCCGTCAAACTTTAAACTGAAACTACTGTTAAAAAGGCACTGTTTCGTTTCTAGTTTCTTCCTTCTGCAGTGGCTTTAATTTCTGTTTTTGGTCATTAAATTTGTAGGGTAAACTGAAGAATTGCTCAAAAGATGGTGCTGTCTATTCAAGACCTGTTTTGCTTCAGGTAAGTTTTTTCCTGTTGTGCTCTAATTTTCAGAATTGCTAATTGGCACGAAAAGCATCGTAGATTTTAAAAAGTTATGGTGTTTGGTTCTCAAAAGCAGGATTTGTTGTCAGGAAAAGTAGCGTCAAGCGCATTGTTGCAGGCATATCAGCTTTTGTGATTTTGCAGCTTACTTTCGTTTGTCTTTGTGCTGATGGGAAGGAGACTTGGAGCGGATTGCAGACATTTTTTGTAAGTTGTGCAAGTACATATCTCAATGTGGCAGGGATGGTAGAATGGATGGGTCAGTGTGGAGCCTTTTTTGTGTGAGTATTATTGTTTGAGTATTGTTGTATGAGTATTGTTGTTTGAGTATTGTTGTCTCAGTATTGTTGTCTCAGTATTGTTGTATGAGTATTGTTGTTTGAGTATTGTTGTATGAGTATTATTGTCTGAATATCATTGCCTGAATATCATTGAGTATTGTGTGTGTATTTTGTTGTCTGAGCATTGTTGGTTGAATATAGTTGCTTGAGTAATTGTTACTTGTGATGGCCAAGGTGATGCCTCGCCTCTGTGTAAGTCATCTTGTCATCTTCCTTCTAGCACTACCCATTGTTTCGTCGGTCGGATTCCCACTGCTCTGGACCGGATGCTGCTGATGCAGGCATGAGACATCTCCAAATGAGCCCGCGATGGACTTGTCTAGCAAAAGACATATCGAACAAGGTATTATTCTGTTGCATAGTGTCCATTCATTGTGGGGCATGAGGGTGTATTGGATATGTTCGTTGCCTTGCAGCCTGAGGGTTGCAGGTTCGAATCCACCTCAAGTCGCCGCGTAGGGACCTTGGGCAAGTCCTTCACTCGCAATTGCTCAGCGCTTCGGCGTGAAACTTCGATCCAGTGTCCGTGCTGTAGTCAGGAGTGCCTCTGAGCTTGAAGGGGCGCTATAACAAGTGCACATACATACAATCAATCAAATCGGTGGTGAAGGATCTCACCCGATCAGTTCTTTTAAGAGAAAAATGAGTAAGTCTGTACCGAACATTTGCTTTGTATTCTCTTCGTGGCCGAATAGCTACTCGGTATTCGGCTGAATGGTGGCAGTTGGACCGAATGCGAATAATGGTCATATGACATCTGTTTCTGCATATGATGCTGCCATAGCAAGTGTACACAACCTGGCTGAAGGATGCAATTTAAAATACATGTGGTAACTAACTGTTTAATTTTAGTTCATGTATTAAATTTACTGAACTGAAATATTTGCTTACCGTTCATCTGAAATGTTTTACTGCTGTCAGTAGACCTATTTTTTGTACACTATTCGTATTCGACCGAATAGTTGGTCCAGTTATTTGTTTTCACCAAATAGTGATAATCACATATAAAAAAGATCAGGGTCAAGGTTATGTACGGTCGCTATATTAGCTAAAGTTTTGTCCAAATTTGCCCCCATTTGAGGCATGTGCTACCCTTTATTAAGCAGTGTAAAGTTGGCATGTACAAATTCTGTTTTAGATTTTGGACCGACTGCAGCCGAGACTGGTTCTCAGCGGTCATACGCATAATTTCTGTAAGACGATGCACAAGGATAACATTCCAGAATGGACACTTCCGTCTTTCAGCTGGAGAAACCGGCGAAACCCAAGCTTCATTCTGGTCAGTAAGCATGTAATAAGATATACATGTCTTTATAAGGGCTTTTTAGCGTGCAGTTCTACCCAAAATGTGCAATGGTTCGAAATGGACGGGTGAAGTTGTGGAAACACTTCTGTGCGGCAGCTGCGGCTAGAAATAGTAAAAAGTCATTGTCAACCGATTGGGAGGGAAAGAATGGTTAGTTCTAGAACTTCCTTAAAAGAAGCCCTGCTATGTATACGGGCATTTGGTTCTGCAAGCGTCTTTGAATAACCAAAGAAAAATGCTTAGCGTGGAAATCTAAGAGATCTTAAAAAGTGCATGTAAAGATGACTTGAAAATGTTTCTTGAGCTATGACTAAATAGTTTGTAAGTTAGTTAATACCGAGTTATTGAATCGTATAGACGATTGAATGAAAGAGTAAATTGCGAGTAAAACGAAAGTTGATTTGCTTAGTCAGGGCTTAGTTTTTAAGGAATTTTTACAGCTGCACAACCCTTTCTTTCCTTTCCCATTCTCCATGGTAAATTACTTCCATTTCCAGGATAATGACTATTTGGCTAGTTTTAACTGTACCGAAGTGTTTCTACAACTGCACAAATCGATTTAGAACTGCACATTTTGTGTACAACTGCACGCTAAAAAAGCCCTGTGCTTAGTCAGGCAATTTCTCGAGCAAATGTAGATACACTTGTTTTATGTAGTGACCTTACCACCATTGCTGCCATATGAATATGTACCATATAAATATAAACCAGCTCTAGGTTCGTAACACTGTTTGGCACACAGCACACCTAACGTGTACGGATTGTGCTAGCCTGAGGTTTAAATCTCTTAATTAAATGTAAATGTACTCGGTTTTTACATAGCGGCCATATGACCTCGACCCTGCTTATTTTTCAATGAATCGATCGGGTGAAATACTTCACCACCGCTCACCCATTTGAATGGACGCCATGCCAGTTAGGTTCTTGGTGCATTGCCGTGCTAGCCCGAGATTTTAAATGTCTTAAATAAGCAACCTTCGGGAAGCGAACCGTGGCCTGCACGCTCTCTTTCACAGAGTCCCGTGACTCAGCGTGAGGTGCAGTCAACGCTCTTATGATGTCACTAACTGGGCCAGTAAATAAGCCACCTCCAGGAAACATTATAGGGGCATTGTTCTGTCTAACCAATTATAGCTATCCGAGCTGCAGGTATGCTGCCTGAGGGCCCTGAGTTACATGTCTCTTTTCGCTACTGAGATGTTAGAAACATTTAAAAGTTTTGGTTGGCTAAAACAAATATATATGTATTAATTTATTAGAGAACTGTAGGCATGTGTGTGGGTATGTTCTCAAATGCACCATTGCGTTGTTGTGTTTACATTTGTTGTGAATGTGTAGAATGAAAATTTCTGCCGTTTACTCTGGAAATTAAATATCCAGCTCATAAATCTTTACAGTTTTTCATTTGGTCAGCCACAATAATTATATTTAATCGAATTTGTTAAGTAGACGATCATATTCTAAATTTAATTTGAAATATGTTTCTCTTACAGCTGGTAATAAGCAGCAACCGTTTTGCCATCAACAAATGCTTCCTGCCGGACGAGTTTACCGTGATAGGAATCTATATTTCCGGCTGTGCTCTTATTTTACTGGCCGCTTTTTGTGGCTATCGGTTGGAACATTGGGCGTGGCACGGTCATCATGCAGTGGACTGATGCTTTCCGTTTACATGTCGATAATTCACGATAACTTAATGCCAATCATTCTGAAATAATTTGATTCTGAGGACCACATCTTGCGTCGATCGGTACTTTGTAATTTTAATTTTGGAGTTACTATAAAACTGTGTCGTGAGTCAAGGCTAGACCTTCTCTGCGTAACCCTGACTGCTTTAAATCATGTATTAGAGGTACACCGTTTTTTGTATTAAAGTAATATAAAGAAAAGACTGACCAGCTGCAATGTTTATTATCCATCCTTACTCAGGTGCGAATTAAGGCCTTGGTGGGGCTAGTGAAATTCTCAGATGCCCTTATTCCTTACCATTCTCTGACCATACCTCCGTTCCCAAAAAGTCCAAAATGTTAATGTATGCCTATTGTGAAATATAAACATGTAACTCAAACTTTCCGCTATAAAAATGTGTAGTCTAATGAAATACCAAAACTATTCTAAAATGACTGTTATGGGCTCACTTCTAAGACAAAACTAGCCAAGCTAACAAATGTCAATACAGTAGATATTGTTCAATTTAATAGTTTCAAATTGTATGGTCCGCATAATAGCTCACGCTATTCTACTCTTGTCAGCTGTAAACTGATCAGGAATGTCATCAAGTAATAATTGTTTTTCTTTATTGGACAATCCGGTTGACAGACCGCAACCAGTTAAAGTGTACGGTTATGCAATTGAAACTATTCACAAGAACACAAATTATCTAAACTACTAACAGAACAGATGGCCTGCACTTGAAAAGAAACAGTTTCTGCAAAATCCCCCGAAATGCTGAGCAGTTCCAGTCCAGTTAGGCATTTGTCATCAGATCGGAGTAACTATTGTCTTTTCTAAAGTGAATGACCATTCCATATGAAATCTCGTCAGCATCCAGCAATCCAAGTTCATTAAGCCTATAGCCTCCCTATGAGCACATTCTGAACTTCTTCATATGTTGCAATCCCTTGGGCGGAGACTTGCGGGGGACAAACGATTGGCCGAAGGAAAGACGCGAGATTTTGGCTGAGTCGCCGATGAAATTTTCCATCTTTTTGCCAGCTAAAATTTCTCGCGATTTTTTTGTCATCTGGCCGAAATTTCTAGGGAAGTCAATTTTCTCTCAAAAAACAGTTTTTAGTCATTTGGTCGAAATTTCTTCAAAAAAATACCAGTTTTTGCCAGCCAAAATAGCTGATGACCTTTTTTAGTCGTTAATTTTCTAAGATGTTCTTCTAACGTTGGAGGGGAGACAAATCAGTGGCGGCGCTAGGGGGGGCTGGGGGTGCTAAGCCCCCCCTACAAGAGGTTCAACCCCCCCTAAAAAATGGCCATCTGAATTATTTTACATTGAAATACCCACGATTTTCGGCTGATGACTAAAAAAAAGGTCGTCAGAAATTTTGGCGGCGAAAATGGAAAATTTTCCCGAGATGTTGGTCGATGACTAAAAAAAAGAAAAGAAATTTTGGCGGATGGAAATGTCAAATTTTGTCGCGGGGCTTCAGCCCCCCGAAACTCAAATCCTGGCACCGCCACTGGACAAATGCATTGGCCTAACCTACCCTCACGAGCATAGGCGGAGACCTGGGCCGAGAATTGGGGGGACGGAAAGACGAGATTTTCCGAAAAATTTCTGACGACCGGCGAAATCTCGAAAAAAAATTCTATTTTCGCCGCCCAAAAAAGTTGATGACCTTTTTTTTTTTTTTTTAGTCATCCGGGCCAAATCTCGACGAAATATTTCTATTTTCGCCGCCAAAAAAGTCTTGACGCTCAAACATTGGGGGGGACAAATGCATGGGCCGTCCCCCCAACACTTTTATTGGGGGGACCGTCCCCCCTGTCCCCCCCTAGGTCTCCGCCCATGCTCACGAGGCCTACCTGATCCTAACCTACCTTCACGACGCCTAACCTGTGCCGCCCCATGCTGTCGGTAAACGGGGGAAAAAACGCTGTTGCAAATCAAGTTACCGGTACGTCGAGTGTGAAAGTTTGAAGTGGCAAGCTTAAATTGCATTGCAAACATAATCCTCTATCTTTACGTAATGTATGCGACAGTAGGCCTAAGCACTATCACGCTGTATTACTTTTATGGCGTAGAGACCCCCGGTTAATTAATACAGTACTGTTGTTGTATAGGCTACTTGTATAATTATTATGCTAAGCAATAAGCGCGAAGGCATAGAGTTGTGATGACGTTTTCTGATAGGCCTAGGAGTGACGTGGCGTATCCTAGAAGGCTAATGAAAAATATGGTATGAGCATGACGTCATCGATTAGATTTATCATTAGACTGACGTATAATAAAAGATCGACGGATGTTTACATTCTCTGGTCGGTCGTCTGTAATGTACGCTGGCTCTGAATCTATCAGGTAAATAATGACGTGACCTATATACAGCTATAGTTATATAATTATTTTATTTTTTTATCTATTATGTGATAAAATAATTTATATATTATTATTATTTATTATTATTTAGGACAATCTATGGCACCCATAACCACATACTGAGTTATCCGGCAGTTACGAACTGTATTATTTAACTCTATAGTTTAGACCTATAGGCCTATAAGAAGAATATGCTACTCTTTTTCGTTCATTTATAAATTTTGTATCCCTATGCAGAGCGGGCGCAACTTGAACCAGTGAAAAACAGAGGAATCAGAAATAAGCCAGAGCTCACGTCTGTAGATGGAAGGCCAGCCAGAGGGGAAGGCTGGCGGATGGAGAGGGATTTAACCCGTTGGCTGTTACGGGGGTTGGGGTTGGTGGGTGGGTAGGGGATAGAAGCCCGGTCTGCTTTCTATTGTATAAAAGATTATGTTGTCTGCAAATGTATATCCTAGCTACAAGCAGACAGGTGGGCACTGCCATGGGCAGAGCTGAAGATCGTGCATGACGGATAGTTATATTTTCGACTATTGTTTAGGGTTATTGTAGTAGGCCTACTGCAATGAGGGAGATTATTTGCTTTTGTAAATGGTATTGCATGAAATCTTCGCAGAAGGTACTGAACGGCGCCGTGAAGAAGTTGTCATTAAACATCATTGCCACTTAAACATCTGCACAAACCGAAAAGATGAATCAGAAACATGTCGACTGGATTCCTATGACCAAACCTCCCGTTCCACAGGTCTGTTAATAATATCAGCGTAATCAGGTAAATGTGAAATGTACAATTAGGCATAGGGCCTACACGCTTATAATTATAGAGGCGGTATACGCCTCAATCCTGCAAATTAATTCAAAGAATGGTCGAGTCAAGGGCGGATCCATGGGGGGCCAATCCGGCCATGCCCCCCCCCCCCATTTAAAAATTGCATGGGACGTGGCCCCCATTTGGTTTCAACAAGCCATTAAATAAATGTAGTGGGAGAGAAAAACAGGACATCAGGCCCCCTATTAAAAAATCGTACGCGGCGTGGCCCCCGTCGATTTTGCGGTGGATGAAATGGTATCTTTTTCTCGGAAAATTGGTCGAAAAAAAAATTCCGATGACTAAAAAAATAGTCATCAGTTTTTTCGGCGGCACAACAACATTTTTCCCTTATCTCACCAACAAGACCAAAAATTTTGCCCCCCCCTTCGAAAATTTCTGTATCCACCCTTGGGTCGAGTAGATATTTCACAACACTATAGGCTATACGTGGTTAAATTACGGTATGTTATAAAATTAGTATTACATTAATATCATAAGCATACAGGACGCAGAGGCAGTGGCGGCGCCAGGATTTCAGTTTGGGGGGCTGAATCTTCACATAGGAAATTTTCCATTTTGATTTGCCAAAATTTCTTACAACCTTTGTTTAGTCATTTGGTCGACATCTCAAGTTTGTAAAATTACGTTAACACACCCCCCCATAAATAAATAAACTAAAACAATTACACTGACCCCTTGCATGGTTCTTTTGAATGCAGATCATCTGTCCTGCAAGTCCGGCGACAGCGAACTGTGTGCTGGCCCAAGTGCCCAACTTCTCCGTACCCCGGGTACCTCCGATCTGCCCCACTCACAGATGCCCCGTCATCAATCAACCCGACTACTGTGAGCTGAGGAGACGGTGCCATCCACCACCACCCGGATCCATCCTCGCCAAGAACATCTGTCCCCCTATCGTCCACAGAGACCATCACGACAGGTAACACACAAACACACGCACACCTGTTTGCACGCACACCTACACACTTCTACACACACACTTCTACACACACACTCACACACACCACGCACGCACACATATGCACACATATGCACACACACCTACACGCACACTCCTACACACACACACACACACTTCGGTTCGCAATCTGTGTCTCTGTGACTGTAGGTCGTGCAGTTAGATTCAGAAGTTGCAGCTGCTCTAAGTTACTGGCATGAAATGGGACGGTGTGATGTGGTGGTGTGTTTTTGGGCACGGTGGTGTATGTAGGAATTAAAATACCTTGGGGTCAGACGTTGATTTATGTGGAGTTGGAGTGTGTAATAAAGACTTTACTACGGGATCCCAAGAAAGATGGGGGTTGAACCAGTGTTTAAAGTGGGTGGGAGCACATGGGAACGGCGTTCCCACTGCTCTCGAATTTCTTGGCATGCGTTCCCACTGCTCACCATGCATGGAACCCTGGAAACATGGGTGTTCCCAATAAAACTTCATCAGCATTACCACTGCTCACAGTTGGCGTTCCCACTGCTCACCAAAACCACTTTAACCACTGGATTGAACCCCCCTCAAACCAGTCAACCCCTCCCAGCAATTCTCATCCTGTGAATTTTGCTAAAAGTAGCAGCGTGTAGGCTAATAGCAATGGTATTCATGTGATTCAAGCAATTTAGAGTCTCTTCATTTTTGCCTGAAAATTGTCTACAGGATACAAGACATCCTTAATCCGATTGTGCCGCGATGTGAGACAGACAAGTGGACAGGACGAGACCGCCTTACGGGATACAAAAACATAGGATTGTAAGTCTCAAACCACTTTATACACGTTATTACTTCTCATTTATGTGCATGGGGCGTGGTGGTCTAGCTAGTGGTAGGTTTGGTGCCCTGGAGCCAGGTTGAATGAATGATATGCAGGTTCGAATCCACCTCGATCGTCGCCGTGTAGGGACCCTGAGCAAGCCCTTCACTCGCAATTGCTCATGCGCTTCAGCATGAAAATCCATTGTAGTGTACGCGCTGTAGTCTGGAGCCCCCCTGAGTAGTGGCTTGAAGGGGCGTTGTAGCAAATATGAGAAATAAATTTACTGCACTAACATCGCTGCAAGCCTTATAGATGCCCTGCATGGCAATAATAGGCTCAAAAACATTGATTGCTAGGATGTTCCCCAACAACCATATTCGTCAGGCTCAAGTGTGAGCCCATACCTGACCACCAATGGAGGCACTTCATTCATTCATTCTTTCTTTCCTTCCTTCATTTATTCATTAAAGTATTCATATGGCACCTCTTCAAGGACACTGCTCGGTAGTAGTCTGTAGTACTGTGTTTCCGTGATGGTTATTTTATAAATACAATTTCTTTGTGACTAGTGCTATGGCCATACCCAAATATGGAGGATTTCAGCCACGCTTTCCACATCCATATCCGAAACTGGACAAGAAGCTTCCACCCTGCAAAGAAGTTCCAGCACCACCAAAGGAATGGTAGGCTCAGTCTTTCGATAATCCAGGTATCATAATATCATGCTGTAAAGCAACCAAGTCTGAAACCATGTGAAGCAGCTAGATAGAAATTGCAGCTTGCTTAGTTAGAAAATGACAACTTCTAAACTCAAAACTTGCTTAGTTAAATCGGAAAACATTTACACAGTACGTTAGGCTAATTCTGACTGAACACCATTGTCAAATCCATCTAGCCTTGACTCATGGGAATATGTTTGAGGGGAGGGGATTTGCAGGTTCAAACTGCCCCCAAATAAGTAATCTCCAATTTTTTCCCAACTCTGTGCATTGCGACTATGTCCAACCCTTGAAATGGAAACCCCCAAAATTTTCCTTATGACGCTCCCCTTCAGAAGCAGTATGCACAACACAGAATTCGTCAGTATTTAGTTCATAGTATGGAAGTAGCAAGACCACAGTGGTAATAAGTTTGGTAATCCACTGAATATTCATTTAAGATGTCAAAGTAAACACACTATCTGCAAAGTCATTCAGGGTTTACTGTACATATATGCCAACTTTCAGTTTGATTTGGTACTGCAATGCTTTGAGTAGATATCCATGACTTCGGTATTCTTCCTTGGCCAGCTGAAAGACTTCCTTGAAATCATGGCCTTCCCACACTGTACTACAGGATACTTTACATTACAAACAGTGCATAATTATGAGTAGGCCTGCTTGCATGCATTCACATATACACACTGCCATTGCTGTTAGAAGTAAAATTTTGGGGCTAGAAATATCTAGCGTCTACACTGCTAGTATTGTAGTATTGTAATTGTTCTATTGCAGTTGCCCTGCGGATTGCCATACATGCCAGCCGTACAACCCGCCACCCCCTGCAATGTGTGCAGCCCAGGTTCACCCATACGTGGCGTTCAATCAAGTGGAAAAGATCATCAAGACGTGGTAGATGGAATCTCACGAACAGCAGCAAGATATCCAACTTCGACCTACGCCCCCCCCAACCAAATATCAAATTCTCCCAACAAAACATAAGCTACAACTTCACAGCACAGTACCATACAAGTACCACAGCATATCCTGCAATCACACCAAGTACAGCGTTAACACACAAGCTCTAGTTGGAAGAAAAGAAAACAACGGTAGTGTACGCCATTACCGGTACTTCCTGGTCCTATTACATCCATGCATTTTTACACAGGGGTACTCGGTACACGAATGTAAAGTCCTGTTATGCTGGGCTCATCTTGCTGCAATTTACTAAATGGAATCAGAATTTAAGCATAACACACAAATCAATATCATAAAAAGACGCAAATTCTTACAAATGAAACCATCTGAAAGAACGCTAAAGCAACATAAGAAAAGTTTTCGATTAAGAATTTGAGAGTTAATTTATTTATAACGTAACATCACGAGAATAATTTGAAAATAATTCATTTTAAGAGTTGTCACTCTATCTACACGGAGCAAAGTGACATTTCGAATTGGTGCTTGGTTACAGCTAAGGAAGGACCTACTTTCAGAAAGATTAAAAGAGATACAGACATGGAGTTTCACGCCAAAGCGCTGAGCAATTGCGAGTGAAGGACTTGCCCAAGGTCCCTACGCGGCGACTTGAAGTGGATTCGAACCTCGAACCTTCCGGCTTCAATGCAACGACGCCACCACTACACCACCGCACCCCTTGTGCACCCAAAACAAATATGAAAGAAAGTCCTTTTATTTACACAACAATAGCATCATCGCTACCAGCAACGCTAAATGGTCAAATTAGTTGGAAAAATCTTGAAATTATCACAATGCAGTCCGAATATTTTAAGGAAAAAATGTACGTTGAGAGCTCTTCTATTCGAGGCAGTAGTTGACATCTTGTTGAAGACACCGTTGTAATGGATGCGCCAACAGCTGAGCCATGCAGTCAAAGACCCTTGTTGGATTCTTCGATGCCTCCAAGATGTACGACGTTCCTCGCTCGTCCAGATCGCACAGAACATCGAAGATTTTCTGTAAATGTTGTAATTAATGTAATACAATGTAACCACAATAAAATCCCAAGGACAGCTATACTTGCATTTGAGGTAGGCCTATTCATTCATTCATTGGACTTATAGTGCACCTTCAAGAAAGCTACTCAGTAGCTCTCAGTCCAGTCACGGTAATTTAGAAAAAAGACCCAAGATATTTATGAAACAAAGTTTGATTGGACAGATGTAACTGACGTTGACTTTGGCCAAAGGGAGGTTGAAGAGAGGTCATTCCTCCAGCGAGAATGCTTGGTGTTGCCTGGCAGCTAATATCATACTCCATTTTACTGCCTACCACGGCGGCCATTGTTAATGTCTGTCTGCGAACTTACTTCAATGATGCACTGCTGGCTCTCAGGTCGGGAGTGCCTCTGAGGAGTTTCTCTTGAAATGGCGCTATATAAATTTACGATTATGATTACGAGTGCAGTGCCTCTGCTTCCAACGCAAGACAATCACAGCAACAGATATTGTAATGACTGACTGACTGAGGAAAGACAGTTACATACATACACAATATTAGAACGTGCACACAACTTACCTCACAATTGTTTTCTGCACTTGGAGGATCATGAACATAAAGTACGTCGATACCAAAGCAATTCGACAACTCAACTGCCTTGTGATTCTGAAGAAGAAAAAAATCAGTACTACAGTAATACACTCGAGCTTTTGGCCAAAATAAGTAATATTTACCACGTCAAAACACGATTCAGAAATCGTAAAGTTTATAAACATTAAATAATAATAAACTTCATTTAATGACTCAATCTGACAAACCGCAGAATGATTACAGGTACAGGTTATACGAAATACGGCTCACTGTAGCACGACCAGGGCTGTACTGGTAAATTTTGCGGTGAGTATACGCTGAGCGGGAGAAAAACCGACTTTTTCGGGCAAAAATTTCTGACGGCTGTCATCCGGCAAAAAATTTACCCATTTTCCCGTCCGAAAAATCTGACGACCTTTTCTTTTTTTTTTTTTAGTCGTCAGCCGAAAATCTCATGAAAATTTTCCATTTTCGCCGCCAAAATTTCTGACGACTTTTTTTTTTTAGTCATTCGCTCTGGATTTTGGTGAAAAATACACCTGAATAGCCTTTGCCTTTCTCGCGCGTATACCCACATGCTCTTTGTGAGGTGAGTATACGCTGTATACCCGCGTATACCCTGGTTTTTCGCGGTGAGTATACGATGCCGTTTTTTCCCGGAGGTGGGTATACGCCATATATCCGCGTATACCCTTGATTACAGCCCTGAGCACGACACGCAGTGGGTTTGGTAGCTTAACACTAATGGCAAAATCCGATTATGAATAAAGTCTTAAATGGCAGAAACCCAAAAAAATTCTATTGTGCCCTGTTTAAAATTTTTATGCGGGTTATCAAAGGAACACGAGATTTACTAAAACTGGA
Organism: Lumbricus terrestris; assembly: GCA_949752735.1. Classification (NCBI taxonomy): domain Eukaryota; kingdom Metazoa; phylum Annelida; class Clitellata; order Crassiclitellata; family Lumbricidae; genus Lumbricus; species Lumbricus terrestris. Next base: position 34,446,935 of record OX457046.1, on the reverse strand, counting down.
GATAACAAGACCCTGATAATAAAGCAGAACTCAAAGTCTTATCTCTCTTCATTAACGCCATAACAGACAAGAAAAGAGCTTGATACCGTTTTCTGCCTGCCTGACGGTTGAATACGCTACAAAAGACAGACATGTCTCATTCTCAGCTCAGCGATCTACTCTGCCAAGTGCAGTTTCTCATGTTCAGTGAATGCCTACATTTCAAAATGGCAAGTCCTTCTCCATGACTCAAGTTCAAGCACTCCTCAGTTTGGCCATGTATTGTCTTCTCCTTACATCAGGGCTTTTTAAAGGAATTTTTAGAACTACACAAACCCATTCTTCCCTTCCCATCCTCTATGGCATATGTTATATTACTCCCAATCGGATGGCAATGACCTTTTTAAAACTATTTTTAACAGCACATAAGTGCTTCTACAACTGCGCAAATCCATTTAGAACTGCACATTTTGTGTAGAACGGCAAGCTGAAAAGCCTGATATTAATCAACAGCAGTTAGTTCCTTAACACTTAACTCACAAGAATGTATAATGTAAATATGTTGTAAACCTATAATCGACCTGATCACAGTTATGCTGAACAGACCACAATGTCCGTACTGCAAGTACAGGTACACGATAAACCCATAACTTACTTGTTTGCGATTCAGTTGTGGTATACAGACTGACCGGCCGTAAATCAGAATAACTCGAACAGTGTACGGTGGTACACCGCTCGAAGCAGACGGAATAGAAATGTGCTTGAGACTAAAAGACAAAAAAGACATCTTCCAAGTTCCAATTCTGTAGTGAAATAGTAAAACAGGTGTGGAATGTTGCCATCCACGTAATCACATGCCTGTGAGCACATCCAAAGAGTTTCCACTGAGGTACAATATAAATACGTGATTATGACCAATTGATGGGTTTGGTCAGTTTAGACATCACTTAAATAGATACGCAGACTCTTCTTGCTGAACCAGGCTCACATAAAATGTCTAGAATGCATTTTTGCATATCTCACTATATTCAGAAATCAAATTCAATTAAATTCCATACTGCAAACTTCTAATCGACCATCAGCTTGCATCCAGTCTGTTATTAGTGATCACGACATAGTTCTTAACTCAGTTTAACGTACAGGGCTAGGTACAACATTCATTCATTCATTTCAATAATTTATATAGCGCCTCTTCAAAGAAATCTACTCGGAAGTGCTCCCAGCCCAGCCAACAGTGGTTAACTGAAATAATAATGACAGAACCGAAGGCAAACCACCAATAATGATAACATAAGATATTCATTCATTTCCCTTATAAATTCATTCATTTCAGCGATTTAAACTAGTGCCCCTTCAAGAGCACTCCTGACCCAACCTCGGTTAAAAAGGATGGTTTCAAAGCTGCGATAAAACTAATCTGAGCAAACCCTAGGTGTAAGGCGAATAGATACTAGAGTCCATTCCATACCATGGAGCCAATAACAGAGAAAGCACAGTGCTATCTAAGAGCAGTTCGTGCTCGGGATAGTAAGGAGTTAACCCTGAGCGGAGGAACGTAGAGCCAATGCCGCTGTGCACCCAGAGAAGAGTGACAATGATGACCAAACCACAGACTATATACTGGTACCAGTTGACGACTGATAGAAAAAGAGCAAACTACAATGAATATGAAACAAAAACTTAATCTGAACTGAAAGCGTCTTAAAACTTACATTTCGTCAAAGATCGACGAAAGTTCGCACTGCTCACATTCAACCAATTTAGTCATATCTTCAAGGATCGTTAAGATCTTCATCGGATCACTGCAGAAGTCAAACATCTGAAAGAAATTGCACACGACTGATTATTCAGCAAGTTTTACTGGCATTGGGTTAAACAATGTCAGCTATTTAATACTAATTACACTATTATAATTCAGGAAATAGTGAATTTAAAATGAGTGCCAGATCACACACAAAAAAACAATTTAAGAATTGCCCAGATTGCATAATTCACTTAACTATAATTTGCACTGTATTTGAAAACGGATTGAATGAATAAAACCAGGGTTGGCCCAGCAGTATGGAATAGCCTCCCTCTTGAGCTGTACCTGCGCCCTAGGTCACTCTCTGACACATTCTATAAGCACTTGAAAACTGTCATTTCTTGGCCATGCTGGAGTCGGGACCACCTCTGAGTAGTTTTCTTGAAGAGGTGCTATATAATTACTTGAATGAATGAATGAACAAATGAATGAATGAATAAAAAAACCTGGTAGATTTAGAACATAACCCAGAGAAGATGAAATGAGACAGAAATAAACAGATCTGACTCACCCATGCGGATGACGTATCTAAAAACATCAGAGCAAACTCGTGCTTCGAATTCATCATATGCTTTGTGCGAAAGAATATTCCCAGTGCCTTTTTGATAAGCGTAATGAAAGACACTTTGTCGCTGTAATCACAAAGCAAAAAAGTCGTTCCAGTATAAGTAATCACTTTTCACATAACCACACAGACAGTAACAACATAATCAATCAGTAACTGATAAGATGTCATTATGCAGTTTTTATTGTTTTTCCCTATTGTTATTGTTGGGCTCTATTATGCTCTCCGTGGCTTGCCATAAACTTTGGAATTTCACTACCTAGTTCTAAGCATTCGTTCAGATCAAAATAGTATTCAGGTTTAAACTTAAGACTTTTAATGAGTAATTTAACTGCTTAATTCAAATAACTTGCGATTGGGGAAGTAAAACTTGTATAATGTTTGAACATTTGTCGCACAGTCTGTTCAGCAAAGTTTGCACTGTTGAAAACACACATGTGCAGACTCAGATAGATCTTCATACCTCACTTTAATAAGGTATGTACAGATGCTCAATTAAGCATCTTATTAAATGCATGCATATACTCACATTTAACAGACCAGTGCAGAACATCACTGCAAGAGCTGAGCCACGTCGTACCGGAAAGGGAACAGTGGAAGAATACATGGTGAAAATGGCGTCAGGCACCTACGAGCGATGAGCCCTCGGTGATGATGATGATATACGCACATACATGCATGCATACATAATCAGTATACAATGCAAACAATATACTTTGACATTACGTATATGAAATACAATTCAAATCTCACCCGTTTCGCATTCTAAACGACAAGCTCTCCATTTCTTTCGATACGTCCAAACACAAGACCTGTAGACATCAAAAGCAACATGTACGAAAGTCTAATATGGTACTAGAAGACACCAGTTAACGCTTCCAACAATCCTAGCATGGTTTTTTAGCATTCAGGAATGCAAGGATTTAGACAGAAAAAAATATTGCACAACTCGACTTCTCTATTTCTGTCATACATAGTGGAACACTGGAGCTCTCTGTGAAAACTAATTAAATATAAAATAAAGAGAAATGATCAAGTTAAATAAATTCCACCAGGACAGCAGCCGAGTATTCTGAGTGTTCAGAAGTGTTGATGAAGGAGATGACAGTAATGCTGGCCATATTACTTTCCTTTTCCATAAAATTGTCAACTTGCTTCTTTCATTCACTTTTTGGCAAACTGCTCAGCATTATGACCCACTGCACCAAAACATTCTATCTGTGAAATTAGTGATCTTATTTATTTTTCTCGACTTGAATTTACTTGAAGAATTGTCCCATCAAACTTACAATTTTTTCTGGACAGTTAACCGATGGAATCATGCGTGGTTCCTTTGGTAGATCCGTAGATGCTCCGAGAGACAGTCGAAGGGTTCTTGCTTGCATCGCCTTTGCTGCTGGCGGAGGTTTTTCTTCTGACAAATTAGATGGTTTTGAAGGCGACTCTTCGTGCATACTAGCTACAGTGGCGGATGTTGGTGCTACAACAGCTGAACGTCCTGGGGAACCAATCGCCGTTCTACCGGCCGCATGGCGATCCCACGTATGTGAGTCTGGTCTATCTAACGTCACGGAGCTTTCATGGCCCAAAGTATTGTAACGGGGACTCGTATGTGACTGCTGTTGGTGATGGGGGCGGTGCTCGTGGCGTTTGTCTCTCTCCTGATGCTGACGATGCTCGTCATAGTTCCCAGTATTGGCGCGAGAGGAGGCGCTCACTTCTGCTAAAGTCGGTTTACTGTGTCTACTTAGAGTTGAATGTTCAGATTGCGATGTGGCCAAGTAAAGCGGATTTGGCGACCCGTCATTTCTTTGATCGCCTTGAAATACATCTCCGGGTGTCTGACCATGCCTATTACTACTCATTTTTAATATAATATTCCTTATTATTATGAAAGTTAATATAAAATCCTTGGCTAAGTATCAACTTCCGGCTAAACTACACCAAAGAGGTTATTTCACTGATGACACAGTCCGTTAGAAATTACATACCGCTTGCTTAATCTGCAGCCATCGCCAATTAATAATTATTTTTCTTCAACGAATAACATATCAATATAAAAACAGGGTTTAAGTGGTTTAGAAGTAGACCTGGGAGTGACTTTGGTCGGTTAATCTGACCCCACTTGACCCTAAAGTGACTTGAGGTCGACTTGAAGTCGACTTCTTGGAGTCAAAACGACTTGACCCGACTTGGCAGAAAAACAAACGACTTCCGACTTGAAGTCGACTTCTGACATGGTAATAACCATTAATCTAAGTAGGCTACGGCTAATAATGTAAAAAGTCAAGCCAATTTTGACTGGCAAGTATTGATTTCATATAGGCCTACCAATGAGTATGAGGCCTCAACACTTAATGCATGAAATTGTTAAAGTTTTATTAAGCCCATTTCAGGGTGTCTGTGTTTCAGTTTGAATAGTTTTGTTATACTTTGGGCCATCTAGTAGCCTAGACAATGCGACGGAAAATTATTAGGCCTATGAATTTTAGCTTGTCCATTGTCTCTGATTATTCAGATTACACTCATTAATATTATTATTATTTTATTAATATTAATATTAAATAAATCTGTAAAACGCGCAAGGTCTAAGATAAAATGGGGGACCGCGGACTGGTTGCACTGAATGGCGTGTTATGATAGGCCTAATTTTTAATCATGTTTTCGTAATTATTCGGCCACTAATATCACTCCGCGACTGAGCAAATAGCATTGCAAGTGCGTTATCCTACAGTTGGCTACTACTAGTAGGCTAGGCCTACTCACTGACATCAAGGTTTATCATTGTCCAATTCGCCATACAATATAGTTTTCCGTCTGCAGACAACTGCGCACCAAAGTATCCTATAGCGCCAAATTAATTATCGATCCATTATAGAAGGCCTTGTAGATCCAGCTTTCTTTGCGCCGAAGTCACTGACCGATAGAAGTTCACTGATTTGCTCATGTTCATGTCTTGATAAGCACACGTGCTAGTATTTTGGTAAACACATTTTGTTTCACCATTTTAATAAAGCGCATGCCTAAGCGTGACGTTTGAGCATATAATATATGCTCAAACATCACACTTATGCATTATAGAATAACAATTTATATGAATAGATGATAGAGCGGTAGACGGCAGTCTGCACGATAGCCTACCGGTAAATTAATAAACAGGCTAAGTCTCTGTTTAGCAAAGGCCTAATTCATTCTTGTAAACACACTACAAAAGCTGCTTAAATTTTGTCCTGGTTTCAGATCATAGGTTTGAAGTGACAAATATAGCCTAGCTATGTTTTTTCTCAAGTCGGTTTAAGTCGACTTATGGTAAAAACAACTTCAAGTGACTTCTCTCTACAAAATTCGACTTGGGGTCAGTTGCGGTGAGTAGAAACGACCCGACCCGACTTGGGATGACCAAGTCGACTGGGGTCGACTTATTGGGGTCGACTCCCAGGTCTATTTAGAAGTCTGTGTTAGAACCGCTGCAAATTAACTTGGAAAGCTTAATAGCACAATTTTATATCTTCCTTTGTGTTCACCGATACAGTGCTGTCATCCAAATCGTTCCACAAAGTCTACAACTTAATGTCTGATTATTGCGCTGATGTTTCCCAAAGGATTGCTATAAAAATTTAAAGTGTAACATTGACATAGGCCTGCCTTCACTTTTCTTTTCTGCGTCGAAGGTCTTGCATGCTCAATGTCCTTCCTCTTCTCCGCACATCCCTCGCCATTTCAACTCTAAACATCACCCACCTTAGCCGTCCATCTATCTGCCGCCTGCCTGACTCTCCGGACTTGACCCGCTGCCTATCGATTTTGTTTTGATTGAGTGCCTGAGAATAAGCTGGTTCCCGCGACTTGGCTTTTGGGGGCGCTGTAGAAGTCTCGAGATTACGATTACGAATGTCGGCCATAATTGTTATGAACGTTTCAATGTATTGCACCATTGCTGAAAACTCAGTAGATTTTAAAAGCTATTACGTCACTTTAATAGTTATCCCACAAAGCTACTTGAAATGAGAACCTATTTCAGAAATCGTTTCGAGACCATAGGTTTTTTCGACCGAGGCAAATCTATTTATGTCCTACTTACTTGCTCTGGCATTCAGCGCATGCGTAGGCCTAATGAATAAAATATTAGAGAAGGCCGCGAGTAACAGAAGTAATATACTTAAACACGTGCCTCCTTTCCGCTGTGGAAGATAAATTTTACAAAATGGTTGTTAAATCACTGCAATCATGCGGTCAGCAACTGCCGCCGAAAGAAAATGCTCTGTTTAAGCGATTAGTGGTAAGAATTACATTATTATAGTCGGTCACAAAATCACGATCCTTCGGCCTTGAAAATATTCTCAAAAGTGCTTTGTTGGTGTCCACTTATACATACATACATGCATACATAAAGTTCTGACATACATAGGTCTCCATGCATGCATACCTACATACATGCGTGCATACATACATAGCCTACATTTTCGATAAAAAAACTTACTTTTTCCGACCACATTACTCAGCTATCTCGCATAGATGCTACATGCACATCCGTGACCTTCGTCGATTGCGCCCAATACTCGATTGCAAGACCGCCTGTACAATAACCTCCTCACTCGTTCACTCCAAACTCGACTACTGCGATTCTTTATTTCACAACATCGATTCTTCTCAAATGAAATGCCTGGAAACGGTCCAGAACTCTCTTGCCCGTGCAGTCATCAAAACTCCAAACATCACCACATAACCCCCTGCTTTCAAGTCACCAGAACCAAACTCTTCAAGCTGCCCTATCTCGATTCTAATCCAGTTCAACTGCACGACAACCATCATCACCGACAACCACCGTAGCACCGCGCTGTCTCCTCGGCTTGACCTCCGAGATTTTGACAGGTTTGGCACCGAAACGAAAGGCAGCTCTGGCTATTCCAGACTTGATTTGGTATAGTGTCAGTGAATAAGCTGGTCTCGCTGATGTGACTTTTGTATGTTTTGATAAATTCTCTGGGATTTATATTTCATTACATGTATGCATGCATGTATACACACATATACGACGTGCTTACGTACATACAAACAAACAAACATTACAATATTATTGTGAATAAGCACATAACCACGAATTTTATTTCTTCATATGGCAAGCTATCAACTTATAGTAAACAATTTAAAAAAACTAAAGACATAGGAATTAACACTTTTAACCCTCAGATTACCAGAATTTTTTTGATACACTGAGTACCAGTGGGGTCAAAAATGACCCCAACACAATTTTTTCGATAAATTCCTTGTTTTTTGCATTTTTGTTAATTGCCAAAAAACAAATAGTAGTAAAGCAATTGGAACATGTTTTGGCTGTTGAAATGAATTACATTTTTCATAGTTATAGGTATGTTTTAATGTTCAAAGTGTTCGAGTGTTCAATGTCCAAAACTAACATAGAAAATATCCGGTCATTGCAGTTACAGTTTACAGTTCATGCATGTATACTGGGCATGTTCCTTGCACACATTGCATGTACAGGCTGCACAGATTATGCTGGCCTTTTTATCCCTTTCCCCTGGACAAATGGAACATCGTGCACGTTTTTTCGACAGGGTTGGAGACGACATCGTGTACATTCTCAGCATCTGATCAGCGGTGTCTACTCCACCCTTCGATGAATTGTAGTCCAAAATAATGATTGGCTTCTTTGATGGAATATTGTTGTTTATCTCTACCTGACTGTGCATGCTGCTGTGCAGGACTACAACTTTTCCTTTCTTTGGACAGTACGACACCGGTGCTGCATCGTCATGGAAGCCAAAAATGGAAGTGAGGGCTTCGCGACCTTTTGTGGTAACAAAATGAGTCGGAAGTTCCTTTCTGTTGGGCTTCGTAATTGTGGTGATTTGTTTGGATAAATATGTATATAAATTATTATCTAACACAGATTTTCTTCAGATAATACTATAGAAAGGATTTATAAATTATTATTATGAATTATTTCAAAGGATACCATTGAAAGTATTCCAAAAAGCTATTGGGGTCAAAAATGACCCCACTGGTACTCAATGCTATAAAAGATTGCCAGCGCCCTCTGGTGATAAAAAAGGGAAATATTAATTTATATTTCGATAGAGACTAGGTACATCTTGAAAGTCACAAATATTAAATAAATTTGCACGAACAGATTTTGCGCAGTGTACAGTCAAAGTGGGCTTGGGGTCATTTTTGACCCCACTGGTACTCGCAGGGTTAAGGGACCAAAGTTTCGCTAACAGGTTCCCAAGTACAGGATAAAACAGCGATTGGTTATAATGTGAAACTTTGTTTTGGGATACTTAATAGATATCAGATATCACACAGAGAGGAGTGGCGTCATTGAAGAGAATAGATATCAATCAATCAATCAGAATTTATGTACCGCCCCTTCAAGATAACTATTCAAGTGTGCTCCGGGCCCAGGTCAAGCAAAAAAGGCAGTCTTCAACAGTTGAGAAGACTGAGGGACAGTTTGGGAGGTGTTGCATAGTCATGGGAAGCCCGTTCCAGGTTGTTGGACCAACTGCAGAGAAGGACCGGCTCTGCATTGTCGTGGAGCGGGCAAAAGGGACCATACTTGTTTACACACATGCTTGCTCGCTTACACACTTGCTTACATATTTACTTGCATACTTGCTTAGATACAAATGCTTGCATTATACAGACAACGCTCGCATAAACATTTGCATATATTACAGCAGACGTGACAAGTAAAGCTCGGTTGTGTTGTAGAAATGCTACGAACTGAAGCAATATAAAAATGGATTGAAGTTTGCGAAGCAAATTCTTTCCAATCCAAGCTTTTCCGACCACGGAGGTTTGCACAGTTTTTTTCTACTTGTAATCGTAATCTCCAAATTTCTGTAACACCACTCGAAAACCAAGCGCCAGCCTGTTGACGAGTGCTGGTGTTAAGTTAAAGGTGTTTCTAATTGGATTGGCTTTGTCTTTGTTTCCTCGTGTAGTTCAAATCTAACGCATTTTTTAAAACATAATATCTTTGTTGTCAATTTCTTCGTCCCTTCTCTGCCACGTCACTGCATCCTCTCAGTTCCTTGACCTCCTTGTTTCCCCAGATGTGTTAGGTCCATGGTGGCTAAATCCGGGTCTCTTGCCTGCATGGGTCTCTCTCTCAATAGATGGACTTCCTTTATTCTGTGCTGCCTCATCCTTTAGTCTGGTGGCATCTCTCTGTGTCTTTCCTCTTTGTCTCACCTTGGAACCTTTCAGATTAACTTGCACTGGGAGTGCTTCTGAAATGCTGTTGCAGTAGGAAATACTGTATTGTGAATGAATGAATGAATGAGTGAGTGAGGGAATGAGTGAGTAAATGAATGAATGAACGAATGAATGAATGAGTGAATGAATTAATGAGTGAATGAATGAAGGAATGAATGAATAGGACTTTATAATATGAATATAGAGCGCTTCTCTCAGCAAAAGTGTTTCAGAAGTGCTTCCAGTACGATAAAATAAAGACCAAGAGAATACCTGAGCAGAGAGATTTGAGGGATATTCAAGGCTGGTTGCTACATATTATAATTATTAACAGTAGTGCAGATAAAGTGTCTTTCTGGGGCTTCTGAAGATCTGCAGTGATTATTAACGTACTGTAACGATTACACAGTAGTCATTTTTTGTTGAAATGGTGCTATACAAATTTGTGATAGAAATTGAAGTCAGATGAAAATTAGCCAGTGCGGGTGATGTATCGAATGAAGTTGATCGGATTGACTGCGTTGTTCTGTTGCTTGCAGTGATGAGATATAATTAGTGTCAGATTCTTGAAATTCTGTTGGAACGTGCATTTCAGAGACTTTGGCGATGAAGGGGCTGTTGCTTTCCAGCCTCGGCAAGAAAGCAGAGGCCTACAGCGCCGTAGACAAAGGTTTACGCAAAAACCTTGCAAGCATTGTCTGTATCCTTTGGTTACAACAAATTCATTGCGGCAATTTATGTAGCACCCGTTCAAGGTTGCTGTGGTGCTGTAATTTTGACGTGATTGCATTAGCCAGCATGGCAGTTGTAATTTTCTTGTGTACCTCACATGTTTGCATTAGTTGACTTGACAAATAATGAAATCGTAGGTAGGGGTAATTATACTATTTCTTGCAATTGCCTGCCAAGCAAAAGGAAAAGTATCTTGAATGTTGCTATATACATAGCTTGCAGGGAGTCAATGCATACTAAGCCATGTCTACTAAGGCCTTGCTGCTGCCCAAGACCTGCCGCTCACGTTGGCCAACCATTTCGGAGTTCCTGCTGAGCCTGTCCAACTCGTGAAGCGCCCAAGGTGGTACTTCAGTCAGAGACTTTCACCACTGCTGGCATAGCCTCAGCAGGCAATCTCCTACTTAGTTGTTCACCCCCTCACCGCGGTGAGGTGTGAGTCGGACTTTGAGGGGGAGGAACGAAGGTAGGGGTAATTATACTATTTCTTGCAATTGCCTGCCAAGCAAAAGGAAAAGTATCTTGAATGTTGCTATATACATAGCTTGCAGGGAGTCAATGCATACATACATGCACAGTTGCACACATGCATAATAAATGTAAATTCATCAAGCTCGTAGATGACTCCGCTAAGATGTACGTTTGGGGATACGTCCTTGACTAATTTCATCAGGTTGGCAGGCATATGCAATTCTGCATAAAAACGACCGGAAATACGAGGAAGCCATTAAGGGCTACAAACTGGCGTTAAACCGTGACAACGTAAGTCATTTTGTTACACTCGATGTGAAAGCAAGACTGAAGAGTAGTTTGCAATCCTTGCTTCATGAAGTTGACTATTGGTTTTGTTAACAAGCAGGATTGGAGTAATATGGGTGACATTATTTTAAGTTTATATATTATCAATACTTTAAAAATGATATAATCGCTTTTGTGTCAATTCATTTTTACATGAACTGCTTTTTGATAAGTTAGTCTACAAGTTTTTTTTGTCGTATGATTATTGAGCAGTTCCCTTGAAGAGGCGTTATATAAAAATTCTAGTAATAAACGAATAACGAATGAATTGCGTAGAACATAATTTTTCTGATTTATTTTTCTGATAAATGGCCGTAAGAAATAACTTTCATGTATGTTGTGCGTGTTTGTTGATTTTTCGCATATGTTTAAATGTTCTTTTGATTTTATTAATTTTCTGAGCATTTCATAGGAATCTGATCGTTGTACGTTGCAGAACAATCTGGAGATTCTTCGAGATTTATCTGTGCTTCAGGTGCACACGAGAGACTTTGACGGCTTCCTGGTTGGTCTTTATAGATCTCTCAATCTTTCTTCTTTTGCCGTGGCTGGGCTGGGAGCTCTCCTTAGTAGGTTTTTTGAGTGGCGCTATATAAGTCCATAGAATGAAGGGTTAGGACCGAACTATTGGTAAAGTTTGAAGCAAAAGCATGTCAATGACATTCATGATGATGACGATGATGGTAGTGGTGACGGCGGCAGTGATGGTGATGATGATGCCGATGATGAATTGATGATGATGATTTGAAGATGACTGAGCTGATGAAGCTGAAGATGTTGCTTTCAATTCGATGATTATGATGCTGGAAAGAGGTTGTGTGTTCGCAGAACTTTAATCTCTCCATGGACAGCGTTAAGTCTTTGTTGAAAAGGAGCGTATTCTTCAAGTTATGCAAACACGGAACAACGAACCGTGATCTACACTGAGAGCATTTGTGACACAGGGGTTCAAAACCCGTCACATGTCGGCTTTCGACCTTTTGATTTAGTCATATGCTACAATGACCATGCTCTAAAATGCTTTTAACACAATGAAATTATCTTTTTTCTAACAAAAGTTGTGCTCGTTTGATTCTTTCATTAGTTTATAGTAAAAAAATAAAATAAAAAGTTACTGAATATTCGTGTCATCCAAGTCTAGTGAATGCACTAAGCTATTATTCTGAAATTTTTCTAGGCCTTACAGGCATATATTCTGAATCAGATAACCCAAACGGCATCAAAATCGGTTCACTACTTCGCAAATTAGGGCGAATTCACAGTCATATACTGAATTGAAGAATAAACTGCATTCTTTACCCCTCTCGCCTATTTCGGCGTCTAGCGCAAAATCTAGGAAGCGACAAACGACGGGTTTCGAGCCCCTGCGTCACATTTGTTGGCTGATTAAATACATCAGAATTGTAATCAAGATTCCTATAGATGTTGGATTCACAGATATGTTTTCTCAGAAACGAGAATTAATTTTTCTACTCAAACCTTCTCGTCTTGTGAACTTTCTTACTTTTTGCCCGAGAGTATGGGACTGCCTGGGCACCAGCGTTCGAATATAGAACTGACTGAATTCTTAATTTGAATGTGAGTTGTTTATGTGTGTTGTTATTAGAAAACAAGGGGCAAGATATTGTTGCTTCAGCCGGGTCTGAGGGCGTCCTGGATCACCCATGCGGTTGCTTTTCATCTGCTTAAGGACTACGACATGGCGCTCAAGACACTGGAAGAATTTCGAAAAACATACCCGGTTAGTCGGGTTACTACGGTGGATGTATTGTATGTAGTACCTCCGTCAAAGTAGGCTACTCAGAGGCACTCCTGTTTGAGAGTCATATCCTTGGATTTCTGACTAGAGTTTTATATATATATAAAATATATTATATATATATATATTAATTGTTTATATTCTGTTTGCATTGTGTTTAACCCAAAGTGTAGTAAATGGTATGGGAAATCCTAAACCCTCGGTTGCTAATGGGTTAACATTTTAACCAATGGTAGCAGCAGTCCTTTGGGAAATGAACTGTTTTATTGATGAAGACTTACACATCTATCAGAGCCACCCGTCTATTTGTTACTTTTACTGTTAATGCTTTAAATAAAATCAAAAATTAGTTTATTCTGAGAAATCAACCATAAATCAAAGCGAGTAAAACACGAAAAATTATATACATTGTATAAATAATATCAATAGCACACTCTTGAGCGCATCATGTGGTTCCTCAAAATGGGTCAACCAGAAATGGGCAGGTTCTGCTAGCCCGGGGTAGCCCCATATGAGTCAAGATGGTGAGACTAGAAAAATTCCAACAGTGGAATGCAGAAAATAGGAGTAAATGGAAGAAATGAGGCATGCAGGTAATAAATGACACAGTCCACAAATTGTTTTTTTGCAGGTGAAGCAGTTTGACTTTGAACACAGTGAGGTGCTTCTCTACCAGAACTTCGTGATGCGTGAAGCAGGCCTTGAGACGGAGGCACTGCAGCATCTCGCAACGTATGAGAGTCAAATCGTGGATAAGTTAGCTGTGCAGGAGATCAGAGGTAAATGAAAGTTAGAGCAAAGCAGTTTCTGATTCCTGTGGTTGATTTACACGTCCTTGTTGGCGTGTCTTTTGTTGTTTATCTTGGGGTTATAGTCTAGGGAAGGTTTGTCTTGGCGATCATGTTTGAAAGTATTTCCATGTTTGGTGATGATTTTTTGAGTGAACGTAGTTAGTGTCCACAGTCATTACTCAGAGTTGTTTTCAATGTTAGGATAAAATGAAAACTAGAATGTTCAGAACTGACAATAATAATAATATGGTCCAGGTTGAGCGCAGTGTCAAATCTCCCGGTTACGCTTCGCTCTCTACTTGTGGTCCATCCGACTGGGTTCTACAAGTCTCTCATGTCTTTTTTCTTTGTTCGTGGTTGGGCTGGGAGCGCCTCTGAGTAGTTTCTTGAAGGGGCGCTATATAAATGCTCTGAATGAATGAATCTTGCATGAGTACATGAAAACATCGTTTTGGGCTGGTTGAACTTTTGAGAAATGGGAGCAACGCTAAGTAGTCGGAGAATTCTTGTTCTTTCTTTAGTCCATAGACTCAATCTAGACGTTGCTGATCTGGTTTGTTAATTTCATAATTTGTAAAGTTCTATGAAACTTTGATTTTGGACAAGTTTATTCTTGAAATTATTTTAGCCAAAATGCTTCTGAATATGAAAGACAAAGAGGAGGAGACAATTTCCGTCTGCGAACAATTGCTTCATCGTAACCCAGACAACGGCGAATACTACACGAATGTGGAACTGGCTCGCCATCCAGGTCTGCTTTTCATTTAATGCTGCTACTTTTTACACGTATTTTGCATGTATAATCAGGGCTGTGGATGACAGTTAGTTTGATCAGCTGCTCTGTCCACAGTCATGTACTCCAAAGAATATTTCCAGTATTCGCCGTATATCTCAAACTGTTGATGATGGTCGGTCCACTGAACTTGAATATCGGAATTCTCGACTTCATGGTTTCGAACTTCCCTATATAAAGATACTATACAATCTATATATCGTGGGGTGCTGTGGTGTAGTGGGTATGTTCATTGTAGCCGGAGGGTTGCAGGTTCGAATCCACCTCAAGTCGCCACATAGGGACCTTGGGCAAGTCCTTCACTAACAATTGCTCAGCGCTTCGGTGCGAAACTCCAATGCAGTGTCTGCGCTGTTGTCGGGAGGGCCTCTGAGTAGAGAGCTTGAAGAGGCGCTATTACAAGTATGCATACGAACAATACAAAGTCTGACATTTGTTAATGCCATCCTGACAAAGTGCAGAAGTGCACATTGAGGTTTGGCAGACCATTCAGAACCTTTTTTGACTAGACTGGATAAGGTAAGTTTTCAGTTTAGTGTGAAAGACAGTCTTGATAAGAGAGTTATGAATAAGAGGAGGCACAGAGTTCCATATGAAGGGACCAGCAAATGTAACAGATCGCTTGCCAAAGACAAGACGTGTACCAGGATGATATAAACTTTATTTCTCGTGTTCTTTTTAGCAGTGCTTGTCGATAATTAATTATCCTCCTGTTCATCATTGCAATCATCTTCAGCTAACCTAGGATTAAACCTGAAGCCCTAACACTAACGAACATTTCTATGTTGAATGTAGCAGGCTGTGTCTGCGCCAGCTTGCTTAATTTTTTAATAAATGAATATTGATTGAATGATTGATAGATAGATTGATTGATTGATTGATTGAGCATGAATGCAATTTGCTGAAAATTGCATGTTCTATCTTTCTGCCATTGTTACCAGTTTCATAGATTCAGGCTTCACAAGATGCAAATTTTATTCTCCTGTGCCTTTGTTTTGCGCTTACCTTGTAGCCTACTATGAAATGTTGGTGTTACACTTTTAGCCACGTTGGAGGAAAGGCTGGAGCTCTACCGGTCCATGTCAGAGAAATACCCGAGGGCCATGGCACCTAAACTGCTTATGTTCGAGTTTATTTCGGGTAATTGAATCTGCAGTTAGCAGGCTTTGTAGATCATTTGTAATGTTTTTCAGTGTGATGTTGCTGTTCTTAAGCGCAGTTCTTTAAATTGTCCAGTAATAGGAATTATATTTTTTTAAATTGATTCGTTCATTCATTGATACAGAACATTTATATAGCGCCTCTACCGAGAGGTGCTCATGACTCCAGCTCGACTAAACAGAACAGCCTTGAGGTGAGAAAAAATATGGGAAAGAGAGTCCTTGGAAAGAGGGGAGGCCAAAGGGAGGGAGGCACTCCCGTTCGAGAAAACGCGATTCTTTGCAGTGGAAGTGCTGGTAAGTTCAAAAGAATTATTCAAATTACTATGTTGACTGCATGCCATTCATTTATGAAGCATGCCCTTCTGGGGCATTGCATGTATGTCAACAATTCTTCTCCACTGGTTACGATCTTCCTGCCAAGCCGATGGCCTCAGAGACGTCAATGTGCCGCAGATTTCCTGAGACGTAGGACAGCCAATTACATTTTTACAGCCAAGTATCTTGCATGTGAGATTGTTAATTACGTTTGGCCTGAAAACCGTTCGTTAATGCAAGCTATATTTTGTAATTAATTGCTTATTGGTTTTCCTTTAACGAGTAACATGACTGCGCAATATGAAACTTGGGCAACAGATGTTACCACTTGAATCAGAGACTTAATGATACTAGCGTAATGAAGTGCTGCTTAATTGCTTTCTACCCTTCTGACAGCCTCTCTTTCTTGTTTTTGTTACCAAAGTGATGTTTAAAATGCCTAATTATTTGCTTTCTGTTTTGCATCTTAGGAGAGTTGTTCCGATCAGAAGTTGACAACTTTTTGGTGCGTTATTTGCGCAAAGGAGTTCCTCCGTTGTTTAAGATCCTGAGATCTCTGTACAGCAAAACTGAGAAGGTACAGTTGTCATCTGACCTAACACTTCTTGCAAGAAGGTTTTTCGCTTCCCTGGTTTAAATTTGAGTTTTGTAAAGTTTAGCCAAATAGTATCATTTGTGTGGCTTCACGGTATCAGTTGTGCTATAAGGAACTAGCAGTTCATGTATAATTGTATATTATTATTAATATTATTATTATTATTACATAAATTTCCTATGCTCGCAAGGTCACACCGAAATATGATTCTGAGGTGCGGAATTGTCAGCCACCAGAGGAAGATGCAGTTAAATAGTCAAATACTTAAAAGCCAAGGAGAAATAGTGAGTTTTGAGCCATTTTTTTATACTTCAATGATCATGATAAAAAAAGAAGTGCTATGAAGGTGACATTTTAATTACATTGCAGCAGGGGCTTCTATCCCCCCTAAGCAGCCGGGCGCAATCCATCTTCTTCCCCCCCTATTCCTGGGTCGGTCTTCCCTCTCGGCAATATATTATCTAGTCAATTCCTCTGGTTTCTGAGATGTGGGACGGTTTGGGAGAGGGATGGTCTCCTCCCCGTAAGAATTTTTTTCAATTTCCGCATTGCAATTTCAGCATTTTAATTAGGCTGTCATTTTTACAACTAGTAGCCTATTATTTCAGTGGAGGATTGCTGAAAAGCGTGGTCTATGACTTGACAAATGGCCCTATACTTAACAATCATATTTTTGGGAGTTTCCCCATTGTAGGCCTAGACGTCACGTCTAAGACGTGTATGCATGGTAGGCTACTAGCAGTTTGCGATGTCATCCTAACAAAATTACTCTAACACTTCAGTGCTGATAAAAGAGTGGCTTGAGATTTCGATAAATATACTTGTAATTACAACAATTTCTTTATTTATCAAGTTCAGCAACTCAGTTCTGCTGTTTCTGCTGCACAGTGATATATACGATACGATAATGAATAATTGCTGACGAGAGTAAACTTAGGCCCATAAAAAAAGTATAGCGGCTTGTAACCTATTTGTTGCAATTCAATCAGCTTAGAGCCTATCTCTATTATTGCCCAAGACGGTCGTGAATTGCTGATCAAGATACAGTTAGCAGAAATTGTTACAAATGGTACACAAACCATGGCAGGAAGTGCCAGGAACTACCAAACTGCCAAAATTGGGTAGCCAATGCCATGCATTGTGTTTAGCGACTCTGATCAGTGTGCACTGCGAGAGGCGTTACATAAACTTATGGATAGAGTACAATGCAATAGAATGAAAATATAATAAATA
This sequence comes from Lumbricus terrestris, assembly GCA_949752735.1. Classification (NCBI taxonomy): domain Eukaryota; kingdom Metazoa; phylum Annelida; class Clitellata; order Crassiclitellata; family Lumbricidae; genus Lumbricus; species Lumbricus terrestris. Next base: position 34,429,187 of record OX457046.1, on the reverse strand, counting down.
GGCCTAGGCCTTCGTAATAATGATGATGTTTTACTAAGAGTTCAAGGAACACAACATTTTGAAATTTGAGTCTGAAATTTGAAATATAGCACTGGAGAGAAGCCATTTAGTTGTAAAAAAATGGTAGCCTATTTGTACAAGTAGACCTATATAATATTAAATTATATTAATTATTTTAATTATGATTGTGTCATTTATTAAAATAGCAAATAATATCATCAAAATCACATAATCGTAAATATTATAGCAGTTCATGCGATGCAAAAAGTAGGCCTAGCAGTGGCGGCGCCAGGATTTTAGTTTGGGGGGGCTCGAAAAATTTTCATTTTCGTCGCAAAAATTTCTGACGACCTTTTTCTTAGTCATCGACCGAAATCTGAGGAAAAATTTCCATTTTCGCCACCAAAATTTCTGACGACCTTTTTTTTAGTCATCGACCGAAAATCGTGGATATTTCAATGTAAACAATTTCGGATGGCCCTTTTTTAGGGGGGGGGGCTGAGCCTCTTGTAGGGGTGCTTAGCCCCCCCAGCCCTCCTAGCGCCGCCACTGAGGCCTAGATAGTAGGCTATAGTTAGGCTAAAAACTATTACCATATTCTGCCAACATTTTCTTTGGGGAAGTAATTTCTGGAGAACTTCCCTAGAGATGTCTATAGATTGAACACTGTCCTCCATGGCCGGTTTCCCTCCTACAGACGAGTTTTGGCTCTTTTCTGATCCCCCCCCCCATTTTCCACTGGGTGCAAGCTGCGCCCGCCATGTATAGGAATAGAAGCCCCTCATTGTAACCCGCAAAAAGTGTATTGTATATTCGTTTAATCCAATATACAACAAACAGAACGCTGTAGGTTTAGGCTACATTGCTAAAAATTGGGGGAAAAATTCCGTTTCCCCCCCTGTTTTTCACTGGGCGCAAGCTGCGCCCGGCATGTATAGGGATAGAAGCCCCTGCATTGCAGTGTGTTAGTATTGCAACTTTAGTTTCTCGGAGTGAAGAAAAATGACAACACAAGTAGAGAAGGGTGGGTTAATTCAAACCTGCAAGGGAGGGATTGTAGCTTTGGTATTCATTTGTCTTGCTCGTGTATTTACTTACAAGGCCAACAATAACAAGCTATCTATTAAAAGAGAATGTTTTGTTGTGCACGTTACTAATATGATGAATTTTTAGATTGTTTGACCTTTTCTCATATGTTGTAGGCTGCAGTGATAGAGGAGCTGGTGTTGGGATATTTGGACAACTTAAAGCACTTGAACTCATTCTACTCAAATGGCAAGCTCCTGGCATTCGTAGATTTTATTTATTTTTTATTTTATTTAAGCAAATTGACATGTTGACTCTGCTGGGATATACTAATGCATGTGTAGAACATTCTGAAGAGTTGAGTCTGCATGTTAAAGAATCTGCATTGAAAGTCAGTTGATAATTTCAGAAGGAGTTTGCCTGATCGCATACTTAGGGTCAATAAGTACAGGTATCATACTTGAGGTAGATCCACCTGCCATGATTTGTCGAGGCTAAAAAAATTAGGTCGCTAACACGTCATAATCGTGGCTGCCACGGCGCTAAGGGTTTTAGAGATGGGACTGCTATGCTTCTATTTAAACAAATTATTGTTGCAGTTTCCAAAATGAGTCGTGTTTTATCGTGTGCTTCTAGATTCTCAGTCCGAACAGGAAGCTCCGACGTCTTTGCTTTGGACGTATTTCTACCTGGCGCAACATTACGACTTTCTTGATCAGACGGAAAAGGCAATGGAGTACATCGACTTGGCTCTTGGTCATACGATGACTCTGATCGAATTATATGTTGTTAAGGCAAAGATCTGTAAGGTGATGACCAGTTCTGTTGGATTGCTGACATTCTCAGGCTTTTACTTTTCATTCTTTTATTCGGAAACTTATCAAGGAACAGTTTTAAGTTTAGTGATGAAGGATTATGGTCAAGTCCCAGGGTGTAAAGGAAGGCCATTTCAGACCACTGGACCAACCACAGAGAATGCTCAATTCTTCATGGTTGTAGTACAAGAAGAATGGTCTCCCTGTTACACTGCGCTTAATTCCCAGGGGTCACTCCACTCTTCCTTAAGAACCTAAAAACTGTTTTATTGGGCCGGGAGCACTTCTGAGTAGCCTAAGAGGCGCTATATAAATTTCTGAAATAAATAAAGAAAAGGAGACTAAAAGAACTCCATTTTTGACATAGCATAGGGGACGAAGCCCCTGGATACCCAACGTGAGGCAGCATAGCTCTCTTGAGGTAAATTAGGGCAAGACCCTGACGACATCACCCTTCAAAACCAGCTTCCATGAACTCTGAAATGTCCTCCTACCCCCAATCTGAATGCTTGCCAGTATTATATGAAAAGTGTTGTTAGGTGCAGTTTCCAGTCTCTGCTCAGATGACGAATTGTTCGGCTGTTCACAGAGGCACGTAATTAATAACAATAAATAATGAAGTAAGTGATTATTAATCAATGACAATAAATAATGAAGTAATTAAGTGATGATTAACAGTTGTGAGTTTATATCTCACAGTACTAAAATTGTTGTGGCAAGTCTTGCAGTGCACTGGCTCTGATGCTAGGATATGGGATACAGCTGCCATTAGCTCAAGGGGGACTTAAAAAAGTGACTGAAAGGGAAAAAGTGACTGCATGCTTACCTGCCTAATGGTTGTCAAATTGGAGTATATTATGGTTACGCCCTCTATTGTTCTGTAGCATGCCGGTGATATTAACGAGGCGGTCAGATGTCTGGACGAGGCACAGTCGTTGGACACGGCTGACCGCTACGTCAACTCGAAGTGCGCCAAGTACATGATGCGAGCGAACATGCTGAAGGAAGGAGAGAACCTCTGCGCGAAGTTCACCAAGGTCGTTACTTACGTTTTTTATTGGTTTGATTCCTGTCTGTCTCTCTCTCTCTCTGCTGTTTAGTTATTTCTTGTTTATTTACTCTGCCTGGAAAAGGGGAAAACCCAGAATTGAGACACTGACTAACGTCGTGGAAAAGTGAGCGACTTCTGAGAGGAACTCACGAAAGAGGATGATGATCTTGTGTTGTGAGACTTGTGATGCTGTACATCTGAACTATATTTCTGAGTGTCTGTATGTATGTAATAATATGTATATATATATATATATATATATATATATAATTGTAATTTTTTATTGAAAATTGTACATTTATATAGCGCCCCTTCAAGAGAACTCCTCAGAGGCGCTCCCGACCTGACACCAAACCACAATCAAAGAGAATGATTTTCAAATGCCTGCGGAAAAGGGGCAAAGAAATACAAAGAAATATGCCATTTGTCATGATGGACCGCATGATGTGAAGGCGGGACTACTGGTATATATGCAATTCAAGCAGTTCAGACGTAGCATGCCATCCAAAGGTTAGGTTAACTATGGAAATCAAGTGGGAATGATATTATATGGGTGAGCCAACTCGGTGCAAAGCTGGGTACAAATATTGACCAGGTGTCTCATGACTTCCATTTTCTGGCTACTGTTTTACCCAACAACTGACCTGCTGTTCAAAAGACTGCTAAGAATCTCTTGTTTACATCATGTATGTGCACTTGTCATAGCGCTCCTTGAAGATTTCTACTCAACTACTCAGATGCGCTCCCGACAACAGCGCGGACACTGAATCGGAGTTTCACGCCAAAGCGCTGAGCAATTGCGAGTGAAGGACTTGCCCAAGGTCCCTACGAGGCGACTCGAGGTAGATTCGAACTTGCAACCTTCCGGCTTCAAGGCAACGAACATACCCACTACACCACCGCGCCCCACAAATGTACTAACGTCTGGTGTTTTTGCGTATATTCAGGAAGGCAGCTCAGCAGCTGACACTCTGCATGAGATGCAATGCATGTGGTTCCTGTTGGAGAGTGCTGCCCTCTACCGACGCACTGGACAGTACGGCGAAGCGTTGAAGAAATGTCACGAGATTGGTCGGGTAAGTGAAGCGAAGGTTGACATATGAGTAGCGAAAGGTTGACCTAGGGGTAGCGAAAGGTTGGCCTAGGAGTAGTGAAAGGTTGACCTAGAAGTAGCAAAAGGTTGACCTAGGAGTAGCGAAAGGTTGACCTAGGAGTAGCGAAAAGTTGACCTAGGAGTAGCGAAAGGTTGGCCTAGGAGTAGCGAAAGGTTGGCCTAGTAGTAGCGAAAGGTTGACCTATGAATAGTGAAAGGTTGGCCTAGGAGTAGCGAAAAGGTTGACCTGGGAGTAGCGAAAGGTTGACCTAGAAGTAGCGAAAGGTTGACCTAGGAGCAGTGAAAGGTTGGCCTAGGAGTAGCGAAAGGTTTACCTTGGAGGACATCTTTTCATGATGCCTTTTGTTAAATCTAAATGACTTAAAAGTAGTTTTGTTGGTTGATGGATCTCTTAAATATTCAGTTATGCAAATTATGTGACTTTATAAATGGCTCTTCTTCTGTTTTAGTTCATTTTAAAGATTTTATGTAAGCGTGTCAAAAGTAGATAAAGGCTACTTACTTGTTTCATAATAGTACAGTGAAGCGGTGGTAGTAGTAGCTGCAGTTTAACATGCTCTGAGAACGAATCATTAACATCACCCTCCTTGTTCATCCAAGCTTGGGACTGGCAATATTGAGCAATTGACTTGCAGTGGCAGAGTTTACTTTCAGCTGATGTTACCGATTGCTTATATACTTGTAGTTGATATTAACCTGCTAACTGAGCATTGTTCCTGCTTTTTCATATTTGATGCCTATTTATCAAATGTAATTGATTGTTATTGTCAATTTATATATTGCCACTTCAAGAGAAACTCCTCCTCAGAGGCGCTAAAGTATGATGTGTATAATTTCTTGCTGATCATTTAACCCTTTACCGGTTCATTTTTAAATTTTAAGCCCGTTTTCAGCGGATATTCTCGGGGCAAACGGGTAAAAGATTAACCCTTTTCCCCGGAATTGCTTTGATACCTATCCTGTTAATCGGGTCGCGGGTGACCCGGTCCGGCGGGAAAGGGTTAAGCAGCTGAGAACTCAACGTGACGCTTTTCGCTTGTGAAACTGTGTAGCACTTCAACGAGATCGTTGAGGACCAGTTTGACTTCCACATGTACTGCATGCGAAAGTCGACGATACGAGGCTACGTCGAGATCCTCAGATTCGAAGACGTTCTGAAAAGTCATCCGAATTACTTCAGAGCGGCAACAATGGCCATTGAGGTACGTACGATAGCTTGACGTAATACTCCTTGTTTTATTGATCATAGCGTTCTTTGCATTTTTATCATCTTTAAGTATAAAACTCAAAGTTTGTCCTTCTGTGTGTGGGATGCACCAATTTTGCCCGGAGGCCTACTCGGAAATTACAGCGATTCGTTTAAAAAAAATTTTTGCAATCGATTCTTACCCACATTTGGAGTTAAACGCCACTATTTTCGGCTGCCAATTCACTTTATAAGTCCCGAGATGTCAACATTTAAACTTGCACGCGATAAGCGATTCAAAATCCATTCACGTTGATCGCCTCCACAAGGCCTCCATTGACTACCAGAGAACTACAGCCAATGGCATGACGGTTTGAGGTCACGTGATATTTACTTCTATCGACAATATTTGCGAGGATTATTCTCGGCTTTTTTCTTCTGATCCACACGAGAAAATCATAAAGATCGCCATCCAAAAATATTTCCATATTTTAAATTTCGCTGTTATAAAAACGATATATTAGACACGGCATAATTATGTTCACTAAACTCATGACGTCATTATTTTGAGCTCAAATCTTAACGTCACATCTCGCCAAACCGCGTAGCAAAAATGTTGTGGACGTAAATAATGCGAATATAACTGCAAATAATCGGAATAAAAAAGCGTAGATTTAAAAAACTTCCTTTATCTAAGTGGCAAAGAACAATTTATGAAAAAAGCACGTTGCGCTGAATGGTAGTATCTTTTCAGAAAAAGTCGTTTTTCTCAGTTACGTGTCGAATGGACTTAACGGGTTTTGCTCTTCGATTATCGACCAGACCTGTACACCTAGCGGAGAGGTTCGTTACTTCTCCTTAACGCGGGGGTCGATGGAAGGCGGGGTCAGAATGGTGAAGTCGGAACGGGGTCAGGCGTGGCTGGGGACAAAAACTTATATTTCCCGGGCAACGCCGGGTTATTCAGCTAGTCATTGAATAATTGTGATCAGTGTATAAAGGTCTGAAAAATCGTCCTCATTGCTTCAGAGCTGCAACAATGGCCAAAGAAGTGAAATTGCTTCACATGCTTTGGATTGGCAGTCTGGCAGAGTGCATCCAGTGGCGGAGTTGCAGTTAAAAAGAGACACTGTGATACTTTATAAGTTCATCGCCATCATGCCATCTTTCATCAGACAATTATGCTTCAAAAGTTGTTGACTTTTTGTGTGGTTGCAGATCTACTTGCATCTGTTTGATTGCGTTCAATTGGAAGCTGGTGCTAACGACGAATCCAATCAAGGTTTTCTTCACAGTATTATTACTTATCGTTTAGAAGAATCATAGCTTCAGAGAAATCTTCAGTGTTGAAGTTATGCTTGTAATCTGATTCTCTAGAGTGTTGCTTTTTATGTTCAAGCTGTCTTGAGTTGGATGGACCAACGCAGCAGTGCTTTTCTTGTCTATGAAGCAGTAGTGTGTAGCTTGAATGATAAATATAAAGTCAGAGAAATTTTAAAGAAAATGTTGTGACACTGCCCGGTAGTGCATTGGATAACACGCTGGCGTAGAGAGCGAAAGGTAACGAGAGCCCTTTAAATACACATTAATTAAGCAATATTTTCATTTGCTACGTTCTGTAACTTGAAAGTGAAGTCACAATCTTAGTTTGCCGACTAAGTCTCAAGCATGTTGTATCTTGAACGTGAAGTTGCTATCTGATGCACTAAATAAGAGACAGTAGCAAGTTTTGGCAGAACTTAGATTGTCAGGTTCGTGAAAACCTGTTTTGCAGAGAACCTGACTCCGGCCGAGCTGAAGAAACTGCGTGACAAACAGCGCAAGAAGGCGAAGAAGGAGGCGGCCGAGAAGCAGAAACAAGAGGAGATTCAACGAGTGCAGCAACGGAACAAATCTAAGAATTACGATCCAGAGTTGGATGGACCAGCGCAGGAAGAACTGAAGCCGGAGAAGCTGGCTAAGGTTAAACAAGACTCAGCTCAGTCTTCACCTCTCTTTGCTCAATCTTCATCATTCTTTCGTTGAATATAAACTTGTTATTCATTCATTCATTTCAGGCATTTATATAGCGCCCCTTCAAGAGTATCTACTCAGAAGCGCTCCCGACCCAACCACGGTAAAGAGAACCGTCTTAAGAGCACTGTAATAAGTTATAACTTATAGTGTGACGTCATAAAGCAGTTCTTGTTATGGCTCGTAGAAACAATTTCGTACAGTGTGACGTGTGTCAAGCGTAATGAAAATCATGCAGACTGAGTCTAGCATTGTAGTATGCGGTCTCCTTGTGTTCCAGCTAACTTTACTATAAATTAGTCTAGTAGTGGCTGACATACTGAACTGAACTGGAGTGGTAGGGCTGGTAGGGATTCATATCCCTGCTAGGGATGCAGAAGTCTGTTTTTTATTTGATGCTTTGTCTGTGCCTGCTGAGCATCTATTCTGTTATGAGTACAATGACCATGTATTGTCAGGAAGAGTTTTGGTCACCCACTCCGCCATAGGTTGCCTTTCGAGGAAACCTGTGCCCAGGGCTTTTTTTAATGTGCAGTTGTACACAAAATGTGCAATTCTAAATGGATAAGTGCAGTTGTAGAAGCACTTCTGTCACGTTCTGTGCAGTTAAAACTAGTTGAAAAGGCCATTTTCCTCCAATTGGAAGTAATTTACCATGTAGGATGGGAAAGGAAAGAAGGGGTTGTGCAGTTCTAAAAATTCCTTAAAAACAGCCCTGCCTGTGCCTGTCCCAACTCCCAAGCCAGGATAAAGGAGGAGGGTTCCATGGTGGGCTTGAGACCCACTCGGGTATAACAAATCGAGCAACAGAAACAATGCAAATGGAGGCACTGCATTGCCCGATGATGCGCAGAATTGCATGAAAAGGACTGATGATGATGATGATGATGATGATGATGACCCGCGTAAGCCAAGGCTAAGCAACTAAAGTCGCTTACGTTTCTTACCCATCACTACCCATTGGGATTAACTTATTTGCCTGCTCTCATCATCCTTCTGTTTACAAATATTGCGTTATTGGGGTGGTAATCAAAATGGTAAATTAGGTAAAAGGAAAGTTGTGCAATTTGACTACAGTTTTGCAATTGCTGTGCGATGATTTTTTGCAGCCAGAAAATCCTCTTGAGGACGCGCTCGTGTTCCTGAGGACCCTCCAGCAGTTTGCTTCGAACAGAATTGAGACGCACATTCTTGCCTTCAGAATATTTCAGAGAAAGGGTGCGTAATGCAGATAAAAATGGATTTACGTCTAAGTTAGATACTTGATTTATTCAATAAAACTGCTCAGGGTGTTCCCACCACAACTATGGCAATACAAACTACATTTTGGCAGTTTGTGAATTGTATTGGTTTTATTTCTTGATAGCTTCTGTCATTTCAGTAGGCTGAAATTTTCTGCCTCTATTACTGTAGTGTTGATTTTGGACTTTGAGCTTAGAGTTTTTAGCATAAAGTAAAACTTAGATCTTCGTTGATTGTGATTAATTTTGCACTTTATAGTGTTTTTAACCCTTTACCTGTTCACTTTTAAATTTTAAGCCTGTTTTCAGTGGATATTCTCGGGGCAAACAGGTAAAAGATTAATGGTTTCTTTTTTAGCAGAGTTATAGCTGTTTTGACTTATATCTTGTCTACGATTCCTTTTGCAGGAAAACTGCTTTTGATGCTGCAGTCTATTAAGCGAGCCTTTGCGATTGAGCCAAACAACCCTCAGCTCCACGAGTGTCTCGTACGGTTCTTGAAAGCAGGTAGACCATTTAGTAGTTTTTTTTATTAATATTACATTTTTCAGTTAGCAACATTTGATTACGAAAGGGAATCAAAATGGTTTAATTTCTTTGTTGTTGTGCTGCGAGGTGACTGTGTGCTGCAAGGTGACCGTGTGCTGCAAGGTGACCGTGTGCTTGCATTGCAGCTGTAGATCATCTGTCTCAAAGTGATGTACACTTTTGGATGCATGTGCGCGCACTGAATACGTACAAAAAAGTGCATATTAAGCTTGGTGAAGCTTGTACTTTGTTGTATGCCAAGTTTGGATATTGCTTCTCTGTTGTATCGACAATCCAGTCTTATAAAAGTTTAACTATCATGAATTATCAGCAATCAGACATCATTGACAGTTATAATAGTTTTGTAAGTATGTATTTTAAGAACCTCACATTTAGACTAAACGCATTCATGCAAGAATTCATTACGTATAATATACATACATGACATACATGTATAAGTGCATACATACATACATACATACATACATACATGCATGCATGCATGGGTAACGGTTTCCATTTTAGTGGAAGACCGAAAGTCCCTTCCAGGGGTGGCAGAGAAAGTTCTGCTGCAGGAGCTTTTGCCAATCTGTGGCGAGAAGGTTGCAGCCACCGTGAATGCCGAGTTCCTGGCTAAGAATGGCAGTTCTTTGCCACACCTTCTGTCTGGTGAGTAGAGAATGAAACCCCCATGTTCCATAGATCTTAGAAACATTTCTCTTATTTAGTCAGGAATTTCTATAGTGCCTCTTCAAGAGGACCAAATATTCAGTGATGTGCTCCTCACTCTAGCATGACACAAAAGTTGTGAGTTAAATAAAAATGTTTTGGTAAGAGACCTAGGAAATGGGTCAGCTCATGGGAAATCCATTCCAGACACACCAAGGAAAGACTCGCTTCTAAGTAGAACTTTGCAGTTCGAGCAAATGTTACCAAGAGTGCCCCTTTTGTACAGAAAAATTGACAAATTCTTTAGAACTCAGCGCATTTTAAAACTAATTAATATGTCCAACACGAATTTCTATGAAGCAAGCAGCGGTTAATTGCATTTGAAAATTTCATTTGAGAGTTCAAAGTTATATAAATCTTCGTGCGTGTAGATCTATGATATATTTTAGTGTATTCATTGTGTCACTGGATGGTGTTGACTGGTAGCTCCCGGTGTGTTTACAAAGTTCTTGTTATCTTGAAGATCTGTGCCAATAATTGTACTGTTAATTCTTCGTTTGTATTTTCAACAGGTGCAAAGATGACATACTACTTAGACCCATCAAAGAAATCTGAGGCTGTTAATCTTGCTACTAATCTGTCACCAGATCTGACTGGCTTGTCATTAAAGGTGAGCATTGAAGCCGCAATGTCTCATAACATGGCCACAATCTTCATGTAAACAGCAGATTTGGTCCCTTCCCTCCACTCTGCATGGGAATCTTCCTTTCTGGAGCGTTATCTACATCTCACTCTCTCTCTCTTCTTAAGACAGTTTTTTTTTCTCTTGGGGTTCTTGAACTGAGAACTATAGAAACTACTCATTACATTGCATTAAAGCACCCGTACATTAAACTGTTAGTGCGCTATTTTCATGGGGCTTTTGAGAGTCGGAAATGTAAAGATTTCTGTTGTGTGTGTGGTGTGCACCCCTGGTCATTTCAGCTACTGACCATAATACATTGTTTGTGCCAAGATGAGACAGCAATTAAATGAACTGACCACCACTCTCGTGAGAAGAGGCTAAGAAAATGAAGTTGCTAGCACTTAGCTTCCTCAGGTCCAGCTTAAAGGGACTGCTTTGCAAAGAAGGTTTTACATGTGTTTACCTCTTGATGAGATATTGTACAAATGCTCCATACAAAAGAATATTGGCAAGCAAAAGTACCAGTATTTAGAATCTAATGAAGTTTTATTGTGATTTAGCCCTGTTTTGAAGCGAACTGTTGACATTTTACAATATCACTACGAAGATATAATGATGACCATCAATGTATAATAATTGATAAATTACTGGTGTAAATAGGGAACCTTGTCTCGCGGAACCATATGTTCCTTTGGGTTTACCTATTGACAAACTGCATACGAATTGTAAACTGTACGCTTGTATTACATTGTGGTGGTGGTCAATAAAGAAGATTGATTGATTGATTGATTGATTGGTTGGTTGATTGAGTGATTGGTTGGTTGATTGATTGGTTGATTGATTGGTTGATTGGTTGGTTGATTGGTTGATTGATTGATTGATTGATTGATTGATTGATTGATTGATTGGTCTTTATTTCAGACTTGTTCGTCTGTCCTTGAGTCGTTGTGTAATGGAGACTTTGGCAAATGTGAAATCGAGGCAGAAGATTATCGTACGAAGTGCAGAGCAGTCTTTCCGCGTGCAGTAGTATTTTCGCTGACGGCAGCAGCACAAAACGCTGCCTGACAGTATTTAGAAAAGATTCTGTGATCGCAAGACGTTCGTTGTGAAATGTCATAATCGGAAGAAAACCTGTCAATCATGCTTCTATAGTTTCATACACGACTTTTCAAAGTATTCAAGATTAATACATACTGATAAAACGTACCTGCGTTTTGTGGTGTTTTATCGTGAACTTACTGGCATGATGGCAACTTGGCATGTGAAATGGCTCGATCTTCCACAGTGCTGCACAGAAGCTTTGCTATGGTCGGTTCGTCTTTCTGGAATAAGTTGCCTATTAGTCTCCGTAATGAGCTTCTTTGTCTTTCTTTGCCCCTTTTCCGCAAGCGTTTGAAATCCATTCTCTTTGATTGTGGTTTGGTGTCAGGTCGGGAGCGCCTCTGAGGAGTTCTCTTGAAGGGCGCTATATAAATGTACGATTACAATTACAAACTGTGACTGTCGATGTTGATTTTGGCATTATCATACCTTGAGTGATTTGAATTGTGTAGTAGAAATTGCCTTCTTGCAAAATAAGAAACTGTCAATAATGTGAAGGTTTAATGGCCTTTAGTGTAGCTGATCTGCAAGATATAATTAATAGCTTAAAGTACTTTGACTGAACATCTTAGCCTTCTTAGGCCAGCTAGCTTAAGAATGTCCCATACCTGATTTAGCATAGAACACTGTGTAGATGTGCACATTAAATACAGTCGAGTTGGAGACCCATGTATAGAATCATCATAAACATCAGATGGGAAAATTTGTGGTTTAGTCCACTCTGAATCTCAACGCCTCAAATCTTGGCACCATCCCATTTAACATTTTTCACAGTGGAGAGGAATTGGTTACGCAAAATTGCAGTGATTTCAAGACATTTGACGTAACAACATCAGATTATAGATATTTGGTAATGAGAAGAAATTGCAAAACAAAGTTGTTCAACATGATTCCCCTATGATTATTGTTGGCCAGTGTGATATTTTGCCCATGGCCTTTATTGTGCTATATAATTTTTCCGATATTGAGAATAACTTACGAGAGACGAATTCGACTGATTGCCTCGACTTCAGGCAGCCATTCGGCCGAGTTCGTCCAAAATAATAGAGAAAGCGCGGTGCTGTTTGAGAGCAATTCATGCTTGGGCATCGAGAAACTCACCCTGCAAACGCCTCTGTACACCCAGAGAAGAGTGACAGCTTTTTGCAAATATACACGAACAGAAATAAGGTGTGCAGTGTCAATGTCACAATGTTTGAATGTGGATTTCATCAGCAATGTAGTCAGGAATGACAGGGTTAAAGGTTGATAGAGAGGCGGTAGTAAGGAGGTATCAGAGGATTCGGGTTTACAGTGCTACTACCTCTAGCATTGTAATATTTATATAGAAAATGTGATAGTTTGTAAGAATTTAGGAAGTCATCTGGTGCTTGGCTTGAATGTCTGGAGAACTGACCATTTTAATCTTGGTTTGGTTTTCTAACCAAACACTCATCATAACGTCTTCTTCAGACTCCAGTCCCTCAAGTGTGGGAGGGGAAAGGAAATTTTACCGAAAACCCAAATTTCACGGGTCGCGTTCCGATGGAGGTCGGAGTGTCGTGGGGTGGGGTCGGGTGTGAAAAAGGTGGGGTGGGCAGTAGGCCAAGTTCGTAATTATGTAATGCTAAATGTCAATCACGTCCTGAGGAACCTTTTCTCCACATCCATACAATACAATTACAATACAATTAGTCATTTATACCGCGCTTTAACAAAACAAGTCTTGCACAAGAGCGCGCTTCACTACAGATCTAGTTATAATGCAATGAAAATAAATGAGTTTTTAACTTTGATTTAAACTCTACAACAGATGAGCACTGGCGAATGAAGGTTGGAAGACTGTTCCATTCTTTGGGTCCTGATACAGCGAAAGCGCGACTTCCAAACTTCCGGTTTGTGCGAAGTGTAGCAAAGTCACTTCGCGACGACGATCGAAGTCCTCTGGACTTGGAGGCGGAACATGACGTGACCATGGATGTCATGTAGGATGGAGAAGTTCCGTAGTGGATATGAAACATCAGGAGGGAAATTTTGAAAGCAATGCGAGCACGGATGGGAAGCCAGTGTAGTTGTTTCAGAGCTGAAGTGATGTGGTCTCTGGGACCAAGACCTTTTATCCAACAAAAACCACCTATAACTTACGCCCTAGACTGCATCCATTTGTTATACCATTTAGGCCTAAAAATGATAGAAATTTTATTCCGAGGGTTCTCTTTGCCGCCAATTAGCCTAAATGCCTAATGACAGACATTATGTTCACAATATATTTGCCGTTGTTGATTTTTAATGTGCTTTGACGTGTAACTGGGTGCGGGTGGCACCTGAATTTGTCTCTTTTCCTAAATTAAACGAAAATTATTAACTTAATTTAGGGGGGTCCGTAGCTCAGTTGAGAGATCTCGAGAGCGTTGGCCGATAAACTGAGAGTTATTATCGCGACCCGGGTTCAAACCTCGCTCAGGGCAAAAAATTTATTTGAATTTTCTGTTAGCTGCCAGTGGCGCTTTGCTGTTGCGTTGTTTGACTCGGGATCTGCTGAAAATAAGATCGCCCCTCCCACTCCTGGCTTGGCCGAATCAGGAGCGTTCCAACTCTTAGGCCATTAGTGTTAAGTATATCGAGCCTGTTGTAGCCGACCTGCGTGTCGTGCGAAGCTTGCCGTATTTCGTATAACTTGTACCTGTAATCATTCTGCGGTGTGTCAGATTGAATGTGAATAAACGAATATTATTAAAAATTTGAACAAAGGGTCTAAAATCGCTCATATAAAAGTCTGGGTTTCTGAGTTTTTCAGAAAGAAATCTAGGCTTTTTCTGAAACCTCAGTGGCAACACTGCGTAAATCAATGTTTACAATTTCGAGTGAGTGATATTATGAGTTTTGTATGGGTAAGATTTTTGTCTTAAATTTAGACTAAAATTATGTCTTTTGATGATTGGTCTTAAATTATTAAGGACTTTTCAGTGGATCGCATGCCTAGATATAGATTCTATAATGAGCTGACACAACTTTTGTTACAATATATATATACGCTTCTGTGGCTTGTACGTGTAAATTGGTAATGGGACATCGAGTGGCTGAAGGCGTCCCGGAATTGCAAAATCAAAAGTTGGCAGCCCTACAACACTCTGCCATCACCATCATTAGGGGTGCAGCATGGTGACAATTGCCGTAGCGGAAAGCTTTTGGTCCCACGTGTTGAAACCTCAACCTGTCAGCGTCGTGCTTTCTCAGAACTTTGTAGGTTCATCTGTCTGGAGCAGTCATGGTCCACGCTGCATGGTCCTCACTGCATGGTCCACGCTGCATGGTCCACGCTGCATGGTCCACGTTGCATGGACCACGCTGCATGGTCCACGCTGCAAGGTCCACGCTGCATGGTCCTCACTGCATGGTCTACGCTGCATGGTCCACGCTGCATGGTCCACGTTGCATGGACCACGCTGCATGGTCCACGCTGCATGGTCTATGCTGCATGGTCCACGCTGCATGGTCCACGTTGCATGGACCACGCTGCGTGGTCCACGCTGCATGGTCCACGCTGCAAGGTCCTCACTGCATGGTCTACGCTGCATGGTCCACGTTGCATGGACCACGCTGCATGGTCCACGCTGCATGGTCCATGCTGCCTGGTCCACGTTGCATGGTCCACGCTGCATGGTCCTCACTGCATGGTCTACGCTGCATGGTCCACGCTGCATGGTCCACGCTGCATGGACCACGCTGCATGGTCCACTCTGCAAGGTCCACGCTGCATGGTCCACGTTGCATAATCCACGCTGCATGGTCCACGCTGCATGGTCCACTTTGCATGGTCCACGCTGCATGGTCCACGCTGCATGGTCCACTCTGCATGGTCCACGTTGCATGGTCCACGCTGCTTGGTCCACGTTGCATGGTCCACGTTGCATGGTCCACTCTGCAAGGTCCACGCTGCAAGGTCCACGCTGCATGGTCCTCACTGCATGGTCTACGCTGCATGGTCCAAGCTGCATGGTCCACTCTGCATGGTCCACGCTGCTTGGTCCACGCTGCATGGTCCAAGTAAGTAAGTAAGTAAGTAGTTAATTAATTAAGTAAGTAAATAAGTAAGTAAGGAAGGAAGAAAGTAAGTATGTAAGTCAGTTTGTCAGAAAGTAAGTAAGTAAGAAAGTAGGTAAATTGATAAAGTAAGTAAGTGAGGAAAGTAAGTTTGTAAGAAAGTAAGTAAGTAAGTAAGTAAGAATAGTAAGTAAGTAAGCAAACAAGTAAATAAGTAAGTAGGTATGTAAGTAGGTATGTAAGTAAGCAAGCAAGTAAGTAAGTAAGTAGGTAAGTGAATTAGTAAGTAAGTAAGGAAGTAAATAAGTGAGTAAGTAAGTAAATAAGTGAGTAAGTAAGTTACTAAGAAAGTAAGTAAGTAAGTAGGTAAAGTAAGTAATTGCTAAATTAAAGAAAACAGAGTGACGACGCACTTACTTATCAACTTGCACGTAGCACTCTGTGATCATGAATAATTATATATAATTATGAATATGATTTAAAAATGTATGTCTGACAATAATCATTAATTTTTATTCAGCGTATTTATAATTGAGTAGAATGCATTGAATAAACTTTAACATGGGATTTCCTATAGATTTAAAAAATTAATATAAAATCAACGGAACGTCTCCGGATAACGGGAATAGGTGCGTTTGAATACTTACGGTCTTAGTTACCGGAATGTATGAAAAATTTAGTGGTCGGGTCTAGTCTACAACCAAGTACCTTTACCAAATCCATTTTCACGGCTTATCTAGAAAGCGGCAAGTTGTCCGCATGAAGTCACGATATTGTAAGATGTGCATCCAGTAATTTAAACTTCTCGTGGTTACATTGGAGTTGTCCGAGCACGAGTTTTTATTATGCGTTGATTTTGTTGTTAGGAGAGGCAAACTTTGTGGGGCGCGGTGGTGTGTTGATGATGTTCGGTGCCTTGAAGGTGGAGGGTTCCAGGTTCCAAGCCGCCGCGTATATATGAGAGCCTTGAGTGTCACTGGTTGCACTCTGCCAGTGCCAGTCCCAAGCCTGGATAAAGGAGGAGGGTGTCGCTAATGGTCTTTGTTACCACACAGTGACGTTAAACTGCAAATACCACCAATTTTCACTCGCAATTGCTCTGAGTAGTGGCTTGAACTGCCTTGAAGGGGCGCTATAGCAAATGCGAAAATAAAAATAAATAAATACTATCTGTGTATCTGTGTACCGTTATAGCGCTTCTGAGACTACGCAAGTATCGACTTGGAGCAATGAAGTTTGTGGATTCACGATAATGGATGTGTTGTTACAGTACGACAGCGGTTCGTCAGATTCAGAAGATGTCGGAAGCAAAATTGTTAGTAACGACGAAGTGCGAGCTGTTGAAAAGCATGCGACGGTTGGTGCATGCTCAAGAAAAAGCATGCCGCAGTATTTGCACGGACAGGAGAAGAAGGAAAGCAGTAATTCAGGTATAGACTATTTCAGCCTTCATTCGTTGCATGGTGAAGATGGTTTTGATGAATCTAAAGCAGATGCGAGTCTCCGTTATGTTGATCAGTTTGCACACAATGCTGCTTATGAAGACATGTGGAGGAAACAACAGCAATTTCGATCCTGGGATGATTCTGCGGAGACACATTTTGTTCCGGAAACAGCGGGAAACAGGCGGCAGATATCACGCCCGTTGAAACCTCCAAAAGACAAAGATTCCGATGTTGTCATCATTCCGTACAAGTCTAAGCGACAGAAACTCACGAACTCAAATTCAGCGACGACTTTGAAACCGGACACGAAGTCGCAAGTCGCAACAGAAATGGTCAGTAAAAAAATAAACTTCTACACCGTGCATTCAAAAATCCAGCCGTACCTGTTCCAAAAA
Organism: Lumbricus terrestris; assembly: GCA_949752735.1. Classification (NCBI taxonomy): domain Eukaryota; kingdom Metazoa; phylum Annelida; class Clitellata; order Crassiclitellata; family Lumbricidae; genus Lumbricus; species Lumbricus terrestris. Next base: position 34,411,892 of record OX457046.1, on the reverse strand, counting down.
GAATCGACTGCGTGTCGAAAGCCAAAGAAAGTCACAAAACGATTTGCTGCCCACGACGGAACGGTTAATCGAGTTAAGTGGTGCAGACGTGAGTTCAGTCATTTGTTGTTGTCGGTCTCTATGGACAGAACGGTTAAAATCTGGAATGCGTTTTCCTCTGCCGAGCAACCTTGCGTCCAGACGCTCGCGTTCCATTGGAGGGCGGTTAAGGATGCTGATTGGGCGTCGTCAGGTCGGCAGCTGGTCAGCTGTGGTTTCGATCGAACTGCTCGAGTGGCAGACGTTGAAACAGGTTTTCACTTACTTATGTTCTTCATTGCTTTTTCAATTGCAATCTCAATCAGTCAGTTGAAATTTATATTGCACCAGTGCTGAAAGTGTGGAAAAATAAGTGCCCGGACGCCCCTTACCTTTCCAAAAGAAGTGCCTGGACGCCCTTACCTTTCCAAAAGAAGTGCCTGGACGCCCCTTACCTTTCCAAAAGAAGTGCCCGGACGCCCCTTACCTTTCCAAAAGAAGTGCCTGGACGCCCCTTACCTTTCCAAAAGAAGTGCCTGGACGCCCCTTACCTTTCCAAAAGAAGTGCCCGGACGCCCCTTACCTTTCCAAAAGAAGTGCCTGGACGCCCCTTACCTTTCCAAAAGAAGTGCCTGGACGCCCCTTACCTTTCCAAAAGAAGTGCCCGGACGCCCCTTACCTTTCCAAAAGAAGTGCCTGGACGCCCCTTACCTTTCCAAAAGAAGTGCCTGGACGCCCCTTACCTTTCCAAAAGAAGTGCCTGGACGCCCCTTACCTTTCCAAAAGAAGTGCCTGGACGCCCCTTACCTTTCCAAAAGAAGTGCCTGGACGCCCCTTACCTTTCCAAAAGAAGTGCCTGGACGCCCCTTACCTTTCCAAAAGAAGTGCCTGGACGCCCCTTACCTTTCCAAAAGAAGTGCCCGGACGCCCCTTACCTTTCCAAAAGAAGTGCCTGGACGCCCCTTACCTTTCCAAAAGAAGTGCCTGGACGCCCCTTACCTTTCCAGTCAGTGCTGGCCAATAAGTGGCAGGACAGCGTTCAGATTTTAAAATAGGTGCATGGACGCCGTTCATGACCGTCCAGGCACACTTTAAGCCCTGTATTGCACCCTTCATGGTAATAGTTCAGAAGTGTTTCCAACCCAGGCCATGTTGAGAAAGCTCTCTAAGAATGTCGTAGGACGGTGAGGGAAAAACCCAACAGTGCACCTCCTTCCAGGAATCTCCATTCGGTGTTTCAGGACCAGGAACGGAAGTGTAAATCCGAGACGTGAGTTAAGAGTGTGCAAAAACCTGTCACTACATGGAGTCCATTCTGTAGAATTGCATCCAGTGGATGACATACCGCATGCTACTGAATAGAGATCTATGCTGCATGTGTATGTATCCCGATGTGTACTGCTAAATGCGCCTTTTAAGACCTTGTCACTGTTTATTTAGGAAATTTATAAGTCTTATTTTCAATATTTAGTTCTTAACAAAAGTCTTAGATCTGTGCACAGGATCAAGTTTGAGGTCATAATAATAGCTTCTAAGGCAAGGTCTAATAATTTTTCATATATTTCATGTCAATAATTGAATCTTTCAATTGATTTTGATCCTCTGACAAATTACGTTGTCATAATTAAGGTATTTCCACTACTGATTTACAGGAGGCATTAGCTTTTAACACATTGGCCGCCTACTACGAGTTAACTCGTAGTACAGCCAGTCATTTAACATGGCGTGTAGGCGGTGAACGTGTTAAATACTGTTTGGATAGCTTCATTGATGAATATTATTGTTAGATGTCGTATCACTTTCAATGCCATTGTCGTAAAGCAGACAATATGTTGTTATGTTCTATTCTATTTACGGATTTATACAGCACCTCTCTCTGTACAACCTAATCAGAGGCACTCCCAGTGTGAAGAACCTCCTAAAAAAGAAAAGTCTTAAGAGAATGGGCAGAAACAGTGGAGCCACCAGATAAGATCGGAGCACAGTTCTAGCAGGAAGGTCATTCCACAACAGGGCCAACAGTGGCATGGGCACGATGCTGGACTGTGGTAGTCGGAGTCTGGTACAAGAAAGTCATGATGCTCTATGGCAGCGGTTCCCAACCCGTGGCCCGCGGGCCAAAAGTGGCCCGCCTGGTCTACAAAAATGGCCCGCAGAATCTGAATGAATTAAGAAAAATATGTGTAAAATTTGCAATTTGGGCATGACAGAATATATAATTCTTTTCTATTACAAATTATTTTATTTGGACGTTAATAAATCGCATCAAACATTCTTTTTTGGTTCAATTATAAGAATTTTATATGCCTTTAGTTAATTAAATTTTAGCCTTGTGGCCCCCCTAATGCCCTTCAACTAAGAAAAAGTGGCCCCCGTGTCCTTCAACTTAGAAAAAGTGGCCCGACAGTCAAAATAGGTTGGGAACCACTGCTCTATGGGGCCTAGACCAGAGAGGATGTCCTGTGGTAATTGAGATATGAGATAGGCCGCCTAATAAGATCAGTTAGTTATTTTGTTTTAATGTGTGTTACTACGCTTATTTGTTATTTATGCTCATGATTGTGTCTTTACATTTCATCCAGGCGCTCAATTGTGCTGTTGTGAGTACGACGAGTTTGTGACGTGCGTCAAGTACCATCCAGTTGAGAACAACGTCTTTGTGGCTGGTTCGATGAATTTGCTGAAATGCTGGGACATTCGATGTCCCAACAAAGCTGTCCGATCTTACACGTTTAAGGACAAAATCGGCCAGGTCAGGAATCCAAGTTAACTGAAAGTCTGTGGTTAAATCTTGAAAAATGCACCGTGTGTGTGTTTCACTGGACTGTGAATCTAATACAACATGAAGAAGAGATGAAGAACAATCACAGAGACAGTCATGGTGCGAAGTATTATTGACTTCATTTTCTTAGCTTGCACCATGTGGGAGGGGGCAGGTACCCAGTCCTGTCCCTTGCCATCTCATCTTCCCACTGACCATGCACTTATTATAGCTTAGGGTGAACAATTCTTGAATGAATGAATGAACAGGGCAGAAAAAGCTTGGTAGGTGGAATGCTGGATGGAATAGGAGAGGAATTCTTGAAGAGGTGAGACTTTCATTTTGGAATGGAAACCTCGGGGTGATGAGTAGCATTAGATGCAAGAAATTTCCAAAATATGTGTGCTTATTGTGCCCATCAATGTAATGTAGAGTTTTCAAGTGAGTAAGAAATATTTAGGCATCATTTAAATTCAGAATGGAATTCTTATTTTGTTTATCTGTTACGTTCAAGATACAAGATCTGTGTTTCTTGGACGACGGAAAGACGTTTCTGTCGTGCGGCAACTTGGTGGCGAGAGATTCGGCCGACAGAAACATCATGGCGTGGGACTTTGGCGGTGGAGCCGTTATTTCAAACCAGATATTTCATGCAAGTCATTTCACTTCCTGTTCCACTGTTGTTGTTGTCTGTTGGTGTACACTCATGTGCGCACACACATGCACACCCACATACTCATACACACTTACATACATACACATACATTCATATATAAATGAGTGCTTGTGTTTGATTGGCCCAGTGGCGGGGCTTCATTGGTGGGCAGGAGAGTGCAGCGGCCCTTGGGGGAATTTATCCAGAGGTTGATACACCAATGATATATTAACTTTTGCCTGCACTTTGCATCATTCTTGCCATGTATTGCATATATTGCTACAACCGTTCAAGTATGCTTACTGTTCCCTGTGGCGTCGGTCCCATGACCATGAACTTCCCAGATGTGATTACCCTACCCGTCTCAAAAATGCTTCTTTGCCAGGATGCCATACAAATAGCCACGGTTTCCTAAGGTCTGGTTGTGAAAGCTCTTTAATGTTCTCTTTCAATTCTTTGCTTGTTTATTGTTTTGTTTGCATGTATTACGCCAGCCTTGTGCAGTGCTGTGCGTGTGATAGTGCTTCTCAGTAAAGAATATACTTACTTACTTACTTACTTACATACCAATTCAGCAACTTTGGACCATTTCTTGTTTACTGCACAGCATGGCTGGCGTCCTTTTTAAGACAGTGATATTTATAATTGCCTGTGTTTCTCAAGCTTATAAGGTTGGAATTGTTTTTTTTAGGAACGGTATGTCTGTACTAGACTGTGCAAGCATCCACATAATCCGCAGGTTCTTGCGCAGTCACACGGCGACTACATTGCCCAGTTCGATGCCGACCCACCGTACAAAATGAACAAATGCAAACGATTTGAAGGTCACAAGGTGAGGCTTAGTTTTCATGAAAGAAATATTTACATGAAATGTTAATTTTTGGAGTGATTTTTATGGCTTCCATTAGGTAGACCACATAAGTACCACCAGTGGTACCGTGAAGTAGATTTGGCTGGACTTTTTCAAGGAGCTTATTGTTCTGTTCCACGGGCTCTCTGTTTTGTGGCATGGACACAGAATTGTCTGGATTGTGGATAAGAATTTGTATACTGATCTATTGATGTGATCATTTCTAACAAGTGGCATACGACCTTCAGTTAATGTTTGTTTAGTTTTAAGTGTTTGAATCTGGAATAAGCATTCTACAGACATTTTGTAACATGTGCGTGTGATAGTGCAGATTGTCAAGTGTGTTCACGAAACTTTTGACACAGTAATGATATTTCTCATGGACTTGTTGCATGTTTTGCATTTCGATTGTTGATCCTTTTGGTAATTCAATTCAAACTTGTTTATTCAGAGAGATAAAAAAAAACAGTTGAACTCAGCAAAATGACAAAATAAACGTGTGCATTGAACATCATAAGCTAAATCAATATCAGGTAAGAGATCCCGGAGAAAGGGTAACCCAGAAAGGGAGTGATCCCGCTAGGCCTGGGCACCCAGGTTTAGGAATGGTAGCATAGTAACCAAACTATGACCTCCCTTGGACTATTCTTTTGGTCAGCCCTCTAACTAGACACAGTGCTCGTGAGTAAGCGGGTGCCCTGCGTTTGAATTTCGAGTGGCACTTTAGAAATTTGAGATTACGATTGTGATCGGTACATAACTATGTTTTTATGTTTACCAGGTGTTTGGTTACGACATTGGGTGCGACATCAGCCCCGACGGTCAGATTGTAGCGAGTGGTAGCACCATGGGGCAGATGTGGTTCTACGACTACCGGTCTGCGAGGGTTTTATCAACTCTCGGAACTGAAGATTCAAGCGACGTAGTCCTTAACGTCGTTTGGCATCCAGTGCTCTACAGCACGGTAGCAATTGGTACATGGAATGGGAGCATAGAAATCTGGCAATGAATAATTGAACTCAAAGCCGCAGCCAGGATTTTTTTGTGGGGAGGGGGGGTTACTCGATCTTGAGCAAGCTGACGAGCAACGGAATCAACTGACTAAGGGGTTTGGAGAAGCGTTGTGAACTCTCACCTTCATCGTTTTGATCTAATGTATTGTAAAATTTCACATGGAAATAAGAGCTTCAAAATTAAAGCCCTTCTTATTTCTTACATCATGTGTTAGTGAATGCATTATTTCATTTTTACATCCCTTAATTTTGGGGTGTCAAAAGTCTCAGAACACCACCTCCTTAAATACGGCATTGACTGAGCTGTTAAAACTAAATTTAAAATGGCTTCTGAAATGCAGGCTTTGGGAAACTTGAAGTGTTTCTCGTTCATGAGACTTAAATTGAATCTTGTTTGCCATACGTTTCAAAGTCTTTACGTTGGAATGAACAATTATTATGTTGAGGTGGCTTACAGCTTGAAACAGTTTTCTTAATCTTGTAAGAAATAGAATGAAGCCACAGGACCAAAGCCGGAAGGACGTCCAGCGGCGGATACAGCCAGGAAGCAAAGACTTGACATGAGCTGTAAAAATCTTTGAAGGTCGTAGACATGGAATCTCAGAATCATGCAGAGTGGGAAGATGGACATCATCCAAAAAGAGATGGATAGCGAATCGCGATACTGGGATTATGTGAGACCAGATGGAAGGGGAAAGGACATTTCAGATGGAACGGTTTTAAGATAGTAATGTCGGGGCAGGGAGGAGAGGGGGATGAATGGAGTAGCAATCATGTGCGATGGGAAGAGCGCTGATGCGATAATTATAATACAGTGAGTGACAGACAGGGGCTTCTATCCCTATACATGGCGGGCGCAGCCTGCGCCCACTGAAAAATAGGGGGGGGAATCAGAAGACAGCCAAAATTCACGTCGATTGGGGGGGAGGTCGGACATGGAGGGCAGCGTTCAATCTATAGGCATCACTAAAGGAAGATAGTAAAGAAAGATCCCCCAGAAAAAACTTCCCCTCCATATAAATTTGGACAAAATGGTAGGCCTAATAGTTTTTAGCAAAATGTATACACTTTATATACTTTTGGTTTTTAGTTAGGCTACTATCTGCATTTTTGAATTACATGAACTGCTACAACAGCTATAATATACGATAAAAATTTCCTATTACATGATTATAATTATGTTTTTACTATTTTAATAAATAATACAATCATATTATAATTGAAAAAATAATGCTAATACAAATACTATTTTGCACACCTAAAGGGTTTCTCTCCAATGATATCTTTCAAATTTCAGACAGTCAAATTTGGTCCTTGAACACTTAGTAAAGCAACATAATTATTACGTGGGCTTATAATAAACAATGTAGGACCTATTATAATAGATATTGTATTTTATTGTATTGCATTGTGCTCTAAAAATTTATGTAACGCCTCTCGAGCGCACACTGATCAAGGATGCAAAACATATGGCTGCCCAATTTTGGCACCAATTCCTCCACTGAAACAGTAGAGTAATTTTGCTAAGAGGACAGCTTAAAATGCTGAAATTGCAATGCGGAAATCGCAAAAATTTCTTATAGGGACGGCCGGGCACATTCCCTCCCCATACCAGGTCCCTTCTCGACGCTACACATGCTTCGGCGATCGTCTGCTGGATGCTCGTTTGTCCCTCTCCAAACAAACCTTCATTCCACACTAGAGGAGGGCATGTGCTAGATTGCAATATATATTGCATACACAGAGGAAGGCCGATCCCGAAAGGGGGGGGAAGAAAATGGATTGCGTCCGGCTGCTTAGGGGGGATAGAAGCCCCTGGTGACAGAGTACTGAGTGTAAGATTTAATGCTATTTATCTGTGGTGATATAGAAGAAGAGAGTTGCAGATCAAGCCCTCGTTGGACGGACATGCTTTGTAGCAGAGCCCTGCGCCGACTTGGTACTTCCGGCGGCGGCGCGCCGGTCATTTTTGGTCGGCGGCGGCGGCGCGCCGACCTACAAAAGTCGGCGGCGGCGGCCCCATCAAAATATCGGCGACGGCGGCGCAGCGCGGCGTCGAGGGGCAAAAGAAGATACTGACCCAAGATCGGTCCAGGGTCATTTGAAAAGACCCTCAAGGGTCCTCGAAGGACAGGAGGACGAAGGTTTTCTGAAGCTGTAGAAAGATAATGAAGTAGGAGCAAAAAATTACAGAGGCAGCGTGGTAAGAAATTTGGATTGAAATCAAATATGCATAAAATAGAAAAACTTTTACTGCAAAATAAAATCTCTAATGCTAGATTGACTTAGGCGTAGGGGCCATTTCGGCATTGGGGGGGGGGGGTAAAGATTTGACTTTTGCCCAAAAAATATATTTTGACAATTTTGGGCGGACCGCGAGTTTTTACATTATCCTTCGGCCAAATTTTCTGACGATTTTTTAGTCATTCCGATTTCCCAGCCGAAATATCAGAGTTCCCAGCCACCGAAATACCTGATGATTTTTTTGCCTGTTTTCCCGAAACAAATGTAAAAACGTTTGTCCGCCCATGCCTGCTTTGCCCAAAAAACACATTTGCCCCAAATTGGGGGGGGGGGACATTTGCCCCTCTGGACCCCCTGCATCCTACGCCTATGTCTAAGACTGATGAACAAACTATGAGCTAGCCTTGAAAAGGTTCAGTTTTTGGATGCTGACCTGGCAGCTAAAGTTCTACACCTACATGTGGGCTCAAGATGTATCATAAGATTATAGGACCTATTATTCATTAGCCGCATTGTCCATCCAAAAGATTGAAACAGCCGTGTAAATGTTCGCGACCAAAATGCATTTGTCATAAAGTGTACGGTAATAGCAATGCATGCTACAACTTGCTTTTGCTGTACGAGGTCCGTGGGCTTAGGCAACGCAAATGTCCCCGGTTTTTGGTGCCGATGCTATAAATCAGATATACTGCAAACCCTGGCAAGAGCAAGGGTTTCCAGACAATAGTTTTATTATATATATATATATATATATATATATATATATATATGTGTGTGTGTGTGTGTGTGTCTTTGGCCCTGGTGTAAAGCTTGAAAACATATATAAAATAATGTGTTTGAGAGGTAACCTGATTAGGGCTTTCATCCTGATTCTGACGCTGGTATACAGTGTAAGGAGGAGTTGTTGGGAGAGGCGGAGCAGCATACGATGGCTAGAGACGAGTGGTGGGGATGCGTTGTCTGATGTGCAGGCCGGCATGGGAAGGACTTACTGCATACTTGTAAGGCGCTGGGAAGGAGATTGCAATCATACAGGGTACGTGTATACACACAGCGCGGACTTGTACTGTGAGATTGTGAGACAAAATGTCAAGAAATCTCAAGCAGTGGCATTCATCATTATGTCGGCATATATAGAGATAAACTGTGTGGTTGAGCGACTAGTTGAGTCTGGCTGTTTGTCTAATGTATAATTCAGTCCATCTAAATGTCTTCAGCCTACAGACTCATAAGTTATAAGTTGAGTCGCCTTGTATAAATTACTGGAATATGGCGAGCGCGTTACACACACACACAAACACACACACACACACACACAACACACACACACACACACACACACACACACACACACACACACACACACACACACACACACACACATATATATATATATATATATATATATATATATATATAGAGAGAGAGAGAGAGAGAGAGAGAGAGAGAGAGAGAGAGAGAGAGAGAGAGAGAGAGAGAGAGAGAGATTGCTTTATGCCCTAGCAGCGGCCCAGCTTGATTTGTCTACGGACGACGATTTGATATATTTCAGCCCTGTCGCCATGCATGAAAGCCGATTGTGCGTGGGGAGTTAATAGGCTGTTGAGAGAACTGGTGTCACCCTAATTCTGAGGCTTGTGATGTTCGGAGAAGTCTGGGGATGGTGTGAGCGGTGTACCGGTGTGAGGAGGCGGAGCAGTTGGCGATAGACAGAGATTAGTGGAGGGAATCTATGCGTTACCCGATATGCAAACCTGGTTTAGCCCAGGCTGTCTGATTCTCTTAATCTGCTGTCTCAAGTTATATACTTATATAGCCAACCATTATAACCATATTAAGCCTAGTCCCATAACACATTCGCTTATCTGTTTAACTGTCTCCCCACCACATACCTCATTCTGAATGTATTCGAAGAGGTAGAGAAACGACAATATAGGCCTAATTGGAAAATCGCAAACAAATGTCTTTTAAGGACCTCAAGAAACTACACTGCATATATGTCATGTCTAATTGCCCTGCATTATTTTATCTCCCTCTTGCCTGTATTATTACTCATATTATTGGCAGAAAGTCCCTGCGTCTCTTTTTCCTTCCTCCATTCTGTACTAAGTGCAAGGACGTAAGACACACACAGACCGACATTTGGGGGTGGCGGTGGGAGGAAACCTCGTCTCTCTCTGACTCAACACACCCATTCTCGTGTCGTTTTATCGAGGTGCAACGCATCATTTGCGATGCTCATCGTGTCTCAGAAACTATATCCGAGCGACGACTATGCAAATTATCTCCCAATATATCTGAGTTATCTGCGTTGACAGGCGAAGTTATGCCCGTAAGATGTCTTAGCACACAAGTGTAAACAAAACAGCCACCCAGTCGATAATGATAATACCGTGTAGCGAAGTTATTATAGGCCGCTTCAATTTTCTCTTGTCAAAACACACCGAGTAGAAAATTTGAAAAATATGCCTATTTCGCACTGACCGCCAATTTTATGGCGAAATCATTCAAAACATGAAAAATACTACAAAAAGAAAAAATAAATCAGGGTGGCATCAGCGGCGCGCCGACAAATTGTCGGCGGCGGCGGCGTCGGCGCGCCGACCAACAAAAATCGGCGGCGGCGGCGCTAAAGAAATGTCGGCGGCGACGGCGCGGCGCGGCCGGCGCAGGGCTCTGCTTTGTAGGCTGCTATTAGCGCCACGTATTGCTATCTGTCTGTTCAGCTAGTATAGTTAAGATTTGCGTATTCTGTGATCAGCGTTCTTGTGAATTGTTTCAACTGCATAATCGTACACTGTCATGGGCGGAGACTTAGGGGGAATGAGGGACGAGGATGTGGTGGGGGGACGCCCCATCTGGCACCCCCCCCATCGTTAGGTAGTCTTAGGACATGCACACAGCACACACGACTTTACGAAACACACTGTGAGGTTAATATGGTTACAACGTTAGAAGACAGAAGAAGAGCAGTGGCGGCGCCAGGATTTCAGTTTTGGGGGGGCTGAAGCCTCGACCGAAATTTCATGAAAATTTTCCATTTTCGCCGCCAAAATTTCTGACGACTTTTTTTTCCATTTTCGCCGCCAAAATTTATAACGACCATTTTTTTAGGCGTCAGCCCAAAATCGTGGATTGTAAAATTTTTGGACGGCCCTTTTTTAGGGGGGGGGGGCTGAGCCTCTTGTAGGGGGGCTGAGCCCCCCTAGCGCTGCCACTGAAGAAGAGATCTTGGATTCGAACAAGGGTGATGACTAAAAAAGTCATCAACTTTTTGCTAGAGCTCCGTTCAGGGACCGCCAATGTATTTGCTCTGAGTTGCCAAGTCGTTACCTTGGCATGAGCGTCGTTGAGCGATATTAAGGTTTTCAATCACCTATTTTTCACGTTTTTAAAGGTAGGTCACAAGTAAGTATTTTGTCTAGTGTTTGCAGAAAGCAGAAGTAAATTTGTTTTTATTATGCATTGAATGGGATTTTGTATAGGACGTCGTCAACAACTAGAACTTTGAACTGTTGTTTCGTTCGTAATCGTACTTTAAACTCCAAATAATATTTACATAGCGCTGCTCAACAGCTAATTGCAAGCCAGCAGCGGGTTGGTCACAGACAGATGTCTAGTGAAGATCCGATTTCAGTTGCCAGGCGGACAAAAGAGAGAAGACCAAGCAGCAGCTAAGAGGTCGAGCAGTTTCTTGTTTTTACTGTCCGCGTGTTTTCATTTTGGCTGTTGATTTGGCCAAGGGGCTGTTTGCTAGTGTGGCAGATTCTGTATTATGATTGGTCGTTGCTTTTCAGGAGTTGGCCCACGAGCAGATGCGAATCCAGTATAATTAAAGTGACTGGTAATGGGATGCGGTTGAATAATCAATCAATTAACCAGTCTATCAATCAAGCAATCTATCAATCAAATTATTAGTCAATATTCGCTTCTTTCCAGTACAATATGCAAAAGATGCAAATCTGTTTACAAGGTAATAGAATAGTTTCCACATGTGCTAAATTAAACCAAGAATGCTTCAGAGTGGACATTTTAAAGAGTTTCAGTGTGTGGAATTCTATTGGGTTAGGCTTACATTTTAACATTGTCAGTTGAAATCGCCCTATATATGGAATATTGGGGATGCATCTATTCCGCTCTCAGCTACAGTGATTAAGCAAGCCCTTACAGATGAACAGGTAATCCAGAAGACTGTGCCTGTATACAGAACAATATGGTTGCCAACGACTTAGCTAAAATAGAGCGCTGCAACCTATCAGCTGCATCCCATGATACAATGCACTCAGTAAGTAAGAAATCAACGCAAGATCCAAGTAAAACGGTCAGGTTAATAAAAGTTTTTAATAATAATATTCGTTTATTGGCATTCAATCTGACAGACCGCAGAATGATTACAGGTACAAGTTATACCAAATACGGCAAGCTTCGCACGACACGCAGGTCGGCTACAACAGGCTCAGTAACTTAACACTAATGGCCTAAGTGCTGGAACGCTCCTGATTCGGCGAAGCCAGGAGTGGGAGGGGCGATCTTGTTTTCAACAGACCCGAGGCAAACAACACAACAGAAAGCGCCACTGGCAGCTAACAGAAAATTCAAATAAATTTTTGCCCTGAGCGAGGCTTGAACCCGGGTCGCGATAATGACTCTCAGTTTATCGACCAACGCTCTCTCCACTGAGCTACAGACCCCCCCATTATTATTAAGTTCTTCTGTCTTCTAACGTTGTAGCCATATTGTTGGATAAAAGTATAAATGCCGGAAAATATGCTTTAAATACGAGCAAATTTAACATTTGAAACTAAGGCCGCAGCACTCTATTTTACCAATTTCGATGATTTATTTTAGTGCACATGAATTTAGAATATATGTGCCTTTGTTCCTTTGTAGGTCGTGTGTAAGGGGAGCGTTTGGTCATGATGAAGAACTTACCGATGGCCTCCTATAGATGGATATTATCGTTTCTACTTTTGTCATTGCTTGTCACACCATTGATTGCTGTGGATCGTAATAATTTCAAGACCTGTCAGAAGAGTAGCTTTTGCAGGTAAGTCAGTGTGTGTAGTCTGGGATTATGCATGTTATCTGGACAACGACAGGACTAGCCACAGACTATAGCTCTTGCTGATCTTTGTTATTGCATCGAAGTGGCTTAAAACTAGCCATTTGAAGTATGTTGTTGCACAGTTGCAGTAGTATTATGAAACTGATTAGGTCAATACAATTATGGCAATAGTTGTGAACACGTATGAGGGCGCTCACTACGGTGATAAATCTATAGCATACTTGTTAGAAAGTCCTAAAAAACCTAATTAGATGAGAGTAGCCAGATTTGGTTTCCTTTGTAAGACTTTTATGTTTCTGTTGCATTTACAAAAATGTAGGCAGTCAGTTAGCAGATGACATCCACTCTCATGAGCTGAGGCTAAGGAAATTAAAGTTTCTAACATTTGGCTTTTGGTTCTCCCTCCCTCCCTCCCTCCCTCCCTCCCTCCCTCCCTCCCTCCCTCCCTCCCTCCCTCCCTCCCTCCCTCCCTCCCTCCCTCCCTCCCTCCCTCCCTCCCTTTTATTCTTCATGGTTGCATGGTACTGAAATAATAGAAAGAGAAATGTCCAAGAATGGACGTAAACATGCCGTTCGGTATAATTATGGCTTACAGTGCTTCCTCAGACGTCTTGCTAGATGCATACAGCATAGAGCACGTTGTTAAACTGTGAGTTGGCAAAATTTAGATATGATGGCTTGCATGGACTTGTCTAGAAAACTTCAGGTTTCATTGACTTGATCGCATTTTACCCTCTCAAGCATTCTTGCAGTGCTGCACATTTTTGTAATTCTGCTGGTCCTACACGTAAAAAGTCTTGACTTCTTAGCTTGAATGTAGGGTCATCCATCTGGAATGACGTCGCTTCAAAGCTGCGTTAATTGCATCTGGCCAATCAAACTTTCTTTCATAAATCTCTCAATCTCCCAAATCATTTTTCTCTAGCCATGGTTGTGCTGGGAGTGCTCCTGAGCAGGTTTCTTGAAGGTGTGCTATAAAACTACGAATGTTGTGTAAAGCATTCAATGAAAATCTGCTTGGCATTTCTGATGATTACTTAAATGCCCAGTGGTTATCCTTTATTTGAACGATTACAACATTGCAATTTGAGCGCCACTGAGTAGTCATCTTGAAGGGGCGCTATATAAATTCCAATTGATTGACTGATTGATTGATTGATTTGCTGTCATTTTGTTTCAGACGTCAGCGCAGATGGGACTCGGGCGGCTTAGTCGCTTTCAAAGTTTTGCGTGACACCATAAACGTACAGCCAACGTTTGTTAGATTCCACGTGAGCCAGTCAGGAACGGTGGCACCGCTCGTTGTTGAACTGTACAGTCTCGTTGGCAATACTGTGAGGTTAAAGGTCAACGAGTTGAATCCTGTAAAGCCACGTTACGAGATTCCAGTTGGTGACGCTCTCGTGAAGGAACCAAAACAGCAGAGGTACGCGTAAAGTAATTTTGACATTGATCTTCGTGTTTTATGTGAGTCTCCTATGATCTAACTACTGAGCTGGGAATGTCCTATTTTGCTTATGATAGGTTTCTATCTCAACCCTATACTTAGAAATTCTCTCTAGGGCATGTGTGTAGCTTTCATCTTTGGAGCACTTCTGAGTGGGTATCTTGAACGGGCGTTATAAAAATGTTTGAGGCGAATGGAGGAATAAATTAAATACTTTGTATGTATAATTGTATGTATATTTATATATATGTATATATATATATATATATGGATATATGTATGTAAATATTGGGATATATATATATGGATATATGTATGTCTAGATATATGGATATATGTATGTGTATATATGGACATTTATGTAGCGCCTTACAATAACCTTGACGTAGCTACTCGACAGTTCTAAGCAAATTGTGCGACTTAAGTGACTTTGAGAGCGTTTCATGAGATACATGCGGTCTCACGAATTGTTGTGGAAGACTTCCTGTATGAAGGTCCAACGCATGAGAAGGCACGCTAGCCCTATACAGTTTATAGTTTTTGGTGGCTTTTGTTCATATATGGTAATGTAATGCATCAGCCTTTTTTCTCTACTTTTAGAATTATATTTGGGTTTCCAAATGTACCTTTTGGGAAACTGAGACCTTATTTTAATCTGTGCTTCGTTCTTCGATAAAATAGGGGGAGCTGCTGTGATATTTAGATATGTCCAATTGTCCATGAATCCGGTTCATTGTTGCTTGGTCTTGTCTATTTAATTGGCATCTTCTGGGACTTTTCTGTGGTTAATCATCTTCCGAAGCACCTCTTGAACCACTTCAAATGCCTTGTCACCAAAGTGTCTGAACATTTCTATTTTCGACTTTTGCCACACAAACAGCACAACATGCTTTCGCTAAATGATGGATGCGATTCCTGTTGTTTACAAATCATCTGCCTTCATCTCCTCACTCGAACACTTGTTTTATTTCTTTGCTCAGCATTCAAGTAAGGCACCGTGACGAGAATAAATTGATTATTGCCATGGAGCCTGATACGGTTGCCGTGGTAACGTTCTTGCCTTTCTCAGTTGATCTGATCTCGGAGCAGAGACGCATTTTCAGCGTCAACAGTCTGGGATTGATGAAGTTTGAGCGTCTTTATCCCAGACAGGGGTAAGTGAGTTCCTCCTGCAATTTATTTATTTTTTTCTCGCATTTGCTATAGTACCCCTTCAAGCTCTCTACTCAGAGGCACTCCAGACTACAGTGCGGGCACTGCACCGGAGTTTCATGCCTTAGTGCATGAACAATTGCATGTGAAAGACTTGCTCAAGGTTCTATGCGGTGGCTTGGGTGGATTCGAATCTGGAACCCTCCGGCTCCAAGGTACCAAATCCACCACTGCACCACTGTGCTTTGCAAGCTTAGATGTTTTTGTTATCGATATGATTTTTGCATTTTCTCCAGTAATGTTACTGACAATTTGACAAATCATCTTAAATGTTTATAGTTTTAAACGTCCCTGTTCTGCTGTTTCTCTGTTTTAGTGGAGTGTTCAATTCAATTGTTTCTCTTTTGTAGTGGCGTACTCAATTCAATTGTTTCTTGGGTAACGTCTCCGTTTCGTTCATCCCAAACTGATGATGATGCGACAGGTGAAGCATCAACAAAGGTATTTGTGAATGGTGTGTGCGTTTGTGTACATCTGTGTAGCTGGACATTTATATAGCACCTTTAAAAACTTATCAAAAGCCCAGAGATGTTTGTGGTATGACTTCGCTGCATTCTGGTGACCTAACGGGTTTCAATTTCTTAAGTACTCAGTCACGTCACAACATAAAAATAAACTGGGTGCGGTGAATTCTTCTTCTTAGCAAATCTACTATCATGTGTTCAACAATTTTTTATGGATCCATTCCATTTCAATTTCACAGTTCATACAATCTAAAAGCGTCGTGCCGTCACTTGAAAGTCCAATATTTATCCAGCTGTTATTATATTTTGCAACTGTCTTTTGTTTTGCTTCTCATGAAAATCAAATCATGTCTTTTGTTTTACTTTTCATGCAAATCAAATCATGTCTTTTGTTTTACTTCTCATGCAAATCATTCACTCTCTTTGATGTTCGTCTTGCAGCATCTGAGTTGCCTCAATTTTAAAAAGGTTTAATGAATAATTCGAGAAGCATTATGGTCTGATTCATTGCTGAGGTTTGTGTAACACTGAATGGTATGTATCACTGTTCGATCAGCAGCTCTCCTGAGTAGTCAGCCGTGAAGAGACATAGATATCAAATTGGTGTAATAAAGAAAAGAAAATAAGTAAATTTCTAAATGTGCTGCATCGAAGTGTTAAGATGTAAAAAAAGTTCTGAAGACTTGAATTGTTCATACAGTACTGCAAGATTGAGGAAATATTTGGAAAGATGTCGACTAGCAACTTTGCTGTTTTATTTTCTATTTCTCGATTTTCTAGGAAAAGGAGGATGAAACGGATATGTGGGAAGAAATGTTCAAGACGCACAAGGACACGAAGCCGAATGGTATGACGAGCGTATGGCAAAGTTATTATAACACCTTCTAATCTAACACCTAGCACCTTTTATTCTATTGCAAACTGTAGACTTAGTGCCTTATTATAGCACTTTGGTTATTCCACCAGCATAGCTGTTAACATGATTTTGTAATTCACGTGAAATGCTATACTTTTATAGCTTTCAACATGATTTTGTAATTCACGTTAAATGCTATACTTTTATAGCTTTCAACATGATTTTGTAATTCACGTGAAATGCTATACTTTTATAGCTATCAACAGGATTTTTTAATTCACGTTAAATGCTATACTTTTATAGCTTTCAACATGATTTTGTAATTCACGTTAAATGCTATACTTTTATAGCATCAACATGATTTTGTAATTCACGTGAAATGCTATACTTTTATAGCTTTCAACATGATTTTGTAATTCACGTTAAATGCTATACTTTTATAGCTACAACATGATTTTGTAATTCACGTTAAATGCTATACTTTTATAGCATCAACATGATTTTGTAATTCATGTGAAATGCTATACTTTAATAGCTATCAACATGATTTTGTAATTCACATTAAATGCTATACTTTTATAGCTTTTAACATGATTTTGTAATTCACGTTAAATGCTATACTTTTATAGCTTTCAACATGATTTTGTAATTCATGTGAAATGCTATACTTTTATAGCATCAACATGATTTTGTAATTCACGTTAAATGCTATACTTTAATAGCTATCAACATGATTTTGTAATTCACGTTAAATGCTATACTTTTATAGCATCAACATGATTTTGTAATTCATGTGAAATGCTATACTTTTATAGCTTTTAACATGATTTTGTAATTCACACTAAATGCTATACTTTTATAGCTTTCAACATGATTTTGTAATTCACGTTAAATGCTATACTTTTATAGCTTTTAACATGATTTTGTAATTCACATTAAATGCTATACTTTTATAGCTTTCAACATGATTTTGTAATTCACGTTAAATGCTATACTTTTATAGCATCAACATGATTTTGTAATTCACGTTAAATGCTATACTTTTATAGCTTTTAACATGATTTTGTAATTCACGTTAAATGCTATACTTTTATAGCTTTTAACATGATTTTGTAATTCACATTAAATGCTATACTTTTATAGCTTTCAACATGATTTTGTAATTCACGTTAAATGCTATACTTTTATAGCTACAACATGATTTTGTAATTCACATTAAATGCTATACTTTTATAGCTACAACATGATTTTGTAATTCACGTTAAATGCTATACTTTTATAGCTTTCAACATGATTTTGTAATTCACGTTAAATGCTATACTTTTATAGCTTTTAACATGATTTTGTAATTCACGTTAAATGCTATACTTTTATAGCTTTTAACATGATTTTGTAATTCACATTAAATGCTATACTTTTATAGCTTTTAACATGATTTTGTAATTCACATTAAATGCTATACTTTTATAGCTTTTAGCATGATTTTGTAATTCACGTGAAATGCTATACTTTTATAGCTATCAACATGATTTTGTAATTCATGTTGAAAACTGTACTCTAATAGCTTTTGCCTCGATTTGAAGTATTGTTAAAATTCTGATGGTAAATAGTTGTGATAACTTGTTTCAGGTCCCAGTTCTGTTGGCTTAGATGTAACGTTTGCTGGATTTGAGCATGTCTATGGCATCCCAGAACACGCTGACACAATGGTCCTGAAGTCAACAAAGTCTGTTTTATTATATATTCAGATTTATTCCAATTTGTTGGCAATTAGCATATTGCATTATTAATGTATCAATCATTGGTCACTGCAGAGCAGGATAAATTAATTTTTGTAGCCTTTTCTCTAAAAAATTTCATGCCACTAATCCTCTCTGCCAGTTTTTGATGACAATATACACCATTCGTATCACCAATTCTATTTGATTTAATTGATATAATACTCCACATTATTTCTCTAACTAATTTTTAACATTTTCTCTAAATTTTGCGACATTTTACCTGTTTGCAGTCTTTTCTCAACAGCAATAATAATATTTCATAGTAGTTTCGTTTAATTTCAAATTGACACAATGCAGTATGATTACAATTCATGGTATGAATGGATGATCACAAGTTATTACAGGATTAGAATTTAACTGTCAACAGCCATGGAAGGCATCATAATGTAATCAAACTCCGATTCAATGTCTGCGATGTAGTTGGGAGCGCCTCTGAGTATAAATCTTGAAGGGGCACTATGACAAGTGCTCATGCATACATAATTTATCAATTTTGTTCGCTCGTAAGCTAAACGTCCTGTAAGATCTGTTTGTTTGGATTTGTGATAGGGAGACCGATCCGTACCGTCTGTACAACTTGGATGTTTTTCAGTATGAACTTTATAATCCAATGGCTCTCTATGGATCGGTTCCTCTAATGATCGCTCACAAGTAGGTGCATTCATTCGCCTTTATTTGAATTCGTTATTGTTTTATTTATTTTTTAAATTAACATTGCTTCTGTTGAGGCATTCAGCTAAACACAAGGAAGATCAGTTACCTGACTTAAATCATGAATGTAGCGTATCTAGTTAGTGAAAAATGTGTGTTTCATTTATGAACGTTTTCAGATTTCTGACATGTTGTGGTGCTTTTCTTTGATGGATAACCTTTTGTAGGCAGTTCGTCTTTGGCATTTTGTATAAATTTGTTTCACGATTTTTTTTACTAGTTTTTATGCATATTCATTTTTTTAACGATGACATTTTTTCGGGCAATGAAAAATTTGTCACCTTTGTAACATATCTGAAGAGATTTGTAAGTATTTGCATCATCAGTTTATTTTTCTCAGGGAAGTTTGACTTTTTGCTCAGAATATAATATTGAAAAATTCTTATTTCAGTACTAAGCGGACAGTCGGCCTGCTTTGGCTTAATGCTGCTGAGACTTGGATCGACATCGCACATGATAGTAACGACTCTGTGAGTCACTTCAGTTGTCTTCAACTGAAACCGAAGTGAATTTTGTTTGTATGTATCTGCACTTGTTATAGCGCCCCTTCAAGCACCCTACTCAGAGGCGCTCCCGACTGCAGAGTGGACACTGCATCGGAGTTTCACGCCGAAGCGCTGAGCAATTGCGAGTGAAGGACTTGCCTAAGGTCCCTACGCAGCGACTTGAGGTGGATTCGAACCTCGAACCTTCCGGCTTCAAGGCAACAACGTCACCACTACACCACCGCGCCCCACAAATGTTTAGTTTAGGAAGTGCACTCAAGTGTCGATCAGTCTATAGTCGTTTTTTAATTGATTCAAAGTCCAGTATTAGTACAGACAATAGGTGTACAAAAGTATTCTTTATGAAGATTTCTATTGCACCTTCAAGGTTTCTACTAAAAGTAATAGGTTATTTACTTATGGTGGTGATGCAATTGACAATGCTGAATAAAAAATATTGAATATAGTATGATAAGATAAATACGTTTGTTTGGGATTAGAATAATTGAAAAGTAAACAGGAGTAGTGGTTCAAAAGGAGATCTATTAGGAACCCAGGTCCTGCTGGAAAAATTGGCTGTACATGTCCATCCTTCTTGCTTGGTTTTATCCATTACTTTATTATTGTAAAGACAACATATCCTCTGAAGTATTAGAATAACAACGGGAATAGGATAGAGTTTTGAATGGATTAATGATGTCATTGCTATGCATAATAATAATAGTGATAATAATAATTATAATTGTTTTTCAATACAAACTTTACTATTCTGAATTTTACAGGGCACTGGTTCCAGGTTAGTCAACGTTGCTGAAGATGACGCTGGTTCCCCTGTTGTGAATACTCATTGGTTTTCCGAGAGTGGCATCATTGACGTGTTTTTCCTCCTTGGTCCTAGTGCTTCGAACACCTTCTCCCAGTACGCCACCCTGACTGGAACAACGCCGCTTCCACCAGTAACTTGCCACCATGCTTCTTAAATAAACAAAAAAATTCATGTGCATCGTATTTATAAATACAATACAATTATGTATGTGATTATTTATGTTTTTCATTTGTTAATGGGCTGTTGCCATTTTCAATGTAATTTTTGTTGTGTTCTGTGAAACTTATTGGTGATGGTAGTGTGTATAATTTAAATATTTTCAAGTAATTTTTTTATGGAAAGCCAGTTTTTATTGTAATTTAACTTTATTTGGCAGACCATAGATGTTAAAAACAGTGCAAAGCCAAGTTAAAAAATGAGAACATTGTTTATGAAAAACAGGAAAAAGTCAATAAATGGATAAAATTTAAATTAATTTAGTATCAATAATGCATAAGAAATAGTTTTAGCAACTTTGCCAACAGTAGATGTTGTTTATATCCAGACTTTATACTTTGATTACTTTCTGTTACGATAGTGTTACATTTGCCTAATATTGCCAATGAATGCCTTTAGGTATTATTGTGGTATTTACTTAATTCCGGCTTTGAATTTCATTGATAGTTATTCAGCCTCGGATATCATCAGTCGAGATGGAATTACGTCGATGAAGAAGATGTTGCTAGGTAACCACGACTTATGAATATTAATGAGATGTTGCTAGGTAACCATGACTTATGAATATTAATAGGATGTTGCTTGGTAACCATGACTTATGAATATTAATAAGATGTTGCTAGGTAACCATGACTTATGAATATTAATAGGATGTTGCCAGGTAACCATGGCTTATGAATATTAATAGGATGTTGCCAGGTAACCATGGCTTATGAATATTAATAGGATGTTGCCAGGTAACCACGACTTATTAGTTGCTTTGCATTACATGGCACATAGATTGTGAACTTTTAAACTTTAGCAGATGCAGTATGTAGAAACTAATGACTTTATTTTGAATAATAATGGATAAGTGATGACAGGGACGGAGGATTTTGTTTACCCGTAAGACTCCTAATTTAAATTGTAACTGGGCATTTATATCATGCTCATAGGCGTACGGGACATTTCGGCAGTGGGGGGGGCAAAAAAATTTAGTTGCCCGAAAAATCTGACGACCTTTTTTTTTTAGTCAGAAAAATCTCACGACTTTTTTTACCCTTGCACGCCCGAAGAAATCCTCCCGTACCTGTTTTGCCCGAATTCCATCAGTGATACTACCTAGACACAAACCCACTGTTTTTCGCAGGTTGTTCAAGTCTAGTTTCTGCTGCCATGGTTGGCTCTTCTGAGCAGGTTTCTTCTTGCGGGGTGCTATATAAATTTTCTAAATGAATGAATGAACGAATGAGTCATCAGTTGACTGCATGTGAAGCTGAGTTGGATGGCCACAGCATAGAACTTGACTTCTGTAGCATATTTATACAATGCAATATTTATTGTTGTTACTTTCATTTAGTGTTGACAACGGTTTCGACGAACACAACATTCCTCTTGACGTCATTTGGCTTGACATCGAACATACGAACGGCAAAAGGTAATCGGCGTGAAATTGTAGACACAGTCTGTTTATTAAAGTTCAATGTGCCAGGGTAGTGTTTACCCAGTGCATGAGATGCAGAGCAATTATGTATGATTATCTTGCTGTGATGGAGACAGTCCAAGACACATTGCAACACACTTCATCACAGTAGGATAGTTCTGACTTAAATGGCTGTTTATATATTTACATATGCAAGGAGGGGAGGGAAAGTTACCGGATTGTGAGCTGAAAATAGTCATGGTCATGAGAACATTTATTTTTTTTAAATTTAACAATAGAGCACAAAAAGTCCTGCTGCTGGTTATTAATGCTTGACTACCAGTAGGCCTACCTGCCTTTCGAGGCAAAATCACCGCTGTTGGAGAAGTCTTCAGATTTTATCGCCGGCGTCTTGTGGCATTTTGGGGAGAAGTTTCTGATGAACGACTTTAAAAAAGGTCGTCGGAAATTGACCACCTAAGACACACCAGATTCAAATTCCTGGTTGTGCAGTTCTAAAAATTTATTTTAAAATGCCCTGTTGTCTTGGGACACCATACACACACACACACACACACACACACACATTCACAGAAATACAATATTTCAGATTTATAGTATAGATTGTTTTTCTTAATCAGTTGATCGGTTAATTAAATTCTTTGCTGAACTAGATACTTCACGTGGGATACGTACAAGTTTCGTGATCCCGAGGAGATGTTGACTAACGTGTCTTTGAAGGGACGTAAGATGGTCACCGCCGTCGATCCTCACTTGAAGCGCGATGAGCAATATCGCGTCTACAAAGAGGCTCGTGACCTCGGACTCTTTGTCACGGACCGAGATGGCAATGAATTTGAAGGATGGTGTTGGCCAGGTAAGAAGAAAAAATGGTTCTAAATCTCTGTATGATGGATTTGCACCTCTGAGGCAATGCAACGTGTGTGTCTAGAAGATTAATATCAGTGGTGTAGGCAAGGAGGGGGTTTCGGGGGTTAAAACCCCCCATCGGCTCCGGAAAATGGTTTTTTTAAGGTTATTTTTCCATTTAAGTAAGAAAAAATAGCAAAAAACAGGGTTTCCGGCCATAAACCCCCATCAAAAATTCCTGGCTACGCCACTGATTAATAATTTAATATAGTGACTTTAAAGTGAAGGTATACATAGCAGCTTAAAAAATAACTGACCATGATAGGGTTAATTTAATCGCAAAACGCTAGCAGAGCATTAATAGCATGTTTGCCAGCTTGTTGCACGAAGGGTATGGATTCAAGCCTCCGCTCGGGCAGTTGCTGTGTAGGGAGGGACCTTGAGTAAACCCTTGCTTAGCTCAACTGAAGACGTTTTGTGCTATTTATGACATTTATATAGCACTATTGCAGGTGAACGACATTCACAGAACGTCTATTTCACACCTTTACCATTGAGCATTTCTATGGTACCACTGTATCATATAGGGCTCAGCCAACGAATTGTAACGTAAGATAAGATAGGAATGGCCAAGATTTTCTATCTGCTCTTTAGTGTACACTCTACAGACATGGTGTGAGCATGCATGATGCATCGAGTCCATTCATGCTTGTTTCTGCAGGGACTTCCAGCTGGCTGGACTTCACCAACCCGACGGTGAGGAGGTTCTGGGCAGAGAAGTTCAACCTGACCGAGTACTTGGGTTCAACCCTTGACCTGTTCACGTGGAACGACATGAACGAACCATCGGTGTTCAATGGACCGGAGATTACGATGCACAAGGATGCGCGACATTTCAACGGATGGGAGCACAGGGACATCCACAACATCTTCGGACTATATGTGGTACGTATTTATGTAGAGCAATTATTTATTGCCAATTTGTAATTGAGCATTTATATAGAGCCTTTGTAACTGAGCATTTATATAGAGCCATTGTAACTGAGAATTTATATAGAGCCATTGTAACTGAGCATTTATATAGAGCCATTGTAACTGAGAATTTATATACATGTAAAGCCATTGCAATTGAGCATTTCTATAGAGCCTTTGCAATTGAGCATTTCTATAGAGCCATTGTAGCTGAGGGTTTATATAGAGCCATTGCAATTGAACATTTCTATAGAGCCATTGTAACTGAGCATTTCTATAGAGCCATTGCAATTGAACATTTCTATAGAGCCATTTTAGCTGAGCATTTATATAGAGCCATTTCTGTAGAGCCATTTCTATAGAGCCATTGTAACTGAGCATTTCTATAGAGCCATTTCTATAGAGCCATTGCAATTGAGCATTTCTATAGAGCCATTGCAATTGAGCATTTAATATAGAGCCATTGCAATTGAACATTTCTATAGAGCCATTGTAACTGAGCATTTCTATAGAGCCATTGCAATTGAGCATTTCTATAGAGCCATTGCAATTGAGCATTTATATAGAGCCATTGCAATTGAGCATTCCTATGGCTTCTTTCTTTCAGCATCAGGCTTCGGTTGAGGGTCAACTGCTTCGGTCGGACGGACGTCATCGTTCGTTTGTTCTCTGTCGTTCTTTCTTCGCCGGTTCCCAGAGATACGGTTCGTTTACTTCCTTAGATATCGATCTTTAATCCATTTTTTGTGCTGTGCAGCACCATATTCATTATTGTAATGTCCAGAAACTACTAGAGCAACTCTCAACAACCGTGTACTGGGCACCAGCTTATTCACGAGCGCTTGTCATTTCGTACATATAATATATATATGCATGTATGTTTGTATGTATGCATGTATTTTTTACCTGTGGGTGTATGTAGACATGTCTGTTATATATATTATATATATATTTCATATATATATATACATATACACGCATGCACTACAGTGTATATATATATAATATGCTCAATTACAATGGCTCTATAGAAACGCTCAGTTATATATATATATATACAGGGTGGTCCAGCATAAATGTCCTGACTTTGCAGGCGTATAACTTCGCCAATTTTTAAAGTTTATTTATACTTTATGCGTCAAATTAGAGGTATTTCACTCTAGTGTGTGCACTGAAAATTGGAACTGGTACAAGTTTAGGTTTTAATTATATGCTCGGAACAGCTCTAGCTACCGTATTTTGGCGAAGTTATACGCGTGCAAAGTTGGGACATTTATGCTGGACCACCCTGTATATGTATTCTGTGTGTGAAGGTGCTATCTGGACTGGTGACAACGCCGCTGAGTGGGGTCATCTGCGTATCTCCGTATCGATGATGTTGACGCTCAATCTCGTTGGCATGACGTTCAGTGGAGCAGACGTTGGCGGATTCTTTAATAACCCGGATGAGGAGCTACTCACGCGATGGTACCAGGCAAGAGATCACTCATGCTGCTCACGAGATGCGTTTCTTATTGTCGATGTTCTTTTGCATGAGAATTTTTCCAGTGTTCTTCCTGTGTCAGTAGTTCGAACCCTTTGAACCCTACGCTCCCTTTTAACTCTATGGTACTTTTTAGCCCTACGGTATCTTTGAACCCTATGCTTTTTTAACCCTATGCTTCCTTTGAACCATAACCTCTCTTTGAAATTTGAACCCTACACTTCTTTTGAACCCTAAGCTCTCTTTTAACCCTACGGTACCTTTTAACCCTACGATACCTTTTAACCCTACGGTATCTTTGAAACTATGCTTCCTTTGAACTCTATGCTTCCTTTGAACCATAATTTCCCTTTGAAATTTGAACCCTACTCTTCCTTTGAACATGACACTCCCTTTGGGGCCTTCATTCCCTTTGAATCCTACACTTCATTTGAACCATACTCTTTCTTTGAACCCTGTGCTTCCTTTTAACCCTACGCTCCCTTTTAACCCTGTGCTTCCTTTGAACCCTATGCCCTCTTTGAACCCTATGCTTCTTTTGAACCCTGCACTCCTTTCAGCCTCATGCTCCCTTTCAACTCTATGCTCCCTTTCAACCCTATGCTCCCTTGTAATTCAGCGCTATATACCTGAGGCTTCGTGTCAATTTTTGTCATACCCATGAACTTTTGTTACACCCACGTCCCTCTGATCTTCATACCAGCGTGTTACCATTCAACCAGCACCCCGCCCCGTTATTACTCGTGTGTCATTTAACCTTTAACCGTCCAAAATGATAAACATTATGTGAGATTGTGAGTTGCCTCGGTCGGTAATTGGTTTCAAACAGGCTGAGCTTCTAGTCCCCCGGTCACGCACTTCTATTACGCAGTGCCGTGCCTTTTCTGTCATTGCCCTGCAACCTGGAATGGGCTTCCTGTGGAACTACGTCTAATGCCTAGAGCATTTGAGACTACGTTCTACTCTGCTCTTAAGACTGTTCTCTTTAACCGTGGCTGGGTCGGGAGCGCTTCTGAGAAGATAATATTGAAGAGGCGCTATATAAATGTCTGAAATGAATGAATGAATAATAGAGATTTGTATTTCTTTGTACGTTTCAGGCGGGCGCCTTTCAGCCTTTCTTTCGTGCGCACGCTCATCTCGACACTCGCAGGCGCGAACCATGGCTCACGTCAGACGAACATCTGAATGCGATTCGAGAAGCGATCGTCGTCCGATATCGTCTGCTGCTCTACTGGTACACGCTCTTCTTTAAAGCGGAGCGTACGGGTGGACCGGTGATGAAGCCGCTCTGGGTTGAGTTCCCGAAAGATTTGCGGACGTTTGACGTGGAAGATGAATACATGGTTGGCGATGCGTTGCTCGTTCGTCCGATTACTGAACCACAGGTGTCGAGTGTTGTGGTTTTTCTGCCTGGAGCTGACCAGGTATTGTGTTTTTATTGTATTTATTTATTGTATTGTGTTTTTATCGAATCAGATTTTTTTGTTTCCAAACAATGGACGAGATGTGATGGCTTGATCTAGTAGAAGTATTGTTTCGTACTTGGTTTGATCTTGTTGAGGGGTGCGGTGGTGTAGAGGTATGCTCTGTGCCTTGGAGCCGGAAGGTTGCAGGTTTGAATCCACCTCAATCCACCACTGCGTAGGGGTCCGGTGCAAGTCCTTCGCTTGCAATTGCTCGTGCGGTTCGGCGTGAAACTCTGATTCAGTGTCCGCGCTGTAGTCGGGAGCGCCTATGAGTAGAAATCTTCAAATGGCTCTATAATAAGAGCTCATACATATATATATATATATATATATATATATATATATATATGTTGATGGTTTGATTGTTTGTGTATATGTGCTTGATTTTTAAAGCAGATGCATGTGTTTGTTGCTACATTATTAAAGCGTGTGATTTATTTTTCTAGGTGTGGTATGACTTCGACGGCTTTCAAATGTACAACGGTAATCAGTCAATGAATGTGAACGTCAACATACACACGGTTAATAACTAGTTGTTGATATGCACTTTTGACTATAATTATATAGTTACAGTATAGAGTCATGTTTATAAGTGGTATATGATTTAATTCAGATTTAGTTGGTTTCTTGATCGGCTGCATCTTTTCATATGTAGGAAGACAGTATCTCTGACATTTGCCGATTTTTAGGTTACTTTTTTTCTTGGATGAGTCGAGTTTTAAATTCAGTTACTTTCAACTCAGTTTTAAATTCGATTACTTTCAACTCAGTTTTAAATTCAGTTACTTTCAACTCAGTTTTAAATTCAGTTACTTTCAACTCAGTTTTAAATTCGATTACTTTCAACTCAGTTTTAAATTCAGTTACTTTCAACTCAGTTTTAAATTCGATTACTTTCAACTCAGTTTTAAATTCAGTTACTTTCAACTCAGTTTTAAATTCAGTTACTTTCAACTCAGTTTTAAATTCAGTTACTTTCAACTCAGTTTTAAATTCAGTTACTTTCAACTCAGTTTTAAATTCGATTACTTTCAACTCAGTTTTAAATTCAGTTACTTTCAACTCAGTTTTAAATTCAGTTACTTTCAACTCAGTTTTAAATTCAGTTACTTTCAACTCAGTTTTAAATTCAGTTACTTTCAACTCAGTTTTAAATTCGGTTACTTTCAACTCAGTTTTAAATTCAGTTACTTTCAACTCTGGCTAGTCGCAATACTTACAACCAGTACTCATTCCCAGTGCTGGGTACTTAACTAATTCTTTCTGGTTAAGCTTTGATTCCTATTCGACCGAAATGAAACAGTCAAAACTAACTGATTTTGTAAATGAGTCAAATAGACTAAAAAAGTTAGTTAAACTTGGTCAAACTATTGAACAAATTCTTACGACAGACATGATTTTCGCAATGACAAAAAGAAGTTACTCATTGCAATCTCAATTGTTTCTTTGTCTAGATTCCAGTGTTCTATCGCGGAGGTTCCATTGTTCCACTTCGAGATCGGATGAGGCGTTCATCAACGCTTGTACCCGACGATCCCATCACCCTCGTTGTTACGCTCGACAAAGAGGTTGGAAAAGCTTGACTGTGCAAAATCATACGCATGATGTATTGTATAATTTGTATTGTATCTTTAAATTTATATAGCACCTCTTGCAGTGCACGTTACACTGGACAACAAATTTTAACTTTTTTTTTGCTTCCGAAAAATCTTTGACTGTTTGCTATAGAATTTGACGTGCTGAACACGATGGTGTGCTCAGAATTGTTGTATCACGTAAGGTTTTTGAGAAAAACAACATTTAAGATTTTAATTTAAATGCTCATATATTGCATATATTTACAATATACTATAAATAAAATTTTTTACTTCCGAAAAATCTTTGACTGTTTTCTATAGAATTTGACGTGCTGAACACAATGGTGTGCTCAGAATTGCTGTATCACGTAAGGTTTTTGAGAAAAACAGCATGCAAGATTTTAACTTAAATGCTCATATATTGATACACTTACAAAATACCATAATTTAATTTGAATGAACAACAAATCTTTAGAACAGTTCTTCCTCATAATATTGGGTGCTAATGATGACTGTATCACTAAGAAATGTAGAGAAACATGAAATTAAAGGTTTTCATTTCGTTTTTCCATTGTAGCAATGTCCTGATGTTCATATCTTTGTCGAACCGATTTCTGTCCAATACTTGGTGACAGCAAACTCCCGTCTTGAATCCAGTTGTTCTGTTTCTGCTAACCGTCTTAAAATATATTATAGTTTAAAGCTTATCTGAAAATAAGCTGGCTAATTTGTTATGCATTTACAAGCATATAGACAAAACTAAACTTTGGACCTGAGACATCAAGCTACAGACAAGCTGATGTCAACTTCCTTAGTGGGATATGCATGTAGATACCTATGCTGATAATTAATCGGCTTTAATTGTGCATAAAACTTTTGTAGCCAGATTCTACCCGGCATTAATGCATATGCAGACCCATGTTTATTTATTAAGCAAAGACGAACATTTATGTCCTAAGTGCAGGTCTGGATATACATCAGTTACACGAAGCATAATTTTATTATAACGTTATAGCTGAAAAATATGGAAATAAATAGAAAATTTGAAGATTTCTCAAAAACGTTACGTGATGGGACAATTTCAAGGTGATTTTCGTGATCAGCAGCAGAAACTGCATAAGAAACACCTGAAAGTGTTCAGGAAGCAAAATCACTGTTGTCCAGTGAATTATCAGAGGCGCTCCCAATGTGTGAGACCAAGAAATAAAACAGTGGTCTTGAGACAGCGAAAAGAGGAGCTTGGCCGACTAGTTAATAAGGAGGAACACGTCGAAGGAGAAAGCTGGTTCCACAATGCAGGGCCACTGAGAGCAAAGGCTCATGATTTAGCATTGGTGGTTCTAGCTCGCAGGGCAAGGAGGTCATGCCAGTCATAGGACAAAAAGAAGTATTGGTAAAGTATATATGATTAACGATACTACCCTTTCAACATTGGTAAGATGAGGTAAGGTAACTTGTAGAAGTCATGGAACACATTTAACTGTCCAATTAAGTTTATATGATGTGTTCGCAGTGGTAGTGCATGAATATCGCCTTTCTCAACGATACGATGCAGGGCTGTTTTTAAGAAATTTTTAGAACTGCACAACTCCTTCTCTTCTTTCCCATTTTCCATGGTGAATTACCTCCAATTGGACCTTTTTTGCTAGTTTTAACTTTCAGAAGTGCTTATACAACAGCACAAATCCATTTAGAACTGCACATTTTGTGTTCAACTGCATGTTTAAAAAAAGCCCTAATACGATGAGTTAAGGCAACTTGGGCATTCTTGTGGAAATTGAAGGAAGCGTTTCAGGGTAATTTTTAGGACCTGTGATTTGTTGAACTGAATGTTGACAAAGAACTCTGTTGATTATCAGGGAAATTCTCGAGGTGAACTGTTCTTTGACGACTTCCATTCGTTTGAGTACAAGCGTGGAAAATACTTACACCGAGAATATGTCTTTAAGAATGGGTCACTTCTATCCAGCCGGTAAGAAACCTTCGGATCAAACTGATCTAGTAATTTTTTGACTGCTTTGTATCGAACAGTGGCAGTTTAGTTTAGTAACGTTTCTGCTCAATGACACGATTAACATTTTGTCTTGATTGCATTTAAATGTAGTAATAGATCTCGTGGCATCTTTCTTCGATAACATGTGGCTTGCTGCCATCTTATATTCTCTTACTTTGCTTAATCTTCTACTTTTCCAGAGACTTCGTTAAATTTTTTTCTTTTTTAAATTCAAATCAAATCATATTTATTTTTGGCTAAACATGAGTTTCACGTGTTAACTACATGATAAGATTAAATAAGTGAACAGTGTGCAAAGTTGCAGATGTTAAGTACATGGTAAGATTAAATGTGTATTCCGTAAATGAACAATGTGCAAAGCGGAGAAAGTGCGGAACAACAGGCACCTTCGGTTGAGTAGGGACCTAAGGTAAAGTGTTGATGCAGCAAAGATTATACTTAAAGCGCTTTTTTATTACATGATAACTATGAGAGAATTCTAGCAAGATGAAATACTATTAAGTGTGAATGTAAAAGGACTTACAAGTATTAAATTTCATGGCATTATTTATACCCTGGCGAAAAGAAGTTTAAAAATAGGAAGTTATGCTTGGCTAATTAATTACCTACATTCATCTGCATCTATTCGCTGTTTGAAGTCATTTCTCTTTTCACGGGCCTTTCACACTGAGATCGCTTCTGAATAGCTCTGCTGTGAGAAGAGCTTCACAAATGTTCATATCAGATTAGATTCGATTAGGTTAGCATATCACATATGTGTTGCATAGATCTATTACATGAAATTGCTGCATAGCCACACAAGCATTAGTTTACAACTGCGCCGTGAGCAGATATTTATATTTAATATCGTTTCTTTTGCCATAGGAACCTGAATCCTTTCGGCTTATTCAAGACTTCCGCTTGGATCGAAAAGATTTACGTGGTCGGCGTGCAGAATCCACCAAAGTCCGTCGTCCTTTCTGCGGCCGACTCCGATCCCGTTCAACTCGATTCGACTTTCCACCGAGACGCTCGACTTCTCATCATACGTAAACCAGGCGTTAACATTGCAGTCAACTTTG
The DNA here is from genome assembly GCA_949752735.1 of Lumbricus terrestris. Taxonomy (NCBI): domain Eukaryota; kingdom Metazoa; phylum Annelida; class Clitellata; order Crassiclitellata; family Lumbricidae; genus Lumbricus; species Lumbricus terrestris. The sequence continues at coordinate 34,380,440 of OX457046.1, read as the reverse complement.
ATCTCGTCCTTAGCTGACATCCACGATAATATCTATTGTTCCTTTCTGCCACTCCGATCATTTCCAGTTGATGTGGTAATGGAGTTACTGCCTCTATTCATTCATTCATTCATTTCAGGCATTTATATAGCCCTCTATAAGGGCTGTCCATATATAACATGTGCAGGGAAGGAGGGGTAATCGGATTTGCGTACGGGTGCAGGGGGGGGTGTCGAAAAAATGTATGTACGCAAAATAAAGTATAATTATGATTACGTCCAAATTAGCCTATTTATAACTCTTTATTAGCCTATAGCTGTCCAGTGGCTTTTGATTGCATTTGGATTAAATTCTGTTCAAATCTAAACTGTAAACCAAAACAGTTAAGTTTTATCTAGCAAATATGATGTTTAAAAAAATAAATAGTAGCCAATGGTAAAATAAATGTCTTTACATATGACTTTAGCTAATTAGCTTTTTAAAGGGGAAGGGCGTAGAGAAGCTTATTTGTACGCACGTGTAGGGGGTCCGTAAAAATTGCAATGGGGGTCAATAATATGATTTTTGCGTATGTGATATATGGATGGTGCATATCCTCAACTCTGCGGTAAAATGATGATATCTACCACGTGGCATGTGTCTGTCGGATATGATTCACAAGTCTAGCGTTCTGAGTTTCAGTAATTTAATGCAATATTCCTTTTTAATCTGTTGACTGTGTCTCGTCTGTTAAGACTTAATTGGAACTGATATCAACCGAATTTTTCTGGAAAATAGAATGTTTTGGCAATGGACAAATCTGTGTATGTTTAGATAGAAATTACTGTGCACTGTCCAGGTTATGTTAAGTGGTGTGAAACTTTGTAAGCTATAATAGCACCATGTGGCTACTAAGATTGGACAAACCACAGTTCTCTGTGATTTTTCTACCAGAACCTGTCATCAAAAGATTAGACCAAACTGTTTTGTCTTTGCCATATTCTCACTGCCATGAAATTATGCATGAAAAGCAGATTTATCATTAGACTCTTGTATGAAAGCACATGTTGCAACTGTTTTTGCCTCTGTCTGTGCAGTACTACAGTACCTTTGCAATGCCTATACTGGTGATGGGCTATTATGTCTTGCGTTGTGTTGCTTGCAGCGTAACTTAAGTAAGTATTCACGTTCTGTCCAGGTATATTTTTTTAGCTAAAAGGATTAAGATTGCCAGCTTTAACTGTCAGGCGATATTAACAATTCGTTGATAGGTGTTAAAAATTAAACTGATTTAATTTTGAAGAATTGTTACAGAAGACAGGCTGAACAGTTGTACAGTGTATTGTGATTCTAATTCAGACGCGTACACTAGTTTTCACAGTTATACTCACATAAATTCTTACCTACAGGCATACGTACATGGTTCTTTCATTCATTTCCCTCATGTTACATGTTTAACGACGCTGCCATACCAAAGATGATTAGTGTCGCCCTCCTTCATCCAGGCTTGGGACTGGCACTGGCAGAGAACAGCCAGTGGCGGATTTCTTTCATTCATTGGTTCCTTCTTTCTTTATATAGCACCCTACAAGAATTCTACGCCCAGCCCAGCCACAGCGAAAGAAAAAGGACAAGAGCTTTATGAAACAAAGCTGGTCAGATGTAATAAATGCAGCTTTGAATGGAAGTCACTCCAGATGGACGACCCTACAACCGAGAAAGCTCTGCGTTTTCTGTTCGCTAAGCAAGCCCGTGGTAGGCCTACTAGGAGTTGCCCCTTCATAGCAGAGCGAATAGCATGACTTGCTTCAACATTAGATACTGGGCGACAGAGAGCTGATATACCTTGATTTTCAGAATGAATGAATAAATTACCAGACAGCATGGATTTATCTCCCTTTGGCTATTCGCCCCCCCCTCGGAGCACTATTAACTCGTCTCGGTTCCACTTGCTGCTTAGGACCATCATTTTCGCTCACCCTGGGTCAGTGGAGGCCATTGGTTTAGGAAAAAGTGTTTTTAAAGGTTATTTATCCATTTAAATAAGAAAAACAAAACAATTGTTTGTAGTAGCAATTGTTTTTCTTACTTTATTCCCTTTATTACTTTATTCCATTTTTATTTACTGTGATACTGTTGGGTTGGTGTCAGGAAGGGCATCCGGCCAGGCCATAAAAACCCCAACCCCTCCCTCATCATAAATTCCTGACTACAACGTTACACTGATTGCAAAGGTCAGATTAAAGGGTGGAATCCTGACAAATGCTGCAGGTTTACAGTACTGTAAAAATTGTGTATTCGAAATGACCGCAGGTTTTTTTTTATTTAGTATTAGCAAGGAAAATGAACATAGGCCTAATTGAACAGATTGAATGTCAATAAAGGAATATTATTATTAATATGTCCGACAATGTGAAGGAGTCATTGTCAAGTTTTTGAAGTGGTTTCCCTGCGGAAGTACAAAAACAAAGATGGATCTGAAGAGCCCAATACATAAAACGAGATGATGGCTACGAATTACAAAAGCTGGACTCCCCGTCGGGGAATTGAACCCCGGTCTCCCGCGTGACAGGCGGGGATACTCACCACTATACTAACGAGGATTCGCGTTACGTGCTCGGAAAAACTGTCTTTTGAGACTACAGAAGATTTTCGTAATTGATGTCACGATTGAAAAATTATTCGTGAAACTGAATTGGTTTGGAAGTAAATTGTGAAATGATAAATTTTTATATTGCTTTAAATTTACCCTGCTGCCGACATTAGTAGGTTTTATTTCTGGTTTAAAGCACATGATTTAAAGCAATTAAAACTGGTTTCTAGAGTAGTAGTACTTCCGGTTTACTTTTTGCGGTAGGAATGAGCGTGTTGTTTATAATTTATTTATCTGATAGTATTTTTGTCTGTAGCTGTTGATTTGTATCAGAACTTGATTATAAACAGTGTACCGATATATTTACACGCACTTATGTTAAAACTTGGAGGTTGTGTCTGTAGGCAGTTGTAACTAGCCAGGTTTGCACCGTAGCATCATGCTGAATCCTCGGCATGACCTCTCCGGATTGTTACCTCACACCGGAACGAACGAACTAAGCAGTCTGACTATTGCGCACTCGATTTGTGATAACGCTGGTTGATAAGCTGGGTCTCTGGCGTGACTTTTGTGTGGCGCCGAGATATTTCGATGATTTTCAATTACATTCCTTAGAGTCTCCTTAGACTGTACGTCAAGGCACCTGTAGGTGTGATATCTTAGCCACCCTTTCTCAACTATTCATCTGAAACCTTGCATCTAGACAGAGGGCCACCAGGACCACCCCGTCCCCATCCCATAAACCCTGGGTTTGGGTGAAGGACGAAACACAAATTTCCCTAACAATGCCAGGCACCCCCGCTAGTACAGTTTTAGATACAGGAGCTTAAATGGCGTGGTATCCATTCAAGCAAGTTTGCGTCGTTATAGGATCTCACCCGACCATTTTTTTGCAAAACGAGCAATATCAAGATCTTCCCATCATCTGCAAGTTAAGCTCATTCTGAGGTTTCCTCTTCATCTACTTGTTGCCTGAAGGTGTTTGTCTTTACTCAAGATGTCTGTGCCGAAAGCAACGCTGAATTATTCATGCTGTTATTCATAGCTGTCCAGATATGATACGATATCTCTCAATCGTTAGGGAAAGTGTATAATACTAACATTTTGATGTGACTGTAACATTTTGATATGACTGTATCACTGTACATAGTTTGATTGAACAAGCTGAATATTCCCACTTTTTTGGGGCGCTGCAGGAATTTTGAGATTGCAATTGACAAGTGTTATATTTTTATTTCAGCTCTCTTCAGCTCTACGTTGTGGCAACAAAAGTGCTTCAAGTAGAATATCCATTCGCTTTGTTTAATCATGTCGCAGATCTTGATTTGTATGTCAAATAACCTCCTCAGATGTTCAAAAAGGGCCTTTTTGGCATTTGCTACATGCCCTATTTCTAGAAACAGTTGCGTTCTTCACCAGGATCTGTCTTCTGTCAAATCCGTTGCTTTTCAGACTGTGAAGAAAGTTTACAGATTTAGTTTTCGATTCCCAGAACAGCGACAGCTTGCCAAACCAACAAAACGCTTTTATGCAAATGGACCAGAGAACCGGACATTCGAAGTCAATGCAAATGTTGCCAAAGATGTCACGGTCTTCACGTATTCAAACACACAATTCTTCAGAATGCTGTCCATTTTTGGAATCGTTCAGTTTTTCTTCTGGGCCAATATGGCGCTGTTTGCGTACTCCGGTATGACTGGACTGGACACAAGGTCAAATGAAGGCCAGAGCTCATTCTCGAACATGGTGCTGAACTTTCAGAACCAGCACAAATATCGAATAGCTGTTGCCTGCATGGCACTTGGTGAGCAGTCAATATTAGTATTTAATTCTTTTTGTTGAAGCATCATAGGAGAGAGAATGATAAGTTGGTAACTATATATCACAGCTAAAGATATTTTAAGAAAATCATCATTTTGTATAAAAGAAATATGTGCAGGTTTACCTCATTATATTTGCTGTCAAAATCGTAATCGTAAACTCAAAATTTCTAAAGCACCACTGAAAAGCCGAGCGCGTCACTGTTCTTTTAGTCATCTAGCTCGGTCATTAGTCTATTTTGTAGCAGTTATTTTGGTGCCAGCTGCTTTCAGTCATAGAGGTACTTACTTTCTGTGGTAAGTGATGAAGCATGGTAGTAAAGTGGCATGAACATATTTAAGGAGTTTACGGGTTCAAGCCACAAAAATAGATAATTTCAAAAGTTTTAAAACTAATTTTGTGTATTTATTGGCATGACAATGGAAACTTCAACTGGAAAACTTCGAATGTAAGGCCGTGGTTAGCTGATTTAGTCAATGTTAATTCTTTATGCATAATTTGTACATATTTAGTATGAACTTTTGAGTTATGACGTGAAACGATAGTAAATGTTTCAGATTTTTCTTTAGAAGAAGAGTTGCCCAGCAATGAATTGATGAACAAAACCTAAGTACCGTTGTCTTTTTGAGAACATGTTTGGTCATCGAGCATCCCAGCTTCTCCATTTTCCCCAGTCCTTTGCCAGTCTTTTGTCCTTGTCCCACAACACCCCTGTGATCATCCCTGATGGTGCCCTTCTCCTTTTGATTTCATGGCAATTAACTTCCATTTTGAAATAGTATAATGTTGTGATTTGCATAGCGAACTATCAACTGAGAGGTTGAGAATTAAAATTCACAGCAGTGCGTAAGTTTCATTAGAGATTTCTGCTCCATTTGCGCCCAGTGACTGACTCAGGTATAATGAGGAACACAACTTGCCCTTGTATGCCGTCAGGGGCGGATCCATGGGTGCCAATCCGGCCATGGCTCCACCCCATTGAGAATGTGCATTGGACATGACCTAGTAGGTTTGAACAAGCTTTCAATCAATGTTGCGGAAGCAGAACCAAGGTCATCAGTTACCTTAGTTCTGTTATAGTTGGCTTGGTGGTGTATCTGCAAGAGACATTTTTCCAGAAAACTTTGACCAAATGACTAAAAAAGGTCATCAGTTTTTTCGGGGAAAAGTCAAAGAAATTTTTTCAGACCCAAGACCAAAATTTTTTGCCCCTCTTGAAAGTTTCTGTATACATTCCTGTATGCCGTTTCTTAGAAAATGAGGTTGCTGACATTTCATACCAGTGGCTCTGCCTTGCAGCCTAGCTCAGTTGCATAACTTGCATTCTCTTCTTCTTCTTCTTTCTTTTCTACACAATTGTGGTGATTAATTATTGTAGGTTACGTTGTCCTGTTCTTTACGTGGATCTATCCTCTCAGAACGATAACGAAGCTGATTCTCGAGAAGGGAGGTCGGATGGTACGTGTCACTACGTACACTCACTTCGGAAGAACCAAGGATTTCGTGGTTCCTCTGCAGGACATCAGCTGCACCCAGTCACGTCTGGCGAAGGGCGTTCAGGTCTCCGTGAAGATACGAGGACGGTGGTTCTTTTATCTGATGGACAAAAGAGATGGAAAATTTGTGGAGCCACGTTTATTTGATTATGTCGTCGGTTTGAATCGATCTCTGAAGTAGTCTGAACAGAAGAATAAAATTTGAGGAATACGTTTTATTCTGCTTTCTTTGTGCATTACAATTTGCCAACTTAAGCATATTTGGAGGGGTTATCGGTTTAATCTCCGAAAATAAATAATTGCCCAAAAATACCTAACTTTTCTAAACAGAAAACTCCAACCATGTCCGAATTGTTTCTTTATTACACCCTTACAATTTACTCAATTTTGAATGGCACTAGATTTGTTGATTGTTGAAGCCTGAACTCTAAGATCCGAAACTGAATTGTAGATGACCTTAAGACTGTGAAACCATGCAGCTTCACCTGGATTGATCGATGTATTGTACTGGGAAGCACTCTCTGTTCAACTACGGCTAATATAGTAGTTTTTAAGTTCAAAAGGAACAGTGGTGAGACTATAGTCCTAGCACAACGGAGCTCATTCCAAGAGTTCTGCTTGATCGGCTGCGTATAGGATCTAGGGCTGTCACGAATTCACAATAAAGACAATGCGCTGTTGTTTAACGTGCTGTGGTAAGCATAAGATAAAAACACATTTAAGCGATTGATTAAATGCTGGTTGGTAATGAGTACCAGATTGTGATGTTTCAGCGTCAGCCCAATTCTCGATCACAATGACTAGTTCTTGTAACGTGTATATATTGACAGGTTACTGTGAGTCGCCAAATGAAGCTGATTGACTCTTTAGGGTTTCATATTTGTGGGGTGCAGTCATGCTTAGAGCAGGAAATTCCAGGTTCGAATCCACCTCAAACCGCCGCGTAAGCTAGGACCCTTGACCTTGAGCAAAGCATTCGCTTGTGCACTTCGGCGTGAAACTCCAATGCGCTGTAGTCGGGAGAGATTGAAGGGGCTATAGAAATGCGATAAATAAATACAATAAATATGATGCGAAAGTTTCATGTGCCGTTGTCACGAAATAGAGTATCCCCCGTATTAATTGTATCCCCCCAAATTACAAAAAGTCGAAAAAACCGCTTCCGCGTGTATTTTTTTGGGCAAATTAATTTTCATCTGCTTTATGTTGAACAATGACACTAACAAGTATGTTTATTCTTACTATATAATTTCTTTTTCCCTGTTTTTAGAGCACTTAAAACTTTTAAGACACTTAAAAACACTCAGAGTCACTAAATAAATTCGAGTTGCCTTTATCTGAGCATTGCTTAGGACACTTAAAACAATTAGAGTCACTTTAAATTTTGATTACAGCATAATTTTTTTTATTATGCTCATTTTTCAAAAAAGGGGATAGAATGGTTTATCCCCCCGGATAGTATAGACCGGTTAATTCCATCCGGGGGGATAGATTAATTCATCCCACCGGATAGCTTTCGGGGGGGATACTCCGTTTCATGACACCGTTCATCGCCGTCAATTTCATTTACTTACTTTTTTATTTAAGCGCCGCCTGTAGTTGCGCACACCTCAAGCATTTAATATTTTCAGACTTCGTCCTAGAAACTCAATGACGTACTTTGACGCACGTATGAAAGGTAATCACAAGATTCCTAACAAAAGTCTTCATTTATTTATATTCAATAAAGTTCGTTAAAACGGCCAATCATTTCGTTAAAATAAAGACATGCGAAAAAATAAATTAAAGTTGAATTAAATGTTATAATCGACCAAGTCTTGCCAGAGGTGGAATTTACGTCATGCTGTAAAGTATCATGCGATGCTATGATTTCCGGGACAGCTCTTCGGTGCCCGGCAGTTCTGCGTAGATATGAATTTTGGACTTTTAAGTTTCGTGTTTATAATTTTTATTCGGGTATTTAATCTGTTGTAAAGTTGTTCCATGGCTGGTTAGTAGCTAGTTTTATTTAGTCTTCAGATCTATGAGGCTTTTTTTTACAAATTGATCCAATATGATCTTTTTATGCGATTATAAGGGGAGCACTAACACGAAAATCTCATGTTTGTGTTTTGATAGATAAAGCAATACGAGAAAGGGTTAAAGACTGGAACCGGCTTTGAATTGCAACTATTAGACTTTGAATGATTGGTGAACTGTTAATTGACGCTTGTGTTCTTGACCATAAGTAGCATTAAAACCATTTTAGCTGTATAAATATGAAGTTTGATTGTACTTTTTCTTGTCGATGGTCGATATATCCAACATTGTGCACTCTTTCGGCCGCACTACTTAAAAACTAGGCAGGCATAAGCAAATTTACGAAAACGAGAGACACTGTATGAAGCAAGACTTTCCTTGCTAAAAACTCCATTCTGCCTCGAGGATGTTCTCTTGTTTTGGGGAAGAATAGCGTAAAAGCAACAATATGCCACTTCTGAAAGCAACCTCTTCTTGAATCAGTAGAGCACATGACACAGTTGCTATTTTCTGATAAAAAATGTTTGTATTTGCCCATTGTAGTTAAACTTTTAATCCAAAAGATTGCTTTGTAAGCTTACTTCATCATTGAGTTTGTTGTATTATGTTCTTCTAGGTTCGTTATGGCAGTGGCGTGTAACTCAGAAGAAAGGCGATGAAGGTGAACTTGGTGAAGGTATCAGATTTATTTTAGTTCGTCATTTTTTATTTTGTATGTTGTTATGCATAAAACAAATTTAACAATGACCTCTTAAAAATTGACCTCAGTTTTGTGTAAGGGCCGATTTGTAACATTTTAATGCACCTCATTTTTTGTTGTTGATTTTTTTGATTTTGCTGAGAAATTGCTGGTCATGACTTGTGAGGTCATGTAGGGCTTAATGTCCTGATAGTGAATTTGTTATTAAGTCATAGTGCATATTTTTGCTTGATCATGAAGAACAAGAATGTAGGAAAACCAGTCACAATACAGCATGTTTTTATGTTGACTGAGGATAGTTTACATAGGCAGAAAGTTTATGTCGTAATAGAGCACTCATTAGTTGATCCTCCATTGCATGCTGCATCAGTTTGCCATTACTTCTTACTTACTTGTATTCCAATTTCATTGAAACAGATGCAATATCATGTATGAAATTCAGTCACAGTGGGCAGCTTCTGGCCACTGGTGACAAAAGCGGCCACGTTTCAGTCCTGCGTCGTCAGTCTTCGGTAAGTTGTATCACGCAAGCCTATGAATTGTATCATGCATAATCTGTTACGCTTATAATTTTAACCACTTGAACAGAAAATAAGCGCTTAGAAGTAGCCAAGACAATTAGTTAGAATAGAAAGAAGGCAACTTGGTAATGTGTGATTAAGCAACTTAGTGCATAGGAAAAAGTTTTGGTTTTATACCTGATTGCTTTGTGTATAAAGGGTCTAATATGAGTACACACACATTTCATGTAGCTAAAATAGTGACTCGTTTTCCTCATCAGTTTAATTCTTTAAGGGCATGTCTTCCTCCAGGGTTTCTATGCTGAGTGCGCCTCTGAATAGTCATTCTGCGGGAGGCACTATATAAATCTATAGATATGATACACATTAATTACAGCTATACCTGCATATGTACACAAATTTATAGTGTACAACAATGTACATGCCTGGATGCAAACATGTTTAATTATGTACAATTGTACATGCAATCATGCATTACTGCATTTGCATTACTTCCTCTGTCAACTGCAGAGTGACAATGTTGAATACAGCACTTACTCAAGGTTCCAAAGCCATGTGCGAGAATTCGACTGCCTGCAGAGCACAGAAATTGGCGAACGGATTGTTGACGTTCAGTGGGTTAGACAAACAACGGCCTCATCGCACTTCCTCCTCTCGACCAACAGTAAGAACGTTGCATTACGACATCCAAATGTTAGACATGGGTTTTATTTCAATGCATGTAGGTCTGTCAAAATTGTAGAAAAATGTGACCCAGGTGCCCAAGTTAATTTTCAATGGGGGGGAGGGGCACAAAGGCCCATCGACCCGTAATCATAATAGGGTGTTGAGCTCATCCAAGCTTGTTGCTGTTTAGTGACACCATGTATTATTATCAGAGATGATTAGTGTCGCCCTCCTCCTTTCCCGGCTTGGGACTAGCACCTTCCGAAGATGAAAGCTCGTCCGAAGAAGTTCTGTCTAGTTATATATCTTCAGATGTCGTTGCACTAACGCCTGATTCAAAGTTATCATTGGTCTATGTATCACCTCAGTTGATCCAAGGACCTCTGTATTATAACCATTATTATAGAAAACAGAGGTTCTCACCCGGCATGTTAATTGCCATGTCACAACCTGGTGTAGGTTGAAAGCAAAACTCCTGCAGAACAGTCGTCAGGATGGGAACCGAAGTATGAAGCTGATTATGCCAGGGAGAGATACCGAAATACGCTATATTGCTATATGTTGCTTGCATTCATTAGGATGGAGCTTAAAGGGCAAGAGAATAATTCAGTTTGGAAAGGAAGTTTATATACATGTATAATATGTCGTGATGTTAAGACTGGTGCAGAATCTGCCTAAATATAGTTGGCCATTTTTAGCCGAATGTTTTCTTCTCGCAGCTAAGGTGATCAAGTTATGGAAGATTGCCGAACGTTGCAGAGAGTTGGATGGATCCAACGTGGAAGATGAAACCGGGCAGCCTTGTGACCCAAGCAACGTGACATCCCTGCGGCTTCCAGTTCTGAAGACCGTGACGACGTACGTGGAATCCAGTCCGCGACGAATCTACAACAACGTTCACGCATTTTTCGTCAACTCTTTGTCTGTGAACAGCGACCAGGAGACGTTCCTGTCGGCCGATGACTTGCGTGTCAACATCTGGCATCTTGATTTCACCAACAAACACTTCAGTAGGTGCTTTTATTCAATAGGTTGGTTGATTGATTGATTGATTGATTGAATCTGCACTTGAGTAGTCGATCATGCAAACCCACGAATGAATGTTGAATCTCATGCAGTCTTTTATTTCGAAGCTGATTCCTAACTAGTACCTCATTCCTAGTACCTCTTCTGTCTGCTACCACTGTTTCATTTTCGATTAAATCTGGCATCCATCTTCTGCCATGTGCAGGTCTACTATTCTGACCCTTTGATATTGGAGCATGGAGCTATGCTTCACTACCTATTGATTTTTTTTGACTGAGTAGGCGAGCACATTGTCTTTTGTTTATGTAAACAATCAATTGGTTGTCACCGTTGAACTTATTGCCCTTTGTTTGAAAGTATTGTTGCGTGTCCTTTATTCCACTAATATCAAACTTGCTTGTCAATGAGGCTTTAACCATTTACCGACTGAGGATTTAGGATTTCCCATACCATTTACTACACTTTGATCAGTAAAGAGTTGAGTGGGTTGAAACACAAGAGATCCTCACAGTTTCAATTAGACGGCCTTCTCTTTCTGATCATATTGCAACAAGTTGTCTTGACATTTGACCCCACTCCTGAGATTTGAACCTGAATGACAGCAGACCATAGCTACAATCAGTGGCGTAGACAAGGGGCGTTTCGGGGGCTAAACCCCCTATTGGCCTATGATTTTTTTTAAAGATTATTTATCCACTTAAATAAGAAAAAACAAAACAATTGCTTGTGCTAACAATTGTTTTTCTTACTTTATTCCCTTTGTTACTTTATTCCCTTTTTATTTGCTGTAATACTGTTGGGTTGGTGTCAGAAAGGGCATCCGGCCAGGCAAAAAAACCAACCTCCCATTATAAATTCCTGGCTACGCCACTGGCTACAATACCAGTTGCACCATTTGAGTTGCTAAAGTCATTGTGCAACTGCTAAGTTTACTGGTGTTGTGTTGCTGTTTCTGCAGCTGTTGTTGACCTGAAGCCAACGCTGTTGGATGATCTGGACGAGGTGATAACATCGGCCGAGTTCCATCCGACCGAGTGTAACCTATTCGTCTACAGCAGCAGCAAAGGCGCCCTGCGACTCTGCGACATGAGGTCTCAGGCCTTGTGTGACAGAAATGGCAAGCGTATGTATTGTATTACACTGGACACCTGATATAACGTTGTATTCTGAAACCTTATTGAGAGCCACTTCATGGGGAGGTCATGTTGCAATGACACATCTGAGTGGAAGTCCTGGGTGGGGCTCAGTGGTGTAGTGGGTATATTCGTTGCCTTGCAGCTGGAGGGCTGCAGGTTCGAATCCACCTCAAGCCACCACGCAGGGACCTTGGGCAAGTTCCTCACTTGCAATTGCTCAGTGCTTCGGCGTGAAACTCCGATTCAGTGTCCGCACTGTAATCGGAAGCGCTTCTGAGTAGAAATCTTGAAGGGGCGCTGTAACAAGTGCACATATGTAGATACTTACATGCAATATTTGAATGAATAAAGAGCACTCTAGATCTATGTTTAGATGCATGGTATTGGCTGATTTTGTTCTAGTGTTCTCTGCCCAAGCTGGAGAGAAGCACATTTTGTCGGAAGTTATCTCCAGCGCCTGCGACGTCAAGTTCAGTCACGGTGGACAGTACCTGATGTCACGCGACTTTCTCACGGTCAAGGTCTGGGACGTGAGAATGGAGACGCAGCCGGTCGAGGTTCACCAGGTGCACCCCTACCTCCGATCGAAACTGTACAACCTGTACGAAAGTGAATCCCTGTACGACCGGTTTGAATCCAACTGGAGTTCAGACGACAGGTAGAGATTGACGTCAGACATTTCATTATACTCCACAGTAGCTTTCTTTGATCGTATTGTATTTACAGATTTAGAATGCACCAGTAATACCTATTCAGAAGTGTGTGTGTGTAAGCTGACAACTCCGACAGGGAAGCGGTCTGGCAGGGGTATTGTACTGATCGAAGAAACAAGATACTTAGATCCAATTTTTCTTTTTCATCTGTTTCAGTTATAATATTAGAACTGTTGGTGAAGAGATCGGGCAGCAAGGGAGAGGACTGGTCCATGTGGTCCTCATGCTAAGACTACAATATTGAAGTTGCTAACACTTCACACCCAGGGCAGTCTATAAGGGTTTGCTTCAGGGAATGCTGGTTCTCTGTGATCGACATCAACGTAGGATCATCCAGAGAGGGAGATGAATAAATCAAGTGTGCAACAAGGAATCTCCCAGGACAATCTGGTGAACTGCATGCTCTGTGCTAGCTGGTACTTGTCTTTTTTACCAGCTGTCGCTAGTCCTACAACATGGAACGGCCTCCGTTACACTGCACTCAACTCCCAGTGGTCACTCCACTCACTTCCTTAAGAACCTCAAAATTGTCTTATTTAGCTGTGGTTGGGCCGAGAGCACTTCTGAGTAGATTACCTTAAAGAGGCACTGTATGAAATGTTCGAAATAAATACCAAATATAGGAGTGATGATGAAATTCGTGGAAAGACATCTCCAAGGAGACTTGAAATGGCATTGCCTTGTCTCGTAAAAAACACTAAGTGAAGTCGGTCATTGACAGTGCTAAAAGTGTGGAAAAAGAAGTGCCTGGACGCCCCTTATCTTTCCAAAAGAAGTGCCTGGACGCCCCTTACCTTTCTAGTCATTGCTGGCCAATAAGTGGCTGGACGGCGCTCAGATTTTAAAATAAGTGCATGGACGCCGTCCATGACCGTCCAGCCACACTTTAAGCCCTGGTCATTGATAAATGTATACCATCTGAAAAGACTAATGTATTTACAGTCTTTAATTACAGATTTATAAAGCCGGTTATATACATTGAAAACAGCTTTTGAGAGCTACTTAAAATGTACTATGCTCAGTGTACTGGTGCATTCAATAATTACAATGACATTAGTGATGATGATGACGACTTTATTTGGTCATGGTTTATTACTACAGTCTGAACAGTACTGCCAACAGGTTTCTCGGAAATGCCTCTGCATAAATAACCTAATTACACATGCTTAGCTTAATTTTGAATTCCATTTGCAGGCACATTCTCACCGGGACCTACAACGATTTCTTTTGCATCTTCGACCGTCGCAACCGTAGCGATGTGACACTGGGAGTGTCAAAAAGCAATTTTAAAAGCCAACAACTGCTTAACCAAAGAAGGTCTTCCTGTTTGGACCAACGAACAGAAAAGATGAGATCAATGTGGATGCGATAGACACCGGAAAGAAAATTCTCTGTACCTCGTGGCATCCAAGCGAGAATATAATTGCGCTTGCTTCGTCGAATCACGTGTACCTGCTTGAGGGCAGTGAACTGTGATAACTGGTGTGATACTTTCGAAGCCTTTGTTCTGCATGACTCGAGACAATGAATTCTTTTCTTTAGTTGTCTAGGATCATTTGTCAAGGTTACTCCCGAGTTAAGCTGTCATTGTATGTAGTTTGAATAGTTTTGAAACTGTCTTCCTTTGGTTACGCAACAGCGTTAAAGCTCTGGAATTTGGTTCAAACAGTTTGTTTTCCACCTCATTTGTACTTCCTAACTAGGAAACAAGTACATTGTTAGCAGTGGCGGCGCTAGAGGGGATTTGGGGGCTAAGCACCCTATAAAATGCAACCCGGGGGCTAAGCCCCCTAAAAAAGGCCATCTCGGTTTTTTTACATAATATTTCCACATTTTTCGACCGGATGACTAAAAAAAGGTTGTCAGAAATTTTGGCGGATGAAAATGGTAAATTTCCTCCGCGAGGATTCAGCACCCCAAACTGAAATCCTGCGCTGCCACTGACTTCTAGTGAAAAGATCTGGGGTGAGGGAGAGGACTGATGATCCTGATCCTCATGCTGAGGATGCTATAATGAAGTTGCTAACATATCACATCCAGGGCTCTCTCAGGGTTTGCTTCAGGGAACGCTGTTACTCTAGAAGTGGATTCCTTATGGCTGATTTGATTATTTTGGTTTGCATTGAAACATTTTTTCACATAAAATTGAATTCACTATTTATCACAGTCATGTCATTACTTGTACAATAAATTTACTTTTACCAAAGAGTAATAGTCAGAGATTCTTGAATGACGAGATTGGAGTTGTAACAAATCCGTTATTTGCTTGTCATGCTTTTGTAACGTAATTCATTTTTGCTGGACAGCTTCCATTTTTGCACAGCTTCGCATAAGTTTAGGATGATTCGGATCATCTGGTTTAGAATAAAGTGCTTTTTGACTAAAAAAACTTTTCGAGTATGCATGCTTCACACAAACTTATCCTATATACTGTTTTGTAATACGGTACATGTTCCTTGTATTGTATAAACTGCATGTCCGACTCTTTGGATCATGACTCCTACATATCGACTTTGTTTTGACTGAGCACCTGTGAATAAGCTGGTTTTAGCGACTTTGCTTTTCTGGGTGCTGTAGAAGTTCCAAGTTTAGATTAAGATTGTATTGAAAAAGACCAATTGTATTAGCAGTTAGTACGTGTATAAGAAACAGCAATACAAGTTAATCATGCTTTGTCGATTTCAAACGTTTGTGCTTGATCAACCACCAGTACTTTATTGCAAATGTGATTTCGGCTGTCTTGTATTAAGTATAAGGATTATGTCTACATTTGTCACTCCAGTGGGCCTTATAATCAGCGTTTTAAAGTTAAAAGGTGTTGAACTACACTCTAGAAGACTAGCTATGCGTTAATGTGTTTCTGATGTACAAAATAAAACCGTATAATATATACAAAACTGTTTAAATATCAATCTAAGAGATTGATCAAGTTGTTCTTGAAATAGAAACTGCAAGAGATCGCACTGGTTGTTATTATTGATGATTTAATTTTCATCATCAAGTTTGTGAAATAAATTAACATCATGTGTAGTCATCAGATATTATCTCTAGCGTCATGGATTTTCACAAGTGGTAGCATCCTTATACGCATCCACAACAGTCTGAATGTTGTCGAACGCTTCTAGGAAATCTTCGCGAGTACATCCGTATTTTTCGTACCAGTGCAGATAAGCGCGGGCTTCGAGTTTAGCTCGTGAAGACCGAAGCATTGCCTCCAACTGTGGAACGATGTTACTATAGTTTGAACCAACGGTCAATGATTTTGCAGCCGGCTGTCCAGTCTCTTTTGAAGACACCCAGAAGTCAACAGGAAATGGATTCCATTTCACTGTGCAGTAGGCTGACCTGACCTGGTTTTCAACTTGGCACATCGCAGCAGGAAACTCTTGTTCTCGGTCGCCACGAGCCACAACCAAGTTCGCAAGACTCGCAAACGTGCTACCATCGGTGTGGTTACGTCGATTTAGCGAACTGACCAATGATGAAGTCATGTTTTCCCATGACAACTTCTTCCGTGAAACCGAGTTGACGTGTAGGAACTTGTGACTTGGCATTGGGCACAGCGACTGTAGCATTTCCCATGGTTCCATGCCAATGCTGACGCCAGCTTTAGGGGTTAGAGAGTCGACTGGTGCTATAAGTCTACCTAAACATGCGGCTATATGGCGGTTGATGTCCGAGAGCGATACGACTGGAGACTGATCCACGGCTTGTGATCGCCCTCGCTTTTTCAGTCGCCACAATACGTCATCATTGCTAAACATTATGATACCATCAGACAGTCTGGACAAAGTCGACAATGACATGAGGCTGTTGTAGTTCTGCAGCGGACTTTCACCCGTGCTAAACGGTGCCACAGCACACGAAACGATATAGTTCAAAGGATACTCGTCTCTGAGTAATTCCACCACACGGGACCCTACACCAGATCCCGTACCCCCGCTAAGGCTGTGAAGAAGCAGAGTTCCGCAGTAACTGTCACACCGTTCAACTTCCTTTCTCATGGCCGACATAACTCGCTCAAATATATTTTTCTCTTCGCTCTCATTTTTCCGCCCGTAGTAACCAAAGGCCCAGTTGTTACCACGGCCGCTGCGATCCATAATGACGTTTTCGTTCCGAAACGTACTGCCTCCGGTACGGCGGCTGTTGAAAAAGCCTTTCAGGACCTTTGGTTCCGTGTCGACTGCAACTGAGCGATAATAGCCATCGTTATTCTTAAACACGTAACCCGGCTCGTTCAGTTCATCTACTCTATTCCAGAAACATTCACCAACCTGATTCCCACATTGCCCAACTTGAAGAACTACACAAGACATCGGATAGTATTAATATGCATATTATGCATCACTTTGTGTACAAGTTCGAAATACTGCATGTACGCGGTATCCAAGCATAATGCTGAGTGAGTCAACCATAGACTTAGACCAAGGATTCTATATTTAGTGTATAAATTGTATACACAACATTTCAGACTACCTTTTTTAATCATTTAGTCGAAATCTCGTGCGTATGGTTTCAGTTTTTAGGGGGAATGTTTCATTTTTACATGTAAAAAACGAATGACCTTTTAGGGGGCTTAGCCCCCCCTAGTGCCGCCACTGTATTAGTCCCAGGTCTTATGCTAGGAATCGTAATCGCCAAACTTCTAACGCGTCCACGAAAGCCAAGCGTGGGGCGCCAGCTTTTGCACGAGCGCTACGTTGAGTAAAAGGGGTGTCCGTAAGAGTAGTCGAAGCCCAGTATAGATAAGTAAGAATCGCAATTGGAGAGTCTAGCCATCAATTGCTGAGCACGTTAAAACATCTCAAATTATGCTCAGCACTCACGTACGCAATTAAGCAGTTACAGTGGACAAGGTCACGCAAGCCAGAGTGCTGACACACACGCCAAAACTTTAGTAGCATATTTTAGTTTTGTTTCCGCCTGAAGTGCTGATTAAACGAATTGAATTGTATACTTTTGCTTACTTGCCATTTGTTTCGCTAAATAACATCGACTAAAAGGTACGAACCAAAATGGCGTCTGTGTGGTTGTCTGTGTATCGCACGTCTATGCTGTAAACGACAATTTTAGTTAAATTTGTTTTGTTTTTGAAGCGAATCTCGTAGTGATTGGTGAATAAAAAAGGAACACTTTTATTGTTTTGACTGTGGCGATTAAATTTACAATTGTATTTTAAACAATGTCGGATGTCAGTCGTCAAAATTCTCCGAAATCGAGCCCAAGAGGTTCGCGGTCCCCTGCGTATCCTCGCCAAGACCCTGCGTATCCTCGCCAAGACTCATCTGGTACGTTGAAAACGACGATCACTCTCGGGAAAAAGCCATCTGTGTTTCAAGGAGGAACGTTCTATTTGATGAAGGACCCGCCAGGTGATTGGTTACGTCTTAAATTTATTTGTTAATGGCGTAAATAGGGTTGTGCGTGAGGAGATGATTGCAGTATATAGTAAATGGTAATCGGTGAGGCCTGAAACCCGTATCTCCGAAACGAAAATCGGTTTTATCCCCCAAATCGATTTTTAAAGTGCGACACACACACAGCCTGATGACAACCTAAGCTGTATTGGCGTAATTGCAGTATCGTATTATCGACATCACTAACAGGACCATTATGCCATGAATTGATTTAATTAAACTCTGAAAGGCTTTCGGGTGTTCCGCCGCTTTCCAGAAAACCGTTTTCTGGAAATTGGACTTTTGTGTATTTTCATCGTTTTAGGGGATTCGAGTTTCAGGGATGATTCGGGTTGACCCCATCGTTAATATCAAAGGGTGTGATTTATTTGAGCTAAGTTTACAATTGATTGCTTTACTTTCTTCTTTCATAGTTGTCATTGGCGACATGATTTGTCTATGTGGCATCTGACTAAATCCCAATTGTGCAAATAGCTATTGAGCTTAAAGGCCTTTTCTGCAGGTTGCATACATATACCGACAAAGAAAATTGTTACTTTTATGCTTGCCACACTAAGATTTCAACCCCTTATGAAAGTCGTGTGCATTAGTGCTAAATTACTTTGTAACAGAAGGAGTTTGTATAGTTTCTTGCATTTGAACAAATTATACTTTGTGTTATTGGATATCTAGAGCCAAGTGAGCTGACTGGTGTGACAAATCTCATGTCTTACTATGGCCTTGAACGATCGTATCAAAAATTTAGCAGCAAGAAAGTCAAAGAAGAACTAAGTGCTTTCCTACCTAACTTACCTGGGAACATTGATCAACCTGGATCACAAGATAACAGGTACTTTAATTTTAATGCGCATTATTTTGATATTTGATGTTCATTTTTTATATAGTCTGATTCTAGCAAAGATCGGAAGCCAGTGAAGGTCATGAGTCATATATGTAGAGATGTGCGAGTATTGAGGAAGTCGTGTGGTAAGTCTAGCAGCAGAATTTAGGACAGATTGCACAGATGACAAGCGAACCTTACGAAACCCAATTAGTAGAGAGTTACAGTAGTTAATTCGTGAGAAGATAAAGGCATGTACCATAGTCGCAAACACTTTGGAGGACACAGATCTTCTAATTGCTCTAAGTCGTCTCAAGTGGTAGTAACTGGAACGGGTCAAGAGTGACAGGTGTTCAGTAAATGTCAGAGCACTGTCAAGTGTGACACCCAGATCACGAACACTAGAAGAAAAGGTAAAGTCAGGGAATAATGTGGCAAGTAATTGAAGATCAAGCTTATGTAATTGTTGTTTGGTTCCAAACCAAATCAATTGGGTCTTGGAAGGATTAAGGCTAAGTCTGCTTGCTGACATCCAAAGCTGGAGATCTTGCAATAGAAAGCTCATCCTTTCCGCCAGAGAGATCTGTTCAGAAGGTGAGCCATGCACAAGAGCTTGGACATCATCAGCGTAAAGATGACCCTTGGCCTGGTGTTTATAATGCAAAGAATTTGTTGTCCATAAAATAGTTTCTGTTGGTTCTTTTTTAGTTCCTTGAGGTCTCTGGTGGAAAAACCACCAATTTTAGGCAAAGAACTAATGCCTTTACCTGGTTACTTGATGGCCGGATTTCGCTTGTATCCAGGACCTGTAAGTACTGATCAGCTCATCTTCATGATCGTGTCTATGCTACTTTAGAACTGATTGTTGATGTAAGCTTGTAAAAACTATTGCTTATTTTGCTTCTAGTTAAATTTTGTCCATTATACAAGTTGATGCTGGCATTAATAGCATTTATCTAGCCAAGCTGTTCATTTTGAAATACTTGCAACATATACCGGTAGTCATACTTTTTTGCAAAGATTTCTCAAGTCTCAACATCATTAAATACAATAATAATAATAAAAATAATACATGGGTAGCCTACCTTGTCGGGTCTGCCTGGACCAAGGGTCGGCTGCCCTATGCAAAATAAGCATTTCGTTACTTGAACATTAAATCAACTGTCAAGAACTCAAGATAATAATAATGATACTAAATCGAATTCAATTGTTTTCATGCTGGGAACCAACCAACAGTTTCAGCATTGGCTGGTTAGTTTGCTCTTTCACGACACTATGTCATTACAAAGATTATTGTTGTCCCCATCCTCCTTATTTCGGGATTTAGACTGGCACTACCAGATAACAAGAGGTGGCAGAGTAGTTACAGTCCAGAATTACTATTTTCAAGTGCTATCGAATGGGAACGCAGGCTTTTTAGAAGCTTCTCTGAGAATGTTAATATAGCGCATATATATATATCCGATTGTGTTACGGTGGATTGCGTTGCTGTACTAGTGTTCTTGTTGCGTTGCTGTGCTAGTGTTATTCTTGTTATGTTGTAATGTAATGAAGACAATTTAAATAGCATCGTCAGTAGCAAGCTACTTCAAGGATGCTTTACACACAAATGTCATAATACAAAATTGTCAAAGTTCGGCGTGAATGCAAACGGCTCAAAGCAGGTGCAGCTTTAACTGTTTTAACTGTTATGTTGCTGTACTAGTGTTATTCTTGTTACATTGCTGTACCAGTGTTACTCTTGTTGCGTTGCTGTACTAGTGTTATTCTTGTTGCTTTGCTGTACTAGTGTTATTCTTGTTGCTTTGCTGTACTAGTGTTATTCTTGTTGCGTTGCTGTACTTATGTACTAGTGTTATTCTTGTTACGTTGCTGTACTAGTGTTACTCTTGTTACGTTGCTGTACTGGTGTTATTTTTATTACGTTGCTGTACTAGTGTTATTCCTGTTGCTTTGCTGTACTAGTGTTATTCTTGTTACGTTGCTGTACTAGTGTTACTCCTGTTGCTTTGCTGTACTAGTGTTATTCTTGTTGCGTTGCTGTACTAGTGTTATTCTTGTTACGTTGCTGTACTAGTGTTACTCTTGCACTAGTGTTATTATTCTTGTTGTTATTGTTATTATTACTAGTGTTATTATTCTTGTTACAGTTGCCTGAACAGTATCGTCTGATGAGTCAAGCACCAGAGAAGAGAAAGAAACATAAAAAGCACAAAAAGGACGGGAAAGACAATTCAGTGCACGAAAATCAAGGTCTGTTTAGTAAATGCATCATCAGAAGTACTTCATCTCTTTACCAAACAAAGTGTGGTAAATGGTATGCGTAAATCCTATGCTGTTTGTCGGTAAAGGGTTAAAGAACATGTTGATTGTTGTCTAACCTGTATGAGAATTGTGGTAATGAGACATGCAATGAAGACTTGGCATCCTGAGAAAGAGGGGGAGGTTTGAACCCCCAGCAATTCTCATTCATTCAAGAATTTATATAGCGCTTCTTCAAGGGGACTACTCAGAAGCGCTCCCGACTCTAGCACGACAAAAAAAGGACAGCTCACGCTTAGTCTAACTGTTGTAGATTGCCTGGATACATTTATTCTGGTTGGAGGGTTACCACTTTCAGACATTTGGTCATTACAGATAAGTTTGGTGGTTTGGCAGCACTTGGTGCAGGCCTGACATTACAACATAATTTTTCATCGAAGTTGTATAACACATTAAATGCAATTTTTCGAGTTTTGATACATTTTGGGTTCAAGATTTGCTTTGATGTGTGTGTGTGTTCTGATGATGAAACCGTTGCAGCCAAATTGAATTGTCAAAAACGATTGGCACTTAATTTTCCGTTGTGGAACGAGTTCACGAGAATTTCAGATCTCATTAGAATATCTATGTCCTAATATAACCAAAGAATATTTTTGCAGAAAAGCTACATCACTAGTCTTAACTCTTTTAACCGACTCCCCGTTCTCTGCCCCTAGGTAGTTTTACCGATGAAAGTGTAGTAAATGGCATTTGAAATCCTACACCCTCGGTCTGTAAAGTGTTTAAAGGACCGGCAGTCAAGAAGTTGCTTGTGTGCAGTGTCTGAGATTTGTGTTTGTTTTAGACAACAGCGGTTTGGACAGCAGCCACGACTTCAAGAAGAACAAAAAGCCAAAACGTTCAGACGAGGAACGAAAGAAGAGAAAGAAGGAGAAGAGAAAGAAGAAGGAGAAAGAAAAGGAAACGTCTGCACCAATGGCCACCATTAGCTGAAAATGAACGCAATTCACTGACTAATATTAAATCTGGATTTTACCCGAATGAAACACTTTGTTACGATCTCTTGTGCTTGTTCTGTTGCTTCGTAACCAGTGAATCTTACCAAGCTAATTAAAGTTCGGGCTCAACTTATATTCTGCAAAATTTGGGGCTAAGCTTTGGGGTTGGGTTAAAGACCTGCTTTCAATGGCAGAGTTTCTTTGCCTTATTAGTCAAACCCTCTGATTTTGAACTGGTTTTATGGACGTTGTTAAATGTTGAGAAAGTTTTTGTCCGGAGACTGCATCTGGTAGTAATCTCCAGAATAGTTGAGCAATCAAAGATTGATTGATTACCCTCGAAACGGTTGATATTTTAGTATGTTTGAATTTCGTGAGCTGGAGAATTATAATTAATCATTAGGAAACGTTACGCAATATTCAGAAAAATCCGGAATTTTTAGATGGTTCCTGAGTTGTCGAAATGAACTGTTTAAGACTGTGTAAAGATAACATGTTTTTTGGCATTTATGTCTGGCTCTTTTTTGTCGCAATCGAACCTGTGGTCAAGCAACAACACAACCTGTCACCAGACAGAAATGTGCTTTAACCCTTTAGCAGGAAGCTGTATTTATTTCTCAGTCACAGTTAGTACACACTTGTCGCTAAAGGGTTTTATACCAATGACAGAGAAAAGCCTCAGCTGAAACGAGGAACTTCTGCAACCGATTACCTCTTTCCAAATCTCCAATCGACCGTAGTTAATTTGTTGCATGCAACATTGTGCAGGTTCTCTTTAATACAAACGACCTCATATTTTAATACGCTGCAGTAATGGATGGAATGATTACACGTGACTTGCCAGTTAACTTTTGAAACGTCCTCAGCAAATTGAAGCGTTAAATGGAGAGCCGAATCGACTATTTTTAGTGAATATTTTCTTGGACTTTGTGACATTCTATTATTTTGGTGTTGCGCCTCAGTTGTACGTATGGCGATTACCTTCTGATAATTACCACGTGCATCTTTTTATAATAGTAGGACTTAAAGTGTGGTTGGACGGTCAATGTAGGGCAACCACATATTATGTATTTTCATATCTACCGTGTATTTATATATTTTGTTTATTCAAGAATTTAATTAAACTGACATGCCACAACTTATTACATGAAGAAGGAAATGAAAGTGTATTAAACTATTTCAGCAAAATTCTAGACTGAAAAAACAGTTTTTACTGGTTCATGGAGCTAACACTGACTGTCTTGCCACTTATTAGGCCAGCACAGCCTGGAAAGATAAGAGGCGTCTAGGTGTTTCTTTTTTTACACATTATGCACTGTATACGACTGAAACAATGCTGTTGGGAACCCTGTTTAGTTCTGCTTTTCAAGAGTTCGTCATCATCGCAACACAGACTTGTTTTAATATAAAGCAGTTTTTAACATGACTCCATAGACTGTGTTAAGGGTAGACTATTTTGTTTCTGGCTATGTATAGACTTTCGTTCCTATTATTTTGATGTCTAGTCAAAAAATTCTAAAACCACGGTAAGAAGTAATGGATATGGGATCCGATTTGACCAGGGTCTATGACAACCGAGGCCGTTACCCTGGACAGAAATTTGCTCGGCATATTACAGCACTTGAGGGCTTTTTTATGAAACTGAGGAATGCCTTTGAAGTAATTCTGGAGAGAGCTGTGAAGGTGTGCTGCAAAAGATGTTGGAGACAGCTGTGTAGATGTGCTGCGAATTTTGCGAAAGATGTAGGATCACAACATTGGTCTCTTTGTGATTTAGTTTAGCTCGAAATCATTCCTTGTTTGTTTCCTCTGCTGTTTGAAAATGAATATGGCTGGTGATTGATGTTTGGCACATTTTCATTGTTTCGAGGCTATGCCTTCTAGTGTACTGGCCCAAGTGAAACGTTGGTTATAGCAGTGGTTCCCAACCTTTTTTGACTTTAGGGCCACTTTTTCTAAGTTGGAGGACACGAGGGTCACTTTTTCTTTGTTAAAGGACATTAGGGGGCCACAAGGCTAAAATTTGATTAACTGAAAGCATAAAACATTGTTGTAATTTATTCAAAAATACAATGTTTGATGTTATTTATAGACGTAAGAACAAAATAATTTGTTTTAGAAAATAATGTGTTCTATCCTGTCCAAATTGTCAATTTTTCATATATTTTTGTTAATTCTTTGAGAAATGAGGGCCATTTATTTAGACCTGGTGGGCCACGGGTTGGGAACTGCTGGGTTAGAGTATAGACTGCATAATGTATTACTCTGTAAGAGAGCTTGTAATCACAGTTTGCTCCCGAAGGTTTACTTCAGAGATTTTAGATTTCCATTCATTCATTGCAAGTATTTATATAGCAGCGCCGCCTCAAAGTTATTACACAGGAGCACTCTCCTCACCCAGCCTTTGCTAAAGAGGACAGTTTTCAGATTGCGACAGAGCGTGCCATACAGTTGCCACATAAAATCGTGTACATTTATGATGTAATGGACAAACCTAGAACTTGTTCGGTTGTTCCGAATTCTAGTAAGATTTGCTTGGGCCATGTGGAAAGTTAACCCTTTCAGATCTGTATGCACTGTGGCAACTTCTTTGCACCGTAAGCTGATGGATGATTGTTCAGTGGATAGTGGCACCACCTAATGCAAGAAACATCTGCATGTGTGCCTTTATGTAGCTCCTTGTTTGTGAGGTCATGTGACCATTCAAGACCATGACGGTGAATGTGAGCTTGCATCAGAAATGAAGTTGAGCTGATACATGTGCAATGCCGTGCATTATAGTTGACAAATGTAGTTGCAACTCCGCCAATGGTTGCACTCTGCCAGTCCCAAACCTGGATAAAGGAGGAGGGCGTCGCTAATGGTCTTTGTTACCACACAGTGACGTTAAACTGCAAATACCACCACCAAATGTAGTTGCAGCTTGCATATAGATGAGCTTAAGATAAGGTAGATGAGCTCATAATTAAAATGATGAATAGGCCTAACAATGAATTAATTAGCTATGTAAATGTCCTGCATTGTCTGTCGTAGCCTTGGATCTGATTGGCTTTGCATTTCATGGTTGCAACTTGTCCCACTTTGATGGCCCACCCTGTTGGCTTATCTATGTTATGTTTATGGCCCACCCTGTAGATACACGTGTATACGCAGACACTTATGTGCAATGATCAAGTAGACATCACTTTGTTAGGAGCCGCTGTCAAATACTTCGCTCGAGTCCGTGAAATGCACTTGAGGCAGCAGTGGAAAATTGCGAAATTATATGCACAGAGGAGCTCTCTATCAATTGCGTAGATTATCTTACATGCAGGGTTAGTTGAGGGTATAGGCCTAGTGCCTACTCTACGCGGATAATTATAGCCTACAGCAGTGGTTCCCAACCTTTTTTGACTTGAGGGCCACTTTTTCTAAGTTGGAGGACACAAGGGCCATTTTTTCTTAGTTGAAGGACATTAGGGGGCCACAAGGTTAAAATTGTATTAACTAAAAGCATATAAAATTGTTATAATTGATTCAAAATATAATGTTTGATGTTATTTATCGACATTAAAATAAAATAGTTTGTAATAGAAAATAATAATGTGTTCTATCCTGCCCAAATTGTTAATTTTTTTATATATTTTTGATAATTCTTTGAGAGATGAGGGCCATTTTCTGAGGCCTGGTGGGCCATTTTCTGAGGCCTGGCGGGCCACTTTTGACCCGCGGGCCACGGGTTGGGAACCGCTGGCCTACAGAGGGAACTCGCCTGCTCGCAAATATTTGTGTTAAGTATACCCGGGAAAATGACATGCAGACGGCGACAGGCCAATAAATTCAATAATAATAATAATAATAATAACAATTTATATGGCGCCGTAACGCGGCCATACCGTTACAAGGGCGGCTGACAGTAATAGTCAACTGTAGCGTTTTCTCACCTCTACTTTTGCCGCTGCTACAGCCCTGGTTACATGTTCTCTATTTCTTAATGGACTCGTAGCTAATAGCGTATAGTCCTGGAGTGGGATTCAGCTTCTGAAAATATCTCAATACAAGCAGTAGCCTATTTTGTTTCTGAATGCAAAGATTATGTAATCGAAACTTCGAAGGCAGAAGAAGAAAGAGCAGACCTTTAAGTTGGTCTTGAGTAAGCTGCCTGCCTCCCACACCCTGCCCCGAGTGAGGGGGATTGGTCAACCCTCCACTGGGTGCACCATGGGTGGTCCTGATGGCCCTCTGTCTAGGTGCAAGGTTTCAGGTCAATAGCTGTAAAACTGTTTCTATGGCTGAAATAATTCGCATAATAGGTTCGCAGATCCAGAAGATTATATATATATATGTTATAGGCGTATATATATATATATATATCTATACCTATAAAATCGAAAATCTCTTTTCGTATCCTTGAATAAAACTTCTTATCCACGCGACCGATTTTTCCCAATATTTACAAAAATACTTTTTAGCACCCAATAACAAACCATAAGGGGTTCGCGATTCAAAACTCTTACCCTTTCCCGAGCATGAAAATTTAATTTTCCATCCGAAACGCTGTAGGTTTAGCACGCCATTTTGCCTACAACACATCGATATTAATAGACCACCATTTTTCATTGAACCAACGATGATATATTAATGACGTCATGACCGTTTCTTATAGCGCGTTACGCCGTTAAGTATTTAAGACGCAATAATTTTCGCCGATCGATTTTCCACGAACCAATAGATTTTTAACCTCATTTTCCGCCGAGGGCAGATCTTTTGACACGCGGTTTCGCAAAAATGCTCACTATAGCGTAAACATGGACAGGTGGGAGTGGATTGGACCGAAAACCTAGGGTAGGCCTACCCGGCACCGGATTGGGGTCGATAAAAGGCGAAGCGAGGTGAAAAGGGCCGCGTGGGAGCGGGGTCAAGCGTGGCTGGGAACTAAAAACCGAAATTTCCCGGGCAACGCCGGGTAATTCAGCTAGTATATATATATATATATATATATATATATATATATATATATATATATATATATATATATATGGCACCGCGTCTTCTTAATTATAGGCTACGTTCTCTCATAGGCTTGACCTCTTTGTTAGCCGCGTCAGGACGTAGCTGTCATGGCTAATACAAATCATTTGCTGCATATAGGCTAGGTCTCGTGACTCGATCTCGTCCTATGAAATGCCCCCCCATCAGTTCGCCCTGTCATCCTATCCAGTAATCTTTCAGCATCTTTCTCTCGTCTCAAAACAACTGAAACTTGGGGATTGCGCGCACTGGGAGCGCTTCTGAAAGGCTCTTGCTGTGAGAAGCGCTCTATAAATGCATGGTCAGATACAATTGAGTACAAAACAATACTAGGCCTACTCCTATTATGGAACATTTGCGTTCATCTGAAATCATAGTTATAATTAGGTTTGTTATAAATAAGAGCCTTTGAGCGGACTGAGGTCAACGCGGGCAGTTCCTCGAACAGGAATTTGCAACTGCAGATCGAGAATGTATATATCTATTAGGGGCCTACGTGCTACGAGCTAGGCTATATAGGCTACTGCAGCCGCCAGCGACGACTTTTGAATGGCGTCGTACGTTGTCAAGACAATCGAATAGCTTAGAACAGTAGCGATTGAGCTATCATGTCGAAATGATATATAGACGCGCATTGTCTTCGAACTATCGCGCGCGGTGGTCCCTTAATTGTCATTAAGAACGCTTACGTAGACCCACACTCTACATTCTATAGGGCCTACACTGGTGCAGGGCCTGCACTTTGAATTGGACCCTGTAGTTGCCTGTTCTTAGTCCTGCATGCTAAGCCGGTTTCAGCCCGCCGGTGGCAATAGGCCTACTAGAGTTAAGGGGCTTTTTATTCCGATTTATTTTATATCTATTTATCTCTGGAGACCTGCGATTAATTTTAGACCTGCTCGCTGCTTGATTGACGTATGAGGTCTATCGTGTGTGTGGTCTGACCATAAATGAGTCAGTGAGATATTTGCAACCTTTGGGTGTTAGGCTATTATGATCTGCGGGGCGGTTATGCGGCCCACTAAGTTTATGCAGCAGTCTATAGTTTCAATGGTTTAACATCGTGTCGTATTCTCAATAGTTTTTCCAAGGAATAGCGAAAGGATTATAATTATATAAGGAGTAGCCTAGGCATATCTTTTGTCCTGCAGTGCTAGGAGTAGGCTAGAGACTACCGACTGTTTTGAAAACTCTTCAGACGTAAGTTTTCTTTACACTATAGGCCCTATAACTTGTACTTGGGCCCCGTGTTCAGGGACTTCTATCCCTAACAGAGCGGGCGCAACTTGAGCCAGTGAAAAAAGGGGGTAGAGTAGGCCTATGAGTCAAAACTCGCGTTGGGAGGCGGGAAGGACGACCTGGGATGGGAAGGAGAGGGATTGAGCCCGGTTGTTTAGGGGGAATGAAGCCATGACAGTGTCATCTTCATCATCATCATCATCATCATCATCATCATCATCATCATCATCATCATCATCATCATCATCATCATCTTCGTCGTCGTCATCGTCATCATCATCATCATCATCGTCATCTTTTTTGGAGCAACTTGAAATAATTAATGCGCAGGTGCGACGTGACAAAGGCCCTACAACAAGATTTTGTTCAGTTGTAAGTTTGAAGTACGTCCTTCTGAATACCGTCCTGCCACTAATTGGCCAGTATACATGCCTAGGTCTTCAGCCTGAAATGTTAAGCGGCGTCCAGGCACTTCTTTTGGAAAGGTAAGAGCTTCCAGGCACTTATTTTGCCACATGCACTTTAAGGCTTAAGCATGAATCCTATATTTTGTATATATACATGCATATATAAAATTACATATATAATTATAATTATACATTTACATAAATTCTATTTTGTAGGGCGATTAATGCTGCATTCCGTTGGCGCACATCACGCGTCAGATCCATGCCTGCAACGCTGTTGCCTACTGCTGCAGAACGCGTGCAGTGACTTGATGTCTCATCGTTCGTCCAGCGATAGACGTCGCTTCAGTTGTGGCTCGAAGCCGGACCATGATAACACGATCAAACTAACGGAACCATCAACGAGTCAGCGTTTGTAGAACATTACACAGGATGCATGTTATACATTTATTTCTTCTGCACAGAGGAACGCAAACGTCGCCATGGAAACGGTGGTCATGCACAAAACGGTCATAGCAACGGTCTGGAGGTTGCCTCGTCCATAGCAACCGCGGTAACCATAGCGACGACATGACGACTTCGATGGAGCTTCAGGGGGCGGTGTCGTCCCCGTCCCCTGGCGTCTCCAGCATCGTCCTCGCGTCGGTGACGGGGGCGCTGGCCGCCTGCTCCCTCGTCGGCAACGCCTTCGTCTTCCTCACCGTGTCTCGCTCGAAGACCCTCCAGCGCATCAACAACGCCCTTATCCTCTCCCTGGCCGTCGCCGACCTCCTCCGGTCGACCACCGTCGTCCCCCTCTACGCCGGCCTGCTCCTCGTCGACGTCCCGCCGACCGACCAGCGCTGGCTCTGCCCCCTCTACACGGCCATACTCGTCTCCTGCGAGCTCGCGGTCGTCCTCAACGTGACCTTGATCGCTGTCGAGCGCGTGTTTCTCATCACGAAACCGCTCGTCTACCAGCGCACGGTCACCTTGGCCAAGGTCAGCGGCGTCATAGCCTCGGTCTGGATACTCAGCCTCGTGTTCGGCGCCATGCAGGCGCTGCGCTTCCTGCCCGAGTCGGACGACCGCGACGAATCCGCCGCCTTCACAAGCGTCGTCTGCTTCTCCGCTCCGTCGCTAGGATACGCCGTCTTTGACGTCACGCTGACGTTGATCGTTCCCGTGGCAACGCTGGTCGTCTGCTACGGAAAGATCTTCTTCGTCGTGCACTCGCAGATGAGGCGGATCGTTCCAGTTGTGTCGGACACGTACGGGAACTCAGAGGCGGCGCATGGGGAACACTGGAGGCATGCGAACGCTACCCGCAGCACCTCACTGTCCGGCCGGGGAGACAGTTCCGCGTTCCATGGTCAATCTGAGCCGCACAGGAGACACCAATCGAGTGTCTTTACCATCGACGTCGTGCCGTCGAATGTTCATGAGACGGAGGTATCTACCACGGTCGCTTCTTCCAGCTACTTCCAGACGGTACGACCTCTACCGAACATCGAGGAAGACCGGGTGGAAAGCAGAGGTCAGTCGTCGGGTGACGGTAACCGGATGCGATCTGAGAAGCCGTTACCGACGACGGGTGGTGACGACGACGGTAACGACGACGGTGATCATGGTGACAGACCGGTGCGGATTCTCGTCACGCAACCGTCGCGGGAGTCACTCAACCATAACGTGGGCAACGACCGGAAAGAAGTCACCCCCGTCGGTCACGACCTTCTCCTGCCGGGTGTGGTTCCGTCAGCGGGCGAACTGGAACCGATATTATCGCCGATAAATCTCAACAACCGGAACGGTTCCGCTTCACGCTCTGACCCCGTTGGACCGTCCGGAACGATGATTCCCATTCGCCGGGGCAGCTCAGTGACCTTTGACCTGAAGAACGCAGACGACTCTGCAGTCCCTGACCTTGAGAGCGAGGTCAACCCTCAGAGGACTAAACGTCGAGGGAGTAACGCGGTCAATCGAAGCTACTCCTGCAGTTCATCTCTACCACAACCTCCACCACCACCGGGGACCATTGGTTCTCTTACCCCGGGGCTGAACCGAGTACAGGGGCGCCCGTCTCACGATAACTCGACCCACAGGGTGTCCGTGGTGAACCCCACCATCGGCGCTCAGGGCCTCGCGCGGCGCAACAGCGTTGCCCGAATCAACGACAACAAGGCGTTCAAGATGACCGTCGTTGTCGTCGGCGCCTTTCTCGTCTGCTGGATGCCCGCCAAAATCTGCTACCTGCTGCGCGTCACTTCCGGTTCGCTGATATCCGACCTGACCTTCGACATTGTGACGTGTCTGACGCTCGCTGCGTCAGCGCTAGACCCATACATCTACAACTTCTACAGCTCGGAGTTCAGGCGTGCGCTCAGGAGGGTGCTGACGTGCAGTGCAGACAAACCAGATATGCCGTGGATGTAGATTATTATACTTGGTTCCTTAATTACTTGCGTGCGTGCTTACTTTGTATTGTATTGTATACTAGCACTTATAAAGCGCTTCTTACAGACTAACTATTCAGAGGCGCTCTCAGCGTGACAGCCATGGGCGGAGACCTAGGGGAGACAGGGGGGACGGTCCCCCCAATGAAAGTGTTGGGGGGCGGCCCATGCATTTGTCCCCCCCCCCAATGTTTGAGCGTCAAGACTTTTTGGCCGCGAAAATAGAAAATTTCGTCGAGATTTTGGCCGGACTAAAAAAAAAAAATCATCAACTTTTTTGGGGCGGCGAAAATAAAAAATTTCGTCGAGATTTTGGCCGGATGACTAAAAAAAAGGTCATCAACTTTTTTGGCGGCGAAAATAACTTTTTTTCCCGAGATTTCGCCGCTCGTCAGAAATTTTTCTGAAAATCTCGCGTCTTTCCGCCCCCCCCCCCCCCCAATTCTCGGCCCAGGTCTCCGCCTATGGTGAGAGCCCCGAGGAAATACATGCAAGAAAGACTTTAAGCTGCGAAGGGCTTAAGATGACACCCCCAATAAGATCTTACTGCAGGCAGTGCGAGGGAGGTCATTCCACGTCGATGGGCCTACAATGACAAGGGCGCGGTGTTGGGCCATGGTAGTCCTTGCCCGTGAAACTAAGAGATCAAGTCGATCAGCAGACCGGAGAGGGCGGGAAGAAACAGCAGAGATGGGTCTGTGCATCAAGTCACTTATGACTTGTGCATTAAGTCACTATAACTTATGTTGGTTAGGCTCTACGCGTGTGCGTGGGCTGCCACTGGGGCAGATATCTTCCAGTTTTCTGTGCATTTTAATTTGCCTGTAGTTGAATCTTCGATAACGCGGAGAGCGTCGTTGAAAGTTTCTCTCCTCGCGGCGCTATATAAATTTCTACTTAGGCCTACATTACAACTATGGCCGAACACTTCTGCGGCTATGATTGCATTGAGCGTTGGTTGAAAATAATATTTTGATGCTAGGCATAATTTTTATTTATTTTTTATTATAGTCTATTCAAAACCCTGTTCTTTGGCATGGATTGGCAGCACCTCCGAGTACAGATCTTGAAGGGGCGCCATAGAGGCTTTGATGGACGGCTTGGCCAATCGATTGATTGATTGATTGATTGATCAATTGGTTGGTTGTTCTGTGTAGGTCTAGTTTTCGATCTGCCTTACCTCTGTCTCTCTATCTCTCGCTGTCTCTGCTTGTCTGTCCCTTTGCATGTTTATGCCTTTGTCTATCTGTCTGTGCGTCTGTCTCTGCCGCTGTCTCTGTCTCTATGTCTGTTTCTTAACTTTCTGTCTATATATGTCTCTGGCTCTGCATGTCTGTATGTCTGCTGTCTGTCTATCTGTCTGACTCTCTTTATGTCTGTCTGGTTGCCTGTCTTCTGTCTGTCTGTCTGTACGTCTGTCTCTTTCTCTTTTTCTTTTTCTTTCTCTCTCTCTCTCTCTCTCTCTCTCTCTCTCTCTCTCTCTCTCTCTCTCTCTCTCTCTCTCTCTCTCTCTCTCTCTGGTCTCCTGGCAACCGAACTTTGGATCCCTACTGAATTGGTATCTCTGGACAGCACTTCTGAAATGGTGCGCGCGGCGCTTGTGAATAAGCTGGTGCCCATCTCTCAGCCTTTTTGTAGCGCCATAGTTCTTTCGAATTTACTGTTCGCATAAACCTAAATTCTTAGTTTCGGCATCAGCAGCTACATGACCTTTATAATAATTCTTGAATATTCTAATCGAAATAATAATAATATTATGTATTCTGTGGACTTGTAATGGATATAATCACAAGACATTATTTTTTAGACGTATACATGTTACACAAACTGCAGACAACGAGACTGCAGATCATGTGACGCAGAGGTAGACCACCTTTGTAGGCTAACCTATATAAGCAACTGCATGCCATGAAAATAACGCAGACCACATGAATGTAGTCTAAGCATGAGAAATTACTGTGTATCGTTACAATAAACGTCGACCGATGTTCTGAAGAGAACCGAAGGACCTAAGAGAGAGAGAGAGTTACAATAAACAACAGCACAGCATATGTTATGAACTGTGTAATGTGCTTGACAAACATGAATTTCCCTGTTATAAGTGTCCGCTTGCCTGTGTGTGTGTGTGTGTGTGTGTGTGTGTGTATGCGTGAATGTGGTATGAGCTGTGCTATGAATTGTGAAGTGTGATGTGTGTGCGCGCATGTGTGTGTGTGTGTGTGTGTGTGTGTATGTGTGAGTGTGTGTGTGTGTGTGTGTGTGTGTGTGTGCGCCAGTGCTTTGCCTTTCTGCCTCTGTCTATCTGTCTGCCTTCCTGCTTCAAATGTCATCGACAACACTTACGATAATCGCCACCTAAGGCATATAATTTTATGTGTGACCACCATACGTTCTCACGTACAGTAGGTATACAGACCATGCAATCACCGTCACTCGTGTTTATCGATAGTAATCACAGGAAAACAGCTTATGCGCTGCCATGGCTCAGATGCCAGTATTGAAACCTCTCTGTCAGATGCACAACAGGTCGCTACAAGTGGTCAGTTTATGCCAAGTGGTACCGCCGATGCCAGTCAAGCATCCATCCTCCGGTTGATTTCTTTACCTTAGCAACCATACGCAAACATATAGGCCTACTCGGCATTCGCATCTCTTAATTCTCGTTCTTCTCTTTCTCCTCCTGCTCCTTTTTGTTCCTACTTCTCCTCGCCTTTCCTTCTGCACCACCGAGCCTTTCCTTCTTTTCTTGTTCTGCTCTCTCTCTTCTTATCCTCCACCTCCTCCTCCTGCTCCTCCTTCTGCTGCTCATTTCGTCCTCCTCGTCCTCCTCCATGTCGTTCTCTTTTCTTCTTCTCCCTCTCCTCCTCCTCCTCCTTCTCTTTCTCATCCTTCTCCTCTTCTTCTTCCTCTTCGTCTTTTTCCTCTTCCTCCTTCTCTTCCTCCTCCTCTTCCTCCTTCTTTCTTTCCTTCCTCCTCTCCTCTTCTTCCTCTTGCGTGTCCTTCTCTTTCTTCTTCGTTTTCTTCTTCTTCTTCTTCTTCTTCTCCTCTCCTCCTTCTCCACTTCATCCTCCTTCTCTTTATTGTCCTCCTCCTCTTCTTCCTCCTCGTCCTCCTCCTCTTCCTCCTCCTGCATGTCCTTCTCTTCCTCCTGCTCTTCCGCCGTCTCATTCTCCTCCACGTCCTCCACCTGATGGTGCGCTCAGTTATCGTAAGGGTGCGTTTCCTCTGCAGAATTACGTTCAGGTATACATCGCATATCCATTAGTCATGGTATCGTGAAGAGTCACTCAAACCTCGATGACTTAATCGAACTCTTTGAAGACGAGGACCCTACCAAGCGGTCAAGCTGTCGTCAGCTACAGAGCCTTCTGTGCAGACACACGTACACAGACACACACAGACACACACACGCGCGCACGTACACAGACACACAAACACACGCACAAAACGTACACAAACACGTTCACACACGCACGCACACGCACGCACGCTCGTGCACACGCACAGACGCATGCACCCAAATTCATTTTCTAACAGGTTTGTATTGACGTGGGCTACAATCTCTATGGATCAACTGCTCCACCGATAGAGGAGGGACAGAGCAGGAATCATTTTCAGCCCAATCATGATGAGTATAGTCTTAGATAGATATGTAGGTCTAGGCGTAATGTAATGACATGTAATGTAATGACATGTAATGTAAGCTTGACTCCTCGAGAATTTCTCAGCACCCACAAAAGTAATGTCACAAAAGTAATGCAAATCTTGGAAGTTTATCGGCGTCACCCAAAAGTAGCGGCATGCAGGGAGACCAGTTTACATGCATGGTGACCGCACAAAAATTAAAGCACTGATCCTGAAGCTGCCACAGGTGACCCTTCTCCCCCACCCCCACCCCATATGTAGATCCAAAGAATAAGTGTCTGGCTACTGCGTGACTGCAGAGTCCCCCACTAATGTCTCTACCGGCGACCGTTTCGAAACATATTCTCCCCGGCGGATCCGTTTCAGAATAAATTCGCCACACTCCACTCCGGAGATTATATTCTGAAATAAATCAAGGCTCCGGGGGGAGAGATCATTTCATCTTCCTTCCACTGAAAGTCTTCCCCCTACCACCATTTGCGCGATTTGAGCTACAGACTTGATTTGATATAGCGCCGGTGATTAAGCTGGTCTCCATGACGCGGCTTTTGTGGGTATAGAGACTTCTAGGTTAAACACTTAGGCTACTTGACAGGATTTGTAGGACTGTCCCGTCCCTCCCTCGTCTAAATTTTCCATGAAGGGTGACACCGTAGGACCTTCACTCATTCTGAGAGTTTGGTTACCATGACGACCTATTGTTATCGGTGCTGAGCTATGACTAAGCTTCAAGCGATTTACCACGGCAACGTATTGTGTTCAACGCTGCGCTATGATTGGCTGCGAGCGGTTCGTTTTCGGCCTGAAATCCATAAAAACGGAGCGATCCCGTAGGGGACTCAGTCCCTCCTACGCTGGAAGAAGATCGGAAGAACAACAAGAGGATGGAAGACTACGAAGATCTCGAACTGGTAAGTTTGACTTATATATCTTATGCTGGCCGAAGGGAAGCGGTCCTCGGACCGCCTCACTTCGGTCAGCATAAGGGTCAAACTTACAAGAGAACCGGGCCATTGTAGGCCTTAGATAGGAGTAATGATATTGTTGATTTTTAACTGTATATAAGGTTAATTAGATTGAGATAGGACTATAGTTAATAGGACTATAGTTAATTAGATTGAGATATGACTATATCCTAGTTAATCTAGATCTAGTTTCATCTGGTTTTTATTTACATTTGTTAGTCCAGCATAGCGTAGGCCTATACGGACCGATGTCTAAGCGGTTAAGCTTAGACACTGGCCTGTTTAGATTTAGGCGGTTGTTGCTGCCCTATAAGGCGTTCTCTTAGGGCAGGATGTGGTTGTTCTTGATTGCGCAGGAAGAAGACCTGGGAGAGGACGTCGAAGCGAGACGGAGGGCGAGGTCTCGCAGCGCTCGGCCGGGAGCAGCAGCGGCCAAGGACGACGATGACGAGGGAGCGACTCCTTCGCGACGGAGACGGAGACGCCGCGGACGGGGAAGAAGCCGTCGCCGACGCAGCCGTCGCCGACGAAGCCACGGACGCCGCCGACGTCGCCGACGCCACTAGACGACGAGGCTGCTACGATCGGGAGGGCGTCCTCCTCCTTCTACGCTGAAGACGGGAAAGATACGAGCGACCGCAACAGATGAACTTTCGTCTGCGAACTAATTTAAAATACTCGGTCGATGAAGTCGATTAATTGTTCGATCAATAAAAGTTGAAAAGAAATAACTTGTCTTATTCTTCTATAGGGTTATATAGGTCTATGTAAGCTTAGATAAAGCTTAGTCATTTTAGGCTGCAGTCCTTAAGGTTAGGCTCTCTATAGATTAGAGACTTCAGACTCAGGAGTTATAACTGCATGTGAGGCTATTTAGTTTTCCAATTTAAAAAACTAGGCCTTCAAGAATTTTGCACACAAGTGCTCGTGAATAACTCCGCCACTGGTTGCACTCTGCCAGTGCCAGTCCCAAGCCTGGCTAAAGGATGAGGGCGTCGCTGATGGTCTTTGTTACCACACAGTTAAGCTACGTTAAACTGCAAATTAATGCTACTATACTAGAAGACGAAGAGCCGTCCTTTGGAAAGCAGCCAAGGTCATGAAACGTTAGCGGCATCACTTTCCCAGCCTCGGCATATATGGCGGCATGTGACCAGTCCTCTCTCTCCTCCATCCAGCGGCGCCCGCAGGATTTTTTTCTTGTACGCACAGAAATTTTCGATGGAGGGGCGAACAGGGAAAAATTTTCGTTAGGTCGCCGGAAAAACTGATGACTTTTTTTTAGTCATCAATCTATAATTTCCCAAAAACATACCTTTTCTACCCGCCGAAAAAACTGATGACCTTTTTTTTTTTTTTTAGTCATCAACCTAGAATTTCCCAAATACATACCTTTTGGGTCATCGCGCTGTACGCACTTACTATGTGCGTACGTCTGCGGGCGCCGCTGCCTCCATCTCACACTTTCCCATCGAGATAATCCTCTCACTTGTTGTTGTTTAACGACACTTGCTGTGTCATATAATCACCGATGATCAGTGTCGCCCTCCTAAGTTTTCCAAGCTTGAGACAGGCACTGCCAGAGTGCATGCTTAAAGGGGCAATCAATTGCTTAGGATAAATTTCTGTTTCATTCGGATTTTTTCTTAACTGGGGTCCGATTTGTAGGCCTATAATTCTCATCATGAATATTATAATGTCGAACAATTATTATCAACAAACGTTACTGACGTCAGTACTTCATCGATCGTAGGCCTATAGCTACATGCATGATAATTAATTAGTTTATAAAGCGCTTTAATAATTAATAGGCCTACGTAGACCTACCATGCAATTATTCAGAAGTACTTACAATTAAGTTCCAGGGCGGCAATCCTGAGGAAATAAGAAAGTCCTCAAGCAGCGAAGGGATGAGGGTCAAATATTTTATTTGTAGGCCTATAGCGCTTCTTCAAGTAAAAAACTACTCAGAGGCGTTAATTCCCACCTCCAGCGCGTCCAAAAAGAACAGTTTTAAGTTTAGTTAGGAATCGAATGATCATCCGTTCATGATATGCGCTTTGTCTGTTTTAAATGAAAGAAAATCGCCGTGGGCATGCGATCCATATATTATGTTCTATATGTTAGGCCTACTGGGCGGTTACGGTATCTCGACACCGTAATTAACCCGATAAAGATTCAAGATCTGAGTTTCGGATACAAATTTGTTTTAACGGGCCGCGTTTTGCCAGCCTGAAGTCTTGGCTATGATTAAACGAAAATTGGAAAAAAAATTGGATGGAATAAGCCCTGTTCCCTTCTTACACCATGATTGGAGCATATAGATACGCATCATACGCTGTGACGGAATGCGCATAGAAATATTGCGCTATAAAATTGGGAGCCTGTTAATGTGGTTGCTTCCGGTGGCTGCAGGGACGAAGTCAGTGATGCCTATGACAAAGAAGGTGATTTAACAACTGAGGTAACACCCTGCGGACCTCATCGGTGTTAAATCGATCGGCAATGGCATCCCGCGATGCAGCGGCGTTTGACGATGTATGCGATGCCACTCCGTCATGAAAAGACGCCTTATTATTATATGTCCAGTCTCCCTCGTCATCTCTGCGAGCCAAGTTGACAACGTCGGACTTATGAGGCGCTATAGTGTTTGTCTGAGAAGGCGTTAAATGGTCTCGAGAACTCGAAGCAATGCTATAGAATGATGGAAGCAGTTCTGTACTCCGTCCATATCTGAGCGAGTTGAATTGACGTGGAGACCTTAAGAATCGTTTATTCTCGTGCTGATATCGTTTTACGATGTCGGAGAGGTATGCTTGAATTTCAACAACTTTGCTTTGGGTTGATAGACAATCGGAGAAATTATAGCCACTGTCGAGTAATAGGTAGCCTTTTCACAAAGACGCAATACTGCATAAAACGTGTTGTGTTTGTGACTGGACATTGCTAGGGACATTCTTAGAACATTCTAAGAACACTAAGGTTTAAATAAATTAAATTATATTGGAGTTCATTGATCATTGCAACTTTATTGGTATGCGTTGTTTATAACTACACGTTGCCCTTGACTGGTGCACATAATATTGGTGTTCATTGATCATTACAACTTAATTACTTGGCAACTTAATTAACTTTGACTGCACAAGTTGGCTGGTGCACATGTGGAATTAAATCAGTCATGGTGACAGTTGAAGGTGGAATTAAATCAGTCATTGGTGACAGTTGAAGCTATATTTAGACTGCCTTGCCCAGTGCTACACTGAGAATGGAGAATGATTGGAGGTCATGAAAGTGGAAAGATAAAAAGCGAGAAAATTAATGAAGAAAAGAACAGAGATAATTCAGAATGTGAAAACCTATATCCAGGAACGTAGCCAGAGTTAAATTGAAGAGGAGGCAACTCAAGGGGGCATCCATGATTCAAGTGTGGCTGGCCACTATATGTTGCAAAATCCTGTTGATTGGTCACTTATACATAAAAGCAAATGAAGGGAACTGCATCCTCCTGCCTCCATGTAGATACCTGCACCTATGCCTATATCTTAGATAAGGCTTAAAAGTGTTAGGCCTACACCAATTGTTATCTCTAGTGAGACGATGTAAAGAGCTACATAAAAACATGTTAGTGGTAAACAATGCATGACACTTAATATCAATCAGCTCTGGCATTGGCTTTGTTGTGTCTCAAGAATTTGTTTCGGTGTAACTGTAATTGTAATTGAACATTTATAGAGAGCCACTCAGAGATTCAGAGGCGTTCCTGACCAAAGTTCATACTGTTATTAATGAATAAGATATTTTTTAGCAGTTTCCACAACAGGGGAAGACAGAGGCTGAGGAGCTCAAGGCACAGTTCCCTTGGAAGATGTTTCAGTTAGATGTTTTGGCTAGAGGGACCAACATAGTATGAGTGGATACAATCTTACGAGTTATTACAGAAGTGGAATCTAACTGTTTTGCAGCCATGAGACAGAGACAAATATAGAAAGATGTAGTGTCCGCTCTGTAGCCAGGAGCGCCTCTGAGTAGGGAGCTTGAAGGGACGCCATAACAAGTGCACATATATAGGTATGTATGAACACTTGTTATAGCATCCCTTCAAGATTTTATACTCGGAGGCGCTACCGCCTACAGCGTGGACACTGAATCGGAGTTTCACGCTGAAGTGCATCATGAGCAATTTTGTGAGTGAAGGACTTGCTTAGGGTCGCTATTAAAGCTGCAACTTGAAGTGGATTCGAACTCGCAGCCTTCTGGCTTTAAGGCCGAACATACCCCTACACCACCACATTCTCTTAATAGAAGATAAATGACACAACATAATAATTAACAGTTTATCATCTGAAGTCATCTTGTTACGTTATCTCGACGCTATCGTTTGAACATGATGTTTACGTCGTTGATTTATTGTTTGAATTATCGAGTGATTAATTTTTTTAGGTGGGAATGGGTTGAGATAATAGAGCCGCGGACAAAGGAGCGCATGTACGCCAACCTGATAACTGGCGAATGTGTCTGGGAGCCACCGGCCGGCGTGCGCATGTAAGTAAAACGGTGTTCACTTTACACGTTGACTTCCTGCTTTATTTTTAATATTTGACTGGTGAGTGGTGACCCTTCTAGTTCACAGTGCATTGTTTTGTTAACGAATTCATGTTCTCATATGTAATGACAT
Source organism: Lumbricus terrestris (assembly GCA_949752735.1). Classification (NCBI taxonomy): domain Eukaryota; kingdom Metazoa; phylum Annelida; class Clitellata; order Crassiclitellata; family Lumbricidae; genus Lumbricus; species Lumbricus terrestris. Next base: position 34,339,918 of record OX457046.1, on the reverse strand, counting down.
TTTAGTTGATTTTACTGCGTACAGGTTAGTGCAGAATGCTTTGTTTCACTTTTTGAGCAGCGGTATATAAATGCTGTCTTAGCATGGATCTCTCTTTGTCGACCACATTCACGTGAAAGACATGATCTCCTTGTCCCGTGAGCAAGGACTGCTTTGGCTAAAACTTGAGCTTTATTTATTTTATTTCTCCATTTCTATAGTGCCCCTTCAAGCTCTCCACTCAGAGGCGCTCCCGCCTACAGCGCGGACACTGCAGCAGAGTTTCACGCTGAAGCGCCCGAGCTGTTGCGAGTGAAGGACTTCATTATTAACTGGTGCCCCAAGCACATCCTCCCACTGTCTGATGACCACTTTTCTATGTGTTTTTCGCACTGGGAGTGCCTCTGATAGTTGTGCACTGTGAGAGGCGCTCTATAAATTTAAAGATATAATACAATACAACGCAAAGGGGTTTGCACGGATAGTGTGTACAATAGGATCCTGTAGTTGCGCTGCACGGCTGTCTAGTTGCTTCCAATTGTAAAGGCATCTTATGGCCTCTATCGTGTCGTTGATGTCACCCTCCCACTTTATCCAGGTATTGGACTGGCACTACCAGGGTGGTGGTGGAGTTCACAGTGCAACCTATTTATTATTTATATAGCACCTTATTTTGATCGAAATCAAGTGGTGCATTGTAAGAAAACTATATTGGTGCGGCAATGAAGTTCTGTGCGTGGTGACTGGAGGGTCGTCTCAATTTTGAATCTACGTCAAACCAACGTGCAGTTATCTTTGTGACGAGTTGTTTGCTCCATGTTATTACTGTCCACAATGACCACAAGGAAGGCAAGAGGAAACCACCTCACTCATCTCAATCTTGGGTGGCATCGGACCAGTGAACCTACCTCTAGGAGATAACTCGTCATCATTATCATCGTTGTCGTCATCATCATCATCATCATCATCATCATCATCATCATCATCATCATCATCATCATCATCATCACCATCACCACCACCAACAACAACAACAACAACAACAACATCAACAGCAACATCAACATCAACATAGAGTGAAGGGTTGCATCCTAAGACTCAGTTTCATTTTAGATACACTTGTTTTACTGCTTTATGTCAGAATCTGCATTGTGATGACCAGTGCAGTTTCAGTGTATTGTCTGCTCTTGACTGGTCATTAGTCATGTTCATTTGCAATGTCTATTTCTCACTGCATGTGGGATTGGTCGGTTTTTTTAGTGTGAGATTGACCATTTAAGAGTCAGCCATTTCCAAACATACATAGACAGTGTTACACACGCACACACTCGCGCGCATTACGTTTCATTTTTGATGTACATAAGGAATTATAAGATGTTAGGTCAGAACTTGGTGATGGGTCATGGTCAGTATTTAGGTGTTGCTCTGTGTTCTGTTATCAGTTTCATGGAGACAAAGTCTACCCTAGGCAGAGCCCTTAATGCTCTCTGGAAGTTCCTCATTATGGTTGTCTACCCACTTCCCGTGCTCCCGCTCAGAATGAGGAGTGCAGTTCTCTGCCCCTTTTATTTGCCCCCTTCCACCTGGACAGCTGTTAGGGTATTCAACTGTGGGGCACGGTGGGTGCCCCGGTAGTGGGTGCTAGAGGGTAGCCCCCAGCCAATTGATGTTGGCAGACACACTGTGAGATAGTGGAGTATTTCGGTATCTGCTTAGAAAATCTTATCTATTAATGACCCACTTTCCAGATAATGGGTGGGTGGATGGGTGGGAGGGTAGATTTGGTGTCATGCATATCTGAATAATTAATGACTTTTAGACTGGTCAGATTTCCTTTGTGAGCCTGCCAGCTGTGAAACAACTGCCACTGTGTCGGGCCAGATGAAATTTGCTTGCCGCCCCTCCAACCCACCCACCCGCACTCCATCTGACCCTCCTCCAACTCCCCCATCTGATGAATGGTATCTCTGCCTGAAACTTTCTCTTGGACTGTTCTCAATGACCTCTCACCGGATACTGTGTGGCTGCCATGTGTCTTTGACAGGTTTCTACTCTTTGTGTACAATTGTTCTGGTAGTGAAATTGCTACATACATAGCCTACATACAAAGGTGGACCAAAACTGTTGGTTAAACAATAAACAGTATAAATGAGGACACATCACTTTACTACACTAAGGATAACAATGCTCCCATATAATTTGAGATCCTTACTCTGATCGTGAAGGCTCAGTATAGGGCAGGGGTTCTCAAACTTTATTTTTATTGTACCCCCAAGTAAAAATATCGAATGATGGCGTACCCCCAGCAAAGTCAGATCAGAAACAATAAAATGCCATTTCGATGTCCTCTGGCAGTGACAACTAAAAGTCCATTTAATCATTGGTGACATCCTTTATTAGAGTCTAGGCCTAAGTACCCATAAAGGGAGCAAAAGCTAGTTTTGAATCATATAATCTTATCAACAATTTTAAAATGAAAAATTGTTCTATAACCCGTAAGAAAGAGGAAAGAGCGAACCTATATATAGTGCTGTGCACAGGCTTGTTCAGACTAGCACAGATTTACAATATCTGGTTTCATATTTGTCAATTTCAAACGCAAATTTACCCCATGTTTGTTTTTGATGGCAAGAATAGTTAACAGCTTCACCTAGATATGATGTGCTGAAAGGAATCACAAAATTTAAAGCTCGACCAAAAATTAATCATTTGGCCAATTCAGCTCTCTGCTATTTTGAGCTCTATATTATATAGTCTGAGATATTCTGGCTTTGGTACTTTAAACCATTTATACGTTAGGCCTATTTGTTTCAAAAATTATGATAGGCCTAAGCATAAATATGTTGCTTGCGCTGATTGTATTTGTATGTGAGTCTAATTATAATTAGGCTATGCTGTGAATTAAAGAAATGACGATGCTGTTATGTGTTGCGAAGTTAAAATCATTGCTAATCAAAGAAACTTGGACACAAAGTCCATAAACTCAAAGAAAATCTATATTTGTGGAATTTTTCGCGTACCCCTTACCAGCGCCTGGCGTACCCCTGGGGGTACGCGTACCACAGTTTGAGAACCCCTGGTATAGGGTCTTGCCCTGATATATCTGGCTGACGTCATACTTCATCCTTGCTCTGCTTCCTTCAATTGTCCACTTCGTTCATCCAACAGACTTGACCTCTTGGTTCCTTGTTCTAATCTTTGCACCAATGTGTTACCATTCAACCATCTCCCAACACTTTCACACATGGTACTGGTGCCTTCAGGATGATAATTTAAAATCAAACCAGTTAATTAGGATGTCTAGATAAGTAGTTTCAGCATTCTACAGCATTCTACAGGACCATAATTGAATTAAAAGGAAATTGTATTCACAAGATGCTGCCTACATTGATCTCCAGTCCTGCCAATGTTAACTATACCAGTCCTACCAATGTGAACCATACCAGTCCTGCCAATGTGAGCCATACCAGTCCTACCAATGTGAGCCATAACCAGTCCTGCCAATGTGAGCCGTAACCAGTCCTGCCAATGTGAGCCATAACCAGTCCTGCCAATGTGAACCATACCAGTCCTGCTAATGTGAACCATACCAGTCCTGCCAATGTGAGCCATACCAGTCCTACCAATGTGAGCCATAACCAGTCCTGCCAATGTGAGCCGTAACCAGTCCTGCCAATGTGAGCCATAACCAGTCCTGCTAATGTGAACCATGCCTGTCCTGCCAATGTGAACCATACCAGTTCTGCCAAGCACTACAAGTAACAATGCCAGAGGGAGCCAACTTTATAATGGGCTTGCTTTCAACAGCTGGATGTATTTTTTAGATGGGTGTTAAAGTCTGGCGAGACAAGCCCTGTATAAATCAAGAGTCTGGTGTATATCTATCTGTGTATGTCGGTATACTTCGTATATTGTGGTGGAACCTGATTCGTTGTAAGGTTAGATTTGAATTGAATTTCTACTGTGAAAAACAAGACCTCTGGGGTTTTCGGTAGGCATACATGCATTGGTTTCTTTCGTTAAGACGTATAAATCTTGATTTTGAGAGACTGTATTCCTCCTGCTTCTGCCACATTTTGGTGGCTCCTTAGTTGTTGTTGTTGTTGTTGTTGTTGTTGTTGTTGTTGTTGTTGTTGTTGTTGTTGTTGTTGCTGTTGGTACATGATTCAACATCTTAGAGCAGAGTTATAGTTGAGTTTTTCAAAGGTCGTATCAAGTTTTCAATGTCTTATCGAGTATTTCAAAAGTTTTTTAAAAGCGAACTTGATTCTTTCTGAGTTTAGACATGAACCGGATCCATTTGATTCCAAATCTGTGAGCAGTTGTTACTTGCTAATTTTTTTCTTGCTAAGAGACAAATCGAATGTGGTGTTGACCAATGATCGTGATTTAAATGTCACCACATGACTGTAATGTATCTTATTGTGTGATTGTGATTAAAGATTGTCACATGCAACTGATAACGATTAAAGTTTGTCACATGAGTCTGGCATTCCCTATTTTCTTATCATGTTTAGACGCTGTCACATGAGACTAGCATACCTTAATGTCTGTTAATGATAAAGGTTGTCACATGAGTGCAAGGTAATCTGTTGTCTGGTAATGGTTAAAGGTTATCACATGAGTGCAAGGTACTCCATTGTCTGATAATGATTAAAGGTTATCACAGAAGTGTAAGGTACTCTATTGTCTGTTAATGATAAAGGTTGTCACTTGAGTGTAAGGTACTCTATTGTCTGATGATTGAAGGTTATCACATGAGTGTAAGGTAGTCTATTGTCTGATAATGATTAAAGGTTATCACATGAGTGTAAGACTGTAAGGTACTCTATTGTCTGATAATGATTAAAGGTTATCACATGAGTGTAAGGGAGTCTGTTGTCTGGTAATGATTAAAGGTTTAATCACATGAGTCCATCATACCCTATAAATTTGTTAAATGTTCGACTAGGTGCTAATCATTTGGTGAGTACCATATATCTCTAATTTGAAGATTCTTTTGATTGAAACACACAGCTGTCCAGCAAGAGAAGAACCTTAAATTCTTTAATTGCTGGTTGTCTGTTTTGCCTGAATGAAGAGGTTTCAATTACCTTTAAAATGGAGACTAATTAGTACCACACATCAGTTATACCCATTGTTTCTTTCGCTGACCTGTGGGTAATGGTTCGTTGTAATAATTTTTGTCATATGCCAGATTGGTCCAGTGTTCTAGTAAAAGTTTTAGATTGTTTGATTTTCTGTCTTATGCCACTAAATAACTTTAACTTTGATTTCATTAAATTGCTCTGGTTGCCGCTCTCTGCACTCGGCCTCTAGAGACGATGATGTGGTTCCACACGCACACACAGCCATCAGACAGAATAAGGCTTTTTTGATTGTGGGTCCCTATGTTTGGAATAGGCTCCCCTTTGACCTGTGTTCCATTCTAGTAGCCGTTTATTGACAAAGCATCAACCAAGTACAAAATAACAGCAATCAGTACAAACTCAATGACTTTCGAGTGATTGGTGCATAAGTCAAAGGATCAATCCAAAAAGGTCGTATAGACCCGCTGAGGCTGGATTGACCCTTCCTTTCTCAATAACATTTGGCTGTTGTAAAGCAGTGCAAAGAACAACATGTTATACATGAAATGAAAACACATTGAAACGAAATGACAAGCAGATTTAAAAAAACCAAATGACTCTCTTTATGAACTCTCAAGACTTTCCACTTAAATAGTCATGCCTGGGTCGTGAATAGTTATTTTGATGGGGCGCTATATAAATTCTTCAGATACATTGATAGATAGATAGATTAGTTAGGTAAACTGCAAGTGAGTTGATTTACCAGTTGTAGTGCTTGATACAATGAACTGTGATTGTATTTAGTTAATTGATTGATTGATTGATTGATTGATTGATTGATTGATTGATTGATTGATTGATTGATTGATTAGTAAGAAGACAGATCAGAATCAGTGGTGGGAGTTATTCGATCAGAACACGTCACGTTTCTACTACTACAACGCGTCGACTCAGAAAACCGCGTGGCACAAGCCGCACAACTGTGACATCATACCTCTCGCGAAATTGCAAGTTAGTGCATAAATTTGCTCTTCACATAACAACATACTTAATTACTTATAACATAAGAATGGTAGTTTTTGCTTAGCAGCTAATTTCCATGTCAAATCAGCCAGTAAAATAGAAATTTGCCACCACACCCCTTCGTATATTTCTGAATATTTTTACATAAACTACATGCATAATAAGGAATAACAGTGGAAATTTTAGCAGAATATCTAAAACTTTGACCGAGATATTAATTTTTGAAGTTAATGATCAAAAAACTTACTTCTGGTTGATTTGACATGGAATTACTCTAGCGCAACTTCAAGGATTGTCTGATAGACATGAGTTGGAACCATTTAATTCCAAATCTGTTGGTGCAGTTACTTGCTAAAGAATTTTTTCCCATAAACTGTAACCCATAAATTGTAACCCGTAAATTGTAACATGTGAATTGTAACCCGTAAATTGTAACCCGTAAATTGCAGCCTACTTGCTGTTGACTTTCAGACGCTTAAGCAGAACACTGAAGTTCGCCAATCCGACTTGCGGCAGCCAGTGAAGAGAGAGATTTCAACACAGACTCCGGCCGTTGTATCATCGGTATGTGGCAGGTTATGTAACACACCGTAGGGTAAGGTATTAAAAACTAAGCTAAGGTAATGTAATGACCATTGCTTAAACGACTGATCTACATATGATCATTGTGAAAGGATGAACGCAAGATCATTGGTCATGATAAGAACCATAATCTTTACAACAGCATTCTTCCTATAAATGGTATCTTTGTGCTAAGTAATGTCAATGAGAGTTTGAAAGGCTATTTCTTGAGGGAATTGGGGTACAGTGATAGCAGTTTATGTCAGACACCTTCACATGTTGATATTTTTGCTAAATGAAATTTCACATGTTGATGTTTTTTGCTAAATGAAATTTCACATGTTGATATTTTTGCTAAATGAAATTTCACATGTTGATATTTTTTCTAAATGAATTTTCACATGTTTATATTTTTGCTAAATGAAATTTCACATGTTTATATTTTTGCTAAATGAAATTTCACATGTTGATATTTTTGGCTAAATGAAATTTCATATGTTGATATTTTTGCTAAATGAAATTTCACATGTTGATATTTTGGCTAAATGAAGTTTCATATGTTGATATTTTGGCGAAATGAATTTCACATGTTAATATTTTTACTAAATGAAATTTCACATGTTGGTATTTTGGCTAAATGAATTTCACATGTTTATATTTTTCTTAAATGAAATGTGGACACTAGCGATATAATACAGTTACAAGTGCAAATGAATCCGCCAGCACTTGTGCAGTTACTTATTCTATGTTATGAGTTTCTGCAATTTTATTTTCCACAGCCTGACAAAATGAAATGATATACAAGGATTTATGCAAGGATGGAAAAGGCGAAATATTCTCTGCCATTGCTCGTACTCTGGCAGTGCCAGTCCCGAGCCTGGAGAAATAAGGAGGGCAAAGCCTATCATCTTTAACATTACCGTAAATAATTCTTTTTTAGAATTGCGTTTTTATCGTTGTAGAAAGAAGTAGTGTCGCAGGTTCCATACGGAGCAAGCCATGCAGGTTCTCATCAGATCGTTGGCCGACATGTATGCACTTGCAGTCTTTTCAATTCAATTTAATTCAATTTAATTCGTTTATTGTTTCCAGTTGACCAGCATATTATGACTATTACCCAGTAAATTTACACCAACAGCTCTCGTTGGGACACAATAGGGGACATGGGGGTGTAGTGGGTATGTTCGGCGCCTTGCAGCTGGAGGGTTGCAGGTTCTAATCTGCCTCAAGTTGCCTCGTAGGGACCTTGGGCAAGTCCTTCACTCGCAATTGCTCAGCGCTTCGGCATGAAACTCCGATGCCGTGTCCGCGCTGTAGTCGGTAGCGCCTCTGAGTAGCTTGAAGGGTGCTATAACAAGCGTACATAAAAACAACAGGAAGACCGAGAAGGGACCAAGATTTCACTTATTAGGGTTGTTGCCTGTGTATCATTAAATGAAAGTATAATGGCAAATAATTCAGATTAATAAGTCCAGCTGGACTAAGAGGCATAATCATAACCACTTTGTGAAAGAAAAGGAAAAACCGTAACTGGCATTGAAAGACTAAGACACGACCGCCAGGATCCAACTCTCAACTGGTTCTATGTAAATGAAAAGAACTTCAAAGAAAGAAGACCGTCTGTTTAGAATAGTCAATCCCACGAAATCCAAAGTTCGCCTATTGTTTTGTTATTAATTTAAACAATCAATGCATTCAACTTTATATCTATAAATGTCTTGTGCTGTATATTGTCTGAAATGGTCATGCAATCATGGGGCTTTTTGGTTGGAAAGAATGTATGTTTTTTAATTTTGTAATAAATTGCACCTTTTATGAGTCTCCTGGTATTACGACAATGGTGCTGATGACTGATCTGTTTCATGTTTCCACAGCACTCTCGTCCTCAGCAGCCCTCGCCTAGAACAGGTGGGCACCACTCATCCGCCACAAGTCCCAGCAACAACAGCAGCGGCGGAGGAGGAGGAGGCAGCGGCGATGCCAGACCCGAGCGTCGTAGAGACCAACCACCTGTTGATGACCCGACCCATCAGGGCTACGACTGCGGGGCCCAGCGACCCCGCCCCTCGGGCCACCCGATTCACCAGCGTCGCGAATCAACCAACGCGGCCGTCCAGCGCGGCGCCGTTCCCGAGTCTCCACGGATGCAGCACCGCTCGCACAACGTGCAGCACGCTCACCAGGTGTCGCTGGCAGACGTGAAGGTCGCGCCTGACATGATGCGACGGTTCTACGGCGCCGAGTCTCCATTCGACGACCAGCGCCTGTCTCCGTATCTCGGTCACGATCCGTCGGACGAAAGCCCGCTTCATTCGCCGCCCCATCTCCAGCAGATTCCGGTTTTCTTCGCCCGCCAGGACGGTTATCCGTCGTCTGCCACCTACGACAACCCGGCCGACTACTTCGGCGATCTCACAGGCCGTTTCCAGGACGTCTCCGCGGCGGTTCCGGCGACGCCGCGGCCGAAGCCACGCGCGTTTCCGCGCACGAATCCAGCGTACATCGGAACCCGGCGGCAGGACGGCGGGCAATCGTACCGGAAGATCTGCCAGGAGCTGCAACCGTCTCCGACCGTCGTCTACAACCAGCAGTTCTTTGATATGCATTCCTCGTCGCCATCATCGTCCGCGCAGCCGCCGCCGCCAGGACCTCCTGCTGCCGCAACCCGGATGATGCAGCAGATGTCGCAGAGCTACCTCAGCGATGCCGTCGACCGTCGGAAGCTCTTCCGACATGAGCGTTCCGACAGCGACACCTCGCACTCGTCGTTTGGTATCGGACGTCTCCAGCAGGACATCGTGGAGGGCCAGTCACCTCGTCCGCAGTGCCCCTCCTCTCGCGACCAGTTCTCCGATAGTCAGTCGTCGGAGGGGTCCCTGCGAGGGGGAGTCCACGGCGGCGGTGGCGCTCATTCGTCGCACGGGTCGCTGCGATGCGGCGCCGGTCTCGAGAGGGAGTATCCGAACGCGACGAAGCTGTCGCCACACGATAGTCTCTGCTCGTACAGCTCATTCCAGCACGGTGCTGCGGACTTTTCCAGCCAGATCGCCGCCTACCAGCAGCTGGAAAGCTACCACCATCATCATCATCATCCGAAGCACGAATCGTACGAGAAGCAGGCGCAGAGCGCGCAGAGCACGCCGATGATTCGGATCCGCGCGCGCCGGAACTCCGAACCCGACTATGCAAACCTTCCGATCATCACGCAGCTCCGAGCGGAGAAGGGAGCGCGGCCGGACGACGACCAGAGACCCGAGGGTATCCAGCTGCAGACCGGGACCGTCGTCGGCGGCGGAAACGACGAGCCAAGGAGCGGAGACAGTCTTCCGAGCGCTGACAGTCTGTCTCCGACGGAGTTCTGCAAGCGACACGACACCCCAAGCAGCGTTCGCTCGAGCTCCACGCAGAACTCGGAGGGATTACCGGATCAGGGATACGACGACTCGGACAACAGCAGCCTCTTTTCCAGTCCGTCTCCGAAGACGCGGAACCGGCATACGGCGTTTTCCCTCAGCCTCCAGCAGTCGGCTCGCGAGCGGAAGCTGGAGAAGGGGGAGCTGCTGGCGGGTGTGTCATCGGAGAAGGGACGGGTGACGGAGGGGGATCTCGTTCAGTCTCTCGCTCTGCTTCTGTCGCATTCGGAGGAGGATCTGGCCGAAGACTCGACGTCTTCCGATGTGGCTCAAAGACAGGTAATTTCGTTGAACTTCCATCTGACTTTAGCTGCTGCCAATGCCGTGGATGGATCGAAACCTGAGCTCTATGTTCATTTAGATCAGTGGTTCCCAACCTTTTTTGACTTTAGGGCCACTTTTTTCTAAGTTGGAGGACACGTGGGCCACTTTTTTTAGTTGTAGGACATTAGGGGCCACAAGGCTAAAATTTAATTAACTGAAAGCATATAAAATTGTTATAATTGATTCAAACTAGAATGTTTGATGTTATTTATAGGCCACTGGTTGGGAACCGCTGATTTAGATTACTCTGTTTTGTGTATAATATTTGTTGACTTTTCTTTAATTCAATAATTCCCTTATTTGTAACATAAATTCATCAAGTATCTTAAAGCTTTTCTTAACTTGAAACTTGTTTACTGATCTAAGTCAGAGACGGTTTGAGATTCATTTGTGTAAACGCTGATTTCTCTTTTGCAGGTGGCCATCGAACAGTTTGCTGTTGAAAATCTTAACGAACATCGCAAGGGTTTTCTTGGCAAAGCCGTTCCCATTGGCAACATGCTGACGTGGACTAAGGTAGCTACTGCTACGATGATTGTTTCTCATAGAGTTTATGACTTTCATTGTTTTATGTTTGGAGAATCATTTTGTTACAACAATTGAAACCCTGTCTTTTCGTAAATTTGTAATTAGTTAATTGTTTATTGGCGACCTCCATTGTGCTTGTATTGGATGCACAAGGCATCTACGCATTAAGCCAACATTGAGCTTTTCTTATTGTGGGGTCCATCAATGTGGATATGACCTTTCTCCTGCAATAATTCGTAGCAGAAATTTTAATCTGGTATGGAAATTCACTTGCGTCTCTTCACTGCTTGAAGACCTTTCTAAATATTTTATGGGCCTGTCACGCTGAGATCGCTTCTGAATAGCTCTGCTGTGATAAGTGCTTTATAAATGTTATATTAGAGTACCCGGTAGATGTTTTGTTATTTGTCTGTCCTTCTGTCGTGAAGTTGATGATGATGATGATGATGATGATGATGACGATGACGATGATGATGAGATGTATTATGATGACGATGATAATGATTATGATGACTATGAGATGTATTATGATGATGATGATTATGATGATGATGATGGTGGTGGTGGTGGTGGTGGTGATTGTGATTGTGATTATTATGATGATTATGAGTTGTATTATGATGATGATGATGATTATGATGACGATTTGATATATTATGATGACGATTAGATATATTATGATGACGATGATGATGATAATGATGACGATTAGATATATTATGATGATTATGATTTCTCGCAGGATGTAATCACTAAGCCGATGATCCGTACAAGTGACAAGGTGGTAAAGAAGGAGTCGCCGGAGGTCTTCCGTCTCGTCCAGATGTACATGCTGGATCGTAAGGCGAAGGCGCCACTCATGCAGGTTGCCATGGAGATCGTCACCAGAGGGTGGACCAACGTCGAACTCCGCGACGAGATCTACATGCAGCTGTGTCGGCAAACGACGGACAACCCTCGAGAGTACGTTACCTCTGCTTGCTCTATGTACGCACGCACGCCTACATTGTGATTGTTACTGTTTAACAGCACTGTGACATATCAGAGATGATTGGTGTTGCCCCCCCTTCTTTATCCAGGCCTGGAACTGGCACTGTCAAGCAGAGTTCATTCCTAGGTTAAGCTCGCATGCTTTTTGTTGACCCAAAATCGGATCTTTTTAGCTCGGGCTGGGCTTGGAGTGCCTCTGAGTAGGTGGCTTGAGAAGGCGCTATATAAATTATCCAAACGAATTCTTATTCTGTTGTTCGTTTTATTACTATTTCATTTGTATTAGATTTGAGAATTTTTAAGGTGCAAACGAATCAGAGGTGCTCCCAGTGCGAAGGGGAAAGATGGTATTTAGGACCCTGCTCATAGAGGTGCACGGGAGTCCTATTCAGAACCGTTAACTTCTTGAATTTGTAGGCAGTAACACGTCTAATAAATCTCTAATAAGTCTCTAATAAAAGTACAAAGTTCGTAATGAACAGTATAGATTGGTTGATTGATTCATTGAATGATTGATTGATTGAACGATTGATTGCTTGATGATTGATTGATTAAATGATTGATTGTATGGTTGAATGATTGATTGAGTCATTGATTGATTGATTGATTCAGTCTCTGTCCTTCCTACAAAGGAGAGTAAATGAATATCGAATTGAGGAGATGATTGACTTGTTTTGTCTTCTAGCGAGAGTCTGATGCGTGGATGGGAGTTGATGGGCATCTGTTTGTCGTTCTTTCCTCCGTCCGTTCGCTTTCATTCGTATCTCGAAAGCTACATCGGTCGACATCTCGACCTCGGTCAGGAAACGGAAAAGGTCGGTAGAACGTAAACAATCTAGTGGCTGCAGCCCAAAAAATGGGGTTTTTTTTGCTGGATCCAGTGTGTATCAAAAAGCTTTGAAAATATTGTATATCTTATGATGTCTATAGGATTTTTGCTATCATTCTGTGGCCCAGTAACCAAGCACAGTTTTAGTCAGCACTAAATAACTATGATGATGATGATGATGATGACTGTGATGATGATAAAGACGATGATAACGAGGAAGAAGAGGTGGAGGAGACAACAACTTTAGCTACTTGACTAGGATTTTGGGAATGATGATGATGATGATGATGATGATGATGATGATGATGATGATGATGATGATGATGATGATGATGATGACGACGACGACGACGACGACGACGACGATGCCTAACCGGCATGATAATGATGGCGATGTTGTTGATGGTGACAATGATGACTATGGTGGTGATGTTAATTCAATTCACTTTTATTGCAACCAGAAAACAACATAACAGCAAAGGTAGAAAATATACATGCATTGGCTACAAAGGGGGCCCTAAAGGGATGGACATCCCGCTGGGAAGGGTCACCCAAGTAAAAAATTCCAAGAAAAAAAAAATTATACAAGATAGCCAAAATGAAGCAAAATTAAATCAAATTAGGTGATGACAGGTCGCAGAAAAGATTAAATTGGCAACAGTATGTAGAGAAACAGACTTATCTATATACTTAAGTAAAAGCCTTAACTACATGTGGTCATGTAGTTAAGTAATGATGATATTGATGATGGAGTGACTCTGAACCGGTGCGTTGTACTTTGTGTTTGCCGTTTTCTTTGTCATCTGTCGCTTCATTTGCTGACTTGTTTCTTCAGGTGTTGATCAGTCACTTTGCCACTCACTGCCAGCGAAGACTCGATCGAATCTCGCGATCGGGAGCGAAGACGAGTCTGCGCAAACCGACCCCCGAGAAGATCGAACAGGCGCTGGTAAGTCGAGTTGCCGTGGTGATGAATTTTGTGATGAAACGTGAACTGTAGTGCAGAGTTTATTGCATCTATGTTTTCCATGTGTTTGAACTGGATCATCATGAAGGAGGGTTATAGCAAGAGAGCCGAATATAGGTTAATTGATTGATTGGTTGGTTGGTTGACTGACTGGCTGACTGACTGACTGCCTGGCTTGCTGACTGACTGACTGACTCACTGACTCACTGACTGACTGACTGCCTGGCTGACTGACTGACTGGCTGGCTGACTGACTGGCTGATATGGTCACCACGCTCAATTGTTTTTTGCACAGCACCAACATGATTTTTAATTCTCCATCAGCCAAAGTCAGATTGCTGATGAATATTCATGAGTAGTAGTTAAATTATGCCACAAGATCAATCTGCAAGTTAAATGCTTTTTGCATTGTTTGTAATTGCAGAAGTCGATCTTCCGGCCGTCGATGTTCGGAAATACGTTGGAGGATGTGATGCAGATGCAGAAGGAGAGGTTTCCCAATCGGAAGTTGCCATGGATACAGACGACGCTGTCCGAAGAGGTTCTCCAGCTGAATGGTGCTCGGACGGAAGGAATCTTCAGGTGTGTCTTCGTTTGTTTTCCAATTAATTAATTAATTAATTAGTTACTTAATTAATTGATGGAGTACATTCCAGGCAGCCCCGCTTTGGCTGATAGGGGCGTGCTCTTGGTCATGTTTACTCATACTTGTATCATGCAGAGTCGTGCTTTATCTGTGGTTGGTCTGGTGGTATGGAATGCCGTCTCACTTGAACTGCACCTGTTCCCTAGATCACTCTCTGACACATTCTTTAAGCTCTTAAAAACTGTTCTGTTTGGCCATGCTGGAGTCGGGAGCGCCTCTGAGTAGTTTCTTTGAAGAGGCGCTATATAAATACTTGAATGAATGAATGAATTATCATATTCATATAATTAATTAAGAGAATTTGTAAAGTGTCCCTTCAAGAACTTCTGCTTACAGTTGCTCCTGACCCAACTTGGCTGATTAATTAGCGCTGTATTCTGGCAGCAACAGGATTTGGGATTTGGTCTGACATTACTTTTAATTCTTCCCTCTTTTCCCCGGCCAGATCTATTTGTCCTAACTCTTCTCGTTTATTCTGTAAATTGTTTTTATTGTATAAATCTTTGGTCAATCAGTTTACTTACTTAGTACTTAGTCCTTCTCATGCTGCTCTGCACGTCGGTAACGCACGTCTTCCTCTCCTTGTTCATCAGTCTTTTCCGATGACATCTCCTGACGACATCTCAAGTCTCCTTTGATGATGTCCTGCCAGTTCTTTCGTGGTCTTCCTCTCTTCCTTTTGCTTCCAGCATTCCACGACATGACCTGTTTACTTTGCAGAAATCAACCCTTTAGTGTTGAACGGTGTTGAATGGCACTCTGAAATCAGGAAAGAATTCTTCTATCTCTGGTCTTACACAGCCAAACTTGAACCCCAATTTGTATATTTAGACTACCCCCTGACAGGATGCAGTGGTCTTGATTAACCTTGTATACTGTATTGTATTATATATATACATTTATATAGCGCCTCTCGCAGAATGACTATTCAGATGCGCTATTGTATTAATCATACGAAGAATCATACAACTGAAAGGGCATTGCATCCAGTAATAGATACAACATCTGAGTTCATCTTTGCTTCAGGGTTCCTGGCGATATAGACGAGGTGAACACTTTAAAGATTCAATACGATCTCTGGAACGCCCCGAGTGAATTCACGGAGCCGCACACTCCGGCGTCGCTGCTGAAACTCTGGTATCGTGAACTCTACGAGCCTCTGATTCCGCGCGATTTCTACGACCAATGCATCGCCGGCTGCACGGATCCAGAAGCTGCGATCAACATCGTACACGGCCTGCCGCACATCAACCGACTCGTCCTCTCCTATCTTGTTCGATTTCTCCAGGTTGGTATACGAGCAGAGGTTTCGTTCAATTTGCAAATTTGCTTTTAAGAGTGAGGTGGCAATATTTGCATTCTTGTGACTTGTTTGAATTGTGTAACTAGTACATGTGTCGTGCAGTGCGTTTGTGAATTGTTTGAATTGCCTAATGTTTGCGTTTTTGTGAATTGTTTAAATTGCCTAACTAGTACATGTACTGTGCAGTGCATTTGCAGGCGTTTCATTAAAGAATTAACATTATTATTAGTAGTAGTATTCTTATGTTCCTTTATTCGTTAAAGAATTTCTATGGCGCCTCTTCAAGGGGCTACTCACTCAGAAGCGCTCCCGATTTTAGCACAGTTAAAAAAGCAAAATTTTGAGTTAAATAAAATAAATGCCTCCGTAAGAACCCCAGGAAGCAGACATTGCTCCTGTGGGAGTCCATTCCAGACAGGGCGGGCCACTATACCCATTAGGACTGAAGTAGTGTAATATCTGGTCTTGTATTTGGGCCGAGCTGTCATAATTTTACTGTCAGTTTAGGTGTAATAAGTTGATCTGACTTCATTTTACACCTGATGTGTAATAATTTGACACGGTCTTAGGAAACCTCTGTTAATCAGGCGCACAGTGCCATAGTTTCCACCTGTCATGACAACGTCCCCCCAACTTCTGGACCAAGTCTTCGCCCATGTGTTCTCGGGTTATTTTTATGAGTGCTTAGGTTCTATGATCCCACTGACTGTTTTTTAGGTGTTTGCTCGTTGATTTACTTAGTTATCAAATCAATCAATTTTATTGGTCCGTTTGTATCAACAACAAGCACACCAAGTCAGGAACAAAAGTTACACAACTTTTGTTATTTACACAACTCGTGTTATTTTGTAGAGTTCCATAATCCTGGTGCATCTTTTTTTAGGTGTTTGCTCGTTAATTTACTTAGTTGTCGTGTTATTTTTGCAAGTTCCATAATCCTGCTGCATGCTTTTTTAGGTGTTTGCTGCTCCTGAGAATGCGAGCGTATCGAAGATGGATGCGAGCAACCTGGCGATGGTGATGGCGCCGAACTGCCTCCGCTGCGACTCCGAAGATCCGAACGTCATCTTCGAAAACACTCGCAAGGAGATGGCTTTCATTCGCACGCTCATCGAAAATCTGGACACAAGCTTCATGGACAACGTTATCTGAATGTTCTTTAAATGATGTGTAATGATTTTATCCCTGTATGTGGTACTCTGGTATCGAGTACTTGATGCTGTGGTACCAAGTACCAGTCCTCAGGTGTCAGTTCATCTGTTAAGTACCGGTACAATGTACATGTATCAGTGCGTATACCAAGCAGTTGAATGAAGAATTTGTGAGTACTTGAGTATTGCTGGTACTGCTTGTGCCAAGTACTGTAGAACCAAGAACCAGTCCTCAAATATCAGTTCATGTACCAAGTATTTTTACTTGTGCCAAGTACCTGTACCTGTGACTGGCATCTGTACCTGTGACAAGTATCAGTACTTGTGCCAAATACCAGTGCTTGTGCCAAGTACCAGTGCACATACCAAGCAGTAAATTTGTAAGTACATGTTTGTGGTTTGTGAGGTTTCTGTGCTCAGCAAAAAGTGTGAAAATGTAGTCTGTGCAAAATACTCAGTTTTGTGGTAGGTTGCATCATTTTTGTGCCCGCCTCAATTTCCATTGTCCCCAGAAATCTTGTCATTAGTTGACTTGGTAATCCATTGTGTTTGTGTCATTAGGACTGCACAAAGAAAGCGCTCTCTCTCTCTTTGTTCACATACCAGAACAGTTCTGTATATTTTGGTGCCCAATACAATCATTATGCAGAGGAATTTGGCGAGACTGGAAATTTTATGTCGATCTAAAAAACCTTTGTTTACCAAACTTTTTCGTTATTTCTTACATTGTTTTGGTATTTCATGTGACAATGTGAATGAACAATTGAACCTACAATGATCCTTGAACCCAGCAGCTTTTGAAAGGAACTGCTTTATGGCGTCATATCAATTGTCGTCATTATTATTGTTATTATTATTTTCTTATGCGAGGTAAACATGATTCTTCAGGTGATAAAAATTTTTCCAAAGACAGAAAAATTGCATGGAACTATTACATCTCCCGTCATTATAAATTATTATTACTATTATTATTGTTTTTATCATCATCATTATCACTATTGTTATTATTATTGTCATTATTATTATATCATTAGAGGTTATTCTGTGATGAGAGTGACAATTGTTTTTGTTGTTAAGTATTAAATTGATTTTGATAGAAACCTGAGAAGTTACCGTATCTTACCATACATTACACTACGTTTAGAAAGACCAAGATATTTCGTCAAATGCGACAAATTCTGTCTTTGTGTGCAGCTTTTGTATTCTCAATTATTTTCTCTGTTTGCTTCCTTTGGCGCGGAATGCAAACTGCGTCTAGGTTTGTGAAACTTGTCGTAGGTCATTAGGACTGGTCACTGATATGAGTTTCTGATTGTCTTCTGGATTCTATTCCAATTATTAAGCATCAAATGCAGACAGCTGTTAACTTTTTTGCAAGCCATTTTTTCACTGATGTTTGAATTTAAATCCAAACATTTCCACTGTTGTTTGTGCTGATGATGTTCAAGTAGTGGTACTTTGTGTGGAAAATTATTTGTGCTGATGTGTTTGACTACCCTGAGTTGACGAATTTGGATTTGGAATTTCTCTTCCTTGTGGCTGTTTAATGATGCTGTGTCAAGGACAATGGTGTAGTTTTCCTGTGCATGGAGCAAAGAGCACTGGATCTGATAACGTGATTCTGTGTTTATTATGGTCAAACCTATTTAAATGATTTGGTGCTTTTTTTTAAAAGGCTCTGCATAAATAATTTATTACATTACATTAAAATTCACTCTTGCCAAAAATGGTTGTATACCGTCTACTGCTGTACGCTGGCTTAGCACGAGCTGCAGACGCTAAATAAAATGATACTGTCTACCGTCTGAGTTCTTAACGGGCACTAATCAAGATTTAAGGATTTTCTGCTCTGCCCGAACTTTGTCGAGTTTCCTGTAATTTATCGGTAACTGAAAATATTTTTAAGGAGATTTTATTTTCAATTTGTGTTTTTTGTGTGTGCAGCTCTCAGTCTTCTGTCGTAATTTCTTGCCATGTACGTCGTTACTTTAGTTTTTTTTTCAAGTCGTGTGCTGCTGGTCTCTCTCTCTTTCATATCGCAGATTTTTCTGAATTGTGAGTTGTTGGCTGGTCTCTGAATTAATAGAGATGACGATTTCTGTGGTGCCGTAGCACAAGGGCATGGTGGTGTAGCGGGTATGTTCCTTGCCTTGCAGCCGGAGGGTTGCAGGTTCGAATCCACCTCAAGTCGCCACGTAGGGACCTTGGGCAAGTCCTTCACTTGCAATAGCTCAGACCTCTGGTGTGAAACTTCAATACAATGTCCGCGCTGTAGTCGGGAGCGCTTCTGAGTAGAAATCTTGAAGGGGCGCTATTACAAGTGCACATGCAAACAAGCAGCTAAGCCGTTACAAGGCTGCCTGCGTAGTTCTTTGGCTATGCCTTGTCGGTTGAGTGAAGCAATTGACTGCGAAAGGGTTAAAAAGACCGGTCATCTTGGTTTGTTTGTGTGGTTGATCGCAAGTCGTGGGCGCGCGCAGAGGTTTTTGCAGGAAGGTCAAAACCCAGCAGCCTGTTAAATTTTCTAGCAAGGATTTGACAATTTATGAAAAGTAGGAAGTTAAGAACATGAGTTTTTGCAACAGAGAATCGTAAATTTCTGAGTTTCACTTTGTGTACTATTTTTATTATTGTTATTATTAATAATACCAATATTATTATTATTAGTGCCCAAGTGTGAAGAAATTTTTTATAGACCAGAGGTAGTAGTTAAAAAGTTTCAATTTTTCCGCGAGTGTCCCTCTTGCCCGTATGTGCGGGCGTCCATGTCGCAAGCTCCGGTGCATCTTATTAAATACATGTGTGCCAAAGTGATCCCTCTATACTGTCAGCGTAGGGTCGATCATGCAGAAGGTTGACAGATGGTGTCCGGTTCAGAACCTGATACACTGGACGTGTTGATTGAACTAGACACTTGTGTGTGGTTACGCTTCGTGCAACTCGTCTAATTTTCTGTGCATCGTTTCCTTACTGGTAACATTTTTACTTTTGACGAGTTTCTTTTTTGCGGTGTCACCATATGAATGTTTGCTTGCAATCGTGGTTTCCGTTCTCGTTTGCGTCAACTTTTCACGGCTCATCTCTTTCATTTCACTCCTCGTTTTGATGATATGTCTTAAGACTATTATTTTCCAGATGTGAACTTTTCAAAGCTATGAATTATTATCGGATTAATACGGAAATGTGATTATAAAATAATGGCCGTGGTAATCATAGGAAACAATTGCAGATATTTTCTGAACAACGTTCGGAAAAGAGTTTATTGACGATATAATAGCCTGTTCAGTATTTCCTAATGCTACCAATGGAAAACGTATAGGAAATTCTTGTACAATCTTGTAGGTTGCGCAGAGGAAAGTTGCGCTTATGTTTTTTTGTTGCTCGTGCGAGCGCAGATACGATTCTGAGTTTATTTAAGTTTGACTGCAATAGTTTTTCAGGTTTGTGCCAGTCGTGTCTGTGCGCCTGGCTGATCTGGTTAGTCACGTGTTCTACAGGTATTTATTTTACGAAACCAGTTCGTATTTATTTCGTGTTCAGTCATTTTTATTTATTCGTTTTTGCCTCATTTCGATGTACATTTTACGTGTGTGCGCATGTACCTGTAGTTAACGCTTACTCATATAAATATAAATTATATATTCTTCCACCTTTGTTGCGGATTTTCAGTCATTTTTGTAAACTTCGAGTTAACTGGACATTAGCTGCCTGAATTG
Source organism: Lumbricus terrestris (assembly GCA_949752735.1). Classification (NCBI taxonomy): domain Eukaryota; kingdom Metazoa; phylum Annelida; class Clitellata; order Crassiclitellata; family Lumbricidae; genus Lumbricus; species Lumbricus terrestris. The sequence continues at coordinate 34,319,419 of OX457046.1, read as the reverse complement.
CGTGCAATGTAGATATATACAGTTCTTAAGTGTTTGTTGAATTCTGAAAGCTTTTGTACAACTTGTGAGTTGAGTAAGGTTGTTGTCATTTACAGGCTGATCTCTTCCTGCTTTCTGATGTTGCTGTGAGTTGTCATCCATGTTGTACATCAGCAGTGGTAACTTACTCCATATCCGCGGTATTATCTTCGCCAATGATTGAAATGGAGAACTAAGGCGTAGAGTGGGGTAGTGCTAACTATGCTATGATGTGAGGTATTTTGTTGCTGCTACATCCTGCCAAAAGACTCTGCTTAGGACCTGTACAGCACAGACTGTCTGCTGTCCGACTCCCAAGTCAGTAGTGTCTAAAGCACAGTCTCTGATGCAGCTGCTGAATTTAGATGTGGATGGCCACGTTAGACATAACTCCCTTCCCTTTCGTCCTGATTTGTTCTCGCTCCCCCACCCAATCTTTTTTGAAGGCGTCCTTAATGGATGACCCCTAACTGTGTTTAACCTCTTTATTATGTGACCTTTTGCATACGTTACGTTGCATACGTTACGACGTGGTCGAGTATTACTGTTAGTTAAGGCGTTGCTGGTCGCTTTCTATGTAGTTGCTCCTCTCTTCATAGCGTCTGACGTCTGATTGGTTAGCGATTCTATTTTCCCAAGATTCACGTAGCTTCGAACTAATAATTGTCGGTCGTGTTCTTCTATTAGTCAAGATGAATGTGAAAACGGTTTTTCTGACTTTGATTGGGATTTTCTACTTCTGCTTCCTGCACTTGTGTTTCGTCATGTCCGCTTTGTTGTAGCGAGTAACTGGTGGATATTTCTCGTTTGTTAGGAACTTAAATTGTTCAGTAGGGGAACTTATTGAAATCAATGTGAAATAGCTCAATAATATCCAGAATTGGATAGGTCATCCTGGATATCCAGAACCAGAATTAATATCCAATTAATAATAATTGAGGAGGAAGCTCCACTTGGTCTCACTTGATCCACATAATTGTTACGTGTGTGGGGAAGGGGTGACTGGATTTCGGTGATTTTTGCGTACGGGTGCGTACAGTGGGGGAAGGATCTTGACTGGATGCGCATATGCAGAATTAGATTTCTAATTATGACGTCCGCATTTGTCTATTTATTTATAACTCTGTGTTTTCCCAGAGTCGCCTTCTCGCATTTTCTGGCATTAGAATTAAATTCTGTTCACGTCTGAACTGTAAACCATGACAGTTAACAAATCTTATCTGGTGAATATGATGTTTAAAAAATAAATAGACCGCCTGTGGTGACATAAATGTTTTATTCATATGACTTTCGCTAGTTGACTTTTGTAAGGGAGGGGCAAATAAGCTTGGATGTATGTATGCATGGGGGTCCTCAAAATGTACGAGTTGCAATAGGGAGGGGGTAGAAAAAAATTGTGTACGAAATGTATGTGTGAGGCCTTATTGGAGTTGGCCAGTAGAGCTGTTATGCCCTAGTAATACTACCGTGTGTAATACTTTAATACTCTGCTTAGTGCCGTGATGTATTTGTACGCATAGCAAGTTTGTATAAAGTTTGTACACAACTTTCTGAGATAATCTCAACAGGCAGATCTTTCAGTTACAGCTAATTTTTAAAAAATTAGATTTCGCAGATAACGAGCACGTTTTTGAGTTATTTTAGAGTTTCATCGTCGACCGAAGATCTTCGTACTCTGTCTTCTGTACCACTTTGAATTCGTGTTCAGTTCGAGAAACTTTGAATGAGCTTATATAGTTTTACGTGATTTCCAAGCGTGTTTTCTGGAACGATTTTGATGCAGTACCTGTTTGTGTATCTTTACGTATTGGCATTACATTTTATTCTTTTAGCGAGTAGCGACGCCGAGAGGTTCCCTCGGTCGGCGCTATATAAATGTTCTATTGCGTTACGTTACTGTCGACTTTTCTGTAACGTTTTCTACGAGTTCTGTTTTCGTGAGTTTCAATGAAGATCGAGTTGAAGTCAGACGATCTTGTCTTGTCTTGTCTTGTTTGTGTGTTTTAAGAGTTTCAGCGATATTTACCGAAGATTGGTTTTAGTTTCATCAGATGATCAATCTATTATTCTGTTTGTGAAGTTATTTGTTTTTGTTGTAGATTTCTCGAATTCGTCGTTGTGAATTGAGGCGATTGATTGATGTATGTATTGTCTTGCATCGTATCATATTGTTTTGTATCTATAGATTTGTGAAGCGCCTTACACAATGCACACCAATCAGAGGCGCTTCCAGTGCGATAGACCCAGGGAAAATAAAGTAGTTTTGAGACAGTGAAAAAGATTTGATTGGCATCTACCAGTTAATAGCAACATGTCAATGGAGAGAAGAGCTGTTTTCAAAACGCAGGACCAATGAAGGCAAAAGCTCGAGTACTTGGCTAAGGCAGTCCTTGATCGTCAGTGGCGGATCCAGAACGTTTCGAATGGGGGGGCCAAATTTTCGGTCTTGTTGGTAGAACAGGGGAAAAATTTGGTGGATTTTTAGTCATCGACCAATTTTCCGAGGAAAAGATACCAACTCATCCGCCAAAAAAGTTGATGACCAATTTTTTCCGGGAAAAAGAGGAGATACAGTCATTTCAACCGCCAAATTGAATGGGGGGCCACGTCCCATACGATTTTTTTCATGGGAGGGGGCCTGATGTCCTGTTTTTCTCTCCCGCTACATTTATTTAATGGCTTCATGAAACCAAATGGGGGGCCCCCACGTTCCATGCAATTTTTAAATGGGGGGCCATGGCCGGATTGCCCCCCTTGATCCGCCTCTGATGGTCGTGTCTGTCACGCGAACTTAGTGGACACATAGAGGATGCTGAAGTCGGCAGCGGATGAGATTTACATAGGTACATGTCTGCTAGGTCATAGTAAGACCTGTGATCTGGATGCGAGCAGTGAGGAGGTGGAGCCAGTGAAGAAGATAAAACATGAAAGTTTTAAGAGACGTGAGAGTAGCGAGGAACAGTGGCGGCGCCAGGATTTTCGTTTTGGGGGGCTAGATTTTCAGAAAAAATTTCCGTTCTCAGTCTGAAAAATTTCTGACGACTTTTTTTTTTTTTTTTTTTTTAGTCATCGGCCAAAATCCGGAGAAAAATTTCCATTTCAGCCGCCAAAAAAGCTGATGACTTTTTTTTTTTAATTTTTTTTTTTTAGTCATCGACCAAATTCTTTAGAAAAATGGTCCTTTTCCGTGACCACCGAACTGTCTCGCAAACTTCGTGCGTACCTTGCGCTTATTTTTTGGGGGGCTAAAGGGAGTAAATCGTCCAAATATTTTATTTTTACATGGGGAAAAAAATGGATGGCCTTTTTTAGGGGGGGCTTAGCCCCCCCAGCCCCCCCTAGCGCCGCTACTGGCGAGGAAGTCGAGCTAATAGTCTGGAAGCTGCATTTAGAACGGACGGGGCTATGTATGTGTGTATGTATACAGTATGCATGTGCCGCCCTCCCGTGACAAATAATTATGCATGCACATGCGCTTGCATACGTATACGCATACAAGTGCACGTTTGCACTTGTGCATATACGTTTATACATATACTCGTATATTATGCAATGGTGTACACGCGTTCGTTGTTCTGGACTTGTAAGTCTGTTGTGTGTGATGCTCTTGAGTGAGAAGTGTGATCGATTGCGTCGCCCCTTTAACTGTACATTATATATATCCTCTCACGTCTATTGTACTTGAGCAACACGCTTTGTAAACTATTAATATTTATGTTGCAAAGCGACTTCGTGGGTCTCGGTGGGCGGGACGACGTGTGCGAGGGGCCTGCAGGGGGTTTCATCCCTTCGTTTTATTCTTGGGGTATTGTTATTTCTAAACGGTTTGACTTTCAGGGCCAGTGGCGGCGGCAGGATTTTCGTTTTGGGGGGCTGGATTTTCGGGGAAAAATTTCCCCTTTTTTTAGTCATCGACCAAAATCTTAAGAAAACTTTCCAATTCCGCCGCCAAAATTTCTGACGACCTTTTTTTTTTAGTTGTGGACCAAAATCTTCAGCATGCGCTTCATTTTTGGGGGGGCTAAAGGGGGTAAATCGTCCAAATATTTCATTTTTACATGGCGAAAAAAATAGATGGCCCCCTTTTTAGGGGGGCTTAGCCCCCCCCTCTCTAGCGCCGCTACTGTTCAGGGCAAATCTGTAATGTCTGAATTGTGAGCTCAAACATTTTAGAGAAAAACGCTTTCATAAGTTCTAAAATTAAGATTGGGCAGAGCGTATTCAAGTCGGAGGAGTTTTTCAAAGATACCATCAATACGACCATGACACGATGAATGCAACAATGACACCATGAATACAAACATGACACCATGAATTCGACCGCGTTACAACTCAAAAGCAGCCGACATGGCGCGAGGACGAAATTTTCTGTCGCGAGCGCTTTTAAAAGTAGCCCAAATTTGCGCTTTTCGCAGCGACCTTGCATGGCTTTCATTTGCCCCGCTGTGCCCCGATCGACAGCCCTGCATCTGGGTAAGCTTAAAAAAGAGCTTAGGTTAAGTATGATCAGCTCTGTTAGACTGTTAATCGTTACGGGTTTCACACATCTCGCAATAGGCTAATATCGTAGATTACACGATAAATCAAGAGTTCTCGTCGGTCGCGCCACCTCTCGATAAGTGTGATAAACACTGTTCAGATGATAGGCCTACAGCTAATAGGCCAACAATGCAGCATGCAATAAAGCTGCAAACCTATTTGATTTATAGCCTAATGTCCTTACGTGAAGTTCAGGCATGCACATTGATGCCGGGCGGACGTTAAGAATCACAGGGCGCCCGCACATAATTATTGCAACTTGCAAGAGGGGTAGGGCGGTAGGCCTATGTTGCCCTGTAGAAAATTGACAATTTCTTTGCTACTAGCCTACCTTTTGATTCTTAACTAATCTCTTCGCACTAAAGCGCTATTGACAAAGTTATTGCTATTAATGTCTACAAGTAATAGGCCTAAACAAAGTAGAAACTGAGAAATTTGCGCTTAGAAATATCTGTTAAAAAAATACCAATGTCCTTAATCTCCTGTAAAAGTAGACCTATCTGCGAGCGCCAGTGTAAAGAAAACCATGGACCTAAATTTTCTTAAAAACAGATAAATTTCTTAAAAACACGTAGGTTTTCTTAAGAACATATAAACTAAGTTGTCTTAGAAACAGATAAGTTTCTTAAAAGCAGTTAAGTTTTCTTTAAAATGGATAAGTTGTCTTAGAAACAGATAAGTTTCTTAAAAGCAGATAAGTTTTCTTTCAAATGAATAAGTTTTCTTTAAAATAGATCAGTTTTATTAAAAACAGATAAGTTTTCTTAAAAATAGGTAGGCTAAGTTTCTTTAAAATAGTTAAGTTTTCTTAAAAATACACAAGTTTTATTAAAAACAGATAGTTTTTTTTAATTAAAAACAGGTAAGTTTTTAGTTTAGAGCAAAACGGTCTTGCAGTGCTACGATGAGTTGCGAACACGAGGGTGGTTGATTCCAGATGTAAATGATTAGAATGAACGTCTTTACAAAAACAAGACGTGTACCAAGATTCCAAGAACAACATATATTCCGGCAGATCAGATTGACGTTTTACATTCTAATAATGGCCGTCCTTGTTTAGCAGCTATAGTCTACAGTACAGTTAGGACACTATCCGAAATTCAGACGCAGTTTTAAGCAAAAAGCGTCTCAGTATGCAAACTGGTCGGTTGGCTTTGCATGTTGGAACGGCATAGCATTAAATTAATCCATTCAAAACAGTTGCTTTAGTGACGCGGACAAATCGTACGATTGGAACAGTTTTTCGCGTGGCAGGCAGACGCATACGGGATGTCCGTTCGGGCCTTCCATAAAATGCTCTCTATCGCCTGCCACAAGTCTTGACCAAGTTGGCGCTGGCAAGGGCGAATGGGTGGTGGAAGCCAGCGCAGATGGAAACAACGACCACGGTGGAAAGCTGAACAGCGTTGGACTGGCGTGGAAGAAGACGCGCTGGTTCTGGTTGAACGGAGAGGGAAGAAAGGCTGGCGTTATCGTCGACGTTGCTGGACTCAGCCGCTGAGCGATTGGTGAGCCGATGGCTGGAGAGACAAGCCTCGCTTGGCCATCCTCTCCGAGAAGATTCTCGATCGTGAAGCAGCTGGAGAATCTTCGTCGACCATGTCCGCTACCATTCGTCTGTCCTTCCTCCGTCTTCCTCTTTGTCTTTCCAGTTGGTTTCCGACCGGAATTCGTTGTCCTGAGTTGTCCGGAGGAAGTTGACGTCCTGAGATCCGTTGGATTCAGATTCGAAGGCGTTGCCCTTCGACCAATGGGTGTTGGCCTTTGAACAGAGGGACTTAGAACCGGAAGTGGTGACCTTAGACTGGAAAGCGCTGGACCCTGCTCGCTTGCTGCTGCATTTATTGTTGTCAATGCATTTCTAAAAGAGTCGCCGCAAGGTGGCGTTCGAGCTGACCCCGGTCCCTCTTCGCCCGTCGGGGTCAGCTGCAGGGCGTGAAGGATGGCTGGTAGGGGCGGTGGGTGGGTAGCGATTGGTACGTGCAGCAGATTCGTCGTAGTTGGAGGGCGGTAATCGACGGTGGGGGGTATCTGTCGTGGGTGAGAAGGAATCTCTGAGGAGGCGGGTAGCGGTTGTAGCTGGTGGGGGTTGGTTGGGGCGGCGTGGGGTCGTCTACCGACCCTGCGTCGTCGGCGTCGGAAAGCACCGTCTGCCAGGGTGTAGTTGCTGTTGGGGTTGAGGGTCCAGTAGTTGTCCTTGCCCCACGGGCGGTTCGCGTCTCGAAGGACCTTGACGAAGCATTCGTTGAGGGAGAGGTTGTGTCGGATGGAGTTCCGCCATCCGGTGTACGTGCCGCGGAAGAACTCGAACTTCCTCATCAGGAAGTCGTTGATCTCGGAGAGGGTGAGTCGGTGGTTCGGCGCCTGGCGGATGGCCATGACGATGAGGGCGATGTAGGAGAAGGGCGGCTTCCGGTGTCGCTCGTAAGGACCGGATCTGGATACCTTCAAAGATGGACCAATCCCACGAAGCACTGAGGTCTTCGAACGAGATGGTCGCATCCACTTAGAGGAGTGTCTCTGGTCATCTGGTGTTGGGGAGCTGCTCCGGATAAAGTCATCGGTCGCTGGATGATATCGGTGGTAACCATCATCCGGGGACGGAATGTAGTCGTCTGGTGACTGGGAAGTTCGGCCGTAGCCACCTGGTGACTGGGAAGTTCGGCCGTAGCCACCTGGTGACTGGGAAGTTCGGCCGTAGCCACCTGGTGACTGGGAAGTTCGTCCAAAGCCACCTGGTGACTGGGAAGTTTGTTCAAAGCCACCTGGTGACTGGGAAGTTTGTCCAAAGCCACCTGGTGACTGGGAAGTTCGTCCAAAGCCACCTGGTGACTGGGAAGTTCGTCTGAAGCCACCTGGTGACTGGGAACTTCGTCCGTAACCACCTGGTGACCGAAAACTTTGCTCAAAGTCATCTGGTGACTTGGAACTCTGTCGAAGGCGGCCATGGGTCGACAGCGGCTGCACGTATGGATCACCAGAGGATGGGACACTTTGTCCGTAGCCATCTGGTGACGAAAGGCGGCGAATCCTGTTGACCATGGAATCGTCTTGCTGTGTGTGTTGCCGCTCGTGTTTCATCTCTACCTGACCTCGTTGACCTATCATGTCCGAGGTCGATAGGTCAGGGTCGTTTAAACGCAGCTCCGGCGACACGACAGAGGACGTCCTGTTAGCCTCAGCAGATCCACTGATCAGATTTACACTGACGTCTGGTGGGATTCTCTTGTGGGTTTCTCCGTTCGAGCTCAGAGCAACCGGTGAACGTCTAACATGTTCGGCCGGCTCCACGCCTTCTATTCCCTCCTCAACCACCATCTCCTCCGACTCTGACTCCTTCTCAGGATTCCTACGCATTAGGCACAGGCCTACTGCACTGTTCTTTCCTTTAGGTTATTTCCTCGTCTTCCTTGGCTATTTCCTCTTCCCGTTCTCGTCCTCTTCTCCCTTTGCCCCGTTTCCACGTATCCTCGTTTCCAGTCGCCTTCCAATCTCCTTCTATGTCTCTTAATTGTCTGTAATTATTGTGATCAGCAGCTCAAGTTATACAGGGCTACCGTACTCCAATGTTGAGCGTAGGGCACCAGCCTATTCACGAGCGCTTCGTCGAGTTGAAAGGATTGAGAGATCACAACGCTCTCCCTTTTCTCTGCAATAACTGTTGTTGGTTTTGCTCTCAATTACTTCGTCCGAAATATAGGCTACGACAATGTTACAGAAAAAGACGATTCTTGATTTATAGGCCGACTCCGAATAGACTGAATTAGACTTTTGCAGAAATCTGTATAGGTCTGTAGTACGACTTTGTGACGATATTAGTTCACTGTTCACTGTTTACTCCGCGGTAATTGCCAAACTATTTTCTTTAAGAGAACTGCACAACTGCTTCATATTATAGATGCTCGTTCACGACTTTCAAAAGATCGTACATTTGCACAATGAAGTCGATCCAATGCTCACAACCTTTGACGCACATTCCCAATGGAAACAACCCTGCAGTTAGACGCAGTACTTGGAAGAACTATTTATCTTTATCATAATTGAGTCTCGAGAAACAAGTGTTACGAACGATCCGACGCTAATTGGAATCGTTTTACTAAAGAATATTTTCCCGTTGAATTAGTCAAGTTATTAGCAATATTCTGCGACCATCAGGATAATTTTGACCGAACGTCCACATTAAGTACGGTATGGATGTGCGTATGAACACATCTGTGAATTTATTTAGGATAGCGCTCCTAGAAACTGATCTTTAGATGCTGTGAATGTTTCAGGCCACGTAGGCCTACACCACTACGTCCGTCTTGAGTAAGTGAGAATAGCTTCAAAAACGCCGTCAATAACTTCAAAAGTATTCAACGATTCAATGACAAAAGAGTTCTAAAAAGATTGGAAGCCAACGTAGGCTAGACTCATGATGCCGTCTTAACTGCGGAACAACTTCAAACGTCAGCAGCAACTTAGAAATACTTATAATCTGTACTTTCAACTCGTTTTCACAACTTCACCCGCGACATAACAGTACACCCGCGTCCCTGAATTTCGCGTAATAAGTTTCTGCAATATCACCAGAACACCTATAGTAGAAGTTTGGTTCAGACCCAAGCGACGAGCTCAACTTCCTTTCGATCTAAGATCGAAGTGTCGCTGGCCCTGCGCATTATATATTCGCGTCTGTCCGTCCATCTCTACCCGTCCGTCTGTTCGTCTGTCCCTCCCTCTATCCCTCTCTGCATGCGTTTAATGACTGAAGCTTCTCAAGTTGGTTGGCTGGGAAGTGTGTGTGCTCGCCGCGTGATGGGTCTCTGCGGCTGATTGACGTGAGTATATTTGAAAGTGAATTATAGCAGAAGGACCGAGCACTAGAAAGTACCATTTGTTTTCCGACGACGACGATGACGAAGGACCAAGTTTATTCTTGACCGAGACTTTCGTCGTCGTCTGCGGCGGTGGTGGTGGGTGGCGGCGGTGGTGGTGGTCGCGGTGGAGACCGTCGCTGCACTTCGAGTGTAAGGTTGACGGTTCAGTCCCGAGCGAGAGTTGCCGGTCGCCGGCTGAGATTGGCGGAGTCGTGATCGGCAATTCAGTTTATAGAAGAAGGAGGAGGGAGAGAGACGGAGAGAGAATGAGAGACAGGAAGAGAGAGGGAGAGAGAAGGAGAGAGAAGGAGAGAGACGGAGAGAGACGGAGAGAGACGGAGAGAGACAGAGAGATAGGGAGAGAGAAGGAGATAGACGGGGAGAGGAGGAGAGAAAGAGAGAGAGAGACGGAGAGAAAAGGAGAGAAAGAGAAAGAGAGAGACGGAGAGAGAAGGAGAGAGAAGGAGAGAGAGACGCAGAGAGAAGGAGAGAGAAAGATTGTGAAGGAGAGAGAAGGAGAGAGACGAAGTGAGAAGGAGAGAAAGGGAGAGAGCAAGAAAGAAATGAAGAGAAAAAGACAGACAGAGACAGAGATAGAGAGACAAAGACAAAGACGCACAAAGATAAACAAAGAAAAACAGAAGGAGACATAGGCATGGGGAAAGAGAAAGATACAAATTCGTAAATATAAAACCGACTAAGACGCACATATAGAAGCGAGCAAGAGAGAAGCAAACAGACACAGGAAGAGATACATAGACGGACACGAAGACAAAGATGAGACAGGAGACAGACAAAGAAACACACGGAGAGAAGGACAAAGAATAGGCACATACGGCAGACAGACAGAGACAGACAGACACTCATTAACATACATGCAATGTCATACATACATGCATATATGCATACATGCATACATACATACATACATGCATACATACATACATACATACATACATACATACATACATACATACATACATACATACATACATACATACATACATACATACATACATACATACATACATACATACATACATACATACATACATACATACATACATACATACATACATACATACATGTACATACATACATACATACATACATACATACATACATACATACATACATACATACATACATACACACAGACAGACAGGGATGGATGGATGTGCGTGTTGATGGTGATGATGTGGTCGGATGACTTGTTTGCTCGACGATGTCGAGTCAAGTGAACTCAGTCGACAAAGACAAAGTGAAGAAGAAGAGGACGACGACGATGACGAGGTAGGGAAAGAAACGGAAGAAGGAAAGAGAGGAGTAAGAGGAGGAGGAGGAGGAGAAGGAGGAGAAGGAGGAGGAGGAGGTGGTGGAAGAGGAGGAAATCAAGTAGGAGGAATTGGAGGAAGGAGAGGAAGAGGAAATGAAGTAGAAGAAGTCTTAGATGAAGGAAGAGGAGGAGCAGGATGGAGAATGTGGATTGAGGAGTATGGGAAAGGATGGAAGAGGAAATGTAGGAGGTGGAGGAGGAAAAGGAGGAGGAGGAGATGGAAGAGGAGGAGGAATAAATGGAGGAGGAGATAGAGGAGGACGAGGCTGAGGAGGAGGAGGAGGAAGAGGAGTAGGAGGAGATGGTGAAAGAAGAAATATAAAGAGGAAGGTGGAAGGGGAAGGAAAGAAGAAATGGTGAAGGTTGAAGAAGAGGAGAAACAGATACAAAGCCCAGCAGCAATGCAAAATAATGTAAAGTTAATGAGGAATTTCAAGTTCAAGCGCTACTTAAATATATCTCTGTTCATCGATCGATTGATTTAGACATGAAAGATCGATAGATTGATCATCCGTTGATTGAATGGCCTACTTACTTACTTGCTTACTTACTCATTCATTCACTGAATGACCGACTTTCTTCGCTAAATACTTTTCGGCTGTGTCTGACATATTGTCTGCTTAATGACTAACTGGTTGACTCACTGTTCATTTGATTGATTGGTTGAATCATTGATTGATTGATTGCCGAAGCACGTAACTCTTGTGACTTGTCTGTAAACAAGTATCATCTACTTGAGGATGAGCATGAAACGGGTGCTAGAGCAGAAAGATGAGCATGCGCAAGAAGAATTTCAATAAAGGAAAACGACAAGCACTTGAAGTTGAAGCGCTATAGGAACAGAGGTACATAGTAGCACAAAGAGGTTGAGAAGAAAAAGGAAGAGAAGAAAGCGACAGAGAAGAAAGAGAATGGAAAGAAAGAAGAAATAAGAGAAGAAAAGGTGGAGAATAGAGAGGAAGGGAGGAAAGCGACAGAGAAGAAAGAGAGAGAGAAGAAAGAGAAAAAGAAGAAAAGGGAAAAGAAGAAAAGGGAAGGGAAGAAAGCGACAGAGAAGAAAAAGAGAAGAAATTGGAAGCGGAGAAAGCGACAGAGAAGAAAAAGAAGAGAAGAAAGAGCAAGAGAAAAAAGAGAAAAAGAAGAAAGAGCAAGAGATGATAGAAGAACAAAAGAAAAAGTAAGCAAGAAGAAAAAGAGAGAACAAGAGAATAGGGAGCAAGTGAAGAAAAAGGAAGAGAGGGAAAAGGTTTAGAAGAAAGATGCAGAGAAGAGAAACAGAGTCGCAGTCTATAATAAGATGGCTGAGAACCTGCGGATGCAACCAACCACAGTACACACGGGGGGAGTGTGCTCGTTCTTCTGGCATGTAGCGCGACGAGTGGTTCGTTCCAACTCATGCAAAGCAACCAGCATCCTGGCCAGCGAAACGCGTATACATGCAAACGCTGAGTGCCCCGTCATCAATCAGCCATCAGCCTGCCAGTCATCTTCGGCCGCGTTACGTGCGCGTTTTCACAATAACCACGCCGTCATTGACAAACAAAGTAGGGACTACACTGTGTGTGTATAGTACGCATGCAACAGTATTATGGTTGCTGTCTGATACGTAGATAAGTGTTCGACATGAGCGATGTTTACCGATGAAACATCGTAAGGAAAATCGTGTCCAGATTGCGTTGGGTAATAATGATGATGATGTTGGAGCGTAAGTTGTCGGTTGACACGATGTATAACACTTCGTATAAAATTTGACGACGATTATTTAGACTAGAACGACGGGTAGAAGTTAAACATACATGTATGATCTGACGCAGTTGATTGGATGCGTGTCACGATATAATACGTGCGTACTTTGAACAGCAAATGCAACATTGTGCGCCTGCTTAACGTAAGATTCATGCACGTGTGTGTGTGTGTGTGTGTGTGTGTGTGTGTGTGTGTGTGTGTGTGTGTGTGTGTGTGTGTGTGTGTGTGTACGTGTGAGCGTAGGTGTGTGATGTCCGTGCGCGTGTGTGTGTGCGTGCGTGTTTTGGTGTGCGTGTGTTGTGTGTGAATGTGTGTAAGTGTTTGTGCGTGTTTGTGTGTGTGTGTGTGTGCGTGCGTGTGTGTGTGCGCGTGCGTGTGTTTTACTAGACACGACTTGATAGTAATTTAATTGCTTTATAACGATCCTGTGTCATATACAGTGAAGACTTTTCGCGTCAACCTCCTCTATTCTCCGGGCTTGGGACTAGCACCACTTATACACAGGCCTACCGCGTCAACAGAAGAGACTGAAGAGTTGACTCTGTATCCAAAGTTAAGACGGTGTATTGCGGCATTTGCAGTTTAACGTCACTGTGTGGTAACAAAGACCATTAGCGACGCCCTCCTCCTTTATCCAGGCTTGGGACTGGCACTGGCAGAGTGCGACCAGTGGTGGAGTTAGGTAGCATTGCGATTAGCTTTTGAGTTTACCCATGGGGCTAATTCTGTGCATTTTCCTAGCAATGTCTATTGAAACCCCTCGTAATTTGTAACGTATCATACGTATGCATGTATAATCATGACTGTCTTACGGCGCAATAGAAATCGTCATTGTTGTTTTTATTATTATTATTAGCCTATGTATATACGAAAACACTTAATATAGCCCATTTTAAATAGTCCTGCCTCCCAAAGTATCTGCACGCCGGGCAATCCATGTAATTGATCTAACAGAGTGGGTCTTGGACAGTTTCAAAAATGTTTGCCGAAGAAAGTTAAATGCGACATCACGCACAATTGACGGAAGACAGTTCCAAGTGTGCAAGAAAGAAATTTCGAAGTATTCGCTTGCTACCCCAAAAGACCCCACCCCACTTTACCCTCACACAAACCCCTGCGTAGACCACTCATCTAAAGTTCCTGCTGACAGCTTACCGTGTACAAAAGATCAGCTATACTTAGTGCCTTCAATCAGCTTTTTCGTGTGTTCATCGCTATCATAATAGTTGTTTAGGTGACAGCATTAAAATTTGGTCCTTCATAGACTCACTCGGTTCTCGCTACATAGTTCGCCTACGTGTCGCAGATTTACATGCGCAAACACGCATTTTACACATTCTCAGCGCATGACAATTTTGGATTGTTTCTCGCTGTTAAAATATTCCAACGCAGCTTCTGGCATGTGTAAATGACGAACTTATAAACGGCAAGAAAAGATCTCGAGTTTACTACATCATATACATGTAAGCTTATACTATAGGCTGGTTAAGGACATCATGCGTGTCAATCAGTAGCCTATTATAGGTTAATATGACTTAATAATATAATACTTTAAGGGGCAATGTGTATATAGGCTATATAGGCTAATATTATTGTATTTTCGGCTGCCTTCCTATTCCACAGATGTCGTTAGGCTACAATTTTATTTCTCCACAGGATGTTAACCACAATATTAGGATAATAGTACATGTACAGGGTGGGCCATAAAAAGTAACCCCCTAAGGTTTTTTGCCCATATCTTGGCCAGAAGTAAGAATTTCGAAATGAAATTTTGCAAGGTTGAAGACAATTCATATTTACACACGATGGTCAAATTTCATCAAAATATTTCAAACAGAACAAAAGTTATATCACTTTTAGTCAGGCCACCCCTCGTTTTTGACGATTCAAAAACGAAACGCAATTTTTTTAAGGTTTTTTGCTAATATCATGGCCAGAAGCGAGAATTTCGAAATGAAATATTACAGGCTTAAAGACAATTCATATTTACACGTGATGGCCATATTCATCAAAACATTTCAAACACAACAAAAGTTATATCACTTTTAGTGAGGCCACCCACCGTTTTTAGACGATTCAAAAACGAAACGCAACAAAAAGTAACAAAAACACGATTTTATTCATTCTCATCTCAAATAACTGTTGTCAAATGAACTTGGTAGTGCTTCACAACTTGTGTGCAATGTGCCCACCACCAGTGTCAAAACTTCTTTTGAGTCTTTTTGCAAAGTTCTTGATGAACCTGTTGATTAATCTGACAGATTCCTTATTTACCAATTTTATTGTCATCTTGCTAAGTGACGTGCAGCTACGCTGGTACCCTGCTTCTTTTTTAAATAGTAATAATAATGATCACGTGGCAAAATCAAGGTTATTTGATAATAAATATTTGAGATGAGACTTAATAAAATTCTGCTTTTGTTAATTTTTGCTGCGTTACCCTACTGAATCGTCAAAAAAACGGTGGGTGGTCTCACTGAATGTGATATAACTTTTGTTCTGTTTGAAATATTTTGTTGAAATCTGGCCATCATGTGTAGATATGAATTGTCTTTAAGCCTGTAAAATGCCAGTTCGATATTCCTACTTCTGGCCAAGATATTGGCCAGAATAATTAAATTGGTTTTTTGCAACTTTTTGTTGCGTCGCGTTTTTGAATCGTCAAAAGACGTTGGGTGGCCTCACTAAAAGTGATATATCTTTTGTTCTGTTTGAAATATTTTGATGAAATCCGGCCATCATGTGTAGATATGAATTGTCTTTAAGCCTGTAAAATTTCATTTCGAAATTCTTACTTGTGGCCAAGATATAGGCAAAAAACCGTAGGGGTTACTTTTTTATGGCCCACCCTGTATATATAATCATGGGCGGAGTTTATCAGGGGCTAGAGGGGGTTAAACCCTCCCCCAAGAAGATCCATATTCATCTTTTGACCGTGAACCTCAATCGAATGACTAAAAAAGGTCAACTTTTCTTGTCCGGAAAAATAGTAATTTTCATGAGATTTCAACTTGACGACTAAAAAAGGTCAACTTTTTGGCCGAGAAAATATTGTCGGCGCGCTCGTTCTGGACCAAGTTTTTCAGCCCCCCCCCCCAAGAACGGAACCAAACTCCGCCCATGTATATGATGCTTTTGCGGGATTTTCTGCAATTAAATCCCTTTCCCTCTCACACAATGCCACCATTGTCCTTGTTCAAAGCTTTTATTTGTTGTGGGATTGTCAACGGCAGTGCCATCTATGCTTGTATCCCCCATGGATCGCATTGAGCAGCTTGCACGCTGCTTCTGGTGGCTGGTAGCCTATAGCCTACACAATACACATCACACACATACAGCCTGTTATTGGTATTTCAATATTTGACCATGTCTCGCATTTTGTGCAAGATGTGCTCCATTGGCTACCATTTTTCTTGCCCATTGAATTCATTATACTATGGCAGGCCTACTATACTGCTACAACTACTAGGCCTGCTGCTGCTACTGCTACCATTGCCACTGCCGCTACTGCTGCTGCTGCTGCTGTTACTACTACTACTATTGCTGCTGCTGCTGCTACTATAGATATATATACTACAACTACTGCTAATACTACTACCACTACTACCATTGATATGTACTATATAGTACTGGATAGCTAATTGCCTATGAAAGTTTGGATTATCGCTCACTCAGGGATATTCCAGGATTCTTTGCGGCAAATCCCAGGATTCTCTGCGGCAAGTCCCAGGATTCCTAGAGGCAGACCATAGTGAAGGATAGGCGGCACAACACGCCGCTTTAAAACGCAAATTTCTCAGCAATGATACAAAATTGTTTAAAACCAGCCTGGGGTTTTTGAGTTGAGTTACATACAAAACAATCAACCTAACTGTATTTAGCGGCCACTGACCAGATTTCTTGAAAATAGTCTTTAAAGTTGACGAATTTAACATGGGTTTACATATGACCAAGCACGCGCCTCCCTGACAGGAAGTCACGTGTGATTCGCCGTCGGCCATAGACCATTAACCGAAGCTTTACCTATCCAGTAACTATAATACATATCAATGACTACTACTACTATTACCACCACCACCACCACCACCACCACCACCACCACCACCACCACCACCACCACCACCACCACCACCACCACCACCACCACCACCACCACCACCACCACCACTAAAATATTACTAGGTCTACTACTGCTACCATTGGGAGTTATAAGTGAAGTCATTATTACTACCGCTACCGTCCCATCTGCCCCTCAAATCTTCTCCCACGGTTGCCACCTCTGGCCATCGCCATCCCCTTAACCACAGCGTCTGTTATAACCATCCGGAACAATGCTGCACAGTATAATTTTTGACAGTAATATTTGGTATCTTGAAAACATGGACATTTCAAACAGAAAGCGTGTGCAAAATGTAAGTTTCGTGCTTAGGAATGCAGTAGACCTACGCATAGCCCTGGCGTAGCCCTAATCCCTTCATAAACTAGGCCTATATCCTGGCCGCAAGATTATCGTTCGTTCGTTATATTACGTACCCTTGAATGAGCCCTCTGTTGGTTTCAGTTTAAGTAGATCTAGCGACTTGTACTGTATAATAAGCCTCTCTATAAATGTTTCAGAGAAAGTCTTTATGCGACAGGTTGACTTAAGGATACAATTATTGGTAGCCATCTTGAAAATGGCCGTTGAACGGAGCTAAACTGCGAGATGTCACCTTCCGCTCGTATATCAGTCTGTATTAGTGGTTAGCAACAATTTATGACTAGGCAGATCCTAAAGCCGCGGGTTGTTTTACAAAGGTCCACAATAATAAACCGCATTTAAGTCTCCTACGAAGTGTAGTTTAGATAGAAGCGTCTTTCATGCGAGACGCCCCTCGCGTCCATCTTAAGGGGAGATTATATTTTATCAAGAGCCGCTTGCGTCAATCGAAAAATCGGACCACAGGCGCCATCTATTGCTGGCGGACACTCAGGCACCACGACGACTACGAAGACTGGGACAACGTAAACCATCTCTCACTCTGCGTGTATCAGTCATGTAAAATCATTTACAATTGTGGCTGTATAGACTGCAGCGCGATTGAGCAAACGGGGCATTAGGAGTTAATGCCGGCGGCTCAGTGTGAATAAACAAGAAGACGGGGTGCGTAGGCAGCAGCAGCCCGGCCGCCGCGAGGGTGGCTGATCTCTCGGAACAAGGGCGACCAACCAACCGACCGACCGACCGACCGACCGACCCCAACCGGGGGTTCGACAATACTCGACATCCATTGTTGTTATTCACTCGTCTAGTTCATCACGAACCGGCTTCTTTTGTAACCATGACCGTGGAGAACAACGATTTAGGCTTTTAATACGCGTCTCTCTGCTCCGGCGGTGAAGCATGGTGGTGGTGGTGGTGGTGGCGGTTGGTGGCCGTGTTCGACTCGGTTTTTGATCGGATAAGCATCGCCTGTCTCGGCTGAACCCTCACCGTTCGGAGACCGTTACGTTAGACATAGGCGTGGTAGAACTGCTTCAGTATAATACGCGCTGCAGTACTTGCGCTTCAAAGTCCTGTTGGTGACCGCTCTCGGCTGGGATTGATAGCGTAACGTGATCTGGCCATATACAGCAAGCCGATGTTTGTCGGTCTAAACTACAAACAAGTATGTTGATTGTCATTATGCTTCAACTGTTCAATTCTTATGTACGTTGATCTGGTTCCATTTTTTTCTCTTACGTATTGACTGCATGTAGCGTTAAAGTAATCGTCTTGGTATTCGTAGGCCTATAGCTGCAGATTTGCTTTGTGCCATTTTAAAAGGAAGAATCATTAGCGATTCCACGACCCAAGTACTCTCTATTTGTGGCAGTGGCGTAGACAAGGGGAGTTTCGGGGGTTAGAACCCCCTATTGACCTAGGAAAAAGTTTTTGAAAGGTTATCTATCCACTTAAGTAAGAGAACAAAACAATTGCTTGTAGTCACAATTGTTTTTCTTACTTTATTCCATTTGTTACTTTATTCCATTTTTATTTACTGTAATACTGTTGGGTCTGTGACAGAAAGGGCATCCGGCAAGGCCATAAAACACCAACCCCACCCATCATAAATTCCTGGCTACGCCACTGATTAGTGGACTATATACATGTAGGCTGGGCAGACTCTCGAAAAATTTGTTTACATCCACTTCACTCTCAACCGTAGATGTCTCAACCATAGATAGCCTATAACCCCACTTCGAATTCCGATTCTGACGCTAAAGATTATGCTTTGAATCTCCAATTGCAATTTGTTAATTCGCAAATATTCGCCAATCTGTTGTCATAAATGTGATTAATTGATAACTTTTCCTATGCAAACAATAGGCTATGTGGAATTTCCGGAACACCAATTTTCGTCCAAAGCATAGGAACAAAACTTCATGCACATAGCTTCAGTGAACGGTCCTTTCCCCTTCACACTCCCACCCAGCGGGATGGTACCATAATCAAAGAAAATAGTTTTGAAGAGCTTGAGGAAAACTATATATAGTCTAATAATCTTTCCAATTGGTGGGCGATGATCAGTACCATAACCATGCTTTCAACTTAAACCAAAAAGCAGAACGATGTTGACTTATGTAATAAGTTACAATGTTGGCTCAAAGGGAGAGGCCTGAAAGGGTCTGCCACCTCAGCCCCGAAATCAAGTGGCGCAATATCTGGCCTAATAAATGTCGTATAAAGTATCCCCAGTCCCCACCCCCGATAGCTTTACTTTTCTCTCGGGGCTCTCGCACTGGGAGCACCACTGAATGACGATGGCCGTGAGCTATATAATTTATTATTACAATACATTGATCGTTGCAATAATCGACCGTAATTATTATTATTATGCACCTTGCAAATAGCAGAGAGCTGTCGTTTATATATATAAATTATATATATATATAAATTTTATATATATATATATTCTAGATTCGCCTGCAGATAAATTTTACATTTGTATATAGGTTTGGAAATCGAGCAGCTCGGAATTGTCAATTTATGCACAGGTTCGAGCCATCGGTCTCAATCAATCAATCAATCAATCAATCAATCAATCAATCAGTCAACTAGTTTATTTTGCAGCCAAAATATACATGTACATGTCAGGTTTACATAATATCTTAATTGCAAATTGGTTACAAAAAGACCGCAAAAGGAATGAAGGGACACAACACAATCAATTGAAACTTTACGATGTGAGGTGGCCTTGACCAAAGTTTGCAAATTAAAAATAGAGTGATTAACAAAAGCGACAAAGCAAGATAGAGCCGACAAAAACAAGGATACAGAGGACACTGAAACACTCAACACATGTTGAATCAATAAATGATTTTAAAGAAAAGATCTAATGCTTAACTATATTATACCGAACAGAGACCAACTCCATTGCACATAATGAACGAAGGGTTTCTTGCTTGTTACATGTTTAACGACATTGCCATAATCAAAGATGATTAGTATCGCCCTCCTTTTTTATCCAGGCTTGGGACTGGCACTGGCAGAGAACAACCAGTGGCGGAGCTGAACGAAGGGTCGTTTAAGTCCTTCAGAATAATTATTATAGTTGCTGATCTCCTTGCAGCCTACATACTTACTTTAACTCGTGCCTAGTTTAACGGTGGAAATAAACAATTATATCAATTGGTTCTAAGCCTCTGACTCACGGTAAACCATTTCATCCATCAAAGAATGGTGTCGTAGGCAACAGTTACTTAAAAGGTATCAATCCATTTGTGGAGAGGCTATATATTATAGATTGCTAAGTCATTATTTCTACGCATCTGACCTCTGCAAACTAGATTGCTATAGAACCGCCATTGGACCGCCCCTTTGACTCGATGCAACGCTCGTAAATAAACGGGGCCCTCTGCACTTGGAGATTGCGAGTTCGATACCGGGACCCTTTCAGGGTAAAAAGCTATGGCTTAGAGGCGTTATGTGCACTATCCAGGGCGCTTCTGCGTGTGTGGAGTAAAGACATTAATATAGGTTAATTGCCTACATAATTATAGGCTGTCTACAGCTTGCGAACTCAGTAAAATCTAATCTAATCTCAGAATCTAATCTGCATCGTAAATTTGACGACGGTATAATTAATATGTAGTGGCGGAATGCAGTTAACGCTCCTTAGATCATCGATCTATCGATCGCTGTGTGTTGGACTAATGGAATAATATTAATAACCTTTCTTTCGATGTCTAAGTAAGTTTCACAAATATTCGCCGTTGAAGGGTCCGTGTGGCTTGCTCCGTTGTTGCATCACTCCGGGTGTACATTGGGGAGGGAGGGTTCATGAAGTCGAGTCTCTCTCTCTTAAGCCAATATATTTGCATCCGATTATGCCTCCTTTCCTCCCAGCTTATATATATATATATATATATAATTATATAGACTCTATATATAGAAGCGACAACAATGGCCGATACACATTCTGATCTTCAGCTGCTATAATATATACTGCTGCTGCTGTGTCTCGTATACGATCTTAGTTCATTTTCATTCCAATCCATCCCCTTCCCCTTTCTTCCTCCTTCTCCGTTTTCCTCTCTCCGCCATACGAGTCCCGACGGAGAAGGTCAACTCTTGTTTTCTTTTCTCTACTTTCCTATTATCTTCTCTTCAATTCTCTTCTGTGCTCTTCTCTTCAATTATCTTCTCCGCAATTCTCTGTACTCTTCTCTTCTCTTCACTTCCGTTAAAATGTCTTCCCTTCTCTTCAATTCTCTTCTCTTCCCTGCTTTCTCCACTCGAATATAATTCAACCGATTGCACTGATCGTGCAGCACAGTCGACAAATGAATTCTGTTTTCATCATCATCATGTTCATATACTCATGACGTCAGTTCTTTCTTTAGACGTGCATTGTCCTATTATAATTAGCTCTTTCCTAATAACACAAGTAACTAACTTAACCATAAGACAGTCTTAACTTATTCCCAGGTTATAATATTATTATAATATGCACTACACAGCAGGTTCTCATTGCAGCCATATTCACGCACTATCATCATCGTCCTCACTATTATTGCTTTGACTTTAATTAAATCCGTCTTTCAACCACACTTCCATTGTGTGTTGATGCGCAGGAATTGTAGCGCAGATAACCAACCGGCAGATGTCGCCCAGTCCGTTGCCATGACAACGTCTATTCCTCCCAGGGTCGCCAGCTCAGTGAAGAAACGGAACAATCGCATCTGATCGTGTAACATCTTATAGTGCACGGCGCATCCGAAGAAGAGCAAAAAGCACCGGCGCCTTCGTCAACAAAACATCTATCACTTATAATAGTAATCAACGTTCATTCTCTATGCGGCGAAATTAACGACTGTTGTCTGGCGCCCTCGTCTCATTAGTATTCAACTGTCAAAACGTCTGTGCACCTACTTACTGCGGTGCATCGCTACTTTGGGGAAGAACCTAGGAAAGCAGTTGCTATTATAATATAGCGTATACGCCGCAGTGGAAGCAGTTCTATTGAGTGAGTTTCTGAATAGGATAGTTCATAGGACGCCCTCATTGCCCTCATCCAGGACCTCGGGCTATGTGGAGCCTCCCCCCGCCGGTCAGAGCTGCGGTCAACGGAAAATAATTTCAAATAGCCCCCGTCACGGTTGACCGAGTGCGGCGCTATTTATAAGCTACGAAGCAGCTGAAGCGGAAAGCGTTGACTGGACACTTGGAGACAAGAAGCAGAAGCAATTGCGACAGTAGAGTTTCGGAAGTAGATGGAGAGATTCCTGCGTCATAACTAAGAACTTCTTATTTGATATGAGGCTGAAACAAAAAACTGGGACAAATCTACAGTCGATCCTGAGATCCGGACTTAAGTGAATTTCTTGCTGCTTTGTTTACACAAAACTAAAAGACGTTGCTGACAATTCTAGTCTGGTTGCCATGGATACGGTTTCCAAGTGGTACGTCGTCGTCGTCTTGGTGACGGTGAACGCTCTGTGTCAACTGGAGAGATCGGCCAACGCGTCCGTTGTTATGGAAACGGGAGGCGCAAGAAGACCAAGAAACCTGCTGAGGCAGGACTTCCAACCGGCGGATTTGGGTAAGAGAGTCGCCATCGTCGTCTTTATCATCATCATCATCGTCGTCGTCGTCGTCGTCGTCGTCATCATCATCATCATCATCATCATCATCATCATCATCATCATCATCATCATCATCACCACCATCATCATCATCATCATCATCATCATCATCATCATCGTCGTCGTCGTCATCGTCATCATCATTATCACCACCACCATCATCATCATCATCATCGTCGTCGTCGTCGCCGTCGCCATCATCATCGCCACCTGCATAAACAGAAGCTGAATTGTTTAGAAGGATTCTGGCGGCTGGCCAAACTATAGAAAGTTGGATTGATTAAAATAATAATTATTATACTGCAACGCTCGAATAAGAATCTACACGTCAATATTATCAGGTCGAAGTTCATATATATATATATATATATATATATATATATAATGTATATATATATATATAAGGTTTCAACAATCATATAAATTATGCTCTGTATGTCTCTTTTTTCGAAGAGGAAAAAATTTGTGACCTTGGGTCGGAAAAATTTCGTTGACCTTTGGGTGAAAAATCTGATGACCTTTTTTCAGTCATCAGGTCGAGATGTCTTGAAAATATAAAAAATTCTTTTTAGTCGTTTCATGAACAAAATCTCTCCAACACGACGCACTATTTGTGCAAGGCAATGCGCTATATAATTAGTTTTGAGTCTTATTCTACCTTTCCCGCTGCATTGATCGAAAGCTTGTTGTAATCTGATGGTGATGGGGAGGGGGCACGTCCTGTGCACATTTCTTATGGGACCATGGCCGGATTGCCCCCTGGATCCGTCCTTGGTATTGAAGAATATAATTTCAAAGTATTAACCCAATTACTTCAAAGCATCCGTTTCGTAACATAACCTTCGATGACTTTTTACGTCGTAGGCCTATTTGAATGTCCTCGCGGTATTAGCGAAGACTCATTGATCAATATTATTACCGTACTTCAAAGCATCGACATAGGATACATGTTGTATAGCGTCTCAATTGTCCTTCAGAACCTGAAACCAATGTGTATAGAATAAACAAACATCGCAGCTAATGTTTAATCAAAGGCATCGGTTTCGAAAGTAACGTATACGCTACTTGTTTGTTTTATACAAATTTCATAGGTTTATGTGGGGAGTGGTCTTGTAGTGGTGGGTTCGGTGTCTTGGAACCGGAGGGTTCCAGGTTCGAATCCACCTCACCCGCCGCGTATTGACCATGAGCAAGTCCTTCGCTCGCAATTATTGCTCGGGCGCTTCGGTGTGAAACTTTAATGCAGTGTCCGCGCTGTAA
>OX457046.1:34255554-34290554 GCA_949752735.1 Lumbricus terrestris | reverse complement strand
TAAGGTGGACTTTATTTAGTTCTTGACAGCATGAAGGGCGGAGTGTATGCGATTTAGATCTGATTAAATCAAGGTGGGATATCTTGTAGAGGCGGGACTTCCGTCTCAAGTGGGGGTGCCACGATTTCGATCGCACATAACATAGACAACTTGACCGATGTCGCTGTAACTATACAAGACATAAATTCTATGCAACGATGATGTTTTGCTAAATGGATATATCTTTCTGAACGAGCGACAAGAATTGACATTCATCGGTATATCGTCCGAGCAAAAGATTTTGTCGACTATACTCTACCCACCCTACCCACTCACCCCACCCACCCCCTACCATGCGGGGACACCATCCATCATTCATCGTTGGTGACATCACGGGGTAGTAGTAGCTCATCTCGATAAATAATCCTCGTTCGACTGTGGCGCCACCTGCTAAGAACTGTGACGCATACTTTCCTCACACACTGCTGGTCTGAAGGGATGATGGCCGTTGAATTAAAGAATGAATGCAAATGAGCTGCAATTGAATGCATGCAGGCATGGACTAAAAGTGTGTGTGTGTGTGTGTGCGTGTGTGCGCGTGTGTGTGTATATGTATGTGTATGTGTGTCTGTGTGTGTGTGAGAGAGAGAGAGAGAGAGAGACAGGCAGACAGAGAGAGAGAGAGAGAGAGAGAGTGTGTGTGTGTGTGTGTGCGTGTGTGTGTGTGTGTGTGCGTGCGCGCGTGTGTGTATCGGTTTTGTCTTTGAATTCAGCAGAGCAACACCGGGTCGCGATTATCTCCATCCAGTGTTCCAGGACTTTTTCAATGAACTTTCAGAACTGCACTCGTAAACTCCGCCACTGGCTGCTCTCTGCCAGCGCCAGTCCCAAGCCTGGATAAAGGAGGTGGGCGACACTAATCATCCTTGATATGGCGGTGTCGTTAAACATGTAACAAGTGCACACGTCAATTGCATCGAAAGTTGCTTGCTGCTGCTCAACGACACGGTGTCGTAATCATGAATGATTAATGTCGCCCTCCTACTTACTCCAGGCTTGGGACTGACACTGCCAGAGTACGAGCAATGGTGGACTATAGTTAGTTGCATAGAAAGTCCATCAACCGTGAATTTATCGTCGCCTCTGACTGCACGTATGACATTGAAACACATAACTGCTCGTATACTTTGGCCGTGCCAATCCCAAGCCTGGAGACAGAAGGAGGGCGACACTAATCACACTTGATATGACACAGTATCGTTAAACAGTTAAGAGAGAGAGAGAGAGAGAGAGAGAGAGAGAGAGAGAGAGAGAGAGAGAGAGAGAGAGAGAGAGAGGGAGGGAGGGAGGGAGGGAGAGAAAGAGAGACAGAGAGAGAGACAGAGACAGACAGACAGACAGACAGAGAGAGAGAGAGAGAGAGACAGAGACAGAGAGACAGAGGCACAGAGACAGAGACACAGAGACAGACACAGGCAGACAGACAGAGACAGAGAGAGAGAGAGAGAGGACACGTATATTGTCACCCTTGTATAAAACCCCATCGGGGTTACGAGTTCATTCAGCGAGAGTGGGTTTCACTGCCCCGGGTTGTGCACTTGTCTATAAGGGTTCTTTGCTCATCGCTGCCCTTAATGGGACCCGTATACTATACTTGCAGCTCGATTCTGACGTTCTGAAGGGCGGAGGGTAGGCCCTATCTGAGAAAAGATCGAGGGTGGGCGGACGACGGGTAAAGAAGGGTATCGACTTGATCGACCCCGGTTGTCGTATAATTCACTCTTTTATGAAGTCCCCGATGGTCGAGTTCGTCTATTTGCGTTCTATCATTACCTACCTACCTCCACGCAGTTTCACGCTTCGCCGATTCCACCCTACTCGTTGCTCTGACACCCCACCCAATCTCCCCGACACTCCACTCTCTCACCTCCGACACCCCACTCGCTATCCCTGACTGGCACGTAGTTGATACACCTACGCCTCGACATGCTTGGCTTTTGCTTGCAGGCTCGTATACAACACTGTGCTCTTATAAAACTAACTGTCTTGGCTGGTAAGAACAGACATCTTCAGAAGACGAGGAACTTGTCTGATAACAAAGCACACTGACTATTAAAGATTCAAATCGGCGATAATATACATTATACAACCGCCGTAAAAATCCACATTTCATGTCGTCCATTTCAGTCTTTTATTTATTCGATTCTTAGATTTATTTCTTACGATGTGGATCGCTGTCAATAAATCTAAATTTTGTGGCGTCAGACTCGATCCCGTTCTACCGCATCTCCTCCTACGTCATGTACATTGTACAGAGTTCTTAACAAGCCAAAATTAATACTACGCCACTGGTTGCACTCTTCCAGCGCCAGACCCAAGCCTGGATAAAGGAGGGCGACACTAATCGTCATTGATATATGTTTATATCAATATATATGCATACATAGGCTATGTATATATATATCAATATATGTATGTATACTTGAAGGTATTGAATGTGTTGTTAAACAGCAAAATGCAAGAGAACATTATATATATTTCCTCAGCGCAAGATTAAGTTGTAGACTTGTGTTCCAGTGAATGTGCAGCGGTTCTAACACAGACTATAGTTTATAATATATACGTATTCTGAGCCACTTCAAACCCTTGCTGTGCTATGCTCTGCTCTGCCATGCTATGCCATGCTATGCTATTCTGCTATTCTATGCTATGCTCTGTTATGCTCTACTATGCTATGCTCTGCTATGCTCTGCTATGCTATGATGCTCAGCTATGTTATGCTATGTTATGCTATGCTCTGCTATGCTATGCTATGATGCTCAGCTATGTTATGCTATGCTCTGCTATGCTGTGCTCTGCTATGCTATGTCCATTCTCAGTCACTTTCCTTTTACCTTAGAC
Organism: Lumbricus terrestris; assembly: GCA_949752735.1. NCBI lineage: Eukaryota > Metazoa > Annelida > Clitellata > Crassiclitellata > Lumbricidae > Lumbricus > Lumbricus terrestris. Next base: position 34,287,674 of record OX457046.1, on the reverse strand, counting down.
CTTAGTCCTTCCTGTGCAGGACTGCACATCGATCATCGCAGCTTCTCCATTCTAATCTGTCCATCGCCAACTCTACACCGTCCTCCCACGTCATCTCTATACACTGTAGATCTCGTACGGTCGCCTTACACTTTTTTCTCGGTCTTCCCCTCCCAGTCACTACTTGCTTCAAATTTTCCAGTTGATCTATATTCCACTGCAGAGCTCGATTCTGGAACGATCCTGGATGCCACATATACTTCAATCCTACACTTCAATTATACCTCCACGGCTCACCCACTATCATCTGCCACAGGCTCTTCTATCTATCACCTCTCAAGGTTTTCACTCCAACCTAAAGTTTGACCTATTCGCGAATTCCTATATGGCCCTTTATAAGGGTACCCATCCCCATCTTACACCTTCCACGCCTCATCCTCAACGACCCCCTCCCTTAACAGTTGATCTACTTACTCTCTTGTTGCCTATGGCAACCCGAACTCGAACCTTCACGTGACCTTTGCTGTACACTGATCACTTACGCAACACAACGCTCGTGAATAAGCTGGTGCCCTCCGCTCAGCTATAGCGTAACGCTTTAGAGATCGAATCGGAGACCGTTTGCCGTGCTTGGTATTAAAGTGGTTGCGCAGAGTCCGCTAGCATGCTCGCACTCGCGGTCGTTGGTTGGAGTAGAACATGTTGGTAAGCGATTGGACAACGTGTTGTGATGTTCGGATGAGTCACTGAAGGAGGCAGGGACCGATACTGAAAGAGAGGCAGACAGACAGACAAACAAAGGCAGATACAGAGAGTGAGGGGAGGAAGAGAGAGAGGCAAAATAGATAGAAATGGAGAGATAACTTAGCCTACAGAGGGTATGCAAAGGGAGGGAGAAGAGGTACATAGTGAGGGACGAATAGGTATGCAAGGGGGGGACGAAGAGGTACATATGAAGGAACGAAGAGGTACACAGGGAGGGACGAAGAGGTACATAGTGAGGGACGAAGAGGTACATAGGGAAGGACAAGGAGGTACATTGGGAGGGACGAAGAGGTACACAGGGGGAACGCAGAGGTACATAGGGAGGGACGAAGAGGTACATAGGGAAGGACAAGGAGGTACATAGGGAGGGACGCAGAGTTACACAGGGAGGGACGAAGAGGCATACACAGGGAGGGAGAAACCGTTGAGAATTGATTTCAAAGAAGCGTCGCATTCAGAAGAATGGCGCCACAGGAACCCACACGCTGGTAACTTTTGTGGAATTTAGACTTGCACAGTGACTGTGCTAGTCGAAATTGTGTAATTATGTAACTTTATTAACACATTATTCTGTGGATGTCTGCCATAGACAGACCGAGGACCGGTTCATCAACTACGTTTCACACATTATTGTGCAGTTTTGGGTGAAGAGGAACTCCAGCGTCTATCGGGCGGGTGAAAGAATCCTATAGCGTGACTCACCAGATACTCAGAATTTCCTCGGCCTCTTAACCTTTCTCGACCCCAGAAAACCCATAATAACAGTGTCGCAGTTAACCGAACAGAGAGAGACACACAGAAAGTCAAACATCTGGACTGACAGACAGGCAAACAAACGGAAAGACAGACAGAAGTAAGACAAACAGACGGAGAAAACGAACACAGGCAGACACGCATGCAAACAGACAGGCAGACACACAGATGGACAGAAAGGAAGACAGGTAGACAAGCATGCAAACAGACAGGCAAGCAGACAGTCAGACACACAGATGGACAGAAAGGAAGACAGGCAGACAAGCATGCAAACAGACAGGCAAGCAGACAGTCAGACACACAGATGGACAGAAAGGAAGACAGGTAGACAAGCATGCAAACAGACAGGCAAGCAGACAGTCAGACACACAGATGGACAGAAAGGAAGACAGGCAGACAAACATGCAAACAGTCAGGCAATCAGACATTCAGACACGCAGATGGACAGAAAGGAAGACAGGCAGACAAGCATGCAAACAGACAGGCAAGCAGACAGACAGACACACAGATGGACAGAAAGGAAGACAGGCAGACAAGCACGTAAACAGTCAGGCAAGCAGACATTCAGACACGCAGATGGACAGAAAGGAAGACAGGCAGACAAGCATGCAAACAGACAGGCAAGCAGACAGTCAGACACACAGATGGACAGAAAGGAAGACAGACAGACAAGCATGCAAACAGACAGGCAAGCAGACAGTCAGACACACAGATGGACAGAAAGGAAGACAGGCAGACAAGCATGCAAACAGACAGGCAAGCAGACAGTCAGACACACAGATGGACAGAAAGGAAGACAGGCAGACACGCATGCAAACAGACATACGGGAAGACAGGCAGACACACAGATAGACAGAAAGGAAGACAGGCAGACACGCATGCAAACAGACTGACAATCAGACAGACAAACAGACGGGCGTGAAGGAAGACAGGCAGACACGCACGCGAACGGGGCAGACAGACAAGCAGACAGACAGAGAGACAGGCAACAGGCAGACACGGAGGATAATAGATAGGCAAGCAGACAAACAGGTGGATAAGAAGTAAGACAGGCAGACACGCATGCATGCAAACAGATAGACATACAAACACACGGATAGGAATGAAGACAGGAAGACACGCATGCAACCAGACAGACAGACAAGCAGACAGACTGACACAAAGGAAGACAGGCAGTCAAGCATTCAAACATTCAAACGGAACATTTCTTTAACAACGTTTTCACGCTATAGGGTCTGGTTATTAAATTCCCGCGCGAAGCCTCGTGGTTTATGCTGCAGTCTGCAGCTCTCATTGTCTTTCGGACAGATCACCAGTTATGTCTCTGCACTGGGTCTGCACTCAGCAGGCTATGTATTGTACAGTCATCCTTCTCCGTCTCCCACCGAAGCAGCTCTACGGTGGCCCGGTGGGCTTGGGCCATATAGAGCACCGGTCAAAGATCACCGTTATCTGAACCCCACTATGATACACAGCTATTAGGGCAATTAGGCATTAGTTAGTGTGTAGCAGTGGCGTAGGCAAGGGGGGGTTTCGGGGGTTAAACCCCCCCCCCATTGGCTCCGAAAAAAATATTTTTAAAGGTGATTTTTTCATTTAAGTAAGAAAAATAGCAAAAAACAGGGTTTCCGGCCATAAAACCCCCCCATGAAAAATTCCTGGCTACGCCACTGGTGTGTAGGGCTATATTAGCAATTTAGCATGTGCGTGTGTGTACATGTATGCATGCATGCATGTATGCGTGCCTGAATGTGTATTCCTGCCCATAAATTCGTCAGCCTCTAAATCCTTCAACCATCTATGCAGCCATCCGTCCGTCCGTCCATTTTTCTTCCATCCATCCATTTATCCATCCATTTATCAATCAATCAATCAATCAATCAATCAATCAATCAATCAATCAATCAATTAAATCAGTTAACCAACCAACAGATCAAACAACAATCGATCAATCAACCAACCAAATAACCAACAGATCAAACAACAATCGATCAATCAATCAACCAACCAAATAACCAACAGATCAAACAACAATCGATCAATCATTCAGTCAACTAACCGACCGACCATCCAACCTAACAATCAATCAACCAACACAACAAACAATCAATCGATCAATCAATCAATCAACCAACCAAATAACCAACAGATCAAACAACAATCGATCAATCAATCAGTCAACTAACCGACCAACCAACCAACCTAACGATCAATCAACCAACACAACAAACAATCAATCGATCAATCAACCAACCAAATGACCAACTAGCCAAACAGTCAATCGATCAGTCAACCAACTGTCCCGTCCAGCCAACCAACACACCCGGCAATCAATCAACCAACCAACAAACCCAAACAATCAATCAACCAACCAACAAATAAAGCAATTAATCAGTCAATCAATCAATCAACAAATCAACCAACGAAATAACAACCAACCAATCAATAGACCAACCAATCAACGAAATAACAACCAACCAATCAATAGACCAACCAATCAATCAGCCAATCAACCAGCCAATAAACGAACCAAGCAATCAATCGATCGATCGACCAACCGACCGGAGATACGGAGATATTATAATTCTCCAGGACGTGGCTTTTAAAAGTGTAGGCTATCAAAGGCGCTTATTATTATCAAAAGTCTTCGTTCATAATACTGTCGTATTATCGTATATAGCGAATTAATTAGACTAGATCTTAATTTAAGTCCTTCCTGTGCAGATCTGCACTCGGGCGACGCATCTCATCCACTCCTCTCTATCCATTGCCAGTCTCTCCGCTTCATCCCATGTCAGCTACAAACGTCTTTGATCGTCCTTGACTGTCTCTGGCCAGTTCTTTCTTGACTGCGTCCCAGTTCATCATTTGCTTCGCTCTCCTTTTGTCGTCCACGCGAATTAATTACTATCGTTTTAACTAATAGCCTATTAGTTATAGGCTAGGTGCCACGCTATTCTTTATCAGTCTGCAATGGGCCTAGCATCAGGTTTAGATAAGACAGGCCTCCCTTTATTCTCTATTGTTATTTACTCCACGTTTTCTTAATTTATATTAGATCTGCTCCTGATGTAACTTATTTTAACATAATTATATGTAATGCTTTTATTACTATGTAGTGTATAGCCTATGAACTGGTCAGATGAAAATAAAGGCTACTTACTTACCAAATTACTTATATGATTTAAATTTTGTTTCCGTGAGCCTGCAGTACGGAAGCCCATAAGGAAGTGCAATTATTTTCTTTATCTAGGGCGCACAAGTTATTATCTAGTGCGCACTAGATACTTATCTAGTGCGACCAAGAGAAATAATAATAAATAATAATAATAAACTATCCAGATCGCACAAGATATTATCTAGTGCACATTAGAAACTATCTGGTGCGCACTAGATAAATAAAACTTGCATGTCCCCTATGAGCTTCCGTACTGCAGACCAGCTCCAGCCTCTCTTCCTAGGCACAGCCTGCAGCCAGCCAGGCATCGTGCTTCATAGTGGTGCGCTGAGCCAAGATGAGACGCACGTGACTCGCCGCATCCAATCACAGGTTGGAATGAAAAAATCAAATATTGTCGGCGGGCGCCGGGCGGTGTAAATTCAAGGCGTAAACATTTCAATTTACAGTTAAAACGGACGACTTATTTTAATCGATTCGAAAGCGATTTGAAAAGGGTTTATGGTAGATTAACAATTCGGATGAAAATGATCGAACGCCTGCATAAATGCTGGATCACACGGAAGTAGGCCTACTCCGACCGTCCGACAGGTATGCAAGTTATGGGCGTGAAGTTCGTTTCATATTGATATTAGGCTACTGGGTCATTCCATGTCAACTCAACCAGTAAAATGACAATTTGCCACCACACCCATTTGGATTTTTCGGAATTTTTTTCACATTACTACATGCAATATAATGAATAACAGTGAAAATCTGAGCAGAATATCTCAAATTTTGACCCAGATATTAATGATCAAAAAACGTACCGCAAGAAAACTGCATGATTCACCAAGTTTGGACTGTTATACCTCGGCCAAGAAACGAGCTAGAGGGCTGAAATAGGTTTTGTGCAATCAGTTTTTTGTGCTCTTTCCAAATATGCAAGAACCTAAATAGAGTTGTTTTTTGTTTTTAATATAAAAATTAGTAAATATAGCACAGACGCCAATTCTCGCTGAAGTTTTGGACATCATGTCCGCAGGCAGGAATGAGATATAATAATACTTGTACTGGTTTCATATTGAGGCGCATTGGTGCTAATCAGACATATAGTCAGTACCTGATTAGTTTAATTATTAGTGTGTTTTCCACCGACGTTTTCCTTATCATGATCGTGAAAATGGAGTCCAAAGCTCATCAAAAAAGTGACAATGTTTATCTTTTGAAATTGATGAAAATTTGCACAGATATTGTGGACGTGCAGATCCTTCATTGGTGCAAAATTCAGGAGGGTGTGTGCAGCTCGGTTTCTGGAAAATTATTTTTTGAAGTCGACAAATATTACTGTGTCGCGAGCAAATGGCATGATCTACAATGTTTGGACTGTCATATCTAGACCAGGAAATGAACCAGAGGACTGATATTGTTGTCATGTAATCACTTTCTTGTGCTCTTTTCATGTATTTAAGAATGTTGGTTGTATTCCTAGTGATTTTTAGTTTATGAGTTTGTAAATATTGCACAACTGCCAATTTACATTTATTCGGACATGAAATTTTTCTATGATCCACAACGTTTGGACTGTCATATACAGGCCAGGAAATGAACCAGAGGACTGATATTGTTCTCATGTAATCAGTTTCTTGTGCCTTTCCCAGTCATGTAAGAATGTTGGTTGTATTTCTTGCGATTTTTAATTTATAAGTTTGTAAGTATTGCGCAAATGCCAATACCACCACGCCCCAACAAGTTCGTTTGATATTGATATTCGGCTACCGCACATTTCATGTGGTATGAATTCCGACGAGCAAGTGTGTTAATGTAGGTCAAGTTCGTTTGATATTGATATTTTGCTACTGCATGTTACATTCGGTATGTTTGATATTGATATTTTGCTACTGCAGGTTACATTCGGTATGGATTCCGATGGGTAAACGTGTAATGTAAGTCAAGTTCATTTGATATTGATATTAGGCTACTATGCATTCAGTATGGATTCCAATGGGTGTGTTAATGTTTACAAGACAAGTTCGTTTGATGTCAATTGATATTTTGCTACTGCAGGTTTCATACAGGATTGATATCGACACGTGTGTTTAGTAAGTCAGGTTAGTTTGATATCGATATTTGGCTACTGCAGGTTACATTCGGTAGGGAAAGCCTGTTTGGAAAAATAATACACTGACTTTGAACATACATTCTCATTTTATTTTATTGTTTACGGGATTAACTGAGGCGCTCAAGCCGCAGCTCTTGAAAAAATTGACCTCAGCTGATCGGGTCAACATTAGCAGAGGTTGTCGACTTATGAATATGTTGCGGTATATAAACAGGGTTGGCCATAAAAAAGTATCCTCCTAAGGTATTTGCCAATATCTTGGCCAGAAGTAGGAATTTCGGAATGAAACTTTACAGGATTTTAAACATCATATTTACACATAAAATCCAGATTTCATAGAAACAATTCAAACAGAACAAAAGTTAAATCACTTTTAGTGAGGCCACCCACTTTTTTGACGATTCAAAAACGTGAGGCAACAAAAAATTAGCAAATAACTAATTTTCTTAAGTTTCATTCCAAATAATTGATATCAAATACCCTTAATATTATCAGATGATAAACATTATTGGCTTCATTTGAAGTTGGAACCTGCCGAGGGGCAGAGAACTTAAATAAGAAGAAGAGACATTATTATTATTTAAAGCAGAAACAGGGTGCCAACGTAGCTGCACGTTACTGTGATGCCACTTAGCAAGATGACAATCCAGTTAGTAAATAAGGAATCTGTTAGATTAATAATATTGCTTCTAAAGGAAGGAAATTCGAATATCTTAAAAAATTGAAAATGGCCAAGGTGTCAATGACGGACAAAAATTAATGTATATTCAGACACTTCATAAGCAAGGTCTCGGAGATATAAAGCTACATGCAGTGGTTACTCTTATAAACAGTAATTAAGAGTTAAGCTGAGAGTTAAGATATTTGCCATCGATGAGAGCAGATGGGCTCAATGTCAATTGTTCTGGTGTTATTATAGCCCCAAATCTCCGGATTTGATCTCGATGGATTGATGATCAATTGCGGACTGCTATTCTAGAGAAATGCCACAATCTACAACTAAAACCAAGAGCGGTAAGAGAATTGATGAGTTGATATGTTGATATGGGAATATTTACTTTTGTAACACATCAACAAGGCCATAGAGGACTTTGCAAAGAGACCCATTACAAGTTTGTACATTGGTGGTGGACAAACTGAACACAAGTTGTGAAACACTATCAAGTGCATTTGAAAACAGTTATTTGCAAGATGTCTTTATGAAATCGTTTTTTGCTACTTTTTGATGCATTACGTTTTTGAATTGTCAGAAACCAGTGGGTGTTCTAACTAGAAGTGATATAACTTTTGTTCTTTTGAAATATTTTGATGAAATCTGGCCATCATGTGTAAATATGAATTGTCTTTAAGCCTGTAAACTTTCATTTAAAAATTCTTCTGGACAAAATATCAGCAAAAAAAGTAAGGGCTACAGTTTGATAGCCCAAACTGTATAGGCCTACAAGGGACAGTGAGGAGTTTATATGCAGCTTACGAGGGGTGTGACGCATATGGTAAGAACATGGCTTTCCAGTTTTTAGATCCGCATTTGTCTCACTTCCACTCATGATGAATACAGTTTAAGATTTTCTTATTTCCTAGGTGTATAGCTCGTGTCGCGCAACCACAAGAATCCCAGACATATGAGGCCGTTGATCTCCGAAGCTTGTTGGCAGGACATTTCGTTCCACTGAATCACCTGCATTCACTGCAAGTGAACTTCCAGAGGTACTGGCAATAAAGATTGACTGCCTTCGTGCTTCAACTGGTGGCGCACCTCCAACGTTTACCTCGACTTCGACTGTCTTCGATGATTTTGTACCTGTCACTGAGTTGGATCTTTGGCTTGTTTTGCAATGTCTAGCGTAAACTCATATGAACTTGATCCACTACCCCATTTGTTATTAATTACATTTTGGATGACTTTAGCCCTTTTGCTTTGTCTGTTTAATAAGTCCATCTCTGAATTTTGCATCCCTCTCTCACAGAAACATTTGTTTTTCCTTCCCTCAAAAACTTAACCTTGACATCAACCTTGAACATGGCTTTTTTCCTGCCAAAATTATTGGCCTGTCTAAAACCTCTGCTTTCTGCTGTTTCTATCTTACCTTGAGGAATCTGGTCTCTTTCCTGCAAATGAGTCTGTTTTTTAGCCCATCATTCCACTGAGACTGTCCTCCTTTCTCTACCATCTGAAATCTATTCTGCTGTTGAAAGGTCTGGGCTGTATTGGCCCTCTATGATGTCTCTTCAGCCTTTGATGTGGTTGATCATGATATTCTTCTCAAGCGTCTCGAGATCTTCTATTGTGTTAAAATAAGTCCCACCTATGTTGGTTCCGGTCGTACCTTTCTAAAAGAACCCAAATGATTAATTATATCTAGTGATTCTCGAACAAACCTGGTGTTCCTCAAAGTTTAGTTCTTGGGCCTATCCTATTTCTTCTTTACATGGTGGACATATCTTCTCTTTTCACAATCTATAGAGCTGCTGGCCATCTCTTTGCTGATGATGTCCACTTTTGTCTGCAGGCATATTTCCATGGCCCTCCCCCATATTCCTAGTTGCTTGTAGTTGGGTTTATTGAATCACCTACTAATCATCTCCACTCCTGAATGTCTTCTAATCACCTTTCGCTTAATACTTCGAGGACTGAAGTTAACAGGTTAGGTATTCCCCAGCAGCTCCAGAAGCTTGATCTAATTCTGCTCTCTGAAAATCTTCACTGTTTTCCTTCTCTTAAAGTGCGTGGGATCCAGATATTGTACTTGATAGCTCACCTTTACTGAGCATATTTCAAATCTGATGTGCTCGTCATATTTTCATTTAACCCATGTCAGGGTCATTCTTTGCTCTGCCTGTCCTCCATCTTCATTACCTTAATTCATACTTTTATAATGTTCTCGAATTGACTACTGCAGTGCTCTCCTCATTGGCCTTCCTAAAGTTCGTCTATCATCGATTCAGTCGGTGCTCAACGCAGCTGCTAGACTGATTGCCTGTCTTCCCAAGTACTGTTGCAGCTCTATTGACTTCCTCTCCGTCTTCGCACACAATTTAAGATCCTCGCTCTGGTCCTAAAGGCTCAGTGGGGTCTTGCGCAAAAGTATCCGGCTAACGCTATACTTCGTCCTCACTCAGCTTCCTCCCACCGTTGACTTTGTTCATCCAGCAGACCTGACCTCCTGGCTCCTCGCTTTAGAACTGCTCTAGCTCAATCTAAATCATTTACCTCATTTGGTCCTTCTATTTGGAATGCTCTTTCAACTTCCGTTGTCTCTACACTTCTGTGTGGCAGTTTCTCTTCTGCCTTACCTCTTCTCAAAACCTGCTTTTTCTCGTGGACCTTGCACACTGGGAGTGCCTCTGAACAGTTCACCATATTTGAAGCGCTTTATAAATGTTTAAACACAATACAATACATAAGAAAAATTAAACTTATAAGAAACACAAACGATGTGACACATACTGAGCACTGTGTGAAATTTACCTTCCCCTTGTTTAGGCCCACATAATTTGGCCCTCTTGCTGCTTCCGATAATCCGGTACTTACTTGGCCCCTCAAAAGCATTATGGCCTTGTCAAGGCATAGTGTGCATTGGACTTGATGTTTCTGTGTATTTTGAATTTTTTAATTCTCGGACTTGGTCTCCAGTCCGAGTCCATCATAACACCTTTAAAAAATCTTTAGTTAATCGGACTGGAGCTCTTTTACACTCGGACTCGAATTATTTAGACACAAACTTAGCTTAGGTGGGTGTGACTCCATTACTGAACTAACTGAGTTATAGTGATACCAGATCTATGAATATATCTATCTTTGTGTAGATACTATAATTAAAATAATTTTGATGATATACTCAGTTGTGTAAATACTATAATTAAAATAATTTAAATGATATACTCAGTTTTGAATTGTGTTTTAACTCAGGATTTTATGGGATGACTGGTGTTGAAATTTTCCTGTGCATCGATGGAATTGCGGAATGTTGATTATGCTGAAGAATAGCCCAGGTGAAGTTAAAATTTGATTATTTCTCAGCGTAGCTCAGGGTATTCGTTGCAGCTGGTTTGATATGAGATGCAGATGGAGCAGAAATCTGTTCCGCCTGCCAGGACCGCTTGTCGAGTCCTAGTGACATATTTCCAAAGCGCACAGACCTTTCAGCCATTCACAAGTCAAGATATATGTTTGCTGCCAGCGTCCTGCAACCAACTTTTCAAAATTGTCTGCTTATCGGAAATAGATTCATTTTTACTATTATTTGATGAATTTTTGCCATTTTTCGCTAGTATTTATAAGATTTTGTGTGTCTACAGAGGCAGCAAAACTTGATTGTCGATTATTAAATCAATAAATGATTTCTAAGTCAACTTTCATGTCAGTTTATATAATCTCTTTTACTCCCATGCAATCTGTACACAACTATTGGTAAACCTGCATTTTTGTGTATTTTATTATTGAATTGAACCGATCCTGTATTTTAGCACAAATCTATGTTATTATTTCTCTTATCTGACTACAATGAATATGAATCTCTGCATAAATTGAATTTGGAGTGATGAAAATAAGTCCTGTGCAAGTAAAAGTTGGATTAATGAAGGCAGTATTGTGAAGCTTGCAGTTGGATTGATGTAAATGTCACTTGCTCAAATAGAAGTAGAATTTATGACAGTTATCATGAAAAGCATTTGCGTAATTAAATATGCTAAATGTTAAATATATTCAATAGCCTAATTAAATAAGCTTAAATATTATTGTTGTTTCTGGCATAAAACTACACTTTTAATTTTCGATCTTAAATATCAATTTCATACCTCCAATGGAATAATTCTTAACAAGAAATTGCTGTTAAAAGCATTGACCTCTTATTTATATATATATATATATATATATATATTAATTGAAATTATATTTTTTACTGCACATGTCTATTTGATGACTACAAAAAAGTGTGATTAGTAATTGCTTTATAAAGGTTGTACTTACTTGATGACAGGTCCATAAGGTAGCTGAATGGACAGAATGCTGAGTCTGTCACACTATGAAGCACGTGTTCAAAACTTCACTCGAAGAGCCAGTGAGTATGGACCCTGTTAATTTCTTTCGTTAGTAATTGTTTAGTGGCATTATTTTCTGTTCTGCGATCATGTGTGCTGATTGCTGATATGCTCTTGAAGCTTACATGGTTTTATTACTATCCTCTCTACTTGGTGCGCTACCTGTTTCTTATCTCATATTTATGTTGTATTATTATAATTATATATTATAATTATAGGAAATGTGAAGATTGAAGTTCCATGTTTTTATTGACCCTCATGCTACCAAGCTTTTTTGTGACATGGACTACCAAGGAGGTTTCTACCACCAACCCTGGATTTTGGTTTTCGTTTGAGACAGCTAATCGGGTAATACAGCAATGGATTAAGCATTTATTTATGAACAGGATGGTTTATGTAGGTTTAAATCTATGAATGCGCCTCGAAAATTTGAGATTTTATTAGAACGATTGAAAGTTTCGTTTGGTCTGACTGGTAACTTTCTTGAATGGATAACCTCTTTTCTATATGACCGCTCTCTCTGTGTGGTCCATGGTTCTACCAGGTCCGCATGGGTCCCTGCCCAACATGGCCTGCCGCAGGGATCTGTCCTTGGTCCAATTTTGTACATAATTCATACTTCTGATCTTGCATCTCTTCTTGCAACACATGCAGTTTTGGGTCAGCTTTATGCTGATGATGTACAAGCGTACAAGCATTGCCTATCGTCTAGCCGCTCTAGCGCCATATCAGTGTTCCGGGACATGAGTGAGACCTTAACTGCCTTAGAAACATGGATGTCATCTAACCGACTGCGCCTAAACCCAACTAAGACTAAATTTATCTGGCTGGGCAATCGTAAGCAACTTGCTAAAATTGACTTCAATGCACTTGTGACTGAATTCCCCACTTACACTTTCTCAAATACGGTCCGTGACCTTGGTGTCCTTTTGGACCAAGAGCTCACATTTGCTCCTCACATTCACCGACTTGCTCGAGACTGCTACTATCAATTGCGTCAGCTTCGCACAATTGCTCGTTCACTGACATCTAGTGCTGTCACCACTCTGGTCCATTCCTTCATTACTTCCCGTCTTGACTATTGCTCGTCACTCTACTCTGGCCTCCCATCCAATCGATTAATTTGCTTTAACAGAGTCTTACGCTCTGCAGCACGTTTAATTGGACATATGCCTAAATTTGATCTTGTGTCCAGCTATATGCTGGAGACATTACACTGGCTTCCTACTCGGCAGCGCATTGAATTTAGGATCGCTGCCCTAGTTAGGCAATGCCAGCTTGGAATCGCCCCACAGTACTTGCAAGAGCTTTGTTGCTCCACTAGTATCCTAGACCACCGCCCCCTCCGTTCTGCACAGAAGGGATTGCTATTGGTCCCTTTTGCACGAACTGCAACGATGCAGCATAGAGCCTTTTCTGTGATCGGCCCAGTTGTGTGGAATGGGCTTCCACAGGAACTACGTCTACTTGCTGGGGTTATTACTGGAACATTTTTTACTAAACTCAAAACTGTCCTTTTTTGCCGTGCTAGAGTCGGGAGCGCTTCTGAGTAGTCGCCCAGAAGAAGCGCTATATAAATTCTTTAATGAATGAATGAATGAAATGATGCAATTTTAACATGGCAAACTGTCCATTCCACAAAGCGTGTACTTATTGCATAAACAAATATAAGATTTTAGTGTTTTTTAAATTATGTGTGCAAGAATGTGGGGCGTAGTGGGTATTCTCGTCGCCTTGCAGCCAAAGGGTTGCAGGTTTGAATCCACCTCAAGTCACCGCGTAGGGACCTTGGGCAAGTTCTTCACTCGCAATTGCTCAGCGCTTTGGCGTGAAAATCTGATGCAGTGTCCGCTCTGTAGTCGGGAGCGCCTCTGAGTATAGAGCTTGTAAGGGTGCTATAACAAGTGCGCATTCAAACAACATACAAACAACAATAGTAGATATGCAAGAAAACCTATTGTACAAGAATACACACTGGTAATAAGTCGGTGGTATGTATGTTCAGCATCGAAAGGCATGTACATTATTTCAACATTCAATATGAAACTAGATACTATGTCATTGTTCCCGGAAGTCAAATGGTTATTTTCTAGCACACATCACAGCATTGCTATATAGGTCTACTTTGTTAACATTTTGCTTCAAGAGTTTATACGGGCCTTCCTATACCCAACCTGTATACAGCATGATGGCGCAATTTTATACTCTGCTGCCAGCAGCTGCAGTGTATTGACGTAGATGGTTAAGATTGCCAATTGAACTTTGACTATTGTTGTTGTCAGATCATTCTGTGATATCAATCCTCCACAAAGATCAAAAGCAACAGACTCCATGAAAAGAAAATCCAAGGCAGGCATCCACCATCCTTCACCAATCCTCTACAGATTTGATGTATCATCGGTGAAAGGTTAGTTAACTGCGTTGATCACTTTTAATCGTAACCATCCCTTGTGTCTGTTGCATATATGATATGTGAGTTGCTGAGAATAGTTATACTGGGGCGTGGTAGCAAATGAATTGAGTGCTCAACCTGTATTAAGAAGACTAGTTTCAAACTTCCACACGTGCCAACGATGAAGCCTCATCATGGCATCTAAAAATGGCTCTCTTTCTCTTTTTATAAACCGCACCCCTTATTTCCCTTTTCGCCCTCATATCCATGTTCTTCTCCCGCATATCCATGTTCTCCGGCTCCCATCCTTCTTTATATCGCCCATCCAGGTTTTTGTTGCCTTACTCAGGACTTTTTTATCTCAAGTGTCCATACAGACCTGTAGTTAGAAGTATTTTTTGTCCATTCACGTCATACATTAGAACCAAATGATCATTCTTTCCTGGTCTTGCTCACCTCTGTCTCTCTTTGTCTCAGTTCATCTCGGGTCATATTTCAGATTTTGCTCCTGCTTCTACCCAATATTCTCTAGAGCAGTCTCTAGTCATCTCTGTATCTATATTAGCAGCACCGAGATGACAATGCTGTGCTGCTTCATCTTCGTTCTTATCAATACGCTGCTTTTCCCCTGATCTTGTTCAATCTTCAGCCTGCACATGCCAACCTAATCCTCCGTTTAATGTCTTTCGTGCATAAACAATCTTCTATCTTCAGACCTCCCAATTACACAAACTGTCAATTGTTTCACAGCATACCTTCCGCATGCTGTTTTCCAATAGTCATTGTTTTCAAGTTTGGCTCCTGCAGTTGCTACATTGACTCTGCAACAGATCGATATTGTCAGCAAATTGCAGAAGGCGGTTGAACCTTGCATTTGCTGTGACTCAACAGCAGCCGTGGATCTCAGTGTGAGACTTTTCAATACCTACGCGATCAAGTGAAGGAGGTTTGGCAAAGTCGACACGTATTTCTTGCACCCACCACAGTCTTGGACTAATCTAGAAATTCGCCACCCACCCTTACTGAACTCAATAATTGCTGTGCAGATGCTTCCAACAGTGCCATCAATTTCCTGGCGCTTCGTAATTCTCAGCACCTGCCAGAGATCCTGCTACTACATGATGCCGAACACCTACTTGAAGTCTATGAAGCTGTCATACAGGTTCTGTTCTTTTGAAATTATTTCTCTGACATTTGCCTGACTACATAATTATAGTTGATATATAGCACCTCTTCCACCCATGATGCCCGTCTGTTTATTGGCTGCCACCCCTCCACATATCTCTGGTGCTGCTGCAGACTGCAGTATCTTGGACCATCATCTATATGCTGATGACACCCAATTATTCATCTCTTTCTCTCCAAGCAGCTTCTCTGACTCCATAGATACTCTTCTCTGTGTGGTCACCCAAATCACCTCTTGGATGACCTCAAATCTCCTCTACCCTAACCCCTCCAAGACAGAATTTATACTAATAGGCCTCAGAGAACAACTCAAAAAATTCCAGATCCCTCTATTTTCTTCAACAATGACTCTTCTTCCAACCACACTTTCTCCGCAAATTCTCCTGTCCGAAACCTAGGTGTAATCTTTGACCAGCATCTTAGCTTCTCCGACCACATAGCCCAACTTTCCCGCACTTGTTTCATGCACTTACGAGATCTCCGTAGAATCCGACCTATGCTCGACTTTAAAACTGCATCCACAATAGGCACATCCATAGTTCATGCGAAACTTGATTACTGCAACTCTCTCTTCCTAAACATTGATATAACCCAAATTAACCGCCTCCAAGCTATCCGAATGCCCTCGCCCGTGCAGTGACGAAAACCCCCAAACGTCACCACATCACTCCTTTCCTGAAATCACTTCACTGGCTCAAAATACCTGAACGCATCGAATACAAAGTCCTCTCACTCACTTACAATGCACTTCAATCATCCCAGCCGTTTTACCTTCGTTAGTTGTTCACCATCCAGCCACCTCGTTCAACACACTCCTCATCCTCCATTGCACTGCTTCGCCCTCCCATCACTTCATCACTGAAATTCGCAAACCGCTCCATAGCCATTGCCGTTCCACCTCTCTGGAACAAACTTCCGCCAGCACTTCGGCAAACTTCCGACCCATCATACGAACTCACCAAAACTCCACCTCTCGCTATCTCTCCACAGGTCTTTCACTCAAAACTGAAAACATTGCTCTTTCACAAATCCTATCCTGATTCCTCCTCTTCTTATCACGTAACTCGTCATTTCAATTCTAAGCATCACCCACCTGAGCCGTCCATCTATCTGCCTGCCTGACTCTCCGGACTTGACCCGCTGCCTATCGATTTTGTTTTGATTGAGCGCCTGTGAATAAGCTGGTTCCCGCGACTTGGCTTTTGTGGGCGCTGTAGAAGTCTCGAGATTACGATTACGATTGGTGCACTGTATACCTACCCAGGAATGTTCAACGGACTGATTCCTCTGCAACGACTGCATTCCGTTCTGTCGCCCTTCTTTATGGCTAGTACCATCATGTCCTTTCCCTGTACGCCAGGCATTACTTTCTTTGGTAGATCTTGTTGCACAACGTATGCAATATCTACTAATCTCTCTCCTGCTTGTATGAAATCTGACATGTTATCTTCTCCGGGCACCTTCCCCTTTTTAGGCTCCCTATAGGTAGCTAGCTGTACTTCATGGCTGAGTATATTCTGTAGCCGCTCTTAACTGTTACTTGCTGGCACCTCAGTTGGCATAGTACTATCCACCAGATTTTTCATTATAGATCTCTTCGTAGCACTGTTTCTAGCTTTGTTTAATCTTGTCTTTGTTTCCTAATGGTGTCCAGCTTCGCCGTCTACTGTTGGCTTTCTTGGTTTAACCGTATCTCAGTTTTCTTCCACAACTTGGAATACTTTCTAGTCCTTTATGCGCCATGAAGTCCCGTATGCGAAATGGTATTGGGAGAATATCTCACTTCCAATCAGTCAGTGGGTTCTTAGACGTGAAAAATTACTGAGGTGCTTGTCCAGGATGACGCCATGAATGACATTCAACTGCGTGTTTATGGTGACCGTGCAGCAACATATAAGAGTTTACAATTGGCATCTTACATTTAGTAAAGTTATAATCAACATAATTGATGCAGCAAAATGAATTTGAACATGACCTCTTAAGCTTAAGATGACCCCGGATGGCAACAGCATTATCAGAAATGAATTCCACATACCCAAATCAGTAACATAATTAGGGGTATCATAATTGCTTTTTAGATAGCCTAGTTAGCTACACCGGTAAGCGCGCACTGCATTCGTCTGTTGGTTGCAACGGACTGCGGTTCAAGCCCCGGGCTGGGAGTTGACATTCAGAGATTTAGATATCTCGGGCTAGCACGTGTGGGACGAAGGGGCGCAAGCTCCTGCGGAGCGACCTTGGGCAAGTTGCTTAACCATCATTGTCTGTGAGGAAGGCAACGGGAAACCACCGCACTCATCTCATCCCCAGGGGCGTCAAGCCAATGAACCTGCCTTCGGGCAGAGCACCATCATCATCATCATCATCAATTGCTTTTAGTGTAACAAATGAGAAGATGAAGTTTCTTAGTTTTCAATTGTGTAATTCGTGGCGTCATGCCAGACAAGCATCTCGGTGATTTTTCATGTCCACCCATTAACTGATTGAAAGTGAGAAACTCCTCAACACCATTTTGCATACGAGGCACCATGGCACATAATGAACTAACTTCTCTGCATTTCTCCTCCAGCCACTGTTCTTTACATATCTGTTCCTATTTCTTTTATTTCTATAGCTATCTTTTACTTTTTCCTGTTTTCCTTGCTATATGTGCTTTGTTGATTGCATGTCTCTTCTCTGGCCACTCATTTCTAGTACTTGCCATGGTTTCTTCTTCTGTTTTTTCCTGTACCCCGTGACTGTTGTGCCGCCTTCTTATAAGTGGTTCAAACATCGTATGATGATTACAAGATAATTTAGGTGCTCTCCTGAGGGGGTTGCCTTGAATCTTTTCGTCCATTTCATGCATCAATGCTACTGGGAGATAGAGTGCGAATACTTGGAGCGGCTGACTACTTCCGATGTTGAGATCTCTCGACGTCTATGGACCACCTTCATCTATGTAGCTCGGTGGTTTGGTTCGAAACCCGTAGCCTACGGGCCAAAAATGGTCCGCCGGGTCTAAAAATTGCCCCTCAACCTCTTAAGGAATTAACAAAAATATATGCAGAAATTGACAATTTGGACAGGACATAATACATAATTATTTTCTATTACAAATTATTTTTGGACAACAATAACTAACAGCAAATTTTCTACTATGGTTCGATTTTAATAATTTTTAGATAAAATTATTATATCTTCCCATCATGCCAACTGCAGCCACTATGATATCATTTTTGCGGGCTGCTTCCAGTAAATGAATTGGAACATTTGGGATCTTTTGATCGATGTTATGTTTGTTTTGGTTACACATACACAAAATGGTCATGACTTAGTGGAAAGGCATTTTCTGCCATGACATTTATTAAGAGTAAAAATCGTTCATGGTTTGTTTATTCAAACTTGAATGGACTGATAATTCTGGCTGCAACAAATCTTCTACCTGGCACTAAAATATAATATTCAGCAACAAAATCGCATTAGACGTAAACTTACTTTATATAACCATATAAAAATTATTCTTCGTCTCTCCACTTTTCATTAATTTTATTTCTTCATGTGATAAGTTGCTGTATGTCAAAAAATTCTTGAATAATCGAAATTATAGATATTATGCATGACTGTATCAGTGCATCTGTTGATAATTAAATTTAAAATAACTGTTGACCTAGTGGCTTCTCGTGACCTCCAACTGGCACTAAAGTAAAAAAAAAAGGTTTCAAACCACTGTTGTAGCTGATGGCCGCAACTAAGAAAAAGTGGCCCTAAAGTTAAAAAAGGGGTTTTCAACCACTGTTGTAGCTGATGGATGAATCACGTGGCTATTCTCTGCATCTCCTTTCTGGTCCTTGTACTATATTCTTATGGCCACACATTTAGTTCTTACGAAAGCTCGTCCACGACACTCCAACGTGCCTCGGATCTACTCGCAGATTACTTTATTAACCGTCCTATATTGTCTGCCTATTCCTACAAACCATCAGTCTTTCTTGATTAATCTGTTTACTTCCTCTCACTTTCTTCCTCTACTCAAATGAATTCTTGCTCACTGGCGATTCCAATATTCATGTCGACAATAGTTCTAACTTTCTTGCATCTTACTTTCTGAACCATAGGTAATCCATTTCAATAGTCGACTTCCCAACTCATTGAGAATCACATCCTGTGCCTTTAAATTACTTTCGCCACCTCCCTTTTATCTTGCAATCTATAACACTCTGTTCTGAAAATAAATGGCCATTACCTTTTCAGGGTTGACCTTGAAATTAGACCCTTTGCTCTTTCCCCCTCGTTCCACTCATTCCTTCTGTTGCACCGAGTGCATTGACCATCAGTCTTTCGTCAGATATACTGTCAACTTGTTCTAAATCCTTCCTCTTCTTTGATGACCTTCTGTATTGCTACAATTCCCTCTTCCCGACCTTGATATCCTAGCACCACTCACCACCAGCTCATGAACACAACTTCTTGTACCTCCATGCTTTTAATGTCATCTGCAGGCGCCTTGCGCTACCACAAACTCATCGCTCTGCCATAAAGAAATACAATACTACTCACTCATCCACTCCAGCTCCTCCAACCCTTGACATCTTGGTTGCTCTATTATGCACTCTTGTCGTCTAGAGCGAGACTTCGAAGCACGCTATTCACCATAATGTAAGAGATATCGCTGTTAATCTCTTAAATTGTGCCATTTACCTATAATTATTCTTATGTGTTTTATCGCACCCTGTGGTGGGCATAATGTTCAGCTCATTTACCTATAGGCCTAATTATGCCCTGCGTATGCCTACATTGTATACACAGATATATATTTCTCATTCAACACAGCGCTCCTGAATAAACTGGTTCCAAAAGCTTGGAAGGTGTGCACTGAGCCTAGCCTGAGAGTTCAGGTTCGATATGGGGGGGCATATTCGTACCTTGCAAAGGCCAGCTTGTAATGAATTATGGTAATCAATGAGACATTAGATGAAGGATGGACTATGGCTGTAAAACAGAGGAGATAGATCCTCCAATGGCGTCGCTTCAGCTGGTAGTAGCAAGAACGCAGTGTGGTTTGAAGATGTGCATAGAGCGTTAAATTGCTGTTAAGTGTTGCACATAAACCTGGAAAGCATTATTATAAAGTCTGCAGAGTTCAAAGGGGATTACAAAGGTAATTGTAAAATGAGTTAGAGCCACTTTGGTGTGCACTCCTATGATGAGTCGTCACCCATACCCTGGAGATCACACAACTTATCCCTCTACAGGTGATGTTACATTATAATAATATTATCAGTGATGTTAAAAATTAAGCTAACTGTTTGTAGTAGCAATTTCAATCAAACTTTGGCCTTTTTTCAGGTCTTCCTGTGGCATTGAACCTTATCAAGGAGGCCGACTTCATTGGAAAGAGCATCTGAAGCATTCCCCAAAATTCTGTCTCGCAGCTGCTGTGTCAATGGACATTGTAGTCTAGTGTGGACTTCATAAGACTGACATTTCAAGTTTTGTGTTGTTTTCAGATTTTGATTATGCAATAATATGAATATCAATTATGAATATTGTGGTCCATTCTTATAATAGATTGTGATAATGTAGCATATTTAATTATTTATGGTTTATCATTTTATGTATGAACCAGAATTGTAAATTACTCTAAATGAAAGCAAAATCAGGATGTCACATGTTCACACAGCTAATAATACTTGCAATATATCCACTATTTATGTGCAGTTCAAGTACACATTCCGATGGACTTCAGCACACAACGCTGTACTTTTAAAATGAACTTCAGGTGCAAAATATAGTAATGTTTAATGCACATTTAGTGTGTTGCCAAAGTCACACAATCAGTGTGAAGGAAATATGCACCTTATTGTGTATGTTTTAATGGCACAATACTGTGCATGTATGGTGCACACTTAGTGTGTAGCTATAGTGCACATTTAATGTGTAGTTATGGTCCACATTTAATGTGTAGTAATGGTGCACACTTAGTGTGTAGCTATAGTGCACATTTAGTGTGTAGTTATGGTGCACACTTAGTGTGTAGCTATGGTCCACATTTAGTGTGTAGTAATGGTGCACACTTAGTGTGTAGCTGTAGTGCACATTTAGTGTATAGTTATGGTGCACACTTAGTGTGTAGCGATAGTGCACAATTAATGTGTAGTTATGTAGTTTTGGTGCACACTTAGTGTGCAGCTATGAGTGCACACTTAGTGTGTAGCTAAGATGCACACCTAGTGTGTAACAATAGTGCACTACTGCACACCTATTGTGTAGTTATAAGTGCACTCTTAGTGTGTAGTTACGGTACACATTTAGTGTGCAGTGGAAAAACTCCACACTAAATTGCACATTTCCGTGGAAGAGTGAGAGCTACACACAGTTGTGGAGGTAAATGTGTAGTAAAACTCCACACTTTTTGCGAGAGTGCAGCTACCCCTTCGAACAGTCAATGGCTTAACGACCCCACCCTCCCCAATCACCCCATCTTTCCCCAATCACCCCACCTCCCCTAATCACTCCACCCTTCGTGGCCTCCGGGTTAGCTGTTCAGGACAGCCAACGCCCCCATGCTAGAGGAAAGTGATAACTTTCTCTTGTACCAAAACTATACCACAAAAACATGACTGTAGTAATTTACGATTTGGTTCGTGCATACATCAGTATACAGACATGAATGTGTACACATACACATAGTGTCACATACACGCGTGAGTATTATATATTTATACATGTATGTATATATTTATATACGTGTATATATATATATAAATATATATATATATATATATATATATATATATATATATATAGCCTTTGTCGACCTGTCTCCGACCTTGCAGCCCGTCGAACTCTTCGCTCTACGACAACGGTGGAGCTTTTGGTTCCTCGAGCTCGCACTTCTACCGGACAACGCCGAGCCTTTTCTATTGTCGGTCCCGCTATCTGGAATGGCCTCCCACTAGCCTTGCGACTTAGATCTATGCCTAGGATAAATTCACCTGCTTTTTAAAAGTTTCTCAAATTTTTTTTAAACTGTGTCCGACGTTGAAGTGCGTTTGGCTCTTTGCTCCAGTGGCGGCGCCATGATTTCAGTTGGGGAGGGTGAAATTTTCCATTTTCATTCGCCTAAATTTCTGACGACCTTTTAAAGTCGTTTGGTCGAAATCTCATGAAAATATTCATTTTCCCTGCCTTCAAAAAACCTGATGAACTTTAGTCGAAATCTCATGAAAATATTTCATTTTCCCTGTGCAAAAATCGTGATTACCTTTTTGGGGGGCTTAGCCCCTAGCCCTTGGCGCCGCCACTGCTCCGCATTGTGGGACAACCTTTGGTTCCACCGACTCGCTTGGCTTTGTGCCGAGCTTTTCGGTTGCGTATATAATTATATGTCATATATTATATATAATTTATATAACGTTTGCACTTATAAAATGTGCAGATATAGGTCGGCCACTGTATTTACATTAATTTAAAGCTATAAATCATAAGCTTAGACAAAAAATCGTCGTAACCCCATAAGTCATAAAGTATAGACCATAAATCACAAATCGTACACCGTAAGTTATAAATAACAGTGCAATTAATAACGTACGTGCAAAAGTAATATACTTTGCGGCATAAAATATGCACTGCTGTTCATGATTCTCACATTGTATATACGATACAGAAACTGATTTCATAGAGCATATTAAATACAAGGATGGAGGAGCGTGATGGTGACGGGCAGAGTCATTGTAAGGCGGTGTTGTGCAGCTAATTATTCTTTCTTGTTCTTGTTCATCAGCAGAGTCATTGTAAGGCGGTGTTGTGCAGCTAATTATTCTTTCTTGTTCTTTGTTCATCAGCAGTGTCATTGTAAGGCGGTGTTGTGCAGCTAATTATTCTTTCTTGTTCTTGTTCATCAGCAGAGTCATTGTAAGGCGGTGTTGTGCAGCTAATTATTCTTTCTTGTTCTTGTTCATCAGCAGAGTCATTGTAAGGCGGTGTTGTGCAGCTAATTATTCTTTCTTGTTCTTGTTCATCAGCAGAGTCATTGTAAGGCGGTGTTGTGCAGCTAATTATTCTTTCTTGTTCTTGTTCATCAGCAGAGTCATTGTAAGGCGGTGTTGTGCAGCTAATTATTCTTTCTTGTTCTTGTTCATCAGCAGAGTCATTGTAAGGCGGTGTTGCGTAGCTAATTATTCTTTCCTGTTCTTTGTTCATCAGCAGAGTCATTGTAAGGCGGTGTTGTGCAGCTAATTATTCTTACTTGTTCTTTGTTCTTTAACGCTCTATACTGAACGTTTCAGAGTTCGCCCCAAGATGGCGGTTCAACATGTCAACGGTACCGAGGCTCTACATGAAGCTGCAGCACGAGTCAGTGACGCTGAAATGCGACGCCAGAGGGAGACCGAGACCGGCGGTCACGTGGTTCAAAGATGGCCGACAGGTCGTCATCGACACCCATCCGAACAACCCTAAGGTATTCACACGGGGTTCTATTCACAGCTCAATGCGTAGCTTTTAGTTTCTTCATGTTTCAAGTTTCAACAGGCTGTAAATAATTAATTTATTGGTCGTTTTAAATGTCTAAATTAATTTCATATATTATTAATTTATTATGTTTGCTAATGTCTTTGTCTATTCATTTTCATGCTCTGTACGTTACGAAACTTTTTCTAGTGCAATTATGAGCAATGTAGAAAAAGACTATGATCCACATGAAGCTGGGGTGTTCAAAAAACTTCACTGTGCCATGGGTGCAAAGAAAGGCCAGATGTTGAATACCCCAATTGACTCCCCAAGCAATTCCCACCCTGATATAGGGCCTAGTGCTCCTTCAAGCTTATACTCATGAGTGCTGCCGATATAACCCATATTTTTAAGAGGACAGAACTTTAACAATGCAATGGAATGCATGCATGTATATCATATTTATCATGTCATGTCAGCCATATTGTGGACATCATACACAATAACATAATTACACATACGAAATACTTGATATACATTTTATTTATTAATTAATACACAATGTTATGACTCATGAGTAGTCCCTTGAAGAGGCGCTATACAAACTCATTTAATAATTGAATGAATGAATGTGTGAATAAATGAATGAATGAATGAATGTATGAATGAATGAATGAATGATCATTTACAATTGTATATGACACAAGAGGCATTTCGAAGGACATGTATGTATATATGTGCACTTGTTATGGCGCCCTTCAAGAATCTACTCACAAGCGCTCCCAACTACAGCGTGGACACTGAATCAGAGTTTCACGCCGAAGCGCTGAACAATTGCGAGTGAAAGACTTGCCCAAGGTTCATACACGGCGGCTTGAGGTGGATTCAAACCTGCAACCATCCGCCTTCAAGACAACGAACATACCCACTACACCACCGCGCCCCACAACAACATGACTCTGTTGACACATGGATGGGCGTCACTGCAGTTGAATGTCTGAACATGGGAACACTTTAATTAAACGTCTTTGGTTGGTGAATACATCAATACAATAATAGTCAGCCACTCACGCAAGTTGTACACTTTGCATCGTGTTAAAAAGTCAGACTACCGTGACAGCGCACCGTAAAACCAACGACCACAGTCTTTATAAATTATATCGACATAAAAAGGAATCAATGGCGGCACAGATTGTTCGGAGCGGAATAGAGTTAAATATATATCAGCGCGGATTAGACGCGTAGATAGTGTATAACAACCATAACTGCATTCGTATATTGTCAAGATAAAGCTGTATTATAACACTGTCTGAGATCTAGGAACTATGGGCGCTAGCAGAAATTTTGGCGGGGGGGAGGGGAACCAGACTCGGTGGTCACGGTTATGTATATATATATTTAGTAACATGAGCTTTAAAAATGCAAAAGAGGAAATTGAGAACACGGGTATTTTTTTCATAGACGTTTCTTAAAGTAAATTTCTCAGATTCGCTTTGTGCATTTTTTAATAATATGAATAGTTTCTTTAGTGCGAAGGAATTTGTTAAAAATTAAAATTCAAAAGTTGTAGGTAAAATATAGGTTCCTGGAGGGACGTTATAATATAGGTTCATAGCATGTCCATCTGTATATCCGTCCATACGTCCGTCCATCTGTCTGTCTGTGTTGTCTGTCCGTCCGTCCGTTCAACCATCCATCCATCCGTCCATCCATCCGTCTGTCCGTCTACTTGTCTGTCCGTCTGTCCGTCTATTTGTCTGTCCGTTCGTCTGTCTGTCTGTCCATCCATTCATCCATCCATCCGTCCGTCTGTCTATCCGTCTGTCTGTCTGTCTGTCTGTCCGTCTGTCTGTCTGTCCATTCATCCGTCCGTCTGTCTGTCCGTCTGTCTATCCGTATCCCTATCGGTCTGTCTATCCATCTGTCTGTCCGTCTGTCTTATGCCCGTTGTGTCTATCCGTCTGTCTGATGTCTGTTTTGTCTGTTTTGTCTGTCTATAGTACGAGTCGATCGGTCTGTTTAGTCTGCGTGTCATCGATCTGATGTCTGCCTACGATCGAGGCAACTACACATGCATCGTTACCAATCGACACGGATCAATCAACCACACGTACTCTATTGATGTCGTCGGTACGTCTCTCTCTCTCTCTCGCTCTCTCTCTCTCTCTCTCTCTCTCTCTCTCTCTCTCTCTCTCTCTCTCTCTCTGTCTCTCTCTCTCTCTTTCTTTCCCCCTACCATCCTCCTCCTTCATCATCACTTTCTCCTCCTCCCCTCCTCTTCCTTCTCCTCCACCTCCTCCTTCTTATCCTCGTCGTGCTTGTCGTCGTCGTCATCATCATCATCATCATCATCATCATCATCATCATCATCATCATCATCATCATCATCATCATCATCATCATCATCATCATCATCATCATCGTCATCGTCATCGTCATCGTCATCGTCATCGTCATCGTCATCGTCGTCGTCGTCGTCGTCGTCGTCGTCGTCACCACCACCACCACCACCACCACCACCACCACCATCATCATCATCAACATCATCGGTACCATTAAATTGTTATTCATCGTCGTCGTCCTCATCGTCATCATTATCGTAATCGTCATCGTCGTCGTCATCATCATTATCGTCGTCGTTGTCATTTACTCATCATCACCGTGTGATAATCATTATTGTCAAGTCGTCATCATCATCGTCAGTCAACATCATGCAGCTCCCGTTATAATCTTTTCCATTGTACCATAGACCTAATTGATCTTTCAAAAATATCTGTTAAAATTTTTTCCGCTATACGTCATCCAATTCTTTGTCATCGTTCCCTTTGTCACTCTCACCCTTGCCCTTCCATTCTTCTTCCCATCCCCAATCGAATCCCACTCCCCGCTGAGCCATTTTGTCCCATCTGACGTCTCGCCATCTGACGAGGAGTAAAAATCATCGAAGACAACACCGACTAATAGGTGGCGCTTTGTAAAAAAATCTCGTCAATATATATAATCCAGGTTATGCGTGTTGGACAAAGCAGTAAATCATCGACTTGATATCTTGAACATTCAAACTGTTCAGTTAATTGTAATCGTAATCGTAAACTCGGACGGCGGCTTGAGGTGGATTCGAACCTGGAACCCTCCGGCTCCAAGGCACCGACGCCACCACTACACCACCGCGTCCCACAATGATTACATCATCATTACGTCATTGCTTCTAAACCGAGATACATTACAGTACATCTTTTTGCGGCTGCTTGCACAAGGCACATAATTATGATCAGGAATACCACTCATAGATTTCTCCACCTAGATCTAGGTTTTCCGGTGTTTTCTAGGTTTTTTTTGTCAGGATCTAGCTTTTATCTCATGACGGTTTTTCAGGATTTTGTAATGTAAGAAAGACATTTCAGGTAAAATTACACGAAAGACGAGAAATGGTTACGAAGTTTAATAAGATTTTGCAGCGAAAGACTAAAAGAAAGCCATCAAAATTTCAAGTCCCAAAAATCTACGTATTCCTCAGACATATATTCTCAATTTAGCTTTTTCTAGCATTTTTTCGACTGGTTCTAAGTTCTAACCTTCTTAAAAATTAAATTCAGAGTGGCATCCCTGTATTATTTTTTAATGACGGATTGCCTGCTTGGCTGCACGTGGCTCAGTTCGTAAATAAAAACCGATTGATTTGCTTTGGCGGGAAACAGACGACTTGGCGCCAAAGCGCAGACGATTGTCACCAGCAGGCACTGCTCTTCTTTCTAACCTCCATGACCCTCGTTTCCGATCATGCTCAGCCATCAGTTATCCGTCTGAGACTCGCGCGCCTTGCGCACCTGGCATACACCTCCCTTAAAGCAGGTTGATTATTTAGTGCGCAAATAAAAATATGTATTTTTATATATCATAGATTTACACAGGGCTTTTTTTAACGTGCAGTTGTACACAAAATGTGCACTTCTAAAAGGATTTGTGCAGTTGTGAAGCACTTCAGTGCAGTTGAAACTAGTAAAAAAAGGCCAGTGTCGTCCGATTGGAGGTGATTTACCATGGAGGATGGGAAAGAAGAGAAGGGGTTGTGCAGTTCTAAAAATTCCTTAAAACAGCCCTGGATTTACACCTGCATTATCGTTAATTCTATAGGCGCATATTTATCTATATACACCCATGGGCGTAACTTTCCCCGTAAAAGTGGTGGTGACTATTCCATGGCACACAACTCCTCAGTTCAATTCTTTCCTCGGCTTCCAGTACACCAGCGGTTCTCAAACTTCCTTTTTATTGTCCTCCCGTGTAGGCTTATTATAGTCATATTAAGGAGCAAAATTAAAAATATATGTATAGTTTTAATCATGTAGGCCTAATCATGTTAACAAAAAGGCATAATTGGTCTATAATCCTTGTAAGCAAGAGCTAGCCTATAGCGCTGTGGTGTTGTGGGCTTGTTTTTACTAGGCTAGTGCAGATTTAAATATCTGGTTTAATATTTGTCAAATTCAAACGCAAATTTAGGCTATATTTTGTATTTGACAGGTATAAGAGTTTTAAAACCAGTTCACACAGATATGACGTGCTGAAAGGAATCAAATATTCTGAAGCTCGACCAGAAATTAATCGTTAACCCAATTTTATCAGTTCCCCCTATTTTGAGCTCTAGGATATAGGCCCTAGACCTACGCTGAGAATTTCTGGCTCATATGTAAACACTGTTTGTTTCAAAAATAATAATAATAATATGCCTAACAACAAAATATGTTGCATGCACTAGACCTATACAGTATGTGAGTCTAAATCTAATACTCTAATTATATGTTGTGAAAGGAATAAAACAATGATGACGCTGTTAGGCTATATGTTGCAACGTTAAAAATCATTGCTAATCTAAGAAAGATGGGCACAAAGTCCATAAACACAAAGAGCAATTGATATTTCTGGAATTATTTGCCTACCCCAACCGGCCCCTGGCGTACCCCATAGGTTGAAAACCCCTGCGCTGCACTCTTCCCAATATGCAAATTTAGTATGAACTCTGGTGGTGAGAACTCTCTCACTCCCTTCTCCATTCTCACTCTTTAGGCGTACCCTTTCGTCTCTCTCGCTGGTGAACTCCACGATCTTTCCACTCACGGATGACTCAATCAATTTTTAAAAACAGCTCTTTCACAAAATTTTATCCAGGTTCTTCCAATTCAATTCTTGCTGACCCTTCCCTAAAGTATAAGCCAGCATTTTTTTTGGAGGGGGCTAAAGGTACCGAGGTTCCTTCAATGCTATTTTAATAATAACAATGATTCCAGAAGGTTTGTGAGGTTGTTGGGATGCCATATACTGCCTCGGAGCCATAACGATATGTGAAGCAATTTAAAGTGGTAGGGAGCTCCTTCCCTTCCCTCTTTATGATTTAAGCCATGACTGTGGACAATGAACACGCTGTGGAGTGTGGACAGTGGAGGCCTCTAGGCTATCAGCATTGTCGCCATTGCGATGTTAATCATGAATAGCCTTTATTATGTTAGACAGCCAAATGCTTTCGTGTTTCTAAAAAATATTTCCTTGTTGGATCAAAAAGTGGTAGTGACTGTCATCACCACTTTTAAAAGTGGTGGTGACTTGACACCACCGTCACAATAGAACGTTACGCCTATGTATACACCCACAATACCACATATATCTTTTAAGTGCATCTGTTACATGCATTGCTCACAGTGTAGAAAAAGAAGTGCCTGGACGCCCATTACTTCTCCAGGCTCTGCTGCCCAAATAAGTGGCAGGACAGCGTTGAGATTTGAAAATAAGTGCATGGACGCCGTTCATTACCGTCCATCCACACTTTAAACCCTGGTTGCATGATAGCCTACATTTACGTATACATCTACGCACGCTTGCATACATGCATGCATGCATGCTTACCTATTTATCTTACACACGTGGGTGTGTACGTGAGCGCGTGGTTGCATGCCTGCCTCGATTTTCGATATAATGATAATATATCTACCATGGCAAAGGATACTAAGTAACATGAGTATATATAAAAGCAAAGCATATAACATATAGTCGGCAGATGGATGATGTCCCTCCCTCCCTCCATCCATCCCTGTCACTGTTTTTGTCGCTGTCTCTGTCTATGTCGCCGTTTTTGTCGCTGTCTCTGTCTCTATCTCTGTCTCTGTCTCTATCTCTGTCTCTGTCTCTGTTTCTGTCTCTCTCTCTGTCTATCTCTCTGTCTATCTGTCTGTCTCTGTCTCTGTATCTATCTCTGTCTCTATCTCTTGTCTCTGTCTCTATTTCTGTCTCTGTCTCTGTCTCTGTCTCTATCTCTTGTTTCTGTCATCAGTCATCGGCTCAGCAGGGATTGGATGGCGGCTGAAGATCAAAGCCGCGCTGAGCCCTGCAGCCTCAGCCACGATGATCTACTGATGCCATGCATAATTAAGACATCACGCATGTCTGTCTGTGTGTCCGTCCGTCCGTCCGTCTGTCTGTCTGTCTGTCTTTACCTACATCCATCCGTCCGTTTAGAAGAGGAACATTATAGTAGGCAGAGAGGGAGGGAGGGAGGGAGGGAGAGAGGGAGGGAGGGAGGGAGGGAGGGAGGGAGGGAGGGAGGGAGGGAGGGAGAGACAGAGAGAGAGTCAGACAGATAGACAGACAGAGACAGAGACACAGAGAGAGAGAAAGAGAGAGAGAGAGCAATTGCCTCCCTATTACATGCCTCTTTGTGAGTATGAGAATTGTAGAAAAATCTCTGGGGACGACCATCGTCTTCTCCACATCGATTTAGATGACATTGTGCAAAGAAGACTTTACAATGGGGTTCATGCATAGAAAAGAGTGGAGAGCTTGAACCCCGGCGATTCTTACCCTGCTCCGGTTGAGAATTATGGGGCGGGGTTGTGGAGGTTTAACCCCCTATATATAATATAGTGGATTCGGCTATTATATATAATATATATATATATAGTCTTTTTTAGGTTTCCATAGCAAAGTCCAACTCCACGTAAATCAACATCAGACCCACCAGTCATTTCTCAACAATAATTGTTGCCTATCCTATTTTTTGCCCCTCTGACTTCTGTCTTTCTGCACATAATTATCGTTGACAGTCCGGTTCGTGGGGGCGCCCCAGTTGACCCGCGGACCGGCCAATCAAACGGCCTTCGAGGGAGAAGCGATCCAACTCGGCTGCGGATACTACAGCGACATGGAGGCCTTTGTTTACTGGAAGAAGCAGAAGCTGAAGTCCTCCCTTCTGCACGTGGAAGCCAACGCAACAACCCAATCTCCAGCCACTGTACTGCAGGTGAGTCCAGTCTACGCAAACTCAAGTTTTTGCGTTACTCACGTACTTACTAACGTTCGTAGCCATTGATCTATCCTCTTACTTGCTTACTAACTGACTTGCCTGCATGCCCATGCACCAATTATGGATAGTAATCGCAGATTTACATGGTGTCCCTTAATCGACTAGCCTATTCAGAGGCGCTCCCAGCCCAGTCCCGGCTAAAGAGAAAGGTCTTGAACAATATCGTAAAGAAAGTATTCAAATTATTCCAAGTTATAATAGTAAGCGTAGCGCAAACTAGAGACTACACCAAGAGGAGGGCCAACAACTTTGCTTAGGCCTACTCTAGTATATTTATACTAACGTTCATATTAATTCATTTGCTTACTTGCTTACTATATATATAGTCTTGTTCGCCCACCAATTCCGGATCATAATCATAAATTTATGTAGCACCACTCGAAGAAGCTACTCGGAGGTGCTCCAGACCTGACAGCGCCAAACCACGATCGAGAAGAGTGGTTTACAAACGTTTGTGGAAAATGGGTAAAGAAAGACCAAGGAGTTCATTTTGCGCAGTTTGCCATCGGATGTTGTAAGTTGTCTTATATACCTATAAAATCGAAAATCTCTTATCGTATCCTTGAATAAAACTTCTTATCCACGCGACCGATTTTTCCCAATATTTACAAAAATACTTTTTAGCACCCAATAACAAACCATAAGGGGTTCGCGATTCAAAACACTTACCCTTTCCCGAGCATGAAAATTTAATTTTCCATCCGAGACGCTGTATTTAGCACGCCATTTTGCCTACAGCACATCGATATTAATAGACCATCATTTTTCATTGAACCAACGATGATATATTGATGATTCAAACCAATACATTAATGACGTCATGGTCGATATTTTTATAACAGCGCGTTACGACGTTAAGTATTTATGACGGGAGTGGATTGGACCGAAAACCTAGGGTAGGCCTACCCGGCACCGGATTGGGGCCGATAGAAGGCGAAGC